>CP124711.1:87752500-88952500 GCA_031232105.1 Capsicum rhomboideum
GTTGAAATAGTAAAAAATGGAAGATTGCAGCTAAAACTACAAAAGAGCATCGTGTGAGATAATTGGAGCATTGCCAAAGTGGACTGCGTATCGCCAAAAGTCACATCCCTTCGCCAAAGGTAACAGTTTAGGCCAGGTCATGAGTTGGATAAAAGAGCGATGACAAGAGCAACGTGGCACATCGCCAAATGGATCGGCAAAGCCCAAAACCTATCGCCAAGTGTAACAAATGTCATCCCCTAGAGCTATATAAAACGTCAAATCAGCGAGTAACATACAATTCACTACATCGCTGAGTTATTTGGTGATGGATGTCTTCGGTCGAATTGGACGAGGTGGCATTTCTATAATTTTGACGCCCATTTTCGCTGAAGCTATTTAAGACTTTTTGGCTGATTGAAACCCTATATTTTGGTCATATTTTGAAGCTAAAGCTTGTAATTGAACCCTAGTTGATATCTTAGTTGCTTATTACTACTTTCTTGCTTGTGAATTTGGATTTTCTTTGGAAACATTTAGATTCTATGGCAGCTTTGAATGAGAACATAGGTATATTTCCTTTTTCTCTTGTATGAGTAGCTAATTTTCCAAGCTTGGGGTTATATATTATTAAGTATTGATTATTGTGTGGGTAGTGATTATTTATCTTTATATTTGATTGAATATTATGATTTTACCTAAATCTCTATGTTTCAACTTAAGAATTGAGGTTCCAAACTTCATTCATGCTTAGATCCTTTGTTTTGTTTGAAAAAAAGACAAAGGTGGAGAGATTTAGTTGACAAAGACTCGAGAATTTATCATTTAATAGCTAGTGCTATAAATAGACTAACTAATTTGAGGTTATTGGATGCTTGGTATCGTATGCATATAGGTGTTTGAAAGAACCCTTATGAATTTTGGTGGTAGATTGAAATATTAACTCCAATACCTAAGACAAAGCCTAGTCATGACTATCAATTGAATTTAGGTACACTTTCACTTACCCACACATATAATCACACTTAAAAAGGCATAAGCCCAAGTACTTCTACTTATCGATTACATTCGTTACCATTCACTTTGATAAACCAACATCGAAATTGATAATTTGAATACAAAATCCTGTTACATTAACCCCCTCCCCCCCCCCCCCATTTTTACTTTTTTGCATTATTTTTAACATTATGTGCAGACACCTAGTCACTTACAATACTCGAAGGTGAACCTATATCCTTCATTTCCTGTGGAATCAACCTCGACTCCAAGTTGGGTATAAATTATATTGCTACCTACCGCATACATCTAGATGTGTGTCTTGAGCATTATCAAAATGGAGTTGTTGTCGGGGAATGAAATATAGCACTCATTGATTGTCATGTTATAAGTTACTTTTGTTAGCCGTAGTGTAACCTTTACTTTATTTGTTGTTTTAGTCTTGCTCAGAGAATAATCTAAGTATCCATGACACAATAAGTCTACATAGTAGCGACGCTGCCTCCTTTGATGGACATCTTGATGATGAGGATCACCTAGGGGATACGGAAAGGGAAAGTGCAAGCATCCCACCCAAGGAGGGTAATGGAGTGTCTCATGTCACAAGTGTGATGCTCCACTTACTCCACATGAAGGGCTTATTTGGTGGTCAAGCTCACAAGGGTACAAACCTCCACTTGAAGAACTTTATAGATATTTGCCCTCCATTTGACATTGCTCATATCTCACAAGAGTCCATCCGATTGAGGCTCTTTCCATTCTCATTGATGGGTGATGTAGTGTTATGGTTGTGGGAATCTCCCATAGGATTTATGACATCTTAGACTGAGTTGACGAAAGATTTTCTAGATCGGTTCTTTCCACCATCCCACATGCTCCAATTGAGGGATGAAATCACAAACTTTCTTCAATTGAATGGTGAACCATTGCATGAAGCATGGTTAAGGTTCAATATGAAGTTGATACAATGTCCAAACCATGAAGTTCTGGATGAGATGCTTCTCTAAATCTTTTATAGAGCATTGTACCAATTGAACAAGACAGTAGCGGATATTGCGGCCGGAGGATCTTTGATTAAACAAACCCCCGGAGTTATTGGACTAAGTGACAAAGAAAAGTAGAGCATGGAACATACAAGATACTGAGGTGGCCGTGGGGGTTCCCTCCGCATCTTATGTGAGCCAATAGCAAAGAAATAAGGATGAGGAGATAGACAATAACATGGCTAAAGTAATGACACAGTTGGATCTCCTCACAAAACATATAATGGGTGCAACTCCAAAGGCGGTCAATGCCATATTTACAAAGGGTACTAAAGCATATGAAGATAATGATGCAGAGTCTCTTATCAAAGAAATTCAGTACTTATCGAACCAAACGAGGGGTTCCCGACCTACCTATCAAAGACAAGGCGGAAATCAAGGTTGGAAGAAAAGGGACCGTGATTGGAAAGACCGTAATTGGAGGGACTGAGATCGTGATAGAGATTGGAGGGATAAGGAGAGAGATAGGGACCAAGATTAGAGAGACTAAGAATGGGACCGTGATAGATACATCCCTCCTCATGATAGGCAAAAAGGTAAAGAGTCTGTCATCGTGAATTCAAAAAGTTATAAGAAAGAGAATTTGTTTGATCATATCCTTATGGGAGTCGAGGGGAGTGACAAGATTTTAAGAGAGATAAAGAGTGACTTTTCACAACTCAATCAAATGTTCACTTCACATTCGGCCTCCATCAAGCAACTTGAAACACAATTGGGCCAAATCTCGGCTCATCTAAGCACAAGGCAAAAGGGTAGTTTACCTAGTGACACCATGGAAAATCTAAAGAAAAATGCTCATATCATGGAAATTGTCACTAGGAATTGTAGGAATCTCGGTAATGATGTTGTGAATTTTGATAATGACCCCAATGAGAAAAGGGTTAAAGAATAAGTGAGCAAAAAGAGAAAGCGGCTTAATAAGTTGAATGGCGAAGTCCCTATTCCAAATAAGAGAATGTTGAGAATCCAGATGACGTGGAAGATAAGGTTGAAAGTGAAGAGATACCTCAACCTATTGATGATAATGTCTTAAAACCAGAGGAAAGTCCGATTGTTTCAAAGCCAAAAATCAAGATCCCTCCACCATTCCCTCAAAGGCTCAAGAAAAAGGAGGATGATACAAAGTTCAAGAAGTTCCTCTCAAAATTTAGCAACTTATCAGTGAACATTTCTTTTTTGGAAGCCTTGCAAGAGATGCCCGGGTATGCCAAGTTCATGAAGGACTTGGTGACAAATAAAAGAACAATGGACTTCAAAATGGTGGAGATCTCACATAGTTGTAGTGCCATCATGTCTAGCCATATGGTGGTCAATAAAAAAGACCTCGGTGCATTCACTATTCCTTGCACCATTGGGGTGTACTAATTTGGCAAAGCGTTATACGACTTAGGGGCAAGTATAAATTTGATGCCTCTAGATATATTCAAGAAATTGGGATTAGGTGCTCCAAGGCAAACAATCATGAGGCTCTTAATGGCAGATTGGTCCATCAAAAGACCTATGGGAATTCGATATAATGTGCTTGTTTGGGTTGAAAAATTCATATTTCTCAGTGATTTTGTGATCCTAGATTATGAGATACACTATGAAGTTTCCATTATCCTTGTTAGACTTTTCCTTGCTACTAGGAGGGTATTAGTTGACGTGGAATGTGGAGAGATAAAGCTTATAGTGCATAATAAAGAGGTAACTTTCAATATGTGTAAGCCCATGAAACAATCAAAGGACTTGTGAGTGATCTCTGTGATTGACATGATTGATGTTGAGGTGGCCAATGCTATGGAGGTGGATTTCATTAGTGAGCCACTAGCGAGAGTGTTGTAGAATTATGAAAGTGAAGAGGTTTAAGAGTATGATGAAGTTGTAGCTTCATTGATGGGTATTGGTTCCTACACCAAGAACCCATGCAAATTATATCTTGACTTGAAAAATTGGGAGAATCCTCCCGCGAAGCCTTCTATTATGGACCCACCATAACTTGAACTCAAGCCATTACCACCACACTTTCGCTATGTCTTTTTAGGGGAAGGTTGCACCTTACCCATTATTATTGCATGAGATTTGTTTCCATGGCAAGTGAAAGCATTGAAGTCGGTTGTGAGAAAATTCATTTGGGCCATCAGGTGGACTATTACAGATATTATCAGGATTGCTCCTGGTATATGTAGTCACAAGATAAAGTTAGAGCCCGATTGTGTACCGAGTGTTAATCATCAATGAAGGCTTAACCCTTCGATGCAAGAAGTGGTGAAAAAGGATATAATAAAGTGGTTGAACGTGGGCATTGTGTATCCAATCTTGGATAGCACATGGGTAAGCTCAATTCAATGCATTCCAAAAAGGAGGAATAACGGTGGTTTCTAATGAAAACAATGAGCTTATTCCTATAAGACAGGCGACAGGTTGAAGAGTATGCATGGACTACCGAAAGTTGAACTCATGGATAGAGAAGGACCACTTTCCCATGCCATTTATGGATTAAGTAATTGATCGGTTAGTATGGCAGGGGGTGGTATTGTTCTTAGATGGATACTCCGGTTATTACCAAAGTTGCATTGCTTCCAAATATCAAGAGAAGACTACCTTCACATGTCCATATGGGATGTTTGCCTTCAAGTGCATGCCCTTTGGGTTATGTAATTCACCTACAACTTTTCAAAGGTGCATACTATCAATCTTTTCAGATATGGTAGAGGATACTATAGAAGTCTTTATGGATGATTTTTTTGTTGTGGGAGATACCTTTGAATCACGCCTTGAACACTTGGGCAAGGTGCTTGAATGATGTGTTGAAACTAATCTTATGTTGAATTGGGAAAAGTGTCATTTTATGGTAAAGGAGGGCATTGTGCTTGGGCATAAAATTTCCGGTCAAGAAATTCAAGTTGACCAATCTCTGTGAAAGGTGTTCAAAATTTTCTTAGGCATGTCGATTTATATAGATGGTTCATCATAGATTTCTCCAAGATTGCTCATCCAATGTGTAAGCTTATTGAAAAAGAAGCAAAATTTGAGTTTGATGGTGATTGTGTGAGGGCATTCAATTGCCTCAAGGAGAGTCTTGTGTTAGATCCTATCATTGTAGCCCCGAATTGGTCACAACCCTTTGAATTGATGTGTGATGCAAGTGGAAGAACAAGCTTGTTCATCCTATATACTATGCTAGCAAGTCCTTGAATGATGCACGGTAAAATTATACAGTTACGAAGCAAGAGTTGTTTGTCGTAGTCTATGCTTTTGAGAAATTTCGTGCCTACTTGTTGGGCACAAAAGTCATTGTGCACACCGATCATGCAGACCTTAGGTACTTAATGGCTAAAAATGCGGCAACCTCGATTGGTTAGGTGGATTTTTCTACTTCAAGAATTCAATTTTGAAGTTAAGGATCGGAAGGGATGTGAAAACCAAGTAGCGGACCACCAATCCTCTTGAGTCTAACAAAGAAAAGTAGGGTGAAATTGAGATTAATGAGACCTTTCTCGATGAGCTTGTCATGGATCTAAAGGGGAGTATGCTACCATGGTATGTCGACTTTGCAAATTATATGGTGAGTGGGTTGCTCCTCGATGATTTGATCCATTATCAAAGGAAACGCTTACTCCATAATATGAAAAGGTATAATTGGGATGAACCTTATCTCTTTAGGGAGTGTGCAAATGGAGTGATGCATCATTGTGTTATGGAGAATGAGATAAGGCCTATTCTTGAAGTACGTCATTCATCACTGGTTGGTGGTCATCATGGTGGTGTGTGTATAGCTATAAAGGTTCTCCAAAGTAGATTTTACTGGCCAACTTTGTATCATGATGCCCATGAGTTAGTGCGGACATTTGAGCAGTGCCAAAGGCAAGATGGGATCTTAAGAAGGCACGAAATGCCCTTGCAACCGAGTGTGGGATGTATGGGATTGAACTTTATGGGACCCTTCATAAGTTCGTATGGGAACCACTACATCTTTGAAGCGATTGATTATCTTTCCAAATAGGTTACAACCATCATATTGCAAAATAATAAAGCTAAGAGTTTTAATCAATTCTTGAAGAGATACATTTTTACCCTGTTTAGGACACCCCGTGCTATCATAAGTGATGGGGATTCTCATTTTTGTAATTGATCTTTTGGTTCTTTGCTTGCTAAATATGGAGTGAAGCATAAGGTGACTTCTACATACCATACTCAAGCTAATGGGCTAGAGGACCAACTGGGATATAAAAAGTATTTTGTCAGAAATCGTGAATGCTAGTAGGACGGATTGGGCCTGAAAACTTTGAAGGTTAGAATAGCATATCGGCGCATCTCTCATTATTGTTGGAACGGTTGTGTTCAATGAGTGATGGTTTGACTTCTCTAACCCTTGACCTTTCATTAGCTTTTGACCTTTGATATTATTCAAACCTATCCTCTTCCCCCTTTCACTCTTCCCTTTAACTCTTTCTAATCAACATACACACAAAAACAACCATACACACACTCATTATCTTTCTTACAAGTCAACACCACCACCACCACACTAGCAGCACCATTATTGGGATTACACATCACATCAATCTCTCATTTCCTCATTGATTTCTCTCTAAAATTTGAAGGTTAGAATCACTTTTATTTCAAAATCTAATTATTGTCGATGTTGCCCATGTTTACAGAGAAATTTTTGTGTAGGGCTTGTTATTTCTAAAGTTTATTGTTTGAACTATTCAAGTTTGTGTTGAAATTGTACCTTTGAAATAGGATTCTTGATTAAATTAAAGTTAACTTGTTGAATTTTGGTCTTTAAATGCTTAATTGTTAGTCATGTTTGCTTGTGGGCTAATTGTTGATAAAATGGGTGTCAAAAAGTCTTGGATTATAGTCGAATGAATTTGAAATCGACTAATTTTGCCCAACGATAGATTGGGTGATGACATTCTTAAAGGCAAATGTAATACCCCATACATTTTAGACCTTATTTGACACATTGGAGTCATGTTTACTTAGTGTTGAGAGCAATAAGTAAGTGTTTGGTAGTGCTTTGATGGGATATTGGAAGGTAGGCTAGTGTTTGCAAAAAGGGAAAAAAAAAATCAGAGAACCAGTGAAACTTGTGCCACTCCCTGTTTCAGGAGGTGTGGTGCAAGCCACCTGATTCAGATGGCAGCTATTTCTTGCACCACTGCTTGCTTTGCAGCTAGTGGCACAAGGCACAAAAATTATGCCCTTCCGCGCCCGTTTTGCAACGCAATGCAACGTCGATTCTTCCATGGTTTATTTTGGTTCCTTGGAGTTATTTTAGCATTGTTAAATCTTCAAATACCTCAATACACTCCTACATACTCCTACATGATCAAATCATGAAACACAAGTATTTATCAAATTGAGTTCAAGTAAGCCATGGGTGGCTAGAATTCCTATTTTTACGATTGAGGCAACGAACATGACTCTCGTAAGTGAATATTGTCATGACGTTATGGAATTATTTAAACATGAGATATATGGTTGATTATACATGGGATTTTGTGGGCTAAGTTGAGATAAGTTATTGGGCCCAATTTGAGGCCAAAAATGAAAGGCCCAAAGGCAAAATGACTCATTCTTCCAATATTTGACCAAGTAAACATATCATTTAATGCCAAGTGTGGCTAAGGATGACTTGAGGTCTATATAAAGGCCCCAAAATCAGATTTTATTCACAAAGACTCTCATACCTTTTTGGATATTTCTCAAACCTTTCTTTATTTTCCAAACCCTAAGGCAACCATTTTCTTTGGACACTTTGGACAAGATCAACACTTTGCAAGCTTGGGTAAGTGTTTATTCTTGTGATTTAATATATTATATGCATGAGAGATTGTGTAGATCATGATGGTTATGTTGGCAAGGTTGAATAGGACACTTTTGCCCTTTGGTAAAAGATGTGCCATCTTGGTTAATTAAACTTGAATTATGACTTGTGGTTTTGATGAAAGAGCATGGTATGGATGAAATATGAACATGTATGGTTTGATTATGTTATTAAACTTGTTATTTTTCTGTAAGTGTAAATTATGGGATTTTGGCCGATATGTGATATGAGGTGTATTAAGGTAACTTGATGGATTATTTGTGATATGGTGTGAATGAGAAAGTGTAAAGGAGAAGTTTTGTGGTGAAATGTTATTGGTATATGATGTTGTGGTCAATGTATGGTATGATTGAGGTATTGTTGGTATGACAATGCCGAAAATGGTATTGTAGAGAAGGAAATGAAATTTTTAAGGCAAACATGTAACTCATTGACGTCATATGCATTTGTAAGGTAGTTGGTGGTTAATGTAAATTCTGTTATGTATTTGTGTTGTAGAGTGAAACATAAGGAAGGAGAAGGACATTGTATGCACATTTAAGATTAAATATTCATATTGAGGATACAAGGTATGTAAGGTTACTCTGTCCGTATCTTTCTGCAGCACATAATATTCACATTGACATCGCACTTGTCCTATCCCGAAATGTGCTAAGGTATCCTATACCCGGTTACCAATTGTCAATATAACATGTTTCCTACCTATTGAGCAATGTGAATCACATTTCTCATATTCATTGATAGTGTTCCAAAAGCCCAATAAGGTTGTGTTCTAAAGTTCTAATAGTGGTTATACTCATATATCTTGTTCATAGATTATTGTCCAATGGTTCAAATAGTGTTATGTTTCCAATAAGGATATGTTTCCAATAATGTTGATTCACATGTCTCTCACTCATTGATTATTTATCCAAAGCTTCAAATAAAGTTATGATTATCATTGTATCAATCTCAAAGTAAAGAATAAAGTAATGCATATTTATGGTTAATGATTGAGTATGGGTGGTAGCTTTGGGGGCAAAATGCCTAGCTCAAGCCGATCTCAAGATTATTGGATCAGGGGGCAGTCCTAGAGGCATAAGCCTAGCTCAGACAGATCCTGACAGGTGGTAGCTCTAGAGGTAATAACCTAGCTCAAGACGATCCCGATATATTGATTCTTAGGGTGGCAGGTCTAGAGGCATAAGCCTAGCTCGAGCGTCTCCCAACATAACGTTATGTTATGTAAAGACCCACTGATCAGTCGGGGCCTGGGTATCATAGATCACAGGTAAAGATGAATAAACAATGAAGCCGAGAAGCAAAGAAAGTATTGAAAGTAAAGTACATGATTCCAAACATAGATTGACGGTTTATATTTATTATTCTATTACATTGGTTTCCATTGATGTTCATATACATGTCACAGTTGCTTATGGTCTTACATACTCAGTACATTCTTCGTACTGACCCCTTTGGGGAATTTACCTTACTTGCTGCAGGCGCAGGTTCTAGTAGACCTCCACAGCAGGTTGCAGGATATTTACAGCGTTTGGTGAGCTCCAGTTGTTCAGGGCTTTCTCCGAGTCACAGTTGTACATGTGGTTTGGTTTGGTATATGTTGTATAAAGCGGGGACTTGTCCCGACTTTTAGTTGGTTTTGGTAAATGCATCCGTTAGAGGCTTTTGAATACGTACGTGGGTGTATGGATGTAAGATGGTACATGATGTTTTGACTTGACGACTGATGTCGCCCAAAATATACCTCCAGAAAAGTATAATGCGGTCGCTGTATCAAATATAGAACCCAACCAAGGTTGGGGTCGATACCACAGGGAATAGGTCAAAGTATGAGTAGACTACTGGAAGGAATAACTGGCAAGTAACTAAAACTGGGGGTTTTGCTAGTAAATAGTAACGATGACGATTTCTGATTGATATCGAGTTTGTAAATAATAAGAGAAGTTCACTAGGACTGTGATCCCCAATGATTCCTTAACTCCAACGGTGACTGGAGCTTAACAAGACTGCCCCACTGCGCTGCATGCAAAATCTAACAAGTTAGGTTCATCTAACTGTCTCTCGACTGTCATTAGACGAATTTCACTCTTCTCCTCTTGGTCTCCAAGTGTCGCACTACTAACCCTTGTCCTGGACTTCAGGTAACCTTTCCCGCAAAAGCTCCGGTTATTAGATGAAGGTTGATAGCTTCAAATCTCTGTTGTTATCTCCTTTTCCCAATCTCTACCTCTCTCTCGAGAAAGTCTAGAATACAGGCAAGGTTCTAACGTTTGCAACCGTTAGAAGGCAATCAATACGAAGGAGACAACAATACATGCATACACAGCAGTACAAAGTTGTTTTGCACTTCACCGATTTCGTTAATTCTTCATGGTTCACACAACCCTAGTTGATGGGTTTAGCTACTCATAGTTGCAAGAACACAAGAATAATCCAAAGATGAAAGCATAGTTATGATTTCACAAGAATGAAGGAAAACCCAAAATTTCAATTATCAATCAACTTCCGAATTAGGGTTTGTGAATACAAAACCAAAATATATGTCTCAAACAATGTAAAATAACTCCCAAAATAGTAAATTGTCCAACTCTAGCACTTAGGACTACCTAGGGGTATTTATAGATACAAAACTAGTCCTATCCAAAACAAAATAGGAGAACATAGTTGGCAGCTTTCACGATGTCGTGACTTGGTGTCGTGGAACCAAGTCACGGCACGTGACTTGTATCGTGGGAATCAGCCTTTTCTTGGATCTCTGAAGTGGACTCACGCCATCAAATCATGCCACGTGGATGTCAGTCACGTGGCGTGAGTTCTGTCGTGGAACTCAGGTGAAATGTTAGTCCTCTGGAAGTCAGTTCACGACACAACCTACGGCTCGTGAATGGGAATCACGGCTCGTGAGTGATGCCGTGGGTTACTTCATTGTGCAGATTTATTCTTTCCTCATCAAACACATCATCTTTTGGCTTGATTCTTCCTCTTTTGGTCATTTTACCTTTAAAACCTGTTTTCCTGCAAATTAGGACAGAAACCATATCATACCTACAAAACACACCCAAGTTATTGCATCTTTTCCTTATTTTAAGCATCGAAAGTGCCATATAACCATGGCACATCAACACCCTCAACTTAAAACGTTTTCATGTCCTCAGGCGAACAACATGAAAATACACCAACACAATGCTTAACTAAGAGAAACCTAAGGGACTTATGGCAGTCAACTTGTTGCTTTTTTTTTTTTGATACAAAAAAAAAATAAATTCCAATCCCTCCTATTTTCAAAGTGTGTATGTAAGCAATGCAGAATCATGACATAGCAGGGATCACGTGATGGCACCAAATTATGCACAACAACTAAGCGTATAAGCAATTGACACTTCCAGAACAACTAGCAGCTAATTAAACAACCCATGTGCCCTTACAATCAAAGAATTCCCATGCACTCTCAATATACCAATGAGTATCAACATAGGGACGAGGTCAAAACACTCACGCTCAAAAAGAAGTTAAGACAGTGTGCGTTAAATACCATAGGCTTGCCCTTATTTTCTATGCCTTAGTTTTCAGACAGATGGACTAGGATCACTATAGAACTTTACTTGGCTTATAATGTAGGCTTAGGGACAGGTATGGTGCATATGGATATAGTGACTCAACCCTCCTTGACACTACACTATTTTTGGCTCCTACTTCCAACCTTTTTCATTTTTATTCTCCCTTGTTCTTCATTCCTTATTCTCAGATTTTGGGTGTGGTTTTTCTTCTCAACACACACATATATATATATATATAAATATTTTTTTTTATTTTTTTTATTTTTATTTTTTTTTCACACCCAGATCTGTTTTCTCTTCTTCTTTTATTAACCCTTCTTCATACCCAACTCAATCTACGCACCCCTATAATAGCCACCCTCAACTTAGGCGATTTGCCTGAGTTGAGGTATACAGTGTCCAAGGAGGGACCAGGGCCAAGACAGGTTCATTGTGATTAAAAATGGGAAGGTGAATAGGCTAATGAAAGAAATAGGACAATTACGGCTCAAGAGTTGGGATCAAGGGATACTTATTCTTTTGGTTTGGTATTTAGGCTAATAGTGGGATATTTCAACAACGGCCTATGATCCTTTCCTAATCCTTATCTTCTAACTTAGGCAAGACTAACCGGGCATGTTCTGGATCGCACACACACAGCTAAATAAGTAGTGACCTCACACGCACATAGCACAGGGTTATCTTACCAACTACTACCTATCCATTCGTGCAATGCTAGCTACGGTTGTTTACCTATAGGTCTAGTGCCATAAGAAGATCCAATAAGCAGTCACACACAAAACATGTTAATTACAAAACCAAAATTTTAGGAGGGGTATCCTTAGCAACGAAAACACATAAGAAATTTTTCAAAACTGAACTGCACTAAAGTTCCCTCATTTTTCTCCTAATATAGCAGGAAACATAAAAAGCATCAATAATATCATCCTACACATGCCAGTTCTACTATGATAGCACACTCGGGGGAAAAGAAACACGGCAACAAAAAACCCCAAGTGGTGGTACACCCCCACCCCTAACTAAGCATGGTGCAATGCCCTCAATGCACTGATATCATATCCAAAATAAGGGAGTGAAGACATACCTGTGGCGCTCTAAGCGCCAGAAGTGGGCTCGCCAGCCGCGGGATCATCAGACTGTGCAGTGGTCGCATTCGGTAGGGGAATAGGTTGACTGGCAGATGCACCACGCGCCCTCTGCTCTGCCTTAATCTGGCTTATGTGGTACTCTACCCGGGAGGCTTTAACAGCCCTCCTCAGATCACTATCGAACTCATCATCACTCGCACCCCCATCCGCCAGACTACGAGGTCTCTTTCCTCTATCCATCTCCGGCTCCTCATCAGCGAACAAATCTACCTCAAAGGCTGGTCGTACGGAGGTCGGGATAGGCATAGGTGGTATAATTGGCATGCTAGACGATGCCAGTTCCCGAACCTCCTTTCTCAATGTAGTAGCAACCTTCTGAGTCAAGCCGGCCAAGTCAGGGCTCGGTGCAGCACTCAAGCGGGAGGTCATACGTGCCTCAAAACTGTCAATCTGCCCATGCAGGCCCCGCATAAATTGGTCCATAGCTGCAGTCATCCGAGCCTCCACCCTAGTCTCTGCAGCCTCGACTGTAAATCGAACCCAAGGCTTAAGCTAGGATACCAGCTTAGCCATCTGAGTCTCAGTATGAGTCTGGCGCTCAAACATCTCTGTATGCCTGTCAACTAGCTGCTGTAGAAAGTCTCGAGAGATGGACACCATCCCAGCAGGGTTCGGTGGGGTACTAGTACTAGGTATGCTCTCATCAACAGGGCCAGTGCCCTCAGTCTGCACCGATAACCGAACTGGTGCAGGATTATGCAAAGGTACACCACTCACCTCATCCATGGCAGCACCTGATGCCTCAGACGGCTGCGACCCTCGGGGAAGCATGGGGTGCAAAACCCTCTGCTGCATCATCACAATATTTGCCAAGCGGGTCACCTCTATAGAATTATCGATGGTAGGTATTCTAGCAACCCCAGCTCTATCACACAGACCCTGAATCAGACATGGGAAAGGGATACTTGTGTGATCTCGGAATGCTCGCTCGTGGATTTCTTGGACGATGTATCTTACGAAATGGATCTCATAACCAGCCAAGATGCTGGCTACTACTACCGCCCTATCTAGTGTGAGAGAGTTATCAGCATTGGTTGGACCCAACCTATGACGAACCACTGACCACCAAAAACGACCAGCGAAATGGAGTGTGGACTTTTTGATGTCCAGCTTCCCAGTCACCCAACTAGCCGCTACACCCTCCTCAGCTATGTAACCTGCAATCCATTTGATTAACTCTAACTTCTGCTCGGCATCTTTCATTCTAACTCTGTCTCTGACCGTGGCCAGCCTGAGATCAAATTCAGCTGTCAAAACTGGAACTGGACGGTCAGGCCCAAACAGGAAGCGGTGAATGGTCTCTTCTGAAATGTCAACTCGGGTACCGCGCACCATAACCTGAGTCAACACTAGCTGCAAAATATATCGCTGCCGAACTGGAGCGCTCAAACTAATCGATGCAACATAAGAAGCATAAAATTCTCGGACCACTTTCGAGCTATACCTGCCAGACGGCTGCACCATCCAACCCAAGCCATATCGCTCAAACAGAGGCCAAATATCCGGCAATGACCTCAGTTCCTCCATTCTATATCGGGGCTCCTCCATAATGCTTCTCTGACACACACCACGCTCTGTCAGCTCAGCATCTCGATCATAAATAGCACGCATGCCCTGTACACACCACCTTTGAATCCCCCCATCCTGCGCAGTAGTTGGGGCACTCTCGGCACCAGTACCGAAAGGAGAGGTTGTGGCCTCTACGATAAATGTATCCTGACCCGTAGCCTCATCTGCAGACGTACCCTGACCGGTAGCATCAGCCGCAAACCCTGACTCAGAACTTTCCTCTCCCTCTTCATACTGGGGGGGCGGACTCAGACAACTCAGTCAGAATAACTGGCGTAGCGGGTGGTGGGATCGACTGACTAGCTGCTCGGGCCCGCGTCTGTAACCTCGTAGCCCGCGGGACTAAGGTTGTGTCATCCTGACTAATCTCAAATTCTTCCACAGACCCACTTGGTTCAGATTCAGTGGGTTCATACCTCAGATGTGTTGGTAAGTCTGGGTTTTTAGTTCGGATGTGGGATGATACCTCAAGGTGGTCACTTTTGGGATTGGATTTTGGAGGCAAGGTAACGGGTTTGGATCAAATTTTTCGGGTATGGGGTTGGATATGGGTCGGGTTTGGTATGGTTGTTTCGAATTTTTTGGACCTCCTTGGTAATGGGGTTTAGATTTCCGAATAGGGAACGGATTAGGTCAGTGTTTGGGCTATGGTTTTCGGATTTTTGGAGTTCAGGAGAGAAGGGATTCGGATTTAATGGAGAAAAGTAAAGGAGATTAGAGTTTTAGGGTTTAAGATGAAAGAAATTAAAGTGGGGGAGAAAGGGTTTTAGGCGGATAGAAATCGGGTGAAGAAGAAAAAGAGTCGGATTTATTTCAGAAAAACTGGGCTCGAGTCGGGTCGGATTTTTATTTTCGGTGGTTTTATGAGTCAAGATACTAGTCACGCCACGTGACTGACACCCACGTGACGTGAAGTCTGTCGTGATTTGTGTTCTGTAACTGGACTGGGTGTTCTGAGTTTAACGACATCAGTCACGTGGCGTGTATCCCATCCACGTCACGTGATTGCTTTCGTGGAACTGATTCAGGGCCTAGAAATTTTTCTCTGAGTTTGACGATGTCATCCACGTGGCGTATAACCCCCTAACGTTGCGTGAGTTATGTCGTGGATTAAATTTACCCCCTTCTCGTAGATTTTGTGATTTTCAACTAACTGCTACTCAATAATCCGATCTCCTCATAACAAAAGCTTGGGTTTACTCCCAATCAGCACTTGATTTAACGTCGCGGCACGATGTGGCTAACTTGGATACTTAGACTTCCCCAAGTTTCCCATGGGTTGCCTCCCATGAAGCGCCTGATTTAATGTCGCGGCACGACGTGGCTAACTTGAATACTCAGACTTCATCAAGTTCAAGTTCTTCAATCGTCCTTATCTCTTCCGGAACTCCTACATAGTGCTTAGCACGTTGCCTATTGACTTTGAATAGGACATTATCTGCTCCTTTCAACTCAATATCACCATGTGAGAATACCCGAACTACCGTGAATGGGCCAGACCATTTGGACTTTAATTTTTCAGCAAACAGGCAAAGCTTAGAGTTATACAGCAGCACCATATCTCCCGAATGAAACTCTCAATTCTCAATTCGACGATCATGATACAATTTCATCTTTTTTTTTATACAATGCTGAACTCTCATAAGCCCGGAGATGAAATTCATCCATCTCATTCATTTGTTCCAGTCTCATTTCAGCCGCTTCATTCCAGTTTAAATTCAACCTCTTCAATGCCCACAATGCTTTATGTTCCAGTTCGACGGGCAAATGGCAAACTTTTCCAAAAACCAACTGATATGGTGAAGCACCAATTGGTGTTTTCAAAGCTGTCCGATATGTCCCTCATACATCATCCAATCTGCGAGCCCAATCAGTCCTATTAGCATTGACTGTTTTTGCTAAGATAGATTTGATTTCACGATTTGATACCTCAACCTGTCCACTTGTCTGCGGATGGTAAGGTGTAGCCACCTTATGCTTAACACCGTAATTTTCAGGCAGAGCTTTAAACAGCCAGTTGTAAAAGTGGGATCCACCATCACTAATAATAACTCGAGGTGTCCCAAATCGTGAGAAAATGTTCTTTTTCAAGAAAGCTGTGACACTTCTTCCTTCGTTATTGGGAAGCACAATTGCCTCCACCCATTTAGAAACATAGTCAACAGCCACCAAGATATACTTCATTCCATGAAAGCTCACAAATGGTCCCATAAAGTCAACTCCCCACACATCAAATAATTCAAGTTCAAGAATCGTAGTCATGGGAAGTTCGTGTCTGCGTGAAATATTACCTTGTCTTTGACACCGGTCACAAGCGCGGGCATAGTCATGAGCATCCTTGTAAATGTTGGGCCAATAGTACCCACATTGCAAGATTTTATGGGCAGTCCTTGCACCTCCATGATGACCCCCAACTGGAGATGAGTGACATGCCTCCAAAATACTCATCATTTCGACCTCTGGTATGCATCTTCGAATAATGCCATCAGCACATACTCTGAACAAATATGGCTCATCCCAAAAGAATTTTCTTACCTCATGCATGAACTTTCTTCTCTGCTGATATATCATATCCTCCGGGACTAGATCACTTGCCAAAAAGTTGGCAAAATCAGCAAACCACGGGATTAAATCTTGGGATGCTGCAAGCACTTGCTCGTCTGGAAAAGTATTATTCATTTCAAGATCATCTTTCAATTTAAGCATGGCCTCCTCCTCAAGGTGCGAAAGATGGTCAGCCACTTGATTTTTCGTTCCCTTTCGATCCTTGACTTCAAAGTCAAATTCTTGCAACAGCAGTACCCATCGAATCAGTCTTGGCTTAGCATCCTTTTTCGACATAAGATACCGAAGAGTCGCATGATCTGTGTGCAAAATCACCTTAGTGCCAATCAAGTACGATCTAAATTTCTCGAAAGCAAAGAATACTGCTAACAACTCCTACTCAGGCACAGTGTAATTCTTTTGAGCTGGATTAAGCACTTTGCTAGTATAGTAGATTGGATGTAATATCTTCTCAAGTCTCTTCCCCAGAACTCCTCGCAAAGCCACTCCACTAGCATCGCACATAACCTCAAAAGGCTTCGTCCAATCCAGTGACACAATGATAGGAGACGACACCAACTTCTCTTTCAGACACTCAAACGCTTTAAGACATGCTTCATCAAACACGAACTTCACCTCTTTCTCTAAAAGTTTGCACAAGGGATGAGCAATCTTGGAGAAGTCTTTGATGAACCTTCTGTAAAAACCAGCATGACCCAGAAAACTCTGAATGCCTTTTATAGAGATAGGTGGAGGCAGCTTCTCAATTACTTCGATTTTTGCCTTATCCATCTCCATGTCGTTCTTCAAAATCTGATGCCCCAATACGATACCTTCATTGACCATAAAGTGACACTTTTCCCAATTCAGCACTAGGTTACACTCCTCGCATCTTTGCAGCACATTAGCAAGGTCTACCAAATAGCCCTCAAACGAGTCACCTACTACAGAAAAATCATCCATAAACACCTCGATGGTGTCTTCCACCATTTCGGAGAAAATAGACATCATATAGCATTGGAAGGTGGCCGGTGCATTACACAAACCGAAGGGCATCCTCTTGAATGCGAACGTTCCATATGGGCAAGTGAAAGTGGTCTTTTCTTGGTATTCGGGGGCAATAAAGATCTGGTTATACCCTGAATATCCATCAAGAAAACAATACCATCCTCTTCCAGCAAGACGGTCTAACATCTGGTCCATGAAGGGCATAGGAAAATGATCCTTTTCAGTCCATGAATTTAGCTTCCGATAGTCCATGCAAACTCTTCATCCTGTCACTGGCCTCATTGGAATCAACTCATTTTTGTCATTAGGAACCACCGTGATTCCTCCCTTTTTTGGCACACACTAAACCGGGCTCACCCACTTGCTATCAGCAATAGAGTAAACCACTCCTGCATCCAACCACTTGATGATCTCTTTCTTTACGACCTCTTGCATAGGTGGGTTTAGACGATGCTGGTTTTCAATGCTAGGGATGCATTCTGGCACAAGCTGAATTTTATGAGTGCAAATGCCAGGTGGAATACCTATGATATCTGCAATGGACCAACCGATGGCCCTCTTGAATCTTCTCAATATTGAAACCAAAGCCGCTACTTGCCATTCTGCCAACTTAGCAGAAATAATCACTGGCAAGGTATTATTGGCTCCCAAGAATATATAGCGAAGGTGGGCGGAAGAGCCTTAAGCTCTAACACTGGAGGCTCCTCTATAGATGGGCGAGCTGGTGGAGTTACCCTATTTTTTAAATCAAGATCCAGTTTCTTGGGCGCATAAGTGTACGTTCCATTACCAGCTAGTGCACCCACCATCTCGTCATAGTCTTCTATACCATCATCTTCAAAGTTCATGATCACTGCAGCTAGAGGTTCTACTCCCAACCTTTCTTCAATGGGCACGACAACTTCAATATCATCGATCGCATCTATCACTGAAATGACTCTTTTATCTTTTGGCTGCTATATTGACCGACAGACATTGAAAGTAACCTGCTCATCATTCAATCTAAATTGCAGCTGCCCGGTTTCTATGTCAACCAGTGCACGACCAGTGTCAAGGAATTGTCTCCCCAGTATGATGGGAACCTCAAAGTCAACCTCACAATCGAGGATCACAAAATCAGCCAAAAATACGAAAGAAGCAACCTTCACCAAAAACATCGTACAGAATGCCCATCGGCTTTTTCACAGTTCTATTAGCCATGAGAAGTCTCATGGAGGTTGGTTTTGGTGCACCCAACCCCAACTTCTTAAACACGGCTAATGGCATTAGATTGATGCTAGCACCCAAATCGCACAGTGCTTTAGCAAAATCGTATGACCCAATAGTACACGGGATTGTGAACGCTCCTGGATCCTCTTTCTTTTCAACTAAGGACCGTGATGCAATTGCACTACAATGGTGGATGCTATCTGCGGGCTCAAAGCTGACCGTTCTCTTCTTAGTTACCAAGTCTTTCATGAACTTGGCATAGCCTGGCATCTGTTCTAATGCTTCTACAAGAGGGATGTTAACTGACAGCTCCTTCAACATGGTGATGAATTTCTGATACTTTCCTTCCTCCGCCTTTTTCTTCAACCTTTGAGGATAGGGAGGAGGAGGTCGCGGAATAGTTTTGAGTACTTTTGGTACCTCATTCTCCTTCCTATTCTCAGATTTTGCATTGTCGCTATCATCCTGCTGATTTGGAACCTTGCTACCCTTTCCATTATCTGACTCTATCTCAACTTCAACATCGATAACCACTGGAGCCTTAGGCATACCACTGTCGGCAGGCATAGGTGGATCTGTCGTGCACTTTCCGCTTCTAGTAGTGATGGCGAGGCAATGACTATCATTTTTAGGATTCTGGACGGTATTAATTGAAAGGGTGCCTGGCTGACGTTGATTCAGTGCCATTGAAATTTTCCCAAACTGTTGCTCCAACTGTTTGATGGCGGTCGAGTGAGACTCCACTTTCTGACTTATGCCCGAGAGGTCAGTTCTAATTTCTTTCAAGCAATTCTCTTGACTTTCTGCTCCTTTCACCAATTTATTTAGAAGTACCTCCATCCTCGAATTTCCAGACTCCTCATCACGTCTTTCAGGCGGTACATAAGTGTCATTCTTTTCTCTATGATCATCTTTTCACCTCCAATCACCAGCACGGTCCTGTTCATGATCTCTGTATCCCGATTTGTTGTAGTTGTCTCCATAATAGTTTCGACCTTGATTCCTTTGCCTTGAGTTCCAAGAGTCTTGATTAGACCCTTGGACCTTGGCTCGGAAATCCGCCACTTCACAATTTAGACACTTCGCCTCTTCATCTGACTCACTATCATCATGTCTAACTGATTTGCTTTGTGTACCAACAGCATGCACCTTTTTTGCATCTTTAGCAGCTATCTGTTTGGCCAGAAGACCAATCTCTGTCCTCAACTGAGCAACCTCTTGCGCCACAGATTCATCCAATGCCCTTTGAGCTGCTGAAGCTCCAACAGCATATGTCCCAGCCGGCATATCTGCCTCCCGAGTATGCCATCCTCGGTTGGTCTTAGTGATACGATCCAATATTTCAGAAGCTTGGTTCCATCCCAGACTCATGAATGCTCCACCAGTGATAGTATCTGCTACCCCCTTTGTGTTGACATTCAAAGCTCTGTAGAAGATTTCAAGTAAATTTCGACCACTCATCCTATGATTAGGCACGTTCTGCAACTTTTTCTTGAACCTCAGCCATGTTTCATAGAGTGCTTCCGAATGAAGCTGTCGGAAATTATAGATCTCGTCCTTTAACAACAGTATCTTGGATGGTGGTAAAAACCTTTCCAAGAATTGATTTCTCAATTCCCACCACGTAGTGATAGAACCTCTTGGTAGCTCAGCCAACCACAACGTGGCTTCTTCTGTAAGAGAAAATAGGAACAACCTCAACCGAATCGCCTCTTGGTTAACCCCAGGCAATTTGTATGACGTGCAGACCCCCACAAAGTTCATAACATGTATGTTTGGATCATCAGTAGGAAGACCCGCGAACACACCTTTCAAGTTCAGCAGATGGATCATGGCACTAGTAATGTCAAACTTAGTGCCTGGAGGTAACTCAAGTGGAACAATAGCACCATTCTCAATCGGCTCAAAATAGGCCACATATTCATCTTCAGGATCATCATAAACAGGCACACGTTGTCTTGGTTGTTCTCTTAATTGTCTTTGTCGCTCTTCAGCATCAGCCAGACGCTGTGTTGCTTCCTGCATAGCTCGATTATCTCTTTCTGCTTGTCTAAGAGCAACTTGTCTAGCATGCTCTTCTCGAGTCAATCGAGCAGTAGTTTGCTCTGCTGTTTCCTGACCAGTCGGATGCATTGGCTGATTGTGAACATCCCCCTCAGCTTCGGGATTTTGGACTCCTTCAGTATTCATTATTCTCCGATTATCTCTTAAAGTCCTTTCGATTTTAAGATCAAGTGGAATCAGGGGATTGCCTTGACTCCTAGTATTTGGCATACACCGGCGTATGCCCTTGTGAGTATGTACGAACACACCCAATCACCTCCAACCAATAATTTTCAACTTCATAACCGTATTCCCCGGCAACGGTGCCAAAATTTGATGTCGTCCAAAATATACCTCCAGAAAAGTATAATGCGGTCGCTGTATCAAATATAGAACCCAACCAAGGTTGGGGTCGATACCACAGGGAATAGGTCGAAGTATGAGTAGAATACTGGAAGGAATAACTGGCAAGTAAATAAAACTGGGGGTTTTGCTAGTAAATAGTAATGATGACGATTTCTGATTGATATCGAGTTTGTAAATAATAAGAGAAGTTCACTAGGACTGTGATCCCCAATGATTCCTTAACTCCAACGGTGACTGGAGCTTAACAAGACTGCCCCACTGCGCTGCATGCAAAATCTAACAAGTTAGGTTCATCTAACTATCTCTCGACTGTAATTAGACGAATTTCACTCTTCATCTCTCGGTCTCCAAGTGTCGCACTACTAACCCTTGTCCTGGACTTCAGGTAACCTTTCCCGCTAAGGCTCCAGTTATTAGATGAAGGTTGATAGCTTCAAATCTCTGTTGTTATCTCCTTTTCCCAATCTCTACCTCTCTCTCGAGCAAGTCTAGAATACAGGCAAGGTTCTAACGTTTGCAACTGTTAGAAGGCAATCAATACGAAGGAGACAACAATACATGCATACACAGCAGTACAAAGTTGTTTTGCACTTCACCGGTTTCGTTAATTCTTCATGGTTCACACAACCCTAGTTGATGGGTTTAGCTACTCATAGTTGCAAGAACACAAGAATAATCCAAAGATGAAAGCATAGTTATGATTTCACAAGAATGAAAGAAAACCCAAAATTTCAATTATCAATCAACTTCCGAATTAGGGTTTGTGAATACAAAACCAAAATATATGTCTCAAACAATGTAAAATAACTCCCAAAATAGTAAATTGTCCAACTCTCGCACTTAGGACTACCTAGGGGTATTTATAGATACAAAACTAGTCCTATCCAAAACAAAATAGGAGAACAGAGTCGGCAGCTTTCACGATGTCGTGACTTGGTGTCGTGGAACCAAGTCACGGCATGTGACTTGTATCGTGGGAATCAGCCTTTTCTTGGATCTCTGAAGTGGACTCACGCCATCAAATCACGCCACGTGGATGTCAGTCACGTGGCGTGAGTTCTGTCGTGGAACTCAAGTGAAATGTTAGTCCTCTGGAAGTCAGTTCACGACACAACCTACGGCTCGTAAATGGGAATCACGGCTCGTGAGTGATGCCATGGGTTACTTCATAGTGTAGATTCATTCTTTCCTCATTAGACACATCATCTTTGGGCTTGATTCTTCCTCTTTTGGTCATTTTACCTTTAAAACCTGTTTTCCTACAAATTAGGACAGAAACCACATCATACCTACAAAACACACCCAAGTTATTGTATATTTTCCTTGTTTTAAGAATCAAAAGTGCCATATAACCATGGCACATCAACGACCTCAACGGCCACGTTTCGCATATGTATATATTTGTTGCATGAACTCTGTTGTTGGTATTTTAAGCTCTTATATGATCATGTGTTTCTTATGACATGCATATGGTTGAATAGAAGCAAAGCTTGGTTCTCTCGGGACTTGTCGGCCACGAGTGCCAATCCGCCTCGTTGGAACTCGGGGCGTGACAGCAAAATCATCGTATTGTGGTTTAATCATTGAAACCTGGGGAAATTTGAGTAGTCATGGTCATTGGGATTGAAAAAAACCTTTGAAGGCTTGAAATTACGACAGTCACATTGGGGAAGATGACGATCGGCGATGGGTTGAGTACTTCGGCGATGTGCCAAACTGCATGGCATATTACCAAATCACTCCCCATATCACTGATAGTCATAGTAGGTGAGGCTAATTAAGGTGAGATTTAGTGATGCCTTAGTAATTCGGCGATGCTCTGGGAGTATCGTCGAATCCTTTGGCGTGTTGCCAAAATCCCACTTTCCTTTGCAAATCCTTTCCCTTAGTTTCTATTCCCAATTGGTGATAACCATGTGCAGTACAGAACTATTTGGTGATGTGTCAATTTGTTCGATGATGCTTTTCTGGGTAAAATTTTTGGTGTTGTTTTGCTAACTTTGGCCGAGCCTATTGCTACTCTTATGTGAATATATGACTAGGAACAAATGTGTGGCTATGAAGCAAGCCAGCTCTTCTCCTTCTATCTCAAAGGTTGCAAATGGGGTGAAAATCAAGGAAAGAACTCAAGCGGTAAGAGTTTATAAACAAAAATGGATGGATGAGAGTGCAATCAAAGCACCACTAATTGAGAAAGAAAGCTCAGAACATAGTTTAAACTCGGAGAGGTATAACTTTAATTCCTCGGATGAAGGGAACATAACACCTAGCCATGAACCATTGCCTATTCCTGAGGCTACTCCAACAAAGAAGAAAAGGGTAGAATAATCCTCTAATGCTACAACAAGGTCCACCCCATCGTCAAGGAGGTCATAGATTCCTTAATCGGCTCAAAGTTCCTAGTCAAAGAACAATTATTGAAGAGAATAGATTGAGCCTTGATGGGATAGAAGGCAAAAACCCTCAAGTGTTAGATGTCATCTAATATCACAATTTTGAGCAGTTTACTCATCTGCTAAAATCGTAGGTTGAAAATTATGGTACGAGAGTTTTATGCAGCCTATGGGAGATTGTTGCCCGAGAAGCAAAGGAAGGGTAATCCTCAAGAAACTCATGATGTGGTAAAGGTGCAGGGTGTCAATGTTAAGTGTGATGGTGCCATAATCAATCAAGTCTATGGTGAAAAACTCGATTCACATCACTACTTTGTTATCGTGCCTTGGGTAGTGTCGATGATCTTCGGGAATTTCTAGCCCCTTTGCTACACGATGCGATACCTAAATGGATCACTCGGGGGACCCCAATAGAGAAAAGTGATATAAGCATAGAAGCTCGATATTGGCTTAGTTATGTGTACATCAACATATTGCTATCCCAAAATAAATTTATTTTTGTGAACCCACAGGAAGTGCTTGTAGGCACGATATGGTGAAGGAGAGGCTTAATCCAGTTATGCTCATCGCCACAGATATTTCTCACTGAACCCAACAAAAAAAGAACTCTCTTGCCTTCCCGTGTTTGATCATAGAGCTTTTTCATCGTGCTTGGGTCCCTTTTGATAAGAAGAAAGCTTGTGAGTACTTCCCTACCTCTAATGTTGATATTACTCGCCTTGAGATTGTGCAGGGAGTGAAAAATAAGAAAGTTCGGGTGGAAGATTCCCCAATGATTTATCTTAGTTCTCTTGATAGTGGTGCCAACCAGCCTACTCCTACTACTTCAGCTTTTCCCCACCAGTTCCCTTCACAGGTCCTTCTATTCAACCTCTCAGACCAATAATTTCTGTACCTCACCCATCCACTACTCTGGGCACATCGAGGGCTCCACTAACTCAGGCCGATATTATTCGGATAGGGCAATTGGCCTATTCAGGTGATGTGAGGTCATCTAGATTAGAGAGAGAGATGTCTCAAATGATTGCTGATGCAATGAAAGATACAATGGTACCTATTCATAATGAGTTGCGGGGCATCCAGGAGACCCTGCGTATTTATGGTACCAAGCTGGACGAGTTGAGTGCTCCACGGCATGCTATTCCTAATGATATTCTGATGAAGATGCAGAGTGAGATCGTTTCCCTTCAGAAGCATGTAGATGAGATTCGATTCCCCGACTTGATACATTTATAAGGAGCTTCATCTGAGACACCAGCTCCAACTCCAGCACTTATTCGTAAGGATGATCCAGTGGCAGAGGAGAGGAAAGACGACGACGATGATTGTGCTTTAGATGAGAAAGTTGATAATATGAAGATATAGGGTTATTTTGAGAAGCAGGGCTAGATTAGGATATAGGTCAAGTTTTAGTTTGATGCATAGGTTGACGAGAAGGCTGATGGGCAGGAGACAAATGATGTGATTCTTGCTGCCACTTTGGAGAGGTCGATGTATGAGATAACACAGGTTGTAACATCCAGTTCAGCTGCTGCCATAGAGACTAAGGATACTATACCATACCCTCCCATACAGGACACACTTGGAGCTAAGCCAGGAACTGATGCCCAGACAATGGCCACTTCTGTGAGCCAGTCACCGCCGCCGGCTTAGCCATTCTTAGAAGGACCCTTACTCTCACTCTCTTCTATTTTTATTAGTCCTATTGCATTGAGGACAATGCATATTTTAGAGTTAGGGTGGGGTGTTTATTTTATTTATTCTGGCTTTGTAATAGGTTCTTGATAGTTGGTAATTTTGGTACACTATTCTAGATATTTATTGTGTGGTGATGACTGTGATTTGGATGTTATTTTGATATTTCATTTGGCTTGTAATAGTTGAGTGTGTGGTGTGTGATGTTGCATTTTCATTTCTTTGCTTTTTATCATTAGCCTTATAGTGTAGTTAGTTACAAATAAAATTTCTTTTTAGCATGCGTACTTAAGAGAAAAAGTATGCTAGCAATAGAACACTTATGACTCAAATAGTACTCTTAGGGAGATGTTCACATTCTCAACTATTAAAGATGATGAATTGTTGTACATTGCTCCATTTTTAAAAAATATGCCCCTTTTCAAAAAAAATCTTTGGCTTAGTTTCAGCAGTTAGGTGCTTATCATTTGTGAACACCTACATCTTATTTTGACTACTTGAATAACTTTCTCGATATGTGCTATGAATATGGTACATCAATTGAGGAAGGTTGCTTCGAATATGCGATTGAGTGTCGTGTGTGGGTGAGAATTTGTCTTGATCTTGCACATTGAGTCCACCTAGAACTTGCCCGGTTGCACTAACTCTAAAGCAAAGAGTGTGTGATGTTGAAGAAGTGATCATAGGCCATTGATCGAGAGTGAACCTCCAATTTGACTAAATAGCCACCCCATTGTGAGTTAAGTGACCAATTTCATCCCAAATTCGAGCCTTGGAACCCTTTTTCTTGCATAACCTCATTACAAACCAAAACCATTTTCCAAAGCCCCTTTTTTAACCTAACCCTTCTTGAAGCGTTTAGGTGAGACCGAAACCCAACTTAGGCCAAAAGCCTAAGTTGGGGGTGGTAGAGATTCCAGGTGGGATTTGTGATAAGAAGTTCATAAATTTAAGGACCAATCATTTCCATCCCTCTTAGTTATCATAGTATTCTTTATGAATAGTATAAAAAGAGAAGAAAGAAAAAACATGAAAAATATTCGAGAAAAAGAGGTTGAAAAAGAGTTCCAATAGTGTAAGCATATTAATAAGAAGTTTTTGTGTAGAAAGGATAGGAGGGGAAGATATCTTGAAAACAATTTAGAATTGGTCCTTGTAATGATTTGAGAAATAAGCTTTGGGAAATAAGTGTAGTTGAGGTCTTCTTAGATGATTTGAGAAATAAGCTTTGGGAAATAAGTGTAGTTGAGGTCTCCTTAGATGCTCGATAGGGTGGAGTCACTATAACCTTAACCTTTCCTACCTTACCCGATGCCTATGTTATAAGCCAAAGAAAGACCTTAGTGATCTATAAAGTAGCACGCTTGTATATGGTGAAATGGAGCTTATGGGCAAGCCTATGGTGTGGTTCTCGTGTGCATGACCATCTTTTGGAGTGTGAGTGATTCGTGATAGTCCTTCATTTTAATGTTGATTTTCTCTTGAGAGAAAGAACTTTTTTGTGTGTGGGCACTTGATTGCAATATTTGAGCAATTTTTGATCTTGGTTGGAGTCTATGAGCATGTACGAGGTTTGGTAACATTTAGTCAACATTTAAGGCTTGTTGTTCACAATATGAGCATTTGATAGGTATAACCTGTGCCATTGTTGTCAAAACCAACAGAGAAAAGTATTTTCACAAAAGAAGAATGTGTCTAAGCTCCCTAGTAGTACCAATTATAGGCATTGTTGATTTTGTTGTGTATGCATTGATTTACTCAAGGACGAGCAAAGATTTAGGGGGTGTTGATGAGTTGGCAAACTGTGACTCATTTGGCCTAAAAAGGGTAAGAAATCATGTTCTCGATGCTTATTTGAATGCATTTTAATGTTACTTTGGTGTAATTTTAGGATTAAGGCCAAGAAGTGGTTGAAAAAGCAAAAAGAAGCAATAAGATGGAAGATTGGGGCTAAAAGTGCAAAATAGCATCACTTAGGATAATTGGCGCATCGCCAACGTGTCCTGTGTATCGCCAAAAGGCACAGCCCATCGTCAAAGGTAACAGTTCAGGCCAGGTCCTGAGTTGGACAAAATGGTGATGAGAAGATCAATTCGGCGCATCACCAAATGGATTGGCAAAACCTATGACCTATCACCAAGTGTAACAGATGTAAACCCTTGGAGCTTAATACAATGTCAAATCAATGAGTAACATACAATTTGGTGCATCGCCGAGTTGTTCGGCGATGGATAAGTCCTCAACCGAATTAGATACTGTGGTATTTCTGTAATTTTGAGGCCTATTTTTGCTGAAGCTATTTAAGCCTTTTGGCTGATTGGAACCCTATCTTTGGGTCATATTTTTGAAGCTAAAGCTTGTAATTGAACCCTAGTTGGGATCTTAGTTGCTTATTACTAATTTCTTGCTTATGAATTTGAATTTTCTTTGGAAATATTTGGATTCTATGGCAGCTTTAAATGAGAATATAGGTATATTTCCTTTTTCTCTTATTATGAGTATCTAAGTTTACAAGCTTGGGGTTATGCATTATTGAGTGTTGATTATTATGTGGGTAGTGATTATTGACCTTTATATTCGATTGAATGTTATGATTTTATCTAAATCTCTATGTTTCAACTTAAGAATTGAGGTTGCAAACTTCATTCATGCTTAGATCCCTTGTTTTGCTTGAAAAAGAAGACAAGGGTGGAGAGATTTAGTTGACAAAGACTTGAAAATTTCTCATTTAATAGCTAGTACTAGAAATAGACTAACTAATTTGAGGTTATTAGTTGCTTGGTATCGTGTACATATGGGTGTTTGAAAGCAACCCTTATGAAATTTGATGGTAGATTGAAAGATTACCTCTAATACGTAAGACAAAGCCTATTCATGAATATCAATTGAATTTTAGGTTTACTTTCACTTACCCACACTTATAATCATGCTTAAGAAGGCATAACCCCAAGTACTTCTACTTATCGATTACATCCTTTAGTACTCACATTGACAAACCAACATCAAAATTGATAATTTGAATATAAAATCATGTTACATTAAACCCCCCCATTTTTACTTTTCTGCATTATTTTTAACCTTACGTGCAAATACTTAGTCACTTACAACACTTGAAGGTGAACCTATCGCCTTCATTCCCTGTGGAATCATCCCTGACTCTAAGTTGGGTATAAATTATATTGCTAGAGACTGCATACATCTAGAGTTGTATCTTGAGCATTATTAATTATCATCTTGTTGTTTTGAGATTTCTATATGATGTTATATGTTTCTAACTCTAGTCGGTTGATGATGCCTACCAGTAAGCGTGGTTGTACTGATACTATTCTTGCTATCTTCCACTTTATGGAATATAAATATGTTGCAGGATCAGTTGAGGTTTCTTATTTAAAGCGGCAAGTATTCACCAACATCTTCTGCTCATCTTATTTCTATGGTGGGAGTTGTGTCTTTTATTTGTTTCTTATTGCATTAGAAGCTCTTGTACATGTCTAGACTAGATCTTGGGTAGTGTCATAAGTATTGGTATTGTATGTAACGTTGCAGAAAATTTTGCTTTATGATTGTATTTATGTACGATTTTGGAGTTGTTAATTCAAATAAAGTTTCTACCGAACATCCATATAATAATTGATTGGGTGGTAAGGTTTCTCCTATCTAGCTAGAATAAAGTAGGCGCCAGCATGATCCCATAATTTGGGTTGTGAAAGTTGGTATCAGAGTGTTAGGTTATCGATCTCATAAGTACAAGAGCAAATGTTCGAATAGAGTCCTGGGGATTGGTGTGTAGGCGTCCACATCAAATCTTTAGGAGGGCTATAAGGCATCTAAGAGTCATTCTTTTTTTCTTTCATATCATCCTATCTCAATGTTGTCCACCTGGGTTTAGCCCAATTGGTATCTAGCCGATTTCAATTAGTATTACGACTTTTCAAATTGGAATCTAGTAGATTCTAATTGGTATCTCAATGGTGTCGACAAGCTCAAAAACTAGTTGTCATTATTGTTATAGATTAATAGGAGAAATAGGTGTTATATTCCTAAATATTGGTTATATTACCTTAAGTGAGGGTCATATTATATACTTGTATGTTGTTTGTTTATGGATTAAATGAAAGGTTTTATAATTGCTTGAATTGGGACTGTAGGGTTAAACATAACGATGTATCAATTTGTTCATCCGGGTTCATAAATTTTTGGGTAATGAATGGTTGTAAGTGTAGTGACACTTGATGCGTGTATTAAAAGTAATTGTAACCAGTGTAGCAGAGTCTCGGTCCAAGAATAAGAGAGAGTGGTTGGATCAGTAAGGTTGTAATGGTAATTCTAAGGAAGAATCGCTTGGGAAGGAACAGGGAGATGCAGATGTAGAAATCCTGGAGCTATTATCCAGGAGTTGCCGCATTGGTAAAAGGCCCACTGTAGTGTTACTGTGTCGCTATAGCGAGAGAGGGACCACTGAAGCGGTCTCCAGGTAGCGAGCTTCCAGTTTCCTTCCTCTATTTTTCTTATTTTCTTTCCAACCTCGTTCGAGGCAATTCCATGTGCAAAATGACCATAAAACGAGTTAGAAATCTACCAATGTGATTAATTAGTCAAAAATATGAACGAATAAAATATTATTTGTTATAAGCCCTAAAATAGGGGCAACCAACCAAATCTAATGACATGTTTGCCCACATGTGGAAGGCTATGAAGATCATGTTCTTCTATGTTTCCCCAAACCAGAAACTCCTAAAGCTAATGACATAACATGCACATGAGTTCTCGCTCTTGAGCGGGATGGATGAGAAGGGCTTCGATGCTTCGAGTCTCAATGATTATGGGGCCTCTAGTTAGTTCCCAGTGAGAAACCACCAGTGAAGAGGACAAGCGTAACCTTGTTTTTTGTTGTCCATAATGTAGTAGTCCTGTAAAATCAAGTGACATCAGAGTTAGAAGTCATTATTATGCTAAAAATAAAGTAATTTTAAAAAACAATAAAAAATTAGAATCTCTAGTCTGGGTCACTGCCAGACCTCCACTACAATGGGAGAGATCCCGCTACAGTGGGATCGATGCAAGTAAAAGTATCCCATTGTATTGGCTCTATCGTCTTCAACAGCCATGGGATACATCAATGGCATCCCTTCAAAATTTCTTTGAGTTCTCAAGTCCATAACTTATATCGGGTCTAGTGAAGTATTGTATAACTTCTAAATGTCAATTTATAAGGTAATAAACCCCAATCCAAGCCCTAGTGGCTAGGAAATAGTTGTAGAAGATGACCCTTCATCTTATATCCTAATTTCAAGCCCAAAACTGCCATGAACTTCAAATATTTTATGCCTAAAATGCTATAGGAGCATTGGGGGTGTAAAATAAACTTACATGCTTTGAAAATCCCTTTAATAAGGGGAAAGTCTGAAGTTTGCCCAAAATCACCCAAACCCATTTGAATTTTTTAAAATTATGACCTTGAACTATGAATTTGATAGTAGTAAAGCATAAAATGGAGTAAGGATGAGTTATTTATGTTAAAATAGATGAACATGATGCAACGGTTGAGAGGAGAGTGTTTGTGTAAAAACTAATGGAAGTTAGATAAGTAGGAAACAAGACCCTTTTTAAATCTGTCGGGCTACCGCTATAGTAGTCCAACTATCGCTGCAGATGTACCGCTCTGGCAGTAAGTCATCGTTGCAACAAAAGCACGAAGGACGGATAATTTTTCTATCCTATGTTTATTTTAATGGCCGTCCAAATACCTTGGGTAGTCCTATACACCCGAATATAGACAACGTGCCTCTTTCCCCAAATCATCGTGCCTATAAAGAGACACCCTGAGGGTAGTAATAGTCACGCATTGAATAATTTGATCGGACCATTAACAGAATGCGAGTAGGCAGTAATGGGAATTGGATCATACTATTAATCATCTTAAAATTAATAGCTTTTGGGTTATGTATTGATATTCTATTCCATGCATACCCTAGCCATTTGGAGACAAATGGTGGGTAAGCTGGTATTTAATGTAATGGCATGTCTCGTCATTGCTATGAACACTGTGATAGGGAAGTGATGCATCTTAAATTAACCTTTTTAAGATTTGAAAACCTTGGTAAAGTTTTGTAAAATAATTTAATCAACCAAAAGTTTAGGAGGTTGGACTGCCCCGTGTCGACGGCAGTTACACGGGTGCCATCATAACGACGTCATTGTAGTGAGAGTTTGTCCGCTGCATCAGTGATTGAGTAGTCAGCCCCGTGTTTTAAAGCCATTTTTCCACCAGCTCTTGTTCTAATCTCATTACCTTCTTCTTAAAACACCCTAGGGTTACCCCTACACTAAAAACAACATGAACAAATAGGCAAGACTTCAGGAAGACGTGTTCAAACAATGATTTCGAGGAATCTTTGATGGAATTTCCAGTATAGGATCAAGAAAAAGAGATCCATACACTCCATAATAGCAAACTCGGCATCAAGGTAGGTTATAGATTAATTTGTAGGAGACCTTGGTTATTTGTATATGTGGCATATAGTTAATGAGAGATATCATGATTAGGCCTATGGACAAGGATATTCGGATGTCTAATCACCTAGAAATTATGGGATAGATGAGGTTGTCATTCAATATATTATATGGGTAGCTATCGAAGTAGTGTATTATCATTGCAAAGTTAACGTTAGCTAAAATTAGGTGAATTAGAGAAAAGCAAGTAATGATAGGGTATCACGTGAGTTTGTAGTTATGAAAATAGTGTAAATGGGATTAACGGTGAGGGTAGGTCCAACTAGGGGTCCTATTAGTTCCGGTCACATTGTGTATTAGTACAGTCGGGTTGCAATCAATGTAGGGAGGATTAAAGTAATAATAATAGCATATAAAGTACGGATAGAGTAAGGTGTGAGGTAGAAGTAGTAACAGTGGGGTAGTGTAGAGCATAATCGTTAATTTTGGCTAATGAAGTCGCTTGTAGATTAAGGTTGTTGTTATATCAGGGAACCTTGATTATATTGAAGGATTATTTTAGGGATAGATAGAAGTGGTGAAGTGGTAGATAGGGATCGGTGAGAATTTAATGTAATTATAGACTTGATTTGATATTCATGCTTATCTATGAGTTGAATAATTGTGGTTGGCCATCGGGCTTAGTTGTGATTGATAAAATGACTTGGTAGTCGATCCTATTTCTTAAAATAATGAACCTTGAAGTTGACTAATGCTTAGGTAAACTGTATATTTTCTTATAGCTGCATTCTATGATACTCTAGTTAATATTGATGGAGATATTCACTTATTACGATATTTGATAGGTCGGATACCTCGCCGGTATATGTTACTTACATTTTAATGTTTTGGAGGAGCGGGTACTTCGCCAGTATAGTACATAGATGTGAGCTCATTCCCTTTAGGTCATCACTAATAGGCATATAAGACCCTTAGTATGTGTGTACACAATTTATGATCAATCAATTGGTTTATTACATTGTTCATAGAATTGGGTTGAGTGTTAATTGCATTGCATAAGTGTCGTCATTAATAGAAGTGGTAGGACTATTTGTGAAATGATTAGATTAATATACATTTGTTTGTTATACTTGCAGTAAGTAGAGAGTCATGGGTTAGTCTCATCGAGATTATTGGTGGATTGGGCGGTTATCTATGAATGGCAATACATCGGTTGAAGATTGCTTGTTACGTGATAATTACTAAGTAGTTCATACCTGATTAGTTCTAGGTGAGGTAGTGCTCCCTATTAGTTTAGATACTATACAAGTCTAGTGATCTTAATACATTGACAATTATTATGACGTTGTCTACATATGTTAAAAAAGGCAGAAGGATCGTAGGTTAGAGTGAGGGAATGAGGTAGATGTAGACTGAATCATAGAGTCTATATCAGTGATGGTGATTAAGCAGAATTTATAAGTAAGGATTTAGGTTGCTTGCTTGTATTTGAAAAGGGGTTAGCTATGAAGATAAGATATAAACGGAATTTTCTAAAGAAAAGGAGAGTGTTGGGATGTGGAATGTGGACATGGGTGACTTATGTTAAGTTGGATTATTATGTTATTCTTCTGATATTTCTATATGTTGTTATATGTTTCTAACCCTGGTTGGTCGATGATGCCTACCAGTATGTGTGGTTGTACTGATATTACTCTTGTTATATCTCCCTTTTGGGGATATAGATATGTTGCAGGATTAGTTGAGGTTTCTTATTTGAAGCGGCAAGTATTCACCAACAGCTTCTACTCATCTTGTTTCTAAGGTGGGAGTTGTGTCTTTTATTTGTTCCTCCTTTCATTTGACGCTTTTGTACATGTCTAGCCTAGATCTTGGGTAGTAACGTAAGTGTTGGTGTTGTATGTAATGTTGCAGAAATTTTTACTTTATGATTGTATTGATGGACGAATTTTGGAGTTGTTAATTCAAAAAAAGTTTTACCGATCCTTTGCATAATAATTGATTGAGTGGTAAGGGTTCTCCTATCTAGTTAGAATAGAGTAGGTGTTCGCACGATCCTGTAATTTGGATCATGACAAAGGTACCCTCTCGTAAAGGATACGGGAATGACTGCTCGCCATCCTTCGGGACGTGGCAACAAGAAGACAAATAGAGGACAAAGAATGTCAGACCTACCAGGAGCACAGACGAGTCTATACAGAGCAGAGCATCAGAAGAATATTAGTTGGCTCTATAACGATCAGACACATGGTACACCCACTTAGATATTCATCCTTTAGGGAACTATTATTGAATAGTGATTGGCCAAGGCCAAAAGTTGTAAGCTATAAATAGTCATCCCCCCATACTTGTAAAGGATCTGCTCTCTCACTCTCTTAATCAATATAATAGTTGTTACTTGGTCTCCAAGCTCTTCTTTTTTGCTCTAGAGTATTCACATAGTTGTTAGACATCTCGGATAACTTAATTTAGCTCTCGATTACGCTCATTAACATTCGCTCTTAAATTTGTTTGTTTTGCTTGTCTTATTTTGTTCGTAGCTAATTATTTCTTTTTAGTCAGCTGGAACGTAATTGCTAATAAATCGAATCTAAAACAAGGTTGAATCGTAACACGTGCTCTTGACTCACCTACAAATTCAACTATACTAAATTCAGGATTAAAAAAAATAAATAGTGTAAAAATCAACTTGAATAAAATGAAGCATAAAGAAAGAAGTTGAAAGCGTAGGAAGGGAAAGCTCTTACTTTGTAGTTTGCACTTTGCAGACAAAGATTCAAAGAGCATTTGTAATAGTAAAATTAATAAGGTATTAATAGTCAAATTTAATGACTATATAAGGTATTAATAGTTAAATTTAGAATTTCAAAGCATAATTAATAAGGATAGTTTAGTAAAATAAATGTCTGATAAATATTTTCTTAAACGAAGTGTCAAATCAATATAGGTCAATTAAAATGGAACAGAGGGAGTAGTTAAATATAAACCAGAATAAACGCTTACTATACTACTCCCTCCGTTTCAAAATAGTTGGCCCTTGTTGACTTGACATTCCCCTTAAGAAAATATTTATTAGTGGTTTATTTTACCAAAGTAGCCTTATTAATTATGATTTGAAAATATTAATTTGCCTATTTCATTTAATGATAGGGGTAGTATTGGAAGAACATAATAAAATTCTCCTAATTTCATCAATAGGACAACTAAATTGAAACAAATATTTTTAGAAAGAGGATCAACTATTTTTAAATGGAGAGAGTAATTGTTTACTATTCGTTAAATATGCCCAATATATTCCAAATTTCAAGGTATACTGTTAGTTATTTTACTTTTATATTAAGTAAATATCTTATTAGACAGATAATTTACAAGATATACCTAGATTATACAATAGATAAAAAATCTATAAATAATATAATATGATTACAATTATTATGTAATGATATATTAGGTACATACACAATAAATTCAAAGTATAAACAGTATACCTCGATTATACTAATGAAACTTTGCATGTATATACCATCCGTGTAAAATATTAGCAGACCTTTTTCTATTTTATTGACATATTGTATCCCAATTTATCTCAAAATCGGTAGCATATGGATTTCGCGAAATCAAAATCGAAAAAGCCCCATCTGGAGCAAACTTCAACAGCGGGCTGGCTCTCCAACTCAATAACTTGATATTATCATCTCAGTAGAATGAAATGGTGAATAGCATAATTAGTTGGCCGCACTTTTGAATTTACTTTGAGTCCTGTTGAAATTATCTTAGGAATTCTTAACATAATTGCTTGTAGTTTTTAGCATTATTAAAGCTTTGATTTTTTTGTCCACATGCATCTTCCTCTATGTTTTCACCTGGAATATTTAGAGTGACTGTTTATTTGGATTCTAGGATAATAAAATATTATTGAAGACCATTGAAGTTTGATTCAGATTTTTTACAATCTACGTAATTATGATTTATTTTGATTTTGGCTGATGTCAGATTTTATTGGAGATATCTAAGGAGTTTTAATATTAGTTTTATAGTTGTTTGGAGGTAATTCAAGGCAAATTGGAGATCATTTTTAAATTGAAACTCAAGGTTCAAGAAGACTCCTATGGGTGGCAAATGAGCCATTTCAAGATAGGCTGAATAAATAGATGGGTCAATGTTCAAGATGGGCTAAATCATGAGTCATAAACCAACCCGTCCAACTTAATTCAATTATTTTTTCGAGATATATCAATAGACCAGTGATGAAAGCCCGGGCGTTGCCCGTTCCCAATATGAGTGAATCAATATGTAAAACGATTAAATGTCAATACTTAAAGGGTACACTACATGTAAAACACTTAAAATGAGCACATGGAAGGAGCCGCTACAACTTGCAAACAGGAATTGGATTGATAAAATTGACTCTCGGACTGTTGTCTATCTTCAAAGACAGAAAATAGTTCAGTAAAAGTCTATAGAAAGTAAGAAGTGGGGAAAATGTCATGAGGGACTATATATAAATTTCATCTTTGACATTGCTGAACTCTGGAAACAACTTTTGGTTTTATTTCCACTGGCACGATAACATTTCTGGCTTGCTTTTTAGTCTTCTTTCAAAGATAGGCCTATCGCCAAGAACAAAGCAAGTGATCAATGCTCCAACCCGGTCATAAGGATCCACAATGAAGGGGTGATATGCTTTCACATATGATGAAATTGAAAGAACTAATCTAATGATATGTCATATATAGTTTCATGGATTGAAAATAAAGGATGGACTGTCTGCTGCAGCAAAGCATAGAAGACGCTTAATTAATTTTGTAAAAAAATAAATACCAAGTCTACCGCATCTGAAACATCGATTCCAAGGTAAGAAAAAGTGTGATTGACCATCACATCAACATAATTTAAGCTAGAAAATGGAACATAAAGATTCTTATACAACATAATTCCTTTAAAACGATAAGCTGTAGAAGTTGAATAAAGTATCAAAGTGTCATTAGACTTTCATATAGAGAAGAAGTACAAATAAAGTCATCAATCCACAATAGACTCTATAAACTACCTTGTTGTATGGGGAATGGAACACAAGTTATCACTTCCATAAAATATGTATACACAAAATTTGGCCTTTGAAGGTGTAAATCAACCATGTTCTCCCCCATTGAGTTATATTTTTCACAGAGAATCAATTGATGATAAGAATAAAATAGTAACTTTTTTGCTTTTTATTTTGTCACACAGGTGGATTATGCTGGAATGTGTGTATATACACACACACACACATACACACACACACACACATAGAGAATTTGACCTGAGTTGGTTGTTGTTGTGCCACAACTTACTAAAGTAGGAGAATCACCAAAGTTTCATTTTTGATACCTCATTCTGCTAAGTATAGTTTGTGTTGTTTCCTTCACCCGTAAAAACTAGAAAATGAAAATGATAGTTCTAATCCCACAGTTAAATTTTGTTTCCTTAAAGAATATAATCTCCTCACAATTGCCCAAGGTTTGGATTAATTCCTTCCATGATAGAATAGAATACTATTCAGCCAAACCGGCAATGGAATTTGCTGAACTTCGTCGAACTCAACTAATGGAGTAAATCACACTTACTTTGATTTCTTTTGTAGAGAAAAAAGTAGTTTTCAAGTTGTGAAAATAATAATTTTGTATCTCCTTCATCTGAGGAAAACATAAGTATTTATAGCCTAAGAGGTGGTGCTTCAGAAGAGAAGCAATGGTTGAAGCAAAGACACACTGTTTCGAACCAACACCTAACCTACGCTCGCAGGTGGACACATGCAGCCACAGGTCAGCGTTTAGCATAAAACCAGTAGCTACTGGTTTGTCCTGCGCTGGTCACCTGCATCCGCAGGTGCCACATATGCGCGCAGGTCACCAATTTGGTGTCAACTAGTGCCTCAAAGGGTCGCGTCCCTGCGAGGTGTGTTGTGACATGCGTACGCATCCGTTCATGTGTGTCCACATATGGAGAAATGATTTCCTATCATATCTTTGGATTAAACTATCAATAATTCTCAAGTTTCAAATAAACTTTGTCCAAAAAGATAGTCTCTCGATCAATCATTTGTCAAATCCAAAGCCGAAGTCGAGCCGAGCGAGCAACAATGACGACGGCGCGAGGCTTGTATTGTTCTTGCCTCACTATCCATATGAAGGAGTGTATTCCAATATATACACAATAAAGTTTCTTTCTCCCACCAATGTGGGAGAAGTTCACTTCTTTAAAGTGAAGAATTTCTCTTCATTTTTCCCTCCATGTTTCTACCTCCATTTTCCATTCACTTCTTATCAACCAAATCCAACAATCCCCCATATGAATGGGGAATGGCTATTTTATATTAAAAAACTCGTGTGATCTACAAATAAGGATCAATCGCATCTGGGTAAGTAAGTTTCCCTTTGAATCTTCCATACTGAACATACGTCGGGTATCCTTGGTCAATCGGTAGATTTGATATCTTTGAACTATCGAGATTTTATGTATACCTAGACAACATATGTCACACAATCAACCCTTAACCATTCTTAGTTCTTATTGTTTTGTTTCGTTTCAGCCATGAACACTTCCTGATTTCATGAGTACGTAGAGAACTGGCCTTACTCTTATTCTCCTTGAAGCGGCTTCCACTTCACACTCACATAGGTGATTCATAAATGTTTTATCCTATAGACAAACTATTTGGTCATACCTGCCAAACTTAGAAATCATTAAAAAAGCTTCAAACCTTAAACTTTATCCTTGTTTCTTGAACATTGCCATATCCCGGAAATGGATATACTTTTTAGTGACAATGCTGAACCGCCATTTGTAACTTTGTTTGATCTCTTTGAACCTAGACCTTGGGATCTCCATTTAGCTAGGTAGAGTTACCATTACAATGCCTTGTTCTAGTTCATAAACCCATTCCCTTCGATGATTTATCAACTGCCTCTCTAGTTAGGCCTTTTGTAAGTGGATTCGACACATTATCCTTTGACTTCACATAGAGAATTGTGATAACTCCACTAGAGAGTAATTGTCTAACGGAATTATGTCTTCGTTGTATGTGATGAGACTTTTCGTTATACATAACATTTCCAGCTCTTCCTATTGTCGCTTGACTATCACAATGTATGCATATAGGAGCCACTGATTTTGTCCACAAAGGAATATCTTCTAAAAGTTCCGTAGCCATTATGCTCCTTCACCGGACTTATCTAAGGCAATAAACTCAGATTCCATTATAGAGCGAGCAATACAAGTCTGTTTGGATGATTTCCAAGAGACTACTCCTCCACCAAGAGTAAACACATATCCACTCGTGGATTTCACTTCATTTGACCCGGTGATCCAATCTGCATCACTATATCCTTCAATTATCGCTGGATATTTGTTGTAATGCAAAGCTTAGTCTTGAGTATGTTTTAGATACTCCAAAACTCTTTTCATTGTCATCCAATGAGATTTATCGGGATTACTTATGTACCGAATTAATTTGCTAATAGCACATGCTATATCTGGTCACGTACAATTCATTATATAAATCAAACTTCCCAACACTCTTGTATAGTCTAATTGTGACTTGCTTTGACCTTGGTACTTTGTGAGAGAAAGATTCACATCAATTGGAGTTTTGGCAACTTTGAAGTCCAAATACTTGAATTTTTCAAGTACCACATTGATGTAATGAGTTTGAGACAAAGCTAAACCTTGAGGAGTCCTTAGAATTTTAATTCCTAAGATCAAATCTGCAACTCCTAAGTCTTTCATATCAAACTTGCTAGCAAGCATACGCTTAGTAGCATTTATGTCAGAAATGTCCTTACCCATTATCAACATGTAACACCCCGTATATTTCCGAACCTAGTTGATTATCGTAACATTCATGGAATTATTTAAACATGGGAGTTTTGAGGTATTATACATAAAATGTGATAGGCCAAATTAACCTTGTACAATTGGGCTCAATTTAAGGCCAAAAAAGACACAAAATACATGGCCCAAATGAAGGAAATGACCCATTCTTGTGTGAACAAGTCAATACATCATGATTGGACCAAGTGTTTGGTTAAAAAGGACCATTAGGGGACTATATAATAGGATAAAAATCAGCTTTTATTGAATAAAAACACTCATGTTAAATCTAGAAATTTCTATAAGATTATTCTCTCAACTCAAACCGTAAGCCACCTTCCTCTTGGGACAAGACCACTCCTTGAAAAGCTTTGGTAAGTGATTACTCTCATGGTTTAATATATTATATGCATGTAATATGGTGTATATCATGTTGGTTATGTTGGTGAAGTGTGAGAAGTTCACTATGTGTGAAACAATTTATGTTTTCTTAATCGGTGAAGGGTTTTGCCCTGTAAACTTGAAAATAGACTTGTGGTATTGAAGAAAGTGAATTTGATGGATTACATATTAACATGTATGATGTGTTTATGTCCTTAACTTACTTTCTCATTGTGTATAACATTTGGAATTGTTGTTGTGAAATTTTGCATGGAATTGGTGACGTATTGAAAGAAAAAGGTAGTTTGGTGATGTTTATGTGCGTTGTGAAATCATGGATGTTCATTGGCATCTAATATGATCTAAAATATGTTAAGATAAGGTTATTTATGATCATGGACCATTTATTACAAAAAAGGACCCAAAAGAGACCCTTTTTGGCCGAAATGGGCACCCGCCCTCGCAGACGAAGCACCTGCGGGCGCAGGTGACTTCGCAGGTGCCTCTATCCACTACCAAAGGTCACCTGCAGGTGCACCTCATACACATACGGGTGCAGGTGGCTCCGCAGGTCAGCCTAGAACCCCGATTTGATTGCTTTTGCATCCCTTTAACCACCCGAAACCCCTATGCCCTTTATGGATGCAATTATCAACTTATGGTACCTTTTAAATGACTATGAAGGAGCATCCCAAAAGTATTTTGAATGGTCTCAATTATGTATTGTTGTTAATGTGTTATTGTGAAATCTATCGAGTGACTTGACGGAGAAAAGGTAATGTAGAGTTAATGAGGAAGTGTAAAGGGTAAACTTGGTGTGAAATGCTATTGGTTTATGATGTCTTGGTCAATGTGTTGAAGGTTATGGTCTTGTTGGTATGGTGATGCAATAAATGGTATTGTAAGAGGGCGAAATGACGTTATACGGCAGTCACGTAATTCATTGTCGTCGTATGCACTTGTAAGGTAGTTGGTTGTTAACATGCGCTTCGTTATGTACTTGTGTTGTAGAGTAACACGTAAGTAAGGAGATGGATTATTGTATTCACATATAGGACTGTGTATTCATATTGAGAATATAAGGTATGTAAGGTTACTCTTTTCGTATCCTTCTGCAGTACATATAGTTCACATCGTCCTTGTACTTGTCCCATCCCAAAATGTTCGAAAGTATCTCATTCAGGTTTGATATATATATATATATTGTTGTCCACATATTTCCTATTCATTGACCAATTGGCATTCATATGTCTCTTATCCAAGGACTGAAGTTCCTAAGCTCTCATAATGTTGTAACTACTAAAAGAAACCATCACAAGGGAAGTAATGATGTAAAAAGAATCTATTCATTCCTGAGTAGCATATCTAATAATGTTATGTTCCAAAGTTCCAATAATGTTTTAACCACTAAAGTATCAATCTCATGAAGTAAATGAGTGAAATAATGTATATATGTGTGCTTCAAATAATGTCATGATCCTCAATGTATTAATCTCTCACAAGTAAAGGAATGTAGTATATATTATATTATGACCCACTAAGGTGGATGATCTGTATTATATTGTATTATGACCTACTAAGGTGGATGATCGGTATTATATTATATTATGACCCACTAAGGTGGATGATCGGTATTATATTATATTATGACCCACTAAGGTGGATGATCGGTATTATATTATGTATGACCCACTGATAAGGTGGATGATCGATATTATATTAATGGCCACTAACCAGTCGGATGAGCAGTAATGAAGATAATTATAAAGAGCAATGAAAGTATAGCCCTTGCATGAATATATATCAATATGAATGTGATTATAAGACTGATGATGATAAGAATGAATGATCAAGTAATGAGAATAATGAAAGTAATGAACATAGTTCCACATATTCAGAACGGAGGTTTATCCATATTGATTATTCTCTTACGCATAATTTTATGGAATTATTTATGTATGATACAGTTTCATATAGCCTTACATAGTCAGTACATTCTTCATACTGACATCCCTTGTGGGACTTACCTTACTTGTTGCAGGCACTTGTGCTAGTAGACCTCCACATTAGGCTACGAGTCATTTGTAGATCTATGGTGAGCTCCAATTGGTTCGGGGCTTTTCGAGTCGCGTGCATACTTATGTTTTGGTATTGCATATAGTATTGTATAAAGCGGGGACTTGTCCCAACTTTAGGATTGGTTGTATCTGTTAGAGGCTTTGTAGACATATATGGGAAGATGAAAGTAAAAGATATATGTTCATTTCGCCTTGATGGCCCTAACGACCAAGTTTCATATATTGTACATGTTTTCTATGACTTTCGTTATTGGTCATTATTAGTTACATGGGTTACATGGGATGGAATGATAGTCATACGTAAACATGCATGTTAATGGACATGAGTAAAGATTGGTTCTCTCAGGCCTCAACGGCTTCGGGTGCCAGTCCTCCTCAATGGGATTTGGGGCGTGACAAAAGTGGTATCAGAGCAGGTCGTTCTAAGGGTGTCTACAAAGCCGTGTTTGTGTAGAGTCTTGCTTATGGATGTGTTGCGCGCCACATTTATAAGTAGGAAGCTACGAGACATTTAAGATTTGTTTCTTTTCTTCATTTCTAGATCGTGCAATAGAGTCAATGTCGTAAGTGGAATCATATCTGACCCTTGAAATTGATTTTCTTTGTTATAGTACAATTTCGATTACAAGACAAGATAGGGACAAAGGTAAGAAGGTAGATATGTTTGCCAGAGGAGAAACTAGTAAATCATCACCTGACCAAGCTAGTCAAGGTGGGGCTAAAACTGAGTTTGCAACGCAGGCTTCCCCTACTTTTCCAGCTCCAGAAGAGCTGAGAGGGAGAGAAGAACCTGCCGACACACCTGTTAATGATACTGAGCAGAATCTAATAAATACAGTGCAAATGTTAACTCACATAGTTACTGGTATAGTTGATGTATTGAATCAAGGGCAAGTAGGTCCAATGACACGTAGTGATGGTGCGGATAGGGAAACTAGTCGACGGATACAAGATTTTTTGAAATTAGACCCTCCCACGTTCACTGGTTCAGATCTGAATGAAGATCCACAGGACTTCGCAGACCAAATCAAAAGGGCTCTAGATATTATGCATGTGATTGGTACAGAAACAGTGGAACTTGCAGCATATAGACTAAAAGGTGAGGCTATATTATGGTATGAAGAATGGAAAAGATCGAGGGGTATTGATGTACCTCCAGCTGGTTGGGAGAAATTTAAAATGGCCTTCCTTGATGACTACCTCCCATATGAGATTCGGGAGGCACGTGCAGACCAATTTCTAAATCTCCGTCAGGGGAATATGAGTGTTAGAGAATACAGTCTACAGTTTAACTCTTTGTCTCGATATGCTCTGAATGTAGTGGCCACGATGACAGACAGAGTCCATCGATATGTGGACAGATTAGAACCATATTTGGTAAGGGACTGTACCATTGCTGCTTTGAACAAAGATATGGACATAGCCAGAATACAAGCCTTTGCACAGAAATGGAGGATCAAAGGCAAAGGAGAAGCGCGCACGAAGTTGAAAGAGGACTGTTAAAGAGAGCTAGACCTATGGGACAGTTTATGATGTCCCAAGGAGAATTTAGGACTCGGGGTTCACAGACAGTGGTGTATCGAGAACAAGGGAGTATAGGCCAATCGAAGTCTTCTCGTCAGCTGTGCCAGAGCTGCGGGAAGTTTCATTCAGAAGAATTTTGGTTTGAAATGAATGTTTGCTTCTGGTGTGGTAGGTCAGGGCATCTGAAGAGAGAGTGCCCACAGAGGGGTACGGGTAGTATGACACAACCTACGGGGTCAGTCGTTGCATTATCATTGTCAAGTGTACTACCTGCTGGCCGTGGCAGAGGTGCTAGCGAAGCAGCGAGTCCTATTCAGAACCGTACTTATGCCTTAGCGGATCGACAAAATTCGGGGGCTTATCCTGATGTAGATACAGGTATATTATCCATATTTTTACATAAGATATATGCATTGATTGATCTGAGTTCTACATTATCATATGTTACTCCATTGATTGCGAAAAAAACAAATATGGAAGAACACCAGATTCACTAGTTAAGCCATTTGAAGTATCTACACTAGTTGTGAATCTATTATAGCTAAAAAAGCATATTATAATTGTATAGAAATTGTTTGTGGCTATGACACACTAGTTGACCTTCCTGAACTGGAAATGGTAAATTTTGATGTTATCATGGGTATGGATTGATTGGCTTCTTGTTATGTCACGTAGATTGCTAAGCTCAGAAAGTGTATTTCCATTTTCCATAAAAGACTATCCTTGAATGGAGGAGTAATGTTGGAGCATCGAGAGGTAAATTTATTTCCTATCTTAAGGTAAGGAAATGATGTCCAAAGGAAATGGAACATTAAGAATGTGTATTGGTTATCGGCAACTGAAGAAAAAAAAATGATAACGACTAAGAATAAGTCTCCCCTCCTTAGAATTGATGATTTACTTCATCGATTACAGGAAGCTAAATATTGTCAAAGATTGACTTGAGATCAGGATATCACCAGGTAAGGGTTGGAAAGAAAAAAAAATTATATATATACCCGAGGAAACTTTCTGAACACGTTACGGTACTATGAATTTCTAGTTATGCCATTGGGCTAACCAATGCACCAGCAGTTGTTAGGGATTTGATGAATAGGGTGTTCAAGCCACGTTTAAATGTGTACGTGACCATGTTCGGTGATGATATATCAAAGTCACAAGAGGACTATGCTAATCATTTTGCAGCAAGTGTTATAGAGTTTTCTAAATATGCATTTTGGTTATAATCCATAGCGTTCTTGGATCACATTGCCTAGGATGAAGGAATGAAGGTCAATCGCAAACAAAGATAGAAATGGTGAAAACTTGGCTAATTCCTACGAGGCTTATGGAGATTCATCATTTTCTTGGGTTGGCTATCTAGTACAGGAAGTTTGTTGGAGATTTTATCTTCCATTTCAATACCCTTAACAAGTTAACACAAAACAGCCACGTTTCAAGGGAAAGATGCATGTGAGAAGAGTTTCCAAGAGCTGAAAGATAAATTAACTGTATTAGTACTTCTCGAAGGCACAAAAGGGTATGTAGTATATTGTACTGCTTCAGTGGTCGGCTTAGGATATGTATTGATGTAATACGGTAATGTAAGAGCTTATGCTTCAAGACAATTATGTCCATATGAATACAGAATTAGCCAACACATGATCTTGAATTAGCAGTCGTGATATTTGATTTAAAAGTATGGCGCCGCTAATGGTATGGGGTTCGTCTTCTTGAAAGTCCAGATGAACGAATTATAGTACAAAATACAGAAAAGTCTTCGCTTGTAGATACAGTGAAGAAAAAGTAATATGCAAATTCTATGTTATTTCAGTTGGAAAAGAATGTACAGTAAAGTTCGACAAACATGTTTGAGCTTACATAAGGGGGGAGTACTTCAATGCCAAGGTAGATTTTATGTATCGGATATATATATAAGCTAAGGAAATGCATTATGGCAAAAGCACATCATTCACAGTATTCTATTTATTAAGGAGCAACCAAAATGTACCATGATTAGAAGAGATGTATTGGTAGGGTTACATGGAAAGAACGTTGCAAAATTTATAATCCAGTAACCGAAATGACAACAAGTAAAGGTAAAGTGTTTGAAATCTGAAGGTTATAGGCTATGTAGAGATTTTTCCAGTTGGAAATGAAACATGATTAACGTGGATTTCATCACAAGTTTGCCTCAACCGCTTTGGAAATTTGATTCCATAAGAGTGATAGAAGACTGGCGTACCAACTAGCATACCTTCCACCTGTCAAGATCACTTACACAATCAAAGAATATGCGAAGTTGTAAATTAAAAAAAAAGTAGTCGACTGCACAGAATTCCAATCTCTATTATATTAGACAAGGGAGTTCGATTTGTTGCACATATGTGGAAATCTTTTCAAAAGAGTTTGGGCACTCAAGTGAACTTAAGTACAACTTTTCATCCGCATGTGGTCAATTCGCGTATGAATTGGTACTACACTAAGGAGTGTATCGACGTATAAGCGATTCATTGCTCCCATTGAAGATATATAAATCACAAAGGATTTCACTTATGAAGAGATACCTGTTGTTGTTCCGGATCGACAAATGAAAAGGTTAAGGAATAAAGAAGTAGTTTCTGTAAAGGTACGTTAGAGGAAGCAATAAGTAGAAGAAGTTACATGGAAAGCCGAAAAAAAAAATAATGAAGGCAAAGTACCCATATTTGTTTCAAACCGAAGAATGTATTTAGACTTACATTTGTTGGATTGAGTACTGTTATGAACATTCGAGGACGAATGTTTCTAAGGGGGGAAGGATGTAACACCCCATCTATTTCTGAACCTAGTTGATTATCGTAACATTCATGGAATTATTTAAACATGGGAGTTTTGAGGTATTATACATAAAATGTGATAGGCCAAATTAACCTTGTACAATTGGGCTCAATTTAAGGCCAAAAAAGACACAAAATACATGGCCCAAATGAAGGAAATGACCCATTCTTGTGTGAACAAGTCAATACATCATGATTGGACCAAGTGTTTGGTTAAAAAGAAAAATTAGGGAACTATATAAGGGGGAAAATCAAATTTTATTGAATAAAAACACTCATGTTAAATCTAGAAATTTCTACAAGATTATTCTCTCAACTCAAACCCTAAGCCACCTTCATCTTGGGACAAGATCACTCCTTGAAAAGCTTTGGTCAGTGTTTACTCTCATGGTTTAATATATTATATGCATGTAATATGGTGTAGATCATGTTGAGAGACCCTTTTTGGCCAAAACGGGCACCCGCCCTCGCAGACGAAGCACCTGCGGGCGCAGGTGACTTCGCAAGTGCCTCTGTCCACTTCCGAAGGTCACCTACAGGTGCACCTCATCCACCTACGGGCGCAGGTGGCTTATCAGGTCAACCCAGAACCCCGATTTGATTTCTTTTGCATCCCTTTAACCACCCGAAACCCCTATGCCCTTTATGGATACAATTATCAACTTATGGTACCTTTTAAATGACTATAAAGGAGCATCTCGGATGTATTTTGAATGGTATCAATTATGGATTGTTGTTAATGTGTTATTGTGAAAGCTATCGAGTGACTTGACGGAGAAAAGGTAACGTAGTGTTAATGAGAAAGTGTAAAGGGCAAACTTGGTGAGAAATGTTATTGGTTTATGATGTCTTGGTCAATGTGTGGAATGTTATGGTCTTGTTGGTATGGTGATGCAATAAATGGTATTGTAAGAGGGCGAAATGACGTTATACGGCAGTCACGTAATTCATTGTCGTCGTATGCACTTGTAAGGTAGTTGGTTGTTAACATGTGCTTCGTTATGCACTTGTGTTGTAGAGTAACACGTAAGTAAGGAGATGGATTATTGTATTCACATATACGACTGTGTATTCATATTGAGAAGATAAGGTATGTAAGGTTACTCTTTTCGTATCCTTGTACAGCACATATAGTTCACATCGTCCTTGTACTTGTCCCATCCCGAAATGTTCGAAAGTATCTCATTCAGGTTTGATATATATATATATATATATTGTTGTCCATATGTTTCCTATTCATTGACCAATTGGCATTCATATGTCTCTTATCCAAGGACTGAAGTTCCTAAGCTCTCATAATGTTGTAACTACTAAAAGAAACCATCTCAAGGGAAGTAATAATGTAAAGAGAATCTATTCATTCCTGAGTAGCATATCTAATAATGTTATGTTCCAAAGTTCCAATAATGTTTTAATCAATAAGATATCAATCTCATGAAGTAAAGGAGTGAAGTAATGTATATATGTGTGCTTCAAATAATTTCATGATCCTTAATGTATCAATCTCTCACAAGTAAAGGAATGTAGTATATATTATATTATGACCCACTAAGGTGGATGATCGGTATTATATTATATTATGACCCACTAAGGTGGATGATCGGTATTATATTATATTATGACCCACTAAGGTGGATGATCGGTATTATATTATGTATGACCCACTGATAAGGTGGATGATCGATATTATATTAATGGCCACTAACCAGTCGGATGAGCAGTAATGAAGATAGTTATAAAGAGCAATGAAAGTATAGCCCTTGCATGAATATATATCAATATGAATGTGATTATAAGACTGATGATGATAAGAATGAATGATCAAGTAATGAGAATAATGAAAGTAATGAACATAGTTCCACATATTCAGAACGGAGGTTTATCCATATTGATTATTCTCTTACGCTTAATTTTATGGAATTATTTATGTATGATACAGCTTTATATAGCCTTACATACTCAGTACATTCTTCGTACTGACGTCCCTTGTGGGACTTACCTTACTTGCTACATGCACAGGTGCTAGTAGACCTCCACATTAGGCTACGAGTCATTTGCAGATCTATGGTGAGCTCCAATTAGTTCGGGGCTTTTCGAGTCGCGTGTGTACTTATGTTTTGGTATTGCGTACAGTATTGTATAAAGAGGGGACTTGTCCCGACTTTAGGATTGGTTGTATCTGTTAGAGGCTTTGTATACATAAATGGGAAAATGAAAGTAAAAGATGTATGTTCATTTTAACTTGATGGCCCTAACGGCCAAGTTTCATATATTGTACATGTTTTCCATGACTTCCGCTATTGGTAATTATTAGTTGCATGGGTTACATGGGATGGAATGATAGTCATACGTAAACATGCATATGAATGGACATGAGTAAAGATTGGTTCTCTCGGGCCTCAACGGCTTCGGGTGCCAGTCCGCCTTAATGGGATTTGGGGCGTGACACAACATATCATCCACATACAAACAAACAATGACAATGTAATTTGGAGTGTTCTTGATGTAAATACATTTAACACATTCATTGATCTTAAATCCATTTGACAACATGGTTTGATCAAATTTTGCATGTCATTGCTTGGGCGCTTGTTTTAGTCCATAAAGCGACTTAACAAGTCGACACACCTTCTTTTCTTTTCTTGGACTTACAAACCCTTCAGGTTGTTCCATGTATATTTCTTCCTCCAATTCTCGATTTAAGAAGGTTTTCTTGACATCCATTTGATGAATTTGAAGACCATACACGGCGGCTAACGCTATCAATATTCTAATAGAAGTGATTCCTGTTACCGGCGAGTATGTGTTGAAATAATCAGGACCTTCTCATTGTCTAAAACCTTTGACAACTAGTCTTTCCTTATATTTATCAATAGTACCATCATCTTTCATTTTCTTTTTGAAGATCCATTTAGAACCCAATTGTTTATTTCCTGGAGGAAGATCAACCAATTCCCATGTATAATTGTTCAATATGGATTTTATTTCACTATTGATTGCCTCTTTCCAATATTGTGCTTCTGAAGAAGACATTGCTTCCTTGAATGTTTGAGGCTCATTCTCAACTAAAAATGTCAAGAAATCAGGACCAAAGGAAGTTGAAGTCTTTTGACGTTTGCTACATCGTGGACTTTCCTCATTAGGTGTACTTTCCTTTGACATTTCCCAAGGTCATTTAGATTTTTCACTAGACGACTCACATTCATTTTTATACGGATAAGTATTTTCAAAAAATTCAGCATTATCTGATTCAATTACCGTATTCACATGAATGTTGGGATTTTCTGATTTATGAACTAGAAAATGGTATGTTTTGCTATTGATTGCATATCCAATGAAAACACAATCAATTTTTTTTTGTCCTATCTTAACCCTTTTGGGTTTAGAAACTTGCATTTTAGCCAAACACCCCACACTTTAAAATATTTCAAGCTGGATTTCCTTCTTTTCCATTGTTCCTATGGAATGGACTTTGTTTTACTATGGGGTAGACGATTGAGTATCCGACTGGCTGTTAGAACAACTTCTCCCTACAAGTTCTTTGGTAAACCATAACTTATCAACAAAGCATTCATCATCTCCTTTAATGTTCTATTCTTTCTTTTCGCAACCCCATTGGATTGTGGAGTGTATGGGGCAGTTGTTTGAGAAATAATTCCATATTCCAAACATATTTCAACAAAAAGAGATTCATATTCACCACCCCTATCACTTCTAATCATTTTGATTTTCTTGTTAAGTTGTGTTTCAACTTCATTCTTGTATTTCTTGAAAGCATAAATCGTCTCATCTTTGCTATTCAACATATAAACACAGCAATATTGAGTGCTATCATCAATGAAAGTTATGAAGTATATTTTCCCACCACGAGATGATGTAGACTTCATATCACAAATGTCTGTATGGATTAAGTCTAAGGGATTTAAATTCCTTTCAATAGACTTATAATGATGCTTTGCATACTTTGATTCCACACATACTTGACATTTTACAATATTACTTTCTAACTTAGGTAATAATTCTAAGTTAATCATTTTTCGCATGGTTTTATAACTAAATGTCCTAAACATGCATGACATAAATGATTTGACTCAAGCAAGTAAGAAGCAGCAAAAATCTTATTCATATCAATAGAGATTACATTTAGTTTGAAGAGGCCCTCGGTGAGGTAACCTTTTCCTACATACATGTCATTCTTACTTATTACAACCTTATCGGATACAAACACACACTTAAAACCATTCTTGACTAGAAATGATGTTGAGACCAAATTCTTCCGCATATCGGGAACATGAAGGACATTATTGAGGGTCATATCTTGCTCGAGGTCATCTTCAAGCCAACCTTGCCCGTTCCTTCTATCTTTGTGGTTGTTGTATTCGCCATATGAATGGTCTCGCCTTTTTCAGAAGAAGTATAGGATGAAAATAATTTCTTGTTGGAACACACATGGCGGGTAGCACCTGAATAAAAAGATTATTCATTTGTATTTCCCACCAAGTTGCATTCAGAGAGCATTGCACAAAGGTTGTCTACTTCTTCATTCAAATTTGCTTGCTCTTTTTTTTTTATCTTTCTTTGGAGCATGACAAACAGAAGCCATATGACCAACTTTGCCACAGTTGTAGCAATTTCCTTTGAACTTTTTCTTCTTGGGTGCTTCCTTCTCATCATCCGACTTCCTCCTCTTTTTCTTCTTTTGAGGAGTTTCAACATTGTTTGCTCCGGCGATTAAAGACTTTGCATTTGCTCTCTTTTCTGCATTTTTGTTGTCTTCTTCAATTTGTAAACGAACAATCAAATCCTCTAAATTCATTTCCTTTCGCTTATGTTTTAATTAGTTCTTAAAGTCCCTCCACAAAGAAGGCAATTTTTCAATAAGAGCTGCTACTTGAAAAGCTTCGTTGATGACCATTCCTTCCGCAAGTAAATCATATATGATTACTTGCAATTCTTGGACTTAATTTATGATGGATTTGTTGTAAACCATCTTGAATTCAAGAAATTTGGCTGCTACAAACTTCTTCAGTCCGGCATCTTCTGTCTTATACTTTTTGTCTAAAGCGTCCCAAAGTTCCTTTGAAGTTTTGCAAACGCAATAAACACTGTATAGACTGTATTCCAATCCATTTAGGATATAGTTCTTGCACAGAAAATCAGAGTAATTTCATGCCTCGGTCACCATAAATCGTTCTTTTTTCGGAGTCTCATCAGGTAGAGTTGGAATGTTCTCCGCAATAAACTTTTGCAAGCTTAAAGTGGTCAGATAGAACAACATCTTTTGTTGCCACCTTTTGAAATCACTTTCGTAAAACTTTTTGGGATTTTCTGCTGCAGACATAGTGAGAGTAACACGACTTGACGAACTAGCATTAGTTGCCACTGATGCAGAAGCCATCATACCATTAGATGATTCTTCCATTTCTGTTTGATAACACACAAACAAAATTCAATAACTAGTTAACAATCAATGTGGTTTTATTCAGTCGATAAAGGTTTTATGTTCTTCGAATTAATAGAAATAACTTTATTAACTCGATGAAGTTTTTATGTTCTTTGAACAGAGTTAAAAATATGGAGTAGAAAGTCTTTAACTTTAATCTCCAACCACAAACAGAAATACAGATGAAGCAGAAAAATATAAACAAAATATAACTTATATTCTTTAAGCTTGTTGTTTTCTTCACCCGTAGAAACCAGAAAATTGATGAAAATGATAGTTCTAAGCCCACAGTTAAACTGTGTTTCCTTAAAGAATATAATCCCCTCACAATTGTCCAAGGTTTGGATTAATTCCTCCCAAGATAGAATAGAACACTATTCAGCAAAACCGACAATGAAATTCGCTGAACTTCGTCGAACTCAACTAATGGAGTAAATCACACTTACTTTGATTTCTTTTGTAGATAAGAAAGTAGTTTTGGAATTGTGAAAATAATAATTTCGTATCTCCTTCATCTGAGGAAAACATAGTTATTTATAGCCTAAGAGGTGGTGCTTCAGAAGAGAAGCAATGGTTGAAGAAAAGACACATTATTTCGAACTGAAAGGGCGCAGGTCAGCGTCTGCATCCGTTCATGTGCGTCCGCATACGGAGAAATGATTTCCTATCGGATATTTGGATTAAACTATCAATAATTCTCAAGTTTCAAATAAACTTTGTCCAAAAAGATAATCTCTCTCTATCATTTGCCAAATTCGAAGCCGAAGCCAAGCGACGACGACGGCGCGAGGCTTGTTTTATTCTTGCATCACTATCCACATGAAGGAGTGTATTCCAATATATACATAAGAAAGTTTCTTTCTCCCACCAATATGGGAGAAGTTCACTTCTTTACAGTGAAGACTTTCTGTTCATTTTTACCTCCATTTTCCATTCACTTCTTATCAACCAAACCCAACAGTTTGTCTGTGTAAAGCTGTAAGTCGTCAACGGAAAAATTAAATATGTAAAGGCACTAATAAGATTAAAGTAACATGCGGAATGAGGGAATAGGATAATACAGAGCAAAAATGTCACGCAATAGCTTTCTGAATGATTTCTTCATATACTATATTAGATGTAGAATGATCATCATACCTAGTTGGTGTGGACGGTCGGATGAGCAATTTGACACAATTTGAAATCTTTGCTCTTGCTAAGGCAACATAGAGCTGACCGAACAAAGTTGCAACACCTAATCACCAAGTAACCTAAAACTATAAGTAGCATTTAGATATGGCATTGATTTCAAACAGTTTGACTTGTATCTTATATTAGTGAAATAATGGGAAAAGACAGCATTAGTTACTTATATTACAACAAATTCCCTAAAAAGAAGAAATGCATAAGATCTTTTATTTGAAATTTCTTTGAGAGATAAATGCAGTGAAGAGTAAAAATTGTGTACTTTAAGTTCTGAACTGTTCTTCTATGTCTGTCCCTGTCATACCATAAGAAATAAATAGATGATTCAAAGTTGCATTATTTAATTACTAAAGCAAGCTAAAATTGTAATGTGGGGGGAAAACACCTGATGTTGATGATTTAAAATACATAGTAAATATTTTTATGGTTATAGATCATCTTATAGTAAGAGTAAAATGAGAAGTTTGAAGGTAAAATTATTGCTACATATGGAACTGCATATATTATTTGAAAATTAAGTAAAAAGTATTATAAATCACAATATTTAACAACTTAAGTATCTAAAAATCATATAAAAAAATTGATTGACTATCTAAATTCTATTTGTGTCACATAAGTTGAGACAAAGAAAGTAATATCTATTAGGCCCATGCAAGCACAGGTCCTCTATATCTAGTTTGTAGATATTTAACATATTTGGGCAGGAAAGTGCACAAGTAACTACTTGAAGGATTAAAATATAGCCAGAAGTTTTAAAATATTAAAATTTAGTCACTTTGAGATCAAGTTCAGTTGCTTGGATATAAAGTTGGAACTGTGCAAGTTTAACCTCAAATCTCAAGCGGTGATATACAGTTGAGTGTTTCATTATGTAGGCGTATATCCAGGATTTTGAGAGGATGGGTGCACTATTATGAAAATACTTCGAACATGGGTTCACACATCTATATTTAAATATTTTTAAAAAAATATAACACTATTATATATGATCTATGGAAGGATGCATGGGTTCACGTGAATCGGTGACCCCACCTAGATACGTTCCTGTTTCATTGTCTATGACTTTTAAGTTACAGAGATTCTAAGTTGATGAAATTAATTTAAGTTAGTATAATTTCATATCATTATAGTCAAAATGTTGGTCAATAGATCATTGAGTTCTATTTAGGGTAGTAGAATAAAATCTCCCATGGAAGATTCAAAGCAGTGCGGGAAAACATTTTTCAAATTCAAAACCAACACAATTTCTTAAAAATAACACAGATAATCTGAAAAGAAGGAATAAGGAAAATTAAAGGAGAAACAGAGAGAAACCCTCACCTGATAACCGTGGGCAGTGATATTAACAACACAGCACTGAAAAACAAAACAAAACACCCAGAAGAAAATATGAGAGACTGGCAGGGAAAAATAAACAAAATTCATTGAACAGGAAAGGGGAAAGTCAGGAGGTGAAGTGCAAAGAGATGAAGTGAGGAAAAAGTGTACTTTGGCATACAGGTGGCGTGTCGGAAAGAGCGTGTACATACACGTGTTGGCCCTTACCAAGGTGAAATGTCAAAAATAGCCTCGGCTGACCGTAAGCTCCTCTGATTCTCACCTATTATATAGAGTAAAATCTTATCAACCAATCTATTTGTTTTGTAATAACATAATCCTATTATATTATTGCGATTTCTCAAACTACCTATTCATGAATAATACCTAATATAAAGTTATTTGACTTCCTTTTTTTGGACATGATAATTAGTTTTCTAAAATATTTCAAAGATATTAGTATATTACTTTACAACAGTGTTTTAAAATGCGGAGACATGATGAGGGGAGTTTTAGTAGCACGGGGCGAGGCGTAAGCCTCAGGGCATGGGGTGTAAGCCCCATTGATCTTTAATTTTTAATTTATAATATAGTAAAAATAGTATAATAACACAAAATTATTCAAAAAGTGCATTAATAATTTTAAAAAATGTAAAACATGATTAAAAAAACTCATACAAAATAAAACTTTTAAAATCATTTTACAAGTAGAAATAATGCAATAATGTAAAAACTATTATGAGATGCAAATCAACTCTAACGTTTTAACTTTCAAACAATAAAAGAATCACAATTTCTTAAGATATATGATTATTATACTACACAATTTACCTCCCTACAAGAAATAATCAATTTTAACATACAACAAAAACGTCACTCTTCCACGAATAAAAATAAAATTCTTTGAAATAATAAAATATAATAATTTTGAGATACATAACCAAAACATAAAGATCAATGACAAGTGAAGATGTAAAATTCGGATATATATTTTAAACAAAAACGTTAAGTGATATTCACCCTCACAATGTTCTCAAATAGTAAATAAGTTAGTTACTCTCAATTTTCTTATTTGTATAGATGAAAAAACTACTAAGCATCATTCATTTAGTAAAGAATTATGAGCATCAACAGTGTTGACTAAGGAATTTGACACAATCTGTGTAAGAACTATAAGGAGAAACCCAAGTGTTGGGCGTTAGGCCTGTTTAGGTCATACAGTCAGGCGCTTAGGGCGTAAGCCTCACAGAACTAAGCCTTACACATGAGCTCCGAGGCATTTTTCCAGTGCCCCGCCTTGGAGCGAGCCATAGGGCGAGTCCCAAAACTGTCTTTTAAAACACTGCTCTATAAACATTTATATGAGATAATAATTTGTAATTTTAGTATTTTATTTATATAAGTTAAATTATAGCAATTATATCAGCTCATGATATATGGAATGAAAAACGATAAAAGTTACCAAAAATAATGCCTCTTGTTATTACTCAATAAGAACTGTTTCACGAGTCAGAGATAGGCACTTACACCGGTCAACATGGGTTGTTATTGTGGGGGTAAAATACAAAAAATGATCCTCTTTTTGGATGGATTTGTTTTTTTGTCTCTCATAAGAAAAGCCATACAAAACTAGCTGTCACACCTCGAATTCCAATGTGGCGGACTGACACCCGAAGCCATTAAGGCCATGAGAGAACCAACCTACGTCCATGTACATTCATATGCATGTCACTAAATGAACAACACTCTATCACATATAGATGCAAGATACCAATGGCGGAAGTCATGGAAAAATATTCAATAGATATGAAACTGGGTCGTTAGGGCCACCACGTCAAAATGGACACACATGCCTTCATTTGTCTTACAACGTCTACAAATCCTCTAACAGATACATATACATAACAAACCTAAAGTCGGGACAAGTTCCTGCTTTACACAATCCTTTATACAATGCCAAAAAAAATGTACATAATGACTCTGAAAGCCCCGAACCAAATCAGGAGTTCACCAACAGTCTGCGGATGACTCATAGCCTACTGCGGAGGTCTAATAGCACCTGTGCCTGTAGTAAGTAAGGTAAGTCCCCCAAGTGACGTCGGTATGAAGAATGTACTGAGTATGTAAGGCTATAAGAAACTGCACGTAACATAAGAACTTCAATGGAATCAAGTACAAGTGAATAATCAATATGGATAAACCACCGTTCTGTATGTGTGGGATCATGTACATTACCTTCATTACTTTCTTTGCTTTTACGCTCATTCATTCATTCGTTCATATATTGCCCGGGCCCCAAGCTGATCAGTGGGAAAAATAACATAACATAACATAAATCAATAAAGCAGGTTTGGCCCTAGCTAGGTTTTCACCCCTTTGGGCTACCCCCTGTCAGGTTCGGCATCAAGCTAGGCTTTTGCCCCACTGAGCTTTCCCCCTGATCCAATAATCTCGGGATCATCTCTAGCTAGGCTTTCGCCCCTTTGAGCTACCACCCGGACTCAAATAACCATAAAGTAACCATATATGCATTACTTCTTTCCTTTACTTTTGTAAGATTGATACATTGGTGGTTATAACATTATGGGAACTTTGGAACAATAGTCAATGAATAAGATACATGTGAATAACAATATATGTCAAACCTGAAATGAGAAATTTTGGAATTTTTCGAAATGGAAATAAGTAGGTAACAATGAGAACAATAGGTGCTTCCAAGGATACGGAAAGAGTAACCTTACATACCTTATCTTCCCGATATGAATACACAATACTATATGTGAATACAATAGTGAATCTCCTTCCTTACATGTTACTCTACAACACAAGTACATAACGGAGCTAACATTAACAACTAATTATACTACAAGTTCACAAGACGATAAATAGTCACTTAACGAGACGTAAAAACTATCCAACATCCCAAACACATGGTATATCATTCCACCTTCTTTAATAATGACACATAACTTCATTCCACCCTCCTACAACACATTTTACTGCCTCACAAGACCAACAATGCCAAAACAGTCCACAAACCAACATAGACGTCACAAACAGACAAGATTTCCCACCAAGTGCATACTTCACATTTTTACCTCAATGCAACTCCACATATTTATTCCATCAATTCACATAAATACCTTCCACAACAATATACCAAAAACAGTCCACACAATTTCAGATTTCACTTTAACATAACAAGAAAGTATTCTTTTCACTACGCCAAACGTTCCATATACAAACACGTATAAACATTTCCATCAAGCCATACACAAGGAGAACGAATTAGGGATATAACCACACTTAAATATACTGAAATTTATTCCATATAATTCAATTCCTTCAAGAATTTAAGTTCCCTTTCAAGTTTAAACCACATAGAAGGCAAATCCTTAGCGATTAAGCAAAAGTGGACTGTTTTGCAAATAGTGGACTGCTCAACATTTTGCCAACATAACCAACATGATTCACACACCCTATTATACATATAATATATTAAACCATAAGAGAAAACACTTACCAAATCTTGCGAAGGAATGATCTTGTCCAAAGAAATGATTGCTTAGGGTTTGTAAGAGAAGTGAAATATTGTTGGAAAATTCTAGAAATGTGCATGTGTCTTTTGGTGACTAAAAATCTGATTTTGTTCCTTATATAGTGCCTCATGGTCATCCTTATCCAAACACTAAATCAATAATTGAGGTGTTTACTTGGTCAACTTAAGAATGGATCATTTCTCCATTTGGGCCATGTCTTTCTTGTTAATTTTGGGCCTCTTTTGAGCCCATTAGCACAAGGCTAATTCAGCCCACTAAACTTAATGTGTAACACACCAACCATCTCATGTTTAAATAATTTCATAAATGTTACGGTAATCAATTAGGTTTAGAAATGTACGGGGTGTTACATCCTTCCCCCCTTAGAAACATTCATCCTCGAATGTTAGTGACATTATCCAATTTAGACAAATTCATATCTAAGTTTATTCTTCATGTTATCATATACAAACGATGCTTGTAAAGACTTACTTGTTATTTCTTCAATCCGGCATCCTGAACTTTCTCTTCCATTTAAAACAAATGAGGGTACTTAAGACTTCATTATTTCTTCAGCTTTCCATGTGATTTCTTCTACTTGTTGATTTTTTCAAAGCACTTTTACGGAAGCTACATCTTTATTCCTTCATCCAACACAATATGACCCAAGAATGCTACAGATTTTAACCAAAATTCACATTTAGAGAACTTTGCATATAACTTACGATCACAAAGAATCTGTAACACCTGTCGTAAGTGATTAGCATGGTCCTTTTGTGATTTTGAATAAACCAGGATATCATCTATAAACAGCATCACGAACACATCTAAAAATGGCTTGAACACCCTATTCATCAAGTCCATAAAAACTGTTGGTGCATTTGTTAGCCCAAATAACATAACTAAAAGTTTCTAATGACCATACCTGTCACGCCCCAAATCCCATTGAGACGTGATTGGAACCCGAAGTCGGTATGGCCCGAGAGAACCAATCTTGGCTCATATCTACCCATATGCATATCCTCGTATGAATCTTATTAATCTTATTATTCCTCATGCAACTAAGCGAAAGTCATGAACATGGAAATATATATCATATCTATATACGAAACTTGGTCGTTAGGGCCATTAAGTCAAAATGATCATACATATCTTGCTTTCATATACCCACATGCGTCTACAAAAGCCTCTAACTGATGCATTTACAAGACCATCTAAAAGTCGGGACAAGTCCCTGCTTTATCTTTACAACATCAAAACAAATGTACAACTGTGATAAGTCCCGAAGCAATTGGGGCTCACCAAAGATCTGCAACTAACTGTCAACTTTCTGTCTTTTTACAAATCTACTAGTGCCTGCACCTGCAACATGTAAGGTAAGTCCCCCGAGGGGATCAGTACAAAGAATGTACTGAGTATGTAAGGCTCATAAGAAATAGCATCATACATTAGAATGTCAATATAATAAAATATGAGAGAATAGTCAATGTGTATAAACCATTATTTTATATAATATCTTTTATAACTACTCTCCTTCAAGGGAAATTACCTTCACTCTAGAGACTTGCCTCCAATAGATTCTTCTATACCCAAGAGATTCTTTCTTGCTTCTATGTTCATTACCACTATTGTTCATCTACTTGGTTAGTAGGTTGTAAAAGAATAACATTCATCCACATACATCCACTCTAGTGGTGGGGTAGGGAATTAATAATATAACGTACATCCACTTTATTAACGTACATCCACCCTATTAACGTACATCCTCTATTGGTGGTTTAACCTACATCCACTCTCATGCTGGGAGGACATACATCCACTCTATGGTCGGAGAACATACATACACTCTATGGTGGGAGAACATACATCCATTCTATGGTGGGAGAACATACATCCACTCTATGGTAGGAGAACATACATACACTCTATGGTGGGAGAAATTGATATATCAACTTATGAGAGATTAATACATTAAGGATCATGACACTAATTGAACACCCAAATATGCTTTACCTTACTCTTATACTTTATGAGATTAACACCTTAACTTATGAGGGATAGATATCTTAGCTCGCACTTTACCTCCTTCACTATTCTTATGAGATCTTATATAAGTAGGCATATGATACCGGGCCTCCACCTTTGGTGGATATAATAGATAACAAAGCATAATATTGGGATTATTCCATATTGAACTTATACCCCTTAGAATGTGATCCATACTCAATGAAACATATAGCAACCATGCGTGTTACCTCTTTACACTCTTATACCCTCTCCTTAGTTATGAGAATGACACGCTAAAGATCATGGCATTAAAGCACACACTTATATACACATCTCACTTCACTCCTTTACTTCATGAGTTTGACATCCTTACTTATGAGGACTAATAATACTAGCTTGCACATCACCTCTCTTATTACTCTTATGAGATTGGTACTTCTACTTATAAAAGATTGGTACAAGGATAATCATCATACTATAGGGCTTTGGAACATGACATGATTGGAAAATGCTTTTCAAGAATAAATAGATTCTCTTACATTATTACCCTCTTGAGATAGTTCTTTTAGGAATTACAGCGTCATGACATCTTTAGAACTTCAATCAATGAATAAGAGATAAGTGAATCATAATTCATCTAAGAATAGGGCACATATGAATAACAATATACGTCACCCTGAATTGATATACTTCAAGCCTCTCGGAATTGAAACAAGTCCAGTGTCAATATGAACAACATGTTGCAGAAGGATACGAAAAGAGTAACCTTACATACCTTGTATTCTCAATACTAATATACAATCTTAGATGTGCATACAATAGTCCCGCTCCTTCTTTATGTGTCACTCTACAACACAAATACATAACGGGATTCACATTAACCATCAACTAATTTACAAATGCATATAACATCAATGAGTTACATGCTTGCCTTTAAACGTGCCATTTCCCCTTGACAAAACCATTGATGAAATTATTATTCCAAAAATCCCCCAATATTCCATACATTTACCAATACATGATAATCAATAAATTTCACCACAACACTTCTCCTTTACACTTTCTTATCCACACCACATCACAAATAATCCATCAAGTCACTTTAATACACCTCATAGCACATATCGGCCAAAATCTCATAATTTATACTTATATGAAAACAACAAGTTTAATAACAAAATCACACCATAAATTTTCATATTTTATCCATACCATTCTCTTTCATCAAAGTCACAAGTCATAATTCAAGTTACAATCCCATGGATAACACATCTTTTTCACAAAACCAAAAGTGCCATGTCCAACACCTCCAACCATAACCAACATGATATACATACTCTCTCATGCTTATAATATGTTAATCCATAATAATAATCACTTACCTAAGCTTGAAAGATGATGATCTTGCTCCAAGAAGTGCTTAGGGTTTTGGGAGCCAAAGAAGCTTTCTTGAGAATTCTCTAGAAAAAGATAGAAAAAGCATGTGTATTTCTCTTGAATAAAATCAGCCTTTTGCCCATTTATATAGGCCATTAATTTTCATCCTTAGACACTCTTGGCATTTAATGCAATGTGTTGCATTAGTCAATGGAAGAATGGGTTCTTGGCCCATGTTTTCTTTCACATTTTGGGCCCTTTTTTAGCCCAATTCACTTAACCCAATAAAATCAATAATTCCTCATGTTTAATTCATTTCATACACGTTACTACAATAATCCCACTCACAGTATTCACACTCGTAGCCTCAATTCCAAAAACAAGCAATTCTAGCCACGTATGGTTTATTTTGACCATAAGGGTAAAATCGTCATTTTGATGACAAATTTGTTCACGGGTAATTTTATCATACCAATATAATAATTCACTCATTTCATGTATATTCTCATGGTTTTAGAAGAAACGTGGCAAAAATCGGCTCAATACGTCCCCGGGCACCCTTGGGACTTAAGAAAATTTCCAATTTTGAAAAGTGGCCAAAACCAGCGTGGCACGCCCTTGGGCGAGCCAGCTTGCTGCCTCTGGACTAAAAATTTTAGCCCATATCATCATGGCATGCCCTCTGGCGCGCCCCTCCCTTAGTTTTTTTGAAAATTTTGTTTTTCGAATTCTCTTCGCGGGTTTGGTTAGATACTTCAAGTCCTATTCTTTACCTTACCTCTTACCTTTAATATACATTGTTTGAAGGTCCTATTAGCCTCATTTTGAACCCCAAAAATGCTCCACGAAAATCACAAAACACCTTCTACGAAGGGTTAATCACATGTACAAGGCCAAATTTCAATTTTCCCATCACTAACATTACAAATTGCATATTCATGGCATCTCGACACCTAAGTAAACATTGTTCAACGTCGTCACATAGGGTTGGGAGTATATGGGGTTTTACAATACCGTGTTCGGAAAGCTGTCTTGGGTATATCTTTTTCTCTAACCCTTACCTAATGATATCCCGATCTCAGGTCACTCTTTGAGAAGCATTTGGCACCGTATAACTGATCAAACAAATCATTAATCCTGGGAAGAGGATATTTATTCTTGATTGTTACCTTATTCAATTGTCGATAATCAATGCACATTCTCAACGTGCCATCTTTCTTCCGTACACATAATACTGGTGCACCCCAAGGGGACATACTAGGCCTTATGAATCCCTTTTCTAGCAAGTCTTTTAATTACTCCTTTAATTCTCGTAACTCTGTTGGGGCCATTCTATACGGAGGAATAGAGATAGGTTGAGTGTCTGGCATCACATCAATACCAAATTCTACTTTCCATTCTGGAGGTAAACCTGGAAGATTTTCAGGAAACACATCAAGGAATTCATTTACCACTGGAACCGATTGAAGAGTTGGTGGTTTCACTTGGGTATCTTACACTCTTACTAGATGGCATATATACCCCTTGGATATCATTTTCCTTGCCTTAAGATAGAAAATAAATTTACCCCTCAGTGCTCCAACATTACCCCTCCATTCAAAGGCGGTCTTTTGTGGAAAATGGAAATGTACCTTCTTAGCTCGACAATCTACCGTGGGATAACAGGAAGCCAACTAATCCAACCCATTATCACATCAAAATCTACCATTTCCAGCTCAATGAAATCAGTCAACATATCATGATCACAAATAGTTACTATACAATTACGATATACTCTTTTAGCTACAATAGATTCACCAACTGGTGTAGATATTTTAAATGGCTTGACTAGTAATTTCGGTGTTCTTTCAAATTTTTCAGCAATTAATTGAGTGACATATGATAGGTTAGAGCCCGGATCAATCAATGCATATACATTATGTGAAAAGATGGATAATGTACCTGTAACTATATCCGGAGAAGCCTCCAAATTCTGAGGATTCGCTAAGGCATAGGTACGGTTCTGGACTCCACTAGAATTGGTTACTCCTATAGCACCTCTACCACGACCAGTAGGCTGTACACCCGACGATGATGATGCAACGGCTGATCCAGTAGGTCGCCCCATACTACCCATGCCCTTCTCTGGGTATTTCCTCATCATGTGCCCCGACATACCACACCAAAAAAAAACATTCATCCCCAGCCGGCATTCACCTAAATGAAACCTTTGGCAGTGCTGACACGGCTGACGAGAAAACTTTGTTGTCTGTGAACCTCGAATCCCACTACTTTGCCCAGCTTGACTGCCTCTAAACCCTCGAAATTAAGATTGAGTGCCTGTTGTGGAATAAGAAAATGATGGTATAGGTTGTCTATTAAATATCTGAGGCCTAAATTCTCTTTGGGATGCCATGAATTGTCCCATAGATCTAGCCCTCTTTGATGGCCCTTTTCCAAATTCTTGTACCTTCTCCTTTGCCTCTGATCCTCCATCTTTTGTACAAAAGCTTGTCCTTGATTTTGTGCAGCGACTATATGAGTCAACATTTGCACCGCGTTCCTTAAATCCTACTCAGTAGCATTAATAGGCGGTTCTGTGGGTACTTCTTTCCTTCTTGGCTCTTCTGGAGATGGAAGAGTTAAAGAAGCCCGCGATGCAAACTCAGTTTCAGGCCCACCTTTACTAGCTTGGCATAGCTACCTTCTTACCTTTGCCCCTACCTTGTCTTGTAATCGACATTTTACTATAACAAAGAAAACCAATTTCAATGGTCAGATATGATTCCACCTACAACTTTGGCTCTATTGCACGATCTAGGACATGAAGAAAAGAAAAAACTCCTAAACACCCCATAGCCTCCTGCTTATAAATGTGGTGTACAACACATCCATAAGCAAGACTCTACTCGGACACGGCTTTGTAGACACCCTAGGACGACCTGCTATGATACCACTTTTGTCATACCTCAAATTCCAATGGGGCGGACTGGCACCCGAAGCTGTTAAGGCCCTGAGAGAACCAACCTACGTCCATGTACATTCATATGCATGTCATTAAATGAACAATACTATATCACATATAGATGCAAGATACCAATGGCGGAAGTCATGGAAAAACATTCAATAGATATAAAACTGGGCCGTTAGGTCCACCACGTCAAAATGGACACACATGCCTTCATTTGTCTTACAATGTCTACAAAACCTCTAACAGATACATATACATAACCAACCTAATGTCGGGATAAGTCCCCGCTTTACACAATCCTTTATACAATACCAAAAAAAATGTACATAATGACTCTGAAAGCCCCAAACCAAATCTGAAGCTCACCAACAGTCTGCGGATGACTCGTAGCCTATTGCGGAGGTCTAATAGCACCTGTTCCTACAGCAAGTAAGGTAAGTCCCCCAAGTGACATCAGTATGAAGAATGTACTGAGTATGTAAGGCTATAAGAAACTGCACGTAACATAAGAACTTCAATGGAATCAAGTACAAGTGAATAATCAATATGGATAAACCACCGTTCTGTATGTGTGGGATCATGTACATTACCTTCATTACTTTCTTTGCTTTTACGCTCATTCATTCATTCGTTCATATATTGCCCGGGCCCCAAGCTGATCAGTGGGAAAAATAACATAACATAACATAAATCAATAAAGCAGGTTTGGCCCTAGCTAGGTTTTCACCCCTTTGGGCTACCCCCTATCAGGTTCGGCATCAAGCTAGGATTTTGCCCCACTGACCTTTCCCCCTGATCCAATAATCTTGGGATCATCTCTAGCTAGGCTTTCGACCCTTTGAGCTACCACCTGGACTCAAATAACCATAAAGTAACCATATATGCATTACTTCTTTCCTTTACTTTTGTAAGATTGATACATTGGTGGTTATAACATTATGGGAACTTTGGAACAATAGTCAATGAATAAGAGACATGTGAATAACAATATATGTCAAACCTGAAATGAGAAATTTTGGAATTTTTCGAAATGGAAATAAGTAGGTAACAATGAGAACAATAGGTGCTTCCAAGGATACGGAAAGAGTAACCTTACATACCTTATCTTCCCGATATGAATACACAATACTATATGTGAATACAATAGTGAATCTCCTTCCTTACGTGTTACTCTACAACACAAGTACATAACGGAGCTAACATTAACAACTAATTATACTACAAGTTCACAAGACGATAAATAGTCACTTAACGAGACGTAAAAACTATCCAACATCCCAAACACATGGTATATCATTCCACCTTCTTTAATAATGACACATAACTTCATTCCACCCTCCTACAACACATTTTACTGCCTCACAAGACCAACAATGCCAAAACAGTCCACAAACCAACATAGACGTCACAAACCAACAAGATTTCCCACCAAGTGCATACTTCACATTTTTACCTCAATGCAACTCCACATATTTATTCCATCAAGTCAAATAAATACCTTATACAACAATATACCAAAAACATTCCACACAGTTTCAGATTTCACTTTAACATAACAAGAAAGTATTCTCTTTTCACTACGCCAAACGTTCCATATACAAACACGTATAAACATTTCCATCAAGCCATACACAAGGGGAACGAATTAGGGATATAACCACACTTAAATATACTGAAATTTATTCCATATAATTCAATTCCTTCAAGAATTTAAGTTCCCTTTCAAGTTTAAACCACATAGAAGGCAAATCCTTAGCGATTAAGCAAAAGTGGACTGTTTTGCAAATAGTGGACTGCTCAACATTTTACCAACATAACCAACATGATTCACACACCCTATTATGCATATAATATATTAAACCATAAGATAAAACACTTACCAAAGCTTTCAAAGGAATGATCGTGTCCAAAGAAAATGATTGCTTAGGGTTTGTAAGAGAAGTGAAATATTGTTGGAAAATTCTAGAAATGTGCATGTGTCTTTTGGTGAATAAAAATCTGACTTTTTGCCTTATATAGTGCTTCATGGTCATCCTTATCCAAACACTAAATCAATAATTGAGGTGTTTACTTGGTCAACTTAAGAATGGATCATTTCTCCATTTGGGCTGTAACATCCCGTACTTTTTCGACCCTAGTTGCTTGGGTGATCTAGGGAGTATTTATATACCTTATTTGAAACATGTTTACCTTAGTTTTGAGAGAAATAAGTGAGTATGTTTTATTGGTTTTGATGGACTATTGATATTGTGCTAATGTCCGTAAAGAAAAGTCGAAGAAAGGAAAAAAAATCAAAATTTAAGTGTAGGGCACGCCCAGGGGTGTGCCAGGTCGCTTTCTGCCAAAATTTTTATGGCACAGGCAGCATAGGGGTGCGCCAGGCAGCGTGCCAGGCTGCTTTGCGCCAAATTTTTTCTCCGACCACTAGTCTCTAAATAAGGCTCTTGGGTTATGGTATCATTATTCCATCTTAGTGGGACTACTCTTGGACTATTTTGGCATCCAAATGAGGGTTAATTCTTTGTCCTTTTTATTTTTTTATAATTTTTATCAATTTATGATAAATTAAGCCATGAGTGGCAAATATCACTTATTCTTGGGATTGAGGCTACGAACATGAATCTCGTGAGTTGAATATTGTCGTAACATTTATGGAATTATTTAAACATGAGATAGTTGGTGGATCATACATTGAAATTGGTGGGCTAAGTTAACATGTGTTAATGGGCTCAATTTGAGGTCCAAAATAAAGCCAAGAGACATGGCCTAAAAGGGCAAATAACCCATTCTTCCATGTTGACCAAGTAAACATGGAATTTAATGCCAAGAATTGGATAAGGATGACTTGAGGGGCTATATAAGACAAGAAAAAATTAGATTTTTATTCACATAAACACACATGCCATTCTAGACATTTCCAAGATTATCCTTTTAGCTCTCAAAACCCTAAGCCATCTCTTTGGACAAGATCATCATTTTTCAAGATTGGGTAACTGTTTATTCTTGTGCTTTAATATATTATATGCATGAGAGATGGTGTAGATCATGATGGTTATGTCTAAAAGTATTGAGTAGTGCATTTTTGCTTTTTTGCCAAAGATGTATCATCCATGTGACTTGAACTTGAAAGGAGACTTGAGGTTTTGATGAAAGTGAATGGTGTGGATGAAATATCAAAATATAAGATGTGATTATGTCCTTAACTTGTTTTTTTTCTATTGGTATAACTTATGGGATTGTTGTTATGGTATAACTTCTGGGATTGTTGTTATGGTATAACTTGTGGGATTGTTGTTATGAAAAGTATTGAGGTGACTTGATGGAGTAATTGTGATGTAGTGTTAATAAGGAGGCGTAGAGGATAAACTTGGTGTGAAGTGCTATTGGTTTATGATGTCTTGGTCAATGTGTGGATTATTGTGGTATTGTTGGTATGACAATGCCGTGAATAGTATTGTAAAGTATGAAATGATGTTATAGGGCAATCATGTAACTCATTGTCATTATACGCTTGTAAGGTAGTTAGTTGTTAACGTGAGCTCCATTATGTAGTTGTGTTGTAGAGTAAAACGTAAGGAAGGAGATGGATTATTGTATTCACATATAGGACTGTGTATTCATATTGGGAAGATAAGGTATGTAAGGTTACTCTCTCCGTATCCTTTTGCAGCACATATTCTTCACATTGTCATTGTATTTGTCCCATTCCAAATTGTTCAAAGGTATCTCATTTCAGGTTGTCATCTATTGTTATTCACATGTTACTTATTCATTGATCAATTTTTATTCATGTGTCACCTAATTATGGACATGGTTCCAAAGTTCCAATAATGTTATGTTCCAATGTTCCAATAATGTTTCAACCACCAATGTATCAATCTCACAAAAGTCAAGGAAAGAAGTAATGCAAAGATATAATGCATATATGGTTACTTATGGTTACTTTATGATTACTGGATCAGGGGGAAAGCTCAGTGGGGTAAAAGCCAAACTTGATGCCGAACCTGCTTCATTGATTTATGGGTAATAGCTCAAAAGGGTGAAAGCCTAACTAGAGATGATCCCGAGATTATTGAATCAGAGGGGAAGCTTAGTGGGGTAAAAGCCTGGCTTGATGCCGAACCTGCTTCATCTATTAATTATTATTGACGGTATTATTGACTCTATTATTGATGGTATTATTGACAGTATTATTGACGGTATGATATTGATGGTTAGACGGTAATATCCGTAAGAGCAAAGAAAGTAATGAAAGCAATATACATGATCCCACACATACAGAATGGTTGTTTATCCATAATGCTTATTTAATATGAGGTCCTATGTTTCATACAGTTTCTTATAGCCTTACATACTCAGTACATTCTACGTACTGACATCCCTTGGGGGACTTACCTTACTTACTGCAGGCACAGGTGCTAGTAGACCTCCATAGTAGGTTACGGGTCATTTTCAGATCTTTGGTGAGCTCCCGTTGGTTCGGGGCTTTTCGAGTCACATGTGTACCTTTGTTTTGGCATTGTAAATGTTGTATAAAGTGAGGACTTGTCCCGACTTTAGGTTGGTTATGTCCATGTATCTGTAGAGGCTTTGTAGATGTTGTCGGACAAACGAAGGGATGTAAGGAACGTATGCTTTTGACTTGATGGCCCTAACATCCAAGTTTCATATATATCACATGTTTTTCCATGACTTCCGCTATTGGTATCTTATATCTCTATGTAATGGTGATGCTTAGTGAGTGACATGCGTATGAGTGTATGTGAATGAAGATTAGTTCTCTCGGGCCTTAACGGCTTTGGGTGCCAGTCCGACTAGTTGGAATTCGAGGCGTGACAAAAGTGGTATCAGAGCAGGTTGTCCTAAGGGTGTATACAAAGCTGTGTCTGAGTAGAGTCTTGCTTATAGATGTGTTGTGCACCATATTTATAAGTAGGTGGCTGTGGTACATTTAGGAGTTCTTTCTTTTCTTCATATCTAGATCGTGCAATAGAGCCAATGTTGTAAGTGGAATCATATCTAACCATAGGGATTTGATTTTCTTTGTTTTCTAGATCGTGCAATAGAGCCAATGTTGTAAGTGGAATCATATCTAACCATTGGGATTTGGTTTTCTTTGTTATAGTACAATGCCACAAGGCGAGGTAGGGGCAAAGGTAAGCAGGTAGATATGCTTGCCGGAGTAGGAAAGAGTAAATCTCCACCTGACCAAGCTAGTAAAGATGGGGCTGACGCTGAGTTTGTATCGCGGGCTTCTTCTACTCTTCCATCTCCAGAAGAGCCAAGAAGGAAAGAAGTACCCACAGAACCACCTCTGAATGCTACTGAACAGGATTTACGAAATGCGGTGCAAATGTTGACTTGTATAGTTGTTGCACTGAATCAAGGACAAGTAGGTCCACCTAAAAGTAGTGACGGTACGGATAGGGTATCAAGTCGAAGGACACAGGATTTTCTGAAATTGGATCCTCCCACATTCACCGGATCATACCTTAATGAAGATCCACAAGACTTTATAGATCAGATCCAAAGGGCTTTGGGTGTCATACATGTATCTGGTGTTGAAACAGTTGAGCTTGTGGCGTATAGATTGAAAGGTGAGTCTATATTGTAGTACGAAGATTGGAAACGATCAAGGGGTATTGGTGCTCTTCCAGCTAGTTGGGAAGAATTCAAAGTGGCATTCCTTGATCACTATTTTCCCTATGAGCTTTGAGAAGCTCGTGCAGACCAATTTCTGAATTTTCGTCAGGGAAATATGAGCGTCAGAGAGTACAGTCTTCGATTTAACTCGTTGGCTCGATATGCTCCTCATGTAGTAGACACGATGGCTGACAGAGTCCATCGGTATGTGGACAGATTGGAGCCATATTTGGTGAGGGACTGTACGATTGCTTCTTTGAATAGGGATATGGATATAGCCAAGATACAAGCCTTCGCATAGAAAATGGAGGATTAGAGGCAAAGAAGAAGGACGCAAGAATTTGAAAGGGGGCCATCGAAGAAGGCTAGACCTATGGGACAGTTCATGGAGTCCCAAGGAGATTTTAGGCCTCGAGTTTTTAATAGACCGCCGAGACCATCACTTTCTTACCCTATAGCAGGAACTCAATTCCAATTCCAAGGGTTTGGAGGCAGTCATGTTGGGCAAAGTAGTGGAATTTGAGGTTCACAAATAGTGGGGTATCGAGAGCAAGAAAGTATGAATCAATTGGGGTTTTCCTGCCAGCCGTGTCAACACTGCGGGAAGCTTCATTTAAAGGAATGCCATTTTGGAACGAATATTTATTTTTGGTGCGGTATGTCCGGCCACATGGTGAGAGACTTCCCAAGAAGGGACACAGGTATTATGACGTGACATATGGGATCAACTGTTGCATCATCATCATTGGTTCCTTCTTTAGGCCGAGGTATGCAACCTGCTGGCATGGCAGAGGTGCTAGCAGAGCAGCTAGTTCTAGTGGAATTCAGAACCGTACCTATGCCTTAGCGGATCGACAGAATTCGGAGGCTTCTCCTGATGTAGACACAGGTACAGTATTCATATTTTTACATAAGGTGTATGCATTGATTGACCCGTATTCTACATTATCATATGTTACTCCATTGATTGCGGAACATATTTTGAAAGAACACCAGAACTACTAGTTAGGCCATTCGAAGTCTATATACCAGTTGGTGAATCTATTGTAATTAACAGAGTATATCGTAATTGTATAGTAACTATTTGTGGCTATGATACACTGGATGGAATTGCCAAGCTAAGAAGTTACATTTTCATTTTCCACAAAGAATGTTCTTGAATGGAAGGGTAATATGGGAGCACCGAGAGGTAACTTTATTTCCTATCTCAAGGCAAGGGAAATGATACCCAAAGGAGTACATATGTCACTTAGTAAGAGTGAAAGATATTGATGTGAAGCCATTAACTCTTCAATCGGTTCCAGTAGTAAATGAAATTCTTGAGGTATTTCCTGAAGATCTTCCGGGTTTGCCTCCAGAACAGGAAGTAGAGTTTGGTATTGACGTGATTCCAGGCACTCAGCATATCTCTATTCCTCCGTATAGAATGTCCTAGCAGAGTTACGGGAATCAAAGGAGCACTTAAGAAGACTTTCTAGAAAAAGGGATACATAAGACCTAGTACGTCCCCTTGGAGTGCACCAGTATCATTTGTACGAAGGAAAGATGGTACGTTGAGAATGTGTATTGACTATCGGCAATTGAATAGGGTGACAATTAAGAATAAGTATCCCCTCCCTAGAATTGATGATTTAATTGACCAATTACAGGGTGCCAAATATTTTTCACGGGACATCACCAGGTAAAGGTTAGAAAAAAATATACCCAAGACAGCTTTTCGAACATGGTATGGTCACTATGAATTTCTAGTTATGCCATTTGGGCTAACCAATACACCAGCAGTTGTTAGGGATTTGATGGATAGGGTGTTCACACCATTTTTAGATGTATTCATGACCATGTTTATATATGACATTTTGGGTTATTCAAGATCACAAGAGGACCAAGCTAATCACTTGCGGCAGGTGTTACAAATTCTTCGGGATCGTAAGTTATATGCAATGCTCTTTAAGTGTGAATTTTGGTTAAAATCTGCATCATTCTTGGGTCACATGGTATCAGATAAAGGAATGAGGGTTGATACACAAAAGATAGAAGCTGTGAAGAATTAGCCAAAACCTACGACGCCTACAGAGATTCGTAGTTTTCTTGGGTTGGCATGCTATTACAGAGAGTTTGTTGAAGAGTTTTTCTTCCATATCAGCACCCTTAACAAGCTAACACACAAAGCAATCAAGTTTTCGTGGAATGATGCATGTGAGAAAAGCTCACAAGAGCTGAAAGATAACTTGACTTCTACACCTGTATTAGTACTTTTCGAAGGCACATAAGGGTATGCAGTATATTGTGACATTTCAGGAGTCGGTTGAGGATGTGTATTGATGCAAAACGGTCATGTAATAGCCTATGCCTCAAGACAATTGAGTTCACATGGAAGAAATTATCCAACACATGATCTTGAGTTAGCGGTCGTGATATTTGCTTAAAAATATGGCACCACTATTTGTATAGGGTTCACGTTGATATATATGTATATACTGATCATGAAAGTTTGCAGCATATTTTTTTTTAGCAAAAGAACCCACACTGAAGACAGCAAAGGTGGCTGAAATAACTAAAAGAAGATGATAGTGATATCTTATACCATCCGGGAAAAGCAAACGTGAAAACCAATATGTTAATCCAGTTATACAGCTTGAGGGTTCATCTTCTTGAAACTCCAGATGAAAGAATCATAGTATAAAAGGCGGCAGAGTCTTCACTTGTAGCTAAGAGAAGGAAAAGCAATATACAAATCCTATTTTAGTTCAGTGAAAAAGGAATGTACAGCAAAGTTCGACAAAGGTATTTGAACTTACGTAAGGGGGAGTACTTCAATGCCATGGTAGATTTTGTGTACCAGATATAGATGAGCTAAGGAAATGAATTATGACAGAAACACATCATTCACGATATTCTATTCATTTGGGAGCAACCAAAATATACCATGGTTTGGAAGATATGTATTGGTGAGGCAATATAAAGAAGAAGAATATTGCAGTTTGGATGAGGGATATGATTAACATGGGTTTCATCACAAGGTTTCCTCGTACATTTTGAAAATTTGATTACATGTGAATGATAGTTGACAGACTTACCAAGTAGCACACTTTTTACCTGTCAAGACCACTTGTACAACTGGAAATTATGCAAGGTTGTATGTTAAAGAGATAATGCAATTACATGGGATTCCAATTTCTATTATATCAGACAGATGGGCAAGAAGAACGTACTAGTCAAACACTAGAAGATATGCTACGAGCTTATACAGGTGGCGGGGTATTTGTGAAAGAGACACCTATTGCCATTCTGGATCAACAAGTGAAAAGGATAAGGAATAAAGAAATAGCTTCCGTAAAAGTACTTTAGAGAAATCAACAAGTAGGAGAAATCACATGGGAAGCCGAAGAAATGATGAAGTCAAAGTACCCGTATTTGTTTCACATGGAAGAAAAAAAAAGCTCAAAGTTCGGAAGGAGAGCGATGACAAGTAATTATCTATATGCATTATGTATATAGGTATATATGCTCACATAAAGGTAAATTTGTTGTAAATGGGAAGATGTTACTAACATTCGAGGACGAATGTTTCTAAGGGGGGAAGGATGTAACACCCCGTACTTTTTTGACCCTACTTGCTTGGGTGATCTAGGGCGTATTTATATGCCTTATTTGAACCATGTTTACCTTAGTTTTGAGAGCAATAAGTGAGTATGTTGTATTGGTTTTGATGGACTATTGATATTGTGCTAATGTCCGCAAAGAAAAGTCGAAGAAAGGAAAAAAAATCAAAATTTAAGTGTGGGGCGTGCCAGGCCGCTTTCTGCCAAAATTTTTATGGCATAGGCAGCATAGGGGTGCGCCAGGCAGCGTGCCAGGCTGCTTTGCGCCAAATTTTTTCTCCGACCACTAGTCTCTAAATAAGGCTCTTGGGTTATGGTATCGTTATTCCATCTTAGTGGGACTACTCTTGGACTATTTTGGCATCCAAATGAGGGTTAATTCTTTGTCCTTTTTAATTTTTTTATAATTTTCATCAATTTATGATAAATTAAGCCATGAGTGGCAAATATCGCTTATTCTTGGGATTGAGGCTATGAACATGAATCTCGTGAGTTGAATATTGTCGTAACATTTATGGAATTATTTAAACATGAGATAGTTGGTGGATCCTACATTGAAATTGGTGGGCTAAGTTAACATGTGTTAATGGGCTCAATTTGAGGCCCAAAATGAAGCCAAAAGACATGGCCCAAAAGGGCAAATGACCCATTCTTCCATGTTGACCAAGTAAACATGGCATTTAATGCCAAGAATTGGCTAAGGATGACTTGAGGGGCTATATAAGACAAGGAAAAATCAGATTTTTATTCACATAAACACACATGCCATTCTAGACATTTCCAAGATTTTCCTTTTAGCTCTCAAAACCCTAAGCCATCTCTTTGGACAAGATCATCATTTTTTAAGATTGGGTAAGTGTTTATTCTTGTGCTTTAATATATTATATGCATGAGAGATGGTGTAGATCATGATGGTTATGTCTAAAAGTGTTGAGTAGTGCACTTTTGCTTTTTTGCCAAAGATGTGTCATCCATGTGACTTGAACTTGAAAGGAGACTTGAGGTTTTGATGAAAGTGAAAGGTGTGGATGAAATATCAACATGTAAGATGTGATTATGTACTTAACTTGTTTTTTTTCTATGGGTATAACTTGTGGGATTGTTGTTATGGTATAACTTGTGGGATTGTTGTTATGAAAAGTATTGAGGTGACTTGATGGAGTAATTGTGACGTAGTGTTAATAAGGAGACGTAGAGGATAAACTTGGTGTGAAGTGCTATTGGTTTATGATGTCTTGGTCAATGTGTGGAATGTTGTGGTATTGTTGGTATGACAATGCCATGAATGGTATTGTAAAGGATGAAATGACGTTATAGGGCAATCATGTAACTCATTGTCATTATGCGCTTGTAAGGTAGTTAGTTGTTAACGTGAGCTCCGTTATGTATTTGTGTTGTAGATTAAAACGTAAGGAAGGAGCTGGATTATTGTATTCACATATAGGACTGTGTATTCATATTGGTAAGATAAGGTATGTAAGGTTACTCTCTCCATATCCTTCTGCAGCACATATTCTTCACATTGTCATTGTACTTGTCCCATTCCGAATTGTTCAAAGGTATCTCATTTCAGGTTTCATCTATTGTTATTCACATGTTCCTTATTCATTGATCAATTTTTATTCATGTGTCGCCTAATTGTGGACATGGTTCCAAAGTTCCAACAATGTTATGTTCCAAAGTTTTAATAATGTTTCAACCACCAATATATCAATCTCACAAAAGTCAAGGGAAGAAGTAATGCAAAGATGTAATGCATATATGGTTACTTTATGGTTACTTATGGTTAGTTTATGATTACTGGATCAGGGGGAAAGCTCAGTGGAGTAAAAGCCAAACTTGATGCCGAACCTGCTTCATTGATTTATGGGTAATAGCTCAAAGGGGCTAAAGCCTAACTAGAGACGATCCCGAGATTATTGAATCAGGGGGAAAGCTCAGTAGGGCAAAAGCCTAGCTTGATGTCGAACCTGCTTCATCTATTAACTATTATTGATGGTATTATTGACGGTATTATTGACAGCATTATTGATGGTATGATATTGACGGTTAGACGGTAATGTCCATAACAGCAAAGAAAGTAATGAAAGCAATATATATGATCCTACACATACAGAACGGTGGTTTATCCATAATGCTTCTTTAATCTGAGGTCCTATGTTTCATACAGTTTCTTATAGCCTTACATACTCAGTATATTCTTCGTACGGACGTCCCTTGGGGGAATTACCATACTTGTTGCTGGCACAGGTGCTAGTAGACCTCCACAGTAGGTTGCGGGTCATTTGCAGATCTTTGGTGAGCTCTAGTTGGTTCGGGGCTTTTCGAGTCACATGTGTACATTTGTTTTAGCATTGTAAATGCTGTCTAAAGCGGGGACTTGTCCCGACTTTAGGTTGGTTATGTCCATGTATCTGTAGAGGCTTTGTAGATGTTGTGGGGCAAACGAAGGGATGTAAGGAATGTATGTTTTTGACTTGATGGCCCTAATGGCCAAGTTTTATGTATATCACATGTTTTTCCATGACTTCCGCTATTGGCATCTTATATCTCTATGTGATGGTGATGCTTAGTGAGTGACATGCGTATGAGTGTATATGAATGAAGATTGATTCTCTCAGGCCTTAACAGCTTCGGGTGCCAGTCCGCCCCGTAGGAATTCGAGGCGTGACATTGGGCCATGTCTTTCTTGTTAATTTTGGGCCTCATTTGAGCCCATTAGCACAAGACTAATTCAGCCCACTAAAATTAATGTGTAACACACCAACCATCTCATGTTTAAATAATTTCATAAAATTTACGGTAATCAATTAGGTTCGAAAATGTACGGGGTGTTACACTAGCCTTCTTTTTTTTATGTATAGAACAAATACATATTTGTCCCTCTATACTTCAAATATTTTTAAACAACTCTCTATGCTCATTTATCTTTCTTCTATTTTTTTCTCTTTTTTATTTTACTTTGATTTTTATTTTTTCTTTTCTCTTTTTTGTTAAAATTTTTCTCAACTTTTACTTTTTTCCTTTTTCTCCCTCATCTTCTATATTTTTTTTTCGCGTTTTAATTTTTCGTTGGTTTTTATTTTTTTTTTTTTTTTTCTCAACTTTTATATTTCTTTTATTTTTTGTTGTGTCTTTTTTCTCAACCTTTATTTTTTTCTTTTCTCCTCTCAACTTCTTTTTTTTTTTCTTTTTCTCTTTTTATTTTCATTGATTTTTTTTTAATTTTATCAATATTTATTTTTTTTTATTTTTTGTTTTTCTTCATTTTTTCCTTTTTCTTCAACCTTTATTTTTTTTTTCTTTTCTTCGATTCCTTCTAAACAATAAGTTACGCCTCATGGGCAAGAGTTGAGACTATCACATTGTTTCTTGATTTATGAGATATTCTATAACTCTTGCCTTAGAGACAAGACTTAGCCTAAGGAATTTGAACAAGAAGTTACGTCACATGGGTAAGAGTTGACACTACCACATTTTATTTTGATTTATGAGATGTTCTATTACTCTTGTCTTGCAAGACTTATCCCAAAGGACTTCCAAACAACAAGTTACGCTCCATGGCCAAGAATTCATACTACCATATTGTATCTTAATTTATGAGATGCTCTATAAGTCTTTCCTTAGAGGCAAGACTTAGCCCAAGGACATCACAAAAAACAATTTACACCCCATGGGCAAGAGTTGACACTACCATATTGTGCCTTGATTTCTGAGATGCTCTATAACTCTTGCCTCTAAGGCAAGACTTAACCCAAGGCCCACCCAAAAATAATAAGTTACGCCCCATGGGCAAGTGTTGACACTAGCACATTGCGTTTTGAATTATGAGATGCTCTATAACTCTTGTCTTAGAGGTCAGACTTAGACCAAGGGCTTTCAAACAACAAGTTGAGCCCCATGGGTAAGAGTTTACACTACCACATTGCGTTTTGATTTATGAGATGCTTTATAACTCTTGCCTTACAGGCAAGACTTAGACTAAGGGCTTTCAAACAACAAGTTACGTCCAATGGGCAGGAGTTGACACTTCTACATTGTGTCTTGATTTATGAGATATTCTATAACTCTTGCTTTAGAGGCAAGACTTAGCCCAAGGACTTTCAAACAACAAGTTACGCCCCATGGGCAAGAGTTGACACTAACACATTGTATCTTGATTTATGAGATGCTCTATAAGTCTTTCCTTAGAGGCAAGACTTAGAGCACGGGCTTTCAAACAACAAGTTACGCCTCATGGGTAACAGTTGACACTACCACATGATGTCTTAATTTATAAGATGCTTTATAACTCTTGCTTTAGAGGCAAGACTTGGACCAAGAGCTTTCAAACAATAAATTACTCCCCATGGTCAAGAGTTGACACTACCACATTGTGTTTTGATTTATGAGATGTTCTATGACTCTTGCCTTAGAGGCAAGACTTAGCCCAAGGACTTTCAAACAACAAGTTACGTCCCATGGGCAAGAGTTTACACTGCCACATTGTGTCTTGATTTATGATATGCTCTATAACTCTTGCCTTAGAGGCAAGACTTAGACCAAGGACTTTCAAACAACAAGTTACGCTCCATGGGAAAGAATTGACACTACCATATTGTATCTTAATTTATGAGATGCTCTATAAGTCTTGCCTCTAAGGCAAGACTTAGCCCAAGGACCTCCCAAAAAAACAAGTTACTCCTCATGGGCAAGAGTTAACACTACCACATTGTGTTTTGATTTATGAGATGTTCTATAATTCTTGCCTTAGAGGTAGGACTTTGGCCAAGGGCTTTCAAACAACAAGTTCCGCCCCATGGGTAAGAGTTGACACTACCACATTGTGTCTTGATCTATAAGATGCTTAATAACTCTTGTCTTAGAGGCAAGACTTATACCAAGGGCATTCAAACAACAAGTTATGCCCCATGGGGAAAAGTTGACACTACCACATTGTGTCTTAATTTTTGAGATGCTCTATAACTTTTGCCTTAGATACAAGACTTAGCCCAAAGACTTTCAAACAACAAGTTACGCCCCTAAGGCAAGAGTTGACACTACCACATTGTGTCTTGATAATTGAGATGTTTTATAACTCTTGCCTTAGTGGCAAGACTTAACCCAAGGACTTTCATATAGCAAGTTACGCTCCATGGGCTAAATTGACACTATCATATTGTGTCTTGATTTATAAGATGTTCGATAACTCTTGCCTTAGAGGCAAGACTTATCCCAGAGGACTTCCAAACAATAAGTCATGACCTTAAGTTTACTTTGACATCAAAGAAACAAAATTCTCTTTGTGGATTATCCAACTTTCTATTCATTAGCAAAAAATAATAGAAGTTGAGAAAAAAAAAAGAAGAAAAAAAAAAGAGCAACAAAATATCTAGTGTATTCCCACAAAGAGGGGTCTAGAGAGGGTAAAGTGTACGCAGTCCATACCACTACATCAGAAGAAGTAGAGAGGTTGTTTCTTATAGACCTCCCGATAGAAAAAAAAAAAAAAAAAAGAGCAAAGAAAAAAAAATAAAGATTGAGAAAAAAGAAAAAAAAAAAAAAGGTTAAGTAAAAATAGAAGAATAAAAAACACAAAAAAAATATACTTATAAAGGTTGAGAAAAATAAAAATGAGAAGAAAAAAATAAAAATAAAGTTTTAGAAAAATGAAAAAAATAAGAAAAAATGAGAAAAGAAAAATAAAGATTGGGACAAATGAATTTAAAAAGAAAAAAAAGAAATGAAAAATAAATAATGTTTGAGAAAAAAAAAACAGAGAAGAAAAAAACCAAAAAAGAAAACAAAAATAAAGGTTGAAACAAATGAATTAAGACAAGAAAAAGAAAATAGAAAGAAAAAAAATCAAAGAAGAATAAAAAAGAGAAACAAAAGAAGAAGAAAAAAATAGAAGTTGAGAGACAAATGAGTATGGAAAGTGTAAAAACATTTGAGGTGTAGAGAAGCAAAAAGGTACTTGTTTTATAAATAAAAAAGAAGAAAGAATAATTTTTAAAGATTTTTTTTGTGGGGGACAAAAAAGCAAAGTCACTCACTATGGGGGTCATCCCATGTAATTTCCTGGTTATTGTGTGATGGGTCACTTTGGGCATAGCCCAAATCATCCCAACTAGTAAATGTATATTGATTAGGGAGAACTACATAAATACCCCTTAAAGAGGGTGGCTTTCAATTTTTGCCCCCTATTAAAATGGTTTTACAAAAATAACCTTTGCTTATTAATTGGGGCTTTTTTGGACAAAATTGCCCTTGAATGCTATATACACAGTAACTCGAATCTGAAGCTTCATTGTCGTTCCAAAGCAGCAAAGTGGCGGCCATGGCTGAGTGAAATCAAAATTCTCTACTAACATCGATAATCGCGGATAAGAAGGTAACATCTTCATCATCAAAATTCTCTAAAAAATTGACATTCAATCTCATTGGGTTGTTGATTTTTTGGGGTTGGCTGGGATAATTATAGTTGATTATGTGTTAAGTAAATTGGGGATCTAATTTGTAGTAAATTGATGTGTTGTTGAAGTCCACATCTTAATTCCCATCCTCACAATCACCGAATAATAGGGAACCATCACTTATTGATGATATATTCTCTAAATTACACTGTTAATAAGTTTTTGTTGTTTCGATTTTTATCTGGTTTATGATCGGAATGGATGCAAATTGCATCAAAAAAGAAGCCAGTATTCAGCAACATAATGTAGGGCTAGCTATTGACAGTATTGACAGAAATAGAGAACTCATGGTCATTGAACCGATAATGGATATTGAAAGAGTTCAAGAAATAGGGTAGCCATCTAAGAGGAAGAGCGTACGGAAAAAAAGAAGGAAAATGATTGATATTGAAACTGGTTTTCTGAGAGACAACGCTTCTATGGATGAGATAAACGTGAAATCAATTTTTCTTGACAAAGAAAATATGGTGAAGTGTATGTCGAACATAGCGATTACACACAACATTCAATTCAAGGTTGTCAAATCATGCAAAATGAGATATTGGCTGAGATGTTTGGATAACAACTGCACGTGGTGTTTTCATGCTTCAAGGATAAAGGAGTCCTTGCTTTTTCAGGTTCATACATATGAAAAGAGTCACAGTTGCTCTATTGACTTCATAATATCTGATCATAGGAATGCGACGTCAAAGGTCATATGCAATTATATATTAGAGCTTGTCCAAGATTCTACCAATGTTATCACCCCAAAATTCGTGGTAGAGGAAATGAGAAGGAGATATGGAATAATCATATCTTACAACAAAGGATGGCGAGCAATACAACATGCATACAGGGTGATAAGAGGAACTCCTGGACAGAACTACAATCTATTGTCATCGTATCTTTATATGATGAAAGAAAAGAACCCCGACACGTACACAAACATAAAGAGGGACGATATAAACAGGTACACATGCTGCAACTGTTAGAAAACTAAAAAAAATACTATTAGAACTTGCAAACATGTCTTAAAACTAAAAACTCTTGCCCAAGGGGCAAACAGTTATTCTATCATTGTAGTACTTAGCTTGTTAAGATATACACAACTCTTGCCTCATGGGCAAGACCTGTAAAAAAGTAAAAAATACTATTAAAACTGCAACATGTCTTAAAACTAAAACTCTTGCCCAAAGGGCAAATATTTATTCTTTCATTGTAGTGCTTAGCTTGTTAAAATATACACAACTCTTGCCTCATGGGCAAGACCTGTTAAAATACTGAAAAATACTATTAAAACTTGCAACATGCTATTAAAACAAGTTATAGTTAGGACTTATTTAACTGCTAGTATCTTCTTATTTTGTGTAGACAATATTAATTATAAGTTGGTTTCTTAATTATCTTAGTTTATCATTTTGAAGTCTTTGATTCCAATTTTAGCTATGCTTGAGGATACAACGATTCCATAAAAGTATCAGTTCTTAGATATATCAAAAATGAAGAATGGTGCTATAATTGGAATGAAAGAGTAAGAATACTTATAGCCGCTCTAATTCATTGTTTACTTTTCCTAGCCGGTATATAGATTATACTTTGATTTTATACCAGTATGCGTGCATTATACATGTTTATACATTCACGGGCTATGTTTAGTTTAAGCGGTTGGATTAGACTAGTACTCAGATTATTTTTTCCTTACGGTGTGGGGATAAGTTTGTAAAATGCCATCAGGACCCTCACATGGTCTCATTTTTTTTCTCTTTTTATTCTTTACTGGAGATGGTCTGTGACATTTTGTGGAGTAGCTGAGAGGATTTTGATAATAGGTGTACCTATTAAAATACTGAAAAATACTATTAAAACTTGCAACATGCCTTAAAACTGAAACTCTTGCCCAAGGGGCAAACAGTTATTCATTCCTTGTGGTGCTTAGCTTGTTAAGATATACACAACTCTTGCCTTATGGGCAAGACTTAGTTTAAGAAATTGTTGAACTGATTATAAACATAAAATGTAAAAGGTCACTAACGTTCTTCTGCTCAATATAGGTTTATGTATGCGTTTTTTGCTTATGGTGCTTCAATCACCGGGTGGATCAACTATAGGCCGGTAATAATGGTAGATGTAACATTTTTGAAGTCAAAATATCGTGGTGTCCTAATGATAGCAGTGTCAAAGGAACAACATATTCCCTTTGGCTTTTGGGATTGCTAACTCAGAAAATAATGAGTCCTATAACTGGTTCTTCAATCAGTTAAGAAATGCATTTGGGGTACGTGAACAACTGTCTATTCTATCAGATCGCCACCCAGCAATAGCAAATGCAATTGCTAATGTCTACCCAGAGTGTCAGCATGGGATATGCATTTATCACATGGAGAAAAATTTAAGACAAAGATACTTTCCAGATGTAGTTTTGTCACTCTTCTACAATGTAGCAATAGCATACAAACGTACTGAATTCGCTAGTTTCATGGATGAGATAGAAAAAATTGACAAAGTTAGACTACTTAAAAGAAGAACCACCAGAAAGATGGGCACGTTCATTTCATACTAACAGAAGGTACAATATGCTCACAACAAACAATGTTGAGTCCATGAATGTCGTACTAAGAATTGCAAGGAAACTACCAATAATGGGCCTAATAGATTACATTCAGAACAAGTTACAAAGTTGGTTTTATGAAAGAAAAATGGATGCGCAAGGCACGTTTCATGACATAACACGTTGGGCGGAGCTGAAGGTGACTGACAAGATTCAAGCTGCCTTGAAATTAAAAGTAAGTAATTTCTACAGAAACTTTTTGTCTTACAAGCACACATGTTTGTCTTCAAATATTCCAGGAGAAGAATTATTTGTTGTAGTTGAACTGCTTGTTTATCCACATGAAATACAAAATTCATTTTTAAGTTGGTGTATTCTTTTGTTGCCAGGTCATTTTAAGTCCACATTTTAGCTTTTAGCCTCACAATCACTGAACGATAGAACATCATCACTTCTAGTTTATTCTTGTATTTGCTTGAAGAACTAGGAGAATATTGGGATAGTGCTAGAATTAAAACTAAACTGTTAACAAGTCTCTAATATGCTAACTAAACTGTTAATAAGTCTCTAATATGCTAAGTCGTTGAAAAGTTGTGTGTTCATATGTGTGATTTTATTGGGACTTATTTCTGTTCTTGAGCTTTCATGCAAGATGTTGAATGACAAGCAAATATTACTCAAACTATCAACTCTAGTCGCTAAGAAATATGAATGACTTCCATCATTTTGTCCCTTCATTAATATAAGATTGAAGAAAATCCATTCAAAGAGCAATCACTCAATCTGTAATGTTAATTAATAGAGCGTGTTAGACTGATTTTTATATTTAGAAACTTAATTCCAGGCTTGTCAAGAGTACAACAAATATTAGTTGTCATTTATTTATCATTTTGATTACAGGTAGAGCCTATTGATGCAACAAGATTTGTTGTAAAAGAAGGAAGACTTGAATATATTGTAGATCTGCAGAAGAGGACTTGTGAATGCTTAGTGTTTCAAACAGATGAGGTACCATGCATCCATGCCATTGCAGCTATAGATAGTAGAAACATGAACAAGTCTAGCTATTGTTCTAATTAGTTCACAAGACAAGCTTGGATACAAACATACCAGGGAGAAATTCTACCGATTGGAAGCACAACATCATGGATTATTCCAGATAGTATAAAGGATCTAATTACAAAGCCCCCAGATGTGAAAGTTCTGCTAGGGAGAAGGCAAACAACCAAATATCCTTGCAGGAAAGAATCTTCAAGAAATAATTTCAAATGTTCGAGATGCAAAAGAACCGGACACAACAGATCAAACTGTCACTACTCTCCGGTCCTCCATCCTTATTCAAGAAGATACAGAAAGAAAAACAAAAAAACATAATTAGTTTTAGTTTGTATTCGAGAACTTGGATTAAAGTAGAAATTATATTGGGATTCTTTGAACCCCTCTTTCAATTAGTAACAAGTAGTTGTGAGTTTCAACAAAACAGGTTGCACGAATATCGTCTTATTGATTTTGAGTTTTAACACTTGCTGGAGTATTTAACTAAATGTCTTCTTATTGGTTGTTTATGAAAGTTATTACGTGTTGAAGCTTTTTATATATCTATGTATAAAAATATAATCTATCGATATATAAAAATATTCCATATTAACAGGATCTGGGAAAGGACCACACCCCCAAGACATGTGATATAAATAATCCTACAGGATACTGTTTAAAAGAAGACATGCCTCATGGGCAAGTGTTTTACACTATTTCACAAAAGTGACTTAGCCCCCAAAGAAACAAGTTATGCCCCATGGGGCAAGAGTTGACACTACCTTGGTCTGTATGGATTTAGCAAACGCACTATAACTCTTGCCCTAGAGGCAAGAATTAGCTCCTAAAGGACTAACTTCCAAGTTATGCCTCATGGGCAAGAGTTCACATTGCCTTGGTCTGTGTTGATTTAGCAAATGCTCTATAACTTTTGCCCTAGAGGCAAAACTTAGCCCCCAGCAAAAAAAGTTATGCCCCATGGGGCAAGAGTTGACACTGCCTTGGTCTGTGTTGATTTAATAGATGCTCTATAACTCTTGCCCTAGAGTCAAGACTTAGCCCCCAAAAGGAACAAATTATGCCCCATGGGGCAGGAGTTGACACTACCTTAGTGTGTGTTGATTTAGCAGATGCTCTAAAACTCTTGCCCTAGAGGCAAGACTTAGCCCCCAAAAGGAACAAATTATGCCTCATGGGGCAGGAGTTGACACTACTTTTTTATATATATTGGTTTACATGATGTACTATAATTAGAACACAAGTTACACACAATCTCTAATTTTCAAAACTGTTTTCTTGATTTTAAAATCTTGAAAACATTCATCACTTGTTTGTAACATTCATAACTTGTTTGCAAATCAAACACGCCTTTTAATACAAAGAAGGTTACACAGTTACTATTGGGCCAATTTCAAGTTCTAGAGTTATTAGGCATTTTTTTTGTATTACATGCACTGGGTGGTAAAATGAGAAATAGTGGTCCTAACATTTCTAAGCAAAAAGCTATTGAAAATTTTTTATCCGCCTTATAAAAGACGTGCTTATATTTTTTCCATCATTGAATAAATGAAAGATCTTTCAAAGTTCATCAAATAATTAGTAGCTATAATTAGGACACAAGTTACACAATCTCTTACTTCCAAGTTGTGCTCCATGGGCAAGAGTTGACTCAACCTTAGTTTGTATTGATTTAGCATATACTCTATAACTCTTGCCCTAGAGGCAAGATTTATCCCCCAAAGGAACAAGTTATGTCTCATGGGCAAGAGTTCACACTACCTTAGTCTGTATTGATTTAGCATATGATCTATAACTCTTGCCTTAGAGGCAAGACTTATCCCTCAAAGAAAGTCTACTTCGAATCAACAAGAGTTATCCCTGCCACATTGTGTATTGACTTAGCAGATGCTCTATATCTCTTGTTTTAGGGGCAAGACTAGGCATAAGAAGAAGAAAAAAAATTAATAATTTTTCTAACATAAATATATAGGATAACCATCAAATGAATCAACAGTGATTCTACATTGTATGCTTTACATGATCGCATGAAAAACAGTCAATTCAATTTCACAAAATTGTCTGCGCTTGATATTTACACATTAAAACTAAAAAAATTAAACTACTTTTCCTTATGTTGCCTCTTCCTCTTTTCCCTCCCAAATAGTCTGCCAACTTTTTTGGTGATGTTGCTCTTTATACCAGCTTCTATTTTTCTCCTTCCATAATCCCCTAGCAGAATTGCATACCTCATGCGAACATAACTAACATCAACTTTTTCTGGAATTTCTCTACCATGAATGAAATATTCAGCAAAAGCAGAAACAAATATTCCACAATCACTGTAAAAGAAAAGAAAATATATTACACATGAGTTATATGGAAAGCAACAAAAAAAGGGTGAAGTGAAATGAACATTTAAAAGATAAATAGAAGAAAATACCATTGGGTCTGTTGTGGCAAATCATCAACCATTTTTATTTGCAAAGTCTCACTTTCATACTTCTCAATGCCCTTCTCAACATAGAAATTTACCTTTTGCAAAAAATATGGTATCAATGTTTGGTAAGGTAACATCACTTTCGCAACAACTTTATCACTGCGCTTCGTACGATTGGAGTTGTAGACATTGATACACCAATCACTAAAGCTTAGAATTCCCAAAATCCAATGCCCAAGTGGAGATTTTCCTCGTGGGACATAAATCGGGAGTAATACATAGTCAACCTTGTGCCATGCTACATTAGCATCACTGTAGAACCCTCTAATGTACTCCTCAACCGCATGTTTCTCAGGAATGACAGAAAAATCTTTGCCATTTTTCACAAAGTCCTCATAGAGAGTATCAAGCTTGATTCTAAAAGCAAAATCAGTAGTCATAAATCTTACGAGACTACTAGGCTCATATTTAGCCTTCTTCCTTAGATAGTAAAATATTGTATCCAAGTGCTGAGGCAAAAAACAATAAAACAAGAATCTTGAATTATACAACAAAAAAAAAGAAGATGAACAGTAAAGTACACTTAATATAGGATAAAAAAATATACAAACATACACAAAAATATAGATTAAGAAAGGAAGTGATAATACCGTATCCTGCAAAGGTCGACCGCAAGTTGCAAGTGAATAAAACCACTCCTTCGTATCAACAACACACGAGCCAAAAATAAAAGATTTGGGCAGAACATCTTTTCCTTCAACATATGGCTTTTTGGCACTTAAAATTCATGAAAAATAAAACACAATCAGAATATTCGTATTCGTGTAAGTATAAGAATCACAACATGAAAAGCTTAAAGTGAGTAAAGCTACCATTTTGATGTATTCAGCCCATACTCTATGAATTTCCAAAAAACAGTGTTCAAAGTCGACATGGAATCAAATGCATCAATGTCGCAAATAAAAGGATGCTTCTGATAAAAAATAGACTGGGATGCCCCCGACTCAAAATCTGTCACATATGGAGATATGGCTAATTGTCCTAGAAATTTCTGTCTAACCAATTTCTCAGGAGTGACATCTTTTACTTCTATTTCCACAGAAGATGCCTTATGTTTCAACTCAGTAGCAACATCAGCAATTACTGATTTGGTGCTTGTTTCTCTCCTAAGGTATGTTCTTTTTTTCAGTGGAGAGCCTTTTATTTTCAATGGAGAGATATAGAGATGAGTACTTAGCTCTTCATCATGCTGGAAAACAAAAAAAAAGAATTAAATTGATAGAAGAAACAACCACGAAGTGATAAAGAAAGCAAAAAGATAGATTTTACAGATTTCTCAACATTACTGATTGTTGAATGAAGATTGACACATTTCTTAGTTACCTCAATAATGGATCTACTAGTAGAATCATGTTGGCCTTCAACATCCAAACCTTCTCCGGCAACATCAACATCTTTGTTGGATATATGTTGCTTGCCCACATCTTCATCTTGCTCATGCATGTTGATTTTGGCATATTTCTCTTCAGCCAAAGAAACATCACAAATTATGTTGTCTACATCAACATTAATACGATCAAGCTCCTGTTAAAAAACACAAAAATGTTATAGTGCATCAGTTTAAACAACGAAACATGTAAACTAGAATTCGAGACACTTACAAATTGTTCAGCTTGAGTATGATTGACAGCAGGATATACTGGCAAACTAGTAGAGAGTGCAGACAAACTAGAAACAAAATTATTGATTATTGAATCAACATCGACACAGTTCTTAGTTCCATCAATGACACCTCTACTAGCAGAATCATGTTGTCCCAAAGCACCACACATGTCCAGACCTTCTCCAATAACATCAACACATGTGTCGGAGATATCTTGCGTGCCAACATGTTCAGATTGCTCAGGCATGTTGATTTTAGTAGACTGCTCTTCAGCCAAAGAGCCATCACAAATTATGGTGTCTCCATCAACATCACTACCACCAAAATCCTATTGAACAACATAAACAAATTATAGTGCATCAGTTTAAACAAAATAAAATATGTTCCTTACAATTCGTGACACTTAGCTCAAGTATAACAGCTTATGCATCATTGGTAATCACTGCACACTACTCTCACTTCACAGCTTATGCCCCATGGGCAAGAGTGGGCACTATCTTAGTCTGTAATGATTTGGCAGTTGATCTATAACTCTTGCCCAAGAGGCAAAACTTAGCCCCCAAAGGAATTAGTTATGCCCCATGTACAATAGTTGATACTACCTTGGTCTGTAATGGTTTGGTAGATGCTCTATAACTCTTTCCCTAGAGGCAAAACTTAGCCCACAAAGGAGCAAGTTGTGCCCCATGGGCCAGAGTTGATAATACCTTGGTCTATAATGATTTAGCAGATTATTGAAAATTTGAGACTTCGAGATTCCTATTTGAAGATAGATATATGTATTAATAGATATTGATGGACTTTGAATTTATTGTTTAAAGATTATTAAAAAATAACTTATGACATGCAACTTATGATTGAAAAAAGAACACCCAGAAGATAATTATTCCCTGTGAACATACAACACCTTACAGTAGAGTCATGTCTAACTTATGACATAAAACCATAACTCTTGCCTTATTTGAGAATAAGACCATATAAATGATAAGACACGAAAAAAGAAACTTGCGAAGTAATTGGAGTATCTATGTTCAGTCCTAAGGGAGGAGAACATATGGATCATTTTGACAAACTATTTGCTTATTGTTGTAGGTTTTAATTCTATCAGGATTACAAGAACCTCAGAGGACAAGGCTGGAAACTATTTACTTACAGATCCCACATCTTCTGTAGGTTTGTGAGGATCATCACATTGATCATGAACCATTGCATCATGACCACCTCGTTCAGCTTGTAGATTATCCTTTTGTTCAGCTGATAGAGTAACCCCGTCTGGTTTGAGCTTCCCTAACAATAATCTTTTAATTTCGGTCAATTCAGACTTCAAAAACTTGTTCTCATCTAGAATCTTTTTAAATTTCTTCGGACATGTGCTTTGAAGTTTCTGCATGCAAAATACATGAAACTGTTCAAAATTATCCATTTTAAGAAATAGGTTATAAGAGAGATTCGAGGAAAAGAAGCAATGCATACATCAACTTTCTCATTTAAGACATTAAATCGCTTGTCTTCACTGCCTTTATCAGTTGGCAGCTCATGCTCCAGTGAGAATGTCTCAACCAAACCTTTCTATTAACCCCAAAAAAAAAAAAATAGTACTAAGAATTACAATAAACACACACTGATTAAACAAAAAAAATAAAATAAAAAATAAAAAAAGAATAGGTGTAGATAATTATCGAAGATTTTGATTTGTCTGAGTTAAAAAACTTGACCACTGTTGTGTATTGTGGAGTAGCACATGCCACATAATGTAGCATAAGAGGATACTTTTTAGCGGATACTATTTGCACATTCTTTTCTCTATATTTGGGGAAAATATCCCATGTCCATACCATAAAGGCATATGGAAAACCAACAAGCTGGTATGATGCTCCAACAGTGGTTTTTGTTGGTTTCAATGAACTTTTCAACGAACTTAGAGTTTCGTCAAAAGATAGTTCACCCCATCCAAACTCTGTACATAAAGCTTCATCCTCTAGTATCATGATATGATTAGCATGGATGACCTTAGTATGCCTCCCTCCCAACAACACCCGTCCTAAAATATAGATTTCAGCTAGTTTGACAGCGTCTAAATCAGTTTGGACTTCATTTTTTCTTGTTTCCATAAAAATTTTCAAGTCCTTCATTTTTAATTTCTCTGCGCCACCAAAATAATTATTCAATAGACGACTGTCACCCCTTTTTTCCCTAACTGCTTCTAATACATTGCTAGAACTTTTAATTGACAAACCAGTAACAAGACCAAAAACGTCGAGTGTGAACTCGATATAACTTCCCTGGACATAAAATCCCATCCTATTCGTCTTGTTACATCTTACTTCAGATAAGAGCATGCAATGTAAACACACACCAGATGAATTCACATTACCTAATTACATGAATTTTCCAAAAACACCTTTGTCTAATAATGACAACTGATTGCCATCCAAAAAGGTCGTTATAGTTTTGTGATAACTCGAATCTCCTCTCCAACGAGGCTCTGATTTGAACCAATCTATAGGATCAATAAAATACTCGGCAGGGTTTGTCTTGCTAGACATGATTTAGAAAATCTGTATAATTACAAAGATAAACACAACTTTCAAATTCAAAAATAACAACAAAACAAGAATCGTGAAGACACTACAATGTATAAGACATAAAGTCTCTCTCTCTCTCTCTCTCTCTCTCTCTCTATATATATATATATATATATATATATAAATACACACAAAACAAAATCAAGGTGCAAAATGAAATTTACGAGACAAAAAAAAATGGACTCAGTGGCTACAGAAACCACCAAAAACCCAACTCTCACAAGCAAAACTAAACGACCTAATGACTAGACAGAAATGAACTCAGTGAGTAGAGAAACCACCAAAAACCCAAATTTCACCACCAAAAACTCTCTTTCATCAAAGTGAATTAGGTCAAAAAAATAGAGTTTATCAATTGCTATGTACCAAAATGCTCTAAATGCATAGAATGTGATTAAGAGAAAAGGAGAGTGATTTCCAGCTCAAAAAATTGGGTCTAGCACCAATTGCTAGGTAACAAATAGTTCAATGCAATCTATGTGATTAAGAGAAAAGGAGAAAGAATTACCTTTGCCGAGGACGAAAGTGCAGAGAGAAGAGGGACAAAACCAAAAGCCCTAAAAAATAAATTGTGATTTCACCATAAAGAGAGAAGAAGATAAAGGTGAAGCTCCGAATACGAACTTCTTTGTATCTTTGAGCTTTGATATGAAATCTGAAGCTCCGAAACAGGAAAACCTTTTGATTATTTTGAGCTTTGTGAAATGGGATAAACGTATTTTTAATTTAAAGTTGTTGTAAATAAATTGTGTCAATTGGGAAACAATTGATTTCTAATAAAATAATATATCCCAAGTTATGCCTCGTGGGCAAGCGTTGACACTATTAGTCTGCGTATTTTTAATTTAAAGTTGTTGCAAATAAATTGTGTCAATTGGGAAACAATTGATTTCTAATAAAATAATATATCCCAAGTTATGCCTCGTGGGCAAGCGTTGACACTATCAGTCTGCATATTTTTAATTTAAAGTTGTTGCAAATAAATTGTGTCAATTGGGAAATAATTAATTTCTAATAAAATAATATATCCCAAGTTATGCCTCGTGGGCAAGCGTTGACACTATTAGTTTGCGTATTTTTAATTTAAAGTTGTTGCAAATAAATTGTGTCAATTAAGAAACAATTGATTTCTAATAAAATAATATATCCCAAGTTATGCCTCGTGGGCAAGCGTTGACACTATTAGTCTGCGTATTTTTAATTTAAAGTTGTTGCAAATAAATTGTGTCAATTGGAAAATAATTGATTTCTAATAAATTATGCCCCAACGAAATAAGTTATGCCCCATAGGCAAGAGTTGACACTATTAGTCTGTATTGATTTAGCAAATACTCTATAACTTTTGCCCTAGAGGCAAGACATAGCCCAAGGACTTCAAAAGAACAGGTAATGCCTCATGGGCAAGAGTTCACACCATTCTAACTATCTGTATCTTATGGGATATGTAGTTACTGTTGCCTTAGAGGCAAAACATAGCTGAATGGCTTAAAAAAATTAGTGTGTCTCATTGACAACAATCTACACTATTTCACTATGTCTAACTTATGAGATACTCTAACATAAGTTGGTAACTCAGAAAAGAGAGTATATTATGACCTTGATATAACTTGACCTGAGGAAAATAAACTCATCAGTAAAAAAAAACCAAGATCAAGAATTTGATATCAAAAGGTCGAAACAGTAAGTAGTAAACTAATAAGAAAATGTAACAGGAAAAAAGAATGTAACAATTTACAAAGGAAGAAGGAAAAATTGTGGCAAACTAGTTGAAAGTAAATACTGTCAATTACAACTTGAACAACCATCTTTACAACTCACAAGGAAACACAAGATAAAACGTAAATTCTATTCTGAATTTCCCAAGTCTTCAGCAGTACAAAATTCTTCGTTTACAGACATGTGATCAGAAACATTGGGTGGCGTTGGAGTTAATAGAGCAAAGCTAGGACAATCATCTACATCTGATACTTCGCATCGCTTCCTTTTCCTACAAAGCAAATCATCAATCTTCTCAGGAGGTGTTGAAAGATCAATTTCTCCAGTATAAAGTTTGGCACAAATCTGTGAACCAGTTTCAAATATGACTTCATCTCCTAGAATAGCCACAATTTGTTCTTGCATTTCATCCACCCCCTTATTTCTTACAGAATCTGCAATACCAACTTCTTGTCCATCAAATGTTTTATTTACCCCTTGAAGAATCTCCACAACAGAATCACACTTGGACTCTATAGACTACATCACAAAAATTTAATAATGTCATAACACAATCAATGCAATGACTGGTACAATGATGTTATTTCTATTGAATACTAAATTTAATGTGGAACTTACCGTAATACAGCTTATAACCCCATCCAAAGTAGTATCAAGATGAGTCTTAAGAGAAGATGTCACTCTCTGCATTAAAATTACAAAAGAAAAGGAAAGATTACTCAAGCAAGCTAGACACTCAACATTGAATTGTGATTTGAACAGTAAAATAATAAACATATATCCTATCATTTAAAGAAAAAGAGGGTGACAGAGAATCCACCCTGATAAAATATCTAAAGTGAAGTTGCAATATTTTCTTGTATGCACAATACAGGTTATGCCCCATGGGCCAGAGTTGATACTGCCTTGGTCTGTAATGGTTTGGCAGATGCTCTATAACTCTTGCCCTAGAGGCAAGACTTAGCCCACAAAGGAACAAGTTGTGCCCCATGGGCAAGAGTTGACACTACCTTAGTCTGAAATGGTTTGGCAGATGCTCTATAACTCTTGCCCTAGAGGCACGACTTAGCCCACAAAGGAACAAGTTGTGCCCCATAGGCAAGAGTTGATACTGCCTTAGTCTCTAATGATTTGGCAGATGCTCTATAACTCTTGCCCTAGAGGCAAGACTTAGCCTACAAAGGAACAAGTTGTGCCCCATGGGCAATAGTTGATACTACCTTGGTCTGTAATGGTTTGGCAGATGCTCTATAACTCTTGCCCAAGAGGCATGACTTAGACCACAAAGGAACAAGTTGTGCCCCATGGGCAAGAGTTGATACTACCTTAGTCTGCAATGATTTGGCAGATACTCTATAACTCTTGCCCTAGAGGCAAGACTTAGCCCACAAAGGAACAAGTTGTTTCCCATGGGCAAGAGTTGATACTACCTTAGTTTGTAATGATTTGGAATATGCTCTATAACTGTTGCCCAAGAGGCACGACCTAGACCCCAAAGGAACAAGTTGTGCCCCATGGGCAATAGTTGATACTACCTTGGTCTGGAATGATTTGGCAGATGCTCTATAAGTCTTGCCCTAGAGGCAAGACTTAGCCTACAAAGGAACAAATTGTGCCCCATGGGCAATAGTTGATACTACATTGGTCTTCAATGATTTGGCAGATGCTCTATAAATCTTGCCCTAGAGGCAAGACTTAGCCCACAAGGGAACAAGTTGTGCCCCATGGGCAAGAGTTGATACTACAATGGTCTGTAATGATTTGGCGCATGCTCTATAACTCTTGTCCTAGAGGCACGACTTATCCCACAAAGGAACAAGTTGTGCCCCATGGGCAAGAGTTGATACTACCTTGGTCTACAATGATTTGGCAGATGCTCTATAACTCTTACCCTAGAGGCAAGACTTAGCCCACAAAGGAACAAGTTGTGCCCCATGGGCAAGAGTTGATACTACCTTGGTCTGTAATGATTTGGTGAATGCTCTATAACTCTTGGCCTAGAGGCAAGACTTAGCTCCCCAGTAAAGGAAGAGAGCCTAACATTTAAAGGAAGAGAGGGTGACAGAGAGTGTAGAACTTCTATGCATGGCTTACCACCTGTGTTGGTGTTCTAAATAACACCAAGTTCCTCGGCATAGCCTGCCAATCACCCTTTTCATATTTTGCCAACCCCAGCAGAAATATCGTAAGAAAGGAAAGAATATTAAAGAAGTTACTAGCCTTGGAATATAATTCGTTTAAGACAATATCTACTTAAAACTAATGCATTCTTGCAATCAGCACATTCTTATGCATCTTTGAAATTCTACTCACGGTCGTTATAATTATATAGACATTTTTTACTTCTATCTATACACAATGAACACATCCAATAAGTTTACGTCACTGTTTGTCAGCAACAAATTCACAAGTGTTTCCTGCACGAGTTAGATTGAAGCCTTTTAAAGTCTGATGTCTACAGTAACTTGTTCATATACAATACAGTCACTCATCTGTTTGCGAATAACAATAATACTGATGACGCAATGACTTACGTTACGAAACTGAAATCAAGTTGTACTCTACTCTTCTATAAAAAGACAAACTTACATAGGAAAAAAAGAAGCCTTGGATTTAATTTTTCTTGGGTAAAAGAAACTCAAAGAAAAATTGAAGAAATTACCAACAAACCAGAGGGGGGGGTTTCCATATTACAGACACCAAATTTTCTTATTCAGATCAGATCAATTTATTTACACATACTTTCATATAACTTTTTTGATTCAAATCGACAGACTTGTTTTCAATCTCAAAATTAACAAGGAAAAAAGAAGCACTAGGTAGGGTTAAGATCTGCGTAATGACTAATGACAGGATGAATAAATGGGTAATAGAGGTGGATTTGCAGTGCAAGCTATGTACTGAACATTTGGAATCAAGGGATCATCTATATGTGCATTGTGATTATGTAAAGAAACTGCTTAACAGACTCCTGTAATGGATGAACAAGGATCAATGTGCTGCTACATGCTGGGAGGAATATGGTGATTGGGTATTGAAGAATTCTTAAGAAAAATCCAAGGCTGCTAGAATATTCAAAATGGTGTACATTGAATTTGTTTATGCAGTATGGACTGAAAGGAACTTGAGAACTTTTGAGGATACTAGTAGGCATTGGCTGCACCTAGCTAGAGAAATAGCTTATCCGTGTTGTGTTAGAGCTCCAGTGAGTATTAGTACTAGACTTCAGAAGATGACCTTTTAGATAGTCTGCTATTTTCTTTCTTCCTTCTTGTCTTTGAGTTTTATTTCTCTAGGATAGTAGTTTTGTGTTAGAACTGCTATGGTCTTGTAAAGATGTTACTTGGTAATTAATAAAAAGTCTAGATGTTAAGGTGCACATCAACATGGTGGAAAGCAACCTAAGTTCACAGATACACAAAACTTTGACACGGTCACTGACTAACTAAGCAAGATTAATACAGTAAAAAAATGGCTTTGACAAAAAAATTCTACTCTGGTGCCTGTTGTTCGTTCATTTAGTCACTTCATATTTGTTTTTCAAAGTTCTCAACCATGTAAGGAAAAAGCAAACAGTAAACGTCCGATCAATGAACTAGCTTTAGGAGGGTCGAAAGTGAAGGTACAATAGTTTTTTTTTTGTATACACATTATAATCTCATAGTTGGTAGCTAGTGCATTTGTTTCTATTTTAGTATACTGATAGACATTCATGTAAAAAGTATGTGAATGACAAATTGATTTTGCTAGGAACTTACATCAACAATGATGTTAATCAAGCTTGAAGGAAAAAGTCCCGAAGAATTAAAAGAAACATCCACTGGGAGATACTCTGTTTCTTCATCAGTAGCAACACATGGCTACACAAGGAAAATCATAGATCATTTTTTTGATTTTTTAAACATAAATATATACTTAAAGTAAAAGAACACTCTGGATATTTACAAATAATTGAACTATCAAGAAGTTTTAAATCTAAAATACTGTAAAATGCAAGACAATGCAAAAATTAAGAGTTTCTGTTGCCCTAAAAGTTCTGTTCATGTAAGATCTACAAAAATAATACAATACCCTAAAGTATAATAACTTGAAAATGAAGAACTTACCGAAATCTTATCCATATTGCTCTGTATATTGTGAGAATTGCAGATCTCTTGAAAGAGAGAGGTGCGAAAGAGAGAAAATGAGATCGAGAAAAAATTCTCTTCTTTTTCTGTTGGAGATTCTGATAGTTGAAAGTCCCCATCTGTCCAAAGTCATAAGACCTTTGACCTCCGAAGGAAGCTCGACATAAGTAGAGTATATGACGTTGTTGGCAGAGTTGTGACTTAGTGATGCTAGTTTGTCTGCAACTTTGTTACGCTCTCTATAGCAGTGATGTACAGAGCTTTCACTAGGGGTGAGAATTGCTTTTAGCCTTTGGACTTCCCCAACAATTGTCCAAGGAATGATGCTCTTTCCTTTGATGCAGTCCACCAGAAGTTTTGAGTTCGATTCTGCCCAAATCTGTTGAAATCCATTATCCATACACCAAGACATCCCATGTAGGAGTGCTACTGCTTCTGCCCAATTACTCGTGCCTTCTCCAAGAGCCAGTGAGTAAGCTATAATGAGTTTGCCTTCATTGTCTCTAACAACGCCTCCTCCTCCACATCTACCGTTCCTGCAACTACCATCAGAGTTAAGCTTAACAAAAAGGGTGGGGGGCTTGATCCATTTCATAAAAACAATATTTTTGAATTGAATCTTGCAAGAAATGAGTTTCAGAACCTCCTCCCAGCTAGCATTTAGCTTGTTAAAGCCCAAAAACTGATTAACTAGTTGGGATATATTAAAAACAATAAGGGACATGGATTTGTTAATGTTGTTCTTCATAGTTCCATATTTTGCTTTACACCTGGACCTCCAAATTTGCCAACACGTAATAGCAGGGAGGCATTTGACTATAAGATTAGTAACTGGATTAAGGGACTTGTATCTCCACCAATTTATTAATATCTGTCTAAAAGGGATATTTCTGAAAGGGATGCCAACTGCTCCGCAAGTGATTTTCCATAAATCTTGAGCAAATTCTCCCCTGCAAAACAAATGGTCAGTTGATTCACTTATAGGAATTCTACAACAACAACAATTAGTATTAATGTCTATCCCCATTTTAAAAATTCTGGCATTAGTAGGAAGTTTATCTCTTAAAGCTCTCCAAATTATGAAATTCATTTTGAAAGAAATAGTATTTTGCCAAGTCATGGAGTTAATCCAATTCTTTTGTTTTTTTTGTCTAAACAACTGCCATGCAGAAGCTGTAGAAAAAATCCCTTTGGTATTAGCGGTCCAGATAGGTAAATCTGGCACCTCATGTCTCAAATTGAAGTTCATAGCGTTGATCCTAACTCTTATGTGTTCAGGGAGGTAAATATCCCAACCATACCAGTCCCTAGGCTCTAGCATAACAACATTTTTGAGTTTCAGCTTCCTTGGTTTACTACCAGGAGGAAGATATTTCCATAAAGGCCCCAAGTCAGTCTAGTTATCATACCACACATCCACATCTCCTCTACCAATTTTCCAGAAGATGTATTTTTCCACTTGGTGTCTAATCTTACACATAGCATTCCAAGAGTGAGATTGGCCAGACACCCATTGCTTGGTCACAGGGTGAGATCTTTGACAGTATTTCGCTAAGAAGAAATCCTTCCATAAAGAATGCCTAACTCTAAGATTCCGCCATTGTTTAGCTGTAAAGGCATTGCAAGTATCATTAAGTCTTCTGAAATTAAGACCCCCTTCTTCATAAGGAAAACAGAGTTTTTCCCAAGCAGCCCAATGATATTTCTTTTTCTCGGTTGAGCCACCCCAAAAGAAACTAGTCACTATTTTTTCAATTTGGTAAAGGACTCCTTTGGGAGGGTGAATAGCTGCAAGAAAATGAACAGGAAGAGCTAATAGAACATGTCTAATGAAGATAGCCTTACCACCCGGGGAAAGTAGTTTGGCATTCCATCCATTGATTTTACTAAGAACTTTTCCCACCATGTCGGAAAAGATATAAATTTCTTTCTTTCCCACATAAAAGGGGCATCCAAGGTACTTGATCGGAAGTTTTCTACGCTCCATGTCAGTAATTCTCTCCACTCTTCTAATGTCTTCAATAGTAGCATTTGAATCCATAATCACGCAGCTTTTGTTCTTATTGATCAGCTGGCCAGAAACTGCTTCATATGTAGTAAGAGTATTCATCAAGAGTTTGAGAGAGTCTTTGGACCCACTAGAGAACAATATAATATCATCAGCAAAAGCAAAATGGTTAATCAGAGGACCACTTGTGTTCATATGGAAGTTTTTGAAATCTGAGTGGTTCACAAGGCTATTTAGCTTTCTACAGAGAAACTCGGCACTAAGAATGAATAAGGAAGGAGATATGGGGTCTCCTTGTCGCAACCCTCTTTTTGATTTAAAGAATGAGTGTCTGGCACCATTGATCACTAGAGAGTACCAGTTATTTGAGATATGTCTAAAAATAAGATCAATCCAAGTCTCACTAAATCCCATTTTCCTCATAATTTGGCACAAGAATGGCCATGACACTCCATCGTAGGCTTTGTCCATGTCCAACTTAAGAGCTACATTTCCATCCTCATTGGGTTTTCCAATGTCATTAATGATTTCCTACGCAAGGAGAATATTATCAGTGATGGATCTGCCTCTAGTGAAACCACTTTGATTAGGACTAATCAAGTCCGGAAGAATCTTGCTCAATCTTGCATTTAGGACTTTAGCAAAAATTTTGCTAACCACATTGCACAGGCTGATAGGCCTTAGTTTAGAGAAATGTTTTGGAAAGCTAACTTTAGGGACTAAGACTATACAAGTATGAGTGAACTATTTTGGAAGGGAAGCACCACAAAAATAGGCATGCATTGCTTGAGTAATGTCATTTGCAATAATGGACCATCAACTTTGAAAGAATTTAGCACTATAACCATCTGGTCCTGGTGCACTCTCTGGATCCATAGAGAAAACACTTGCTTTGATCTCTTCCTCAGAAGGGAAAGCCGTTAGTAAGTTATTAGTAACTTCATTTACAGAGGCCTCAATGCAGTTGAGCTCTGAGAGATCATTCCAATCAGGATTCTGACAAAAAATGCCTTTGAAGTATCTTACACCAGCTTTCGAGACCTCTCTATTACCTTCCACCCAATGCCAATTTTCATCTTGGATTTTACTGATTTGCAACCTTCTTCGTTTATTTTTAAGGACACTATGAAAGTAGGCAGAATTAGTGTCTCCTTTAGCGAACCACTTAACTCTTGCTTTTTGTCTCATAATAGAATCTTGAATTTTAAGATAATGAGTATAGTTAGCCTTGGCTTTGTTCAAAGTAGTTCTGTTATCACCGTTGTTCGTATTGAGAGTGGCCTGCTCTAGAGTATCTATTTCTATTTCTAGTTTTTTTGTCTCCTCATAGATATCACCATAGACCTCTCTAGACCAAGCACTAAGTCTATTAGCAGTAGTCTTGAGCTTGTGGTAAAGTTTCCACATGGGATTACCTTGAGTTTCAGTCAGCCATGCCTCCTTGACAACATCCAAAAACAAATCATGTTCTGTCCAAATATTGAGGAATTTAAAGTATCTCTTATGCTCTCTCTCATTATCATTTATTTGAGCCAAGAGTGGTACATGATCAGATCAAGCTCTTGCAAGATGAGTGACAGAGGTCCTCTCAAAGGTATCAAACCAGGAGGCATTATAAAGCATCCTGTCTAATATTTTCCATACTGTATTTGGGGGCCCTCTATTGTTACTCTAAGTAAATTTAGCCCTAGAAAAGCCAGCATCTTGGATCCCAGACTCAATCATGCAGTTGAGGAAATCAAAGCTCTTTGCGATTCTATAAGGTGTTCCTCCTTCTTTCTCATCCACAGAAGTAATGACATTGAAATCACCCAAGACGGCCCAAAGCCCTTTAATTATAGTAGACAAATTGACAAGTTGATCCCATAAGTCTTCCCTCAACACATCACTACACTTAGCATAGACAATGGATACATAGATCACTAAGTTATTAGGCAAGGTAATTTTGCAAGTCACCTGTTGGTCAGTGTTCTTAACTACAGTAACATCCAAGTCTGAGGACCAAAGTAACCAAATTTTGTTATTGATGTTTGAGAAACACCCTTGTATTCCCAGCTGTCTCATATACCAAGGAAGGTGGACAGCTTTCACAATGGGTTCTTGAAGTCCAATGAAAGAAGATTTGTATTGATTTTTGATAGTTTTGAGTCTCGCAAAAGCACTTTGTGATTTCACGCTCCTAATATTCCAAGAGATGAGACTATTCATTGGAAATAGTAGGGTTCAGATCTTTGTTTAGCATATTGAAAGAATTGCCCATCTTCAGGTGCTCTCCTTCCTGCATACTACTTTTGATCCCCCTAGGGGATAGGTTGTTTTGTTTCAAAATTCTATCTTGTTCTGGAGTTCTCTCCAAGGTTGATGTTTCAAATTTAGCTCGAAGGTTGGACACATTGGGAAGTTCACTGTCAGAACTTGAGCCTTTCCTAGTCTGATCATGTTCTTCTTTCATTTCTTCATCCGACTCTGTCTCAATGGGTGTGTAGTTATCAGTGGCCAGATTAGTCTCATGCATTTCTAGATTTCCTATGCCTTCTTCAGTTAGCCCAACTGGTATGAAAGAATTTTTCATATTCATATCTTGATTTGTGATAGTATTTGTCTGCAGGTTATTCTTATTAGCACTAGTATTTTCTTGAGGGGTAACCTATTTTTGGGGAGTGTCCTGGTTGTTGGTGTAGTTAAACTTCAAAGTACATGCTTCCTTAAGCGTGTCAGATTGTGTAACTGTGATAATACTTGGTTGCGCGCCTTTTTCCAGAACTTCAGAGCTCAGGGGGCCATCTGGGAGGATGCTATCATCTTTTTCATTGGTTTGGGGGTTATTACTTAATGTCGTTACCTCTTCTAGAGAGATAATTTTCTTCTTTTCAGTGATTTGATCTTTCACACAAGCATTTGAGTTGCTTTCGTAGTCTTGTCTATGCCTTTTGACCATTCTTGAATTGGAATGTTTCTCCCCTTCCTTAGAATCTTCCATAATGTTGACTTGTTGTAGTTGAGAGGAGAAGGAGAGTCCATATGAAACAAGATTTTTGTTATTCAAATTACTCTCTCGTTTTTTGAAATATAGCCTTTTTATTTCCTCCATCAGTATTGTTCACAACATTTTTATCATTTGCTTTCCTCGTTTGATTTGCCTTTGGGACAGAATTGCTGGTGGGTTTAGGGAGGTAGGTGCCTTGAGCTTTTGTGTTGTACTTTCCCTTGTTTCTACCATTATTCCTGGAGATAGTTAACCATCCTTCCTCACTTGGAGCAACTCCATTTTCCTTGTTTGAGTTGTACCAGCTTGGGTCACTCTTTGTTGGAGGAATAAATTTTCCTTTTTGTACATTAGTGTTGCCTCTGGTTTGATTAGATTGTATCTGATTCTTGTCTATTTGAGTTCCGGATGAGCAATTCCACATTGAGCGTCAGAGTGGCCCTGAATTTTGCAGTGATTTCAATAGCTAGGGATAGCCTCATACTCAATCTTTTGATTCTTGTATTCTACTGGCCCTTCATAAGTCTTTATCATAATCTGCATCTTACTCACAGTCGGTTTAGTAATGTCAATCTCCACCTTAACCTTAGCAGTGGTAGGTCGCGACTTGGATAATGTGGCTTTGTCAGTGAAAATCGGAATGCCTATAGGGTCAAGAATTCGACACAGAGCATCCCATTCGAAGTAGTGCCATGGAAGGTCAGGTAGATTTACCCAAACAGGAGCTAAAGTGGTTTCCTCCTCCGGCTTGAAGTCGGCAGAGCACTTCATAAGTTTCATATGCATACTACAGATGGTTAAAAAATTCTTACCATACACGTTTTTGTGATCTTCATCGAGATCAAAATCGATGAAAATGTGTTTAAGATCATATACACCAATGCGGACTTCACCTTTGGTTGGGACCAGCTTGCTGAAATCAGTGCGTATACGATCAATAGATGGTCGAGTTCGCAGAAATTTCCCAATGACAGTTCGTTTGCACATCTCTTCAAGTAGCTTGTGTTCTTCTTGAGTGAAAGATACAACTGGCTTGCCATTAACTAGTTCGTAAGGCCTGTGTTCTAGCTGAACCTTTTTCTTTGCTGTGCCATTGCTAGAGTTGTTCAAAGCATTAGCAAAGTTGATCTTTTCCTGAGATCCCTGAGTATAGTTCAAATTGTTGGATTTTTCATTAGCCGAAGGTGGAGTTCTTGTAATAACAGAAGGCAGTGGAGGGAAAGAGTTTTGGTCATTAATTTGTGGGTCAGAGGGTTGGGGAGGGGGGGCTGGATTATGCCCAAATTGAAAGGGAGGATGCATTGATGGGGAAATTGATCGGAGATGAGAAGTAATTACGGTGAATTGCCCGAAAGTTCTAGAGAGAAGGAAGACCTTCTTACTCTAGAATATAGCCGTTGTACCTTTTACTTTCTATTATTATAGAAGTGTGTTTAGCATTAGGATCAACAGGTTTGCTTATAGACAATTTATTTTTGCTCAAGGATATATTTTAGACTTCTCATGCTTGACCAAATTGTGACGCGTCATTTACATAAAATTGAAGAGCTACCACCATCGCATGCAAGAATTTTTTTTTTCATTCAAAGAATTTGACCTCTATATCTGGAAAGTTCTCCATCTCTTTAACTTATAAGTTGCTTCTCATTGTCTTTTTTTTCTTTTTTTTCTTCATTTGGTCTTTTTTCAAAGTGTCTCCCTTCGGTTGCAATCTGTCATTGTTTTTTAATTCTGGTGAGTTTTCCCCACTTTTTTTTTTTATATAATGTAGAATTTTCTCTATTATGCGGTCGGTTTATGTACATGAATATTGGTAATTAGACTCTTAATGGATATTAATTAGTGTTTTCATCCCTAGTGAAAGCATCTAAATGAATTTCCTCATGCATATGAGTAATTTTTTCTGAGTACTCATGCAGTTCTTTGCCTGGTAGTATGCTAAATCAATATTTTACTTCTTGAAATTTCAAATACCAATGTTCTCTCTTGAACCAACTCATCCCTGCAATGTTCGATATCTCTCCTTTTCTCATCAGAATTGCGTTAGATTCAGTTCTGATTTTAATATAGTGCTTTCTCGGGTGTTTTATGTAGCAATTTTTATAAGATATTTTTTATTATGCTTTTTTCTTCTATTTCTGATTTTTGCTATTTTTTATTTCTTTTATAGATGGATTGTTTTCTTCAATTTACTTATTGTTGCATATGTGTAGTTTTTCTTTCATTTTCTCCACAACTCTTAAGTTCAGGAGAGATAAAATTAATTGTATCCTCCATTTAATTTGATTTACAAAAACAAATTACTCTTCCTTGTAGAATCCACAGAAAGCTCAAGTTTGTGGGCTAGGAAATGCTCAATCAAAGATAACAATAATTGATGCTTCTGAAATATTCTTATTCTCATTCTTTCACTTAAATCCTTTATTCTCTTAGCTTTTTGAGTTTTGAAGTGATACTTAGTTCTTTAGTTCTTAGTTGTAGGTTGTCTGATTTTATTGGTGATTAAGTGGTTATTATCTTTCATTTTCCTTATACATATTTTAAATTTTATTTATAAAATTGGGCCTTTGGCCTTTTCATTAAAAAGAAAGTCTTTCATTTTCCTACTTCATCACTTCCTCTTATAATTGTCCTGGCCAAGTGAAATCTCAAACTTATTTGTCCAAGGAATAAGCAGTTTTGGAGTTTCAGACAATTGATTAAAAATTCTTATATGAAAGTTTGCTAGGTCTAATACTGAGCTGTGGTTTTATGAACGATTTGGGTCAAGACTATACAGTGAAGGGCAAATTTGGAAAATGGGAAAGTTATGTGTGGGACCAGGGTGGTGCATTATAAATAGCATATATGAAGAAGAGAAGAGGAAGCAAAATTGTTATGAAAAATCTGCAGTCCTCTCATCCCTAAATCAATTCTGAGTCTGAGCTTCTCATCTCCCTTCTTCTTTATCCCTCGTATTTTGGTTCAATCTTTCTATTTTGTAGTTGGTATTTCTCGTAGTTTATCTATATTGAGTTGAGTTGTAATTTCCTTTTTATTATTGAAGTAATACAAGAGGGGTTTGTAAACCTAGTTGTTACATTGGTGCTTTCATCATTCGAACTCCATGGAATCAGTGGTGCTTGATCGATTCAACGATGTAGAGAGCTGGATTTTTTAGGCTGAACACTACTTTACCTTTCTTGGTTTTCCTTAGAAGTACTGGATATCTCTTCCCTACCACTACCTTGAAGTCGATGCACTCGTTTGGTTCGACTGACTATGTCGCAACAAACAATTCTATGATTGGAGGCATTTCAGAGAGAAATTGTTGCTTTATTTTTGGAACCGCACCACCTTCACAGCTATAATGGGATGTGTGATTTTCATTCCAGCTGAGACAGACGACTATACAATTGCCGAACACGAAGTGTTTGCTGAAAATCCCCAACGTGATTCATCTGCTGTGCCAAGACAAATTGAACCTACCGACTTGTTGATGGTTCCTTCAGCTAAATTGGATGTCTTATGTGATGTTGTCTCCATGGAAGCCGAGGAGGACATCTCAGCGGCTATTGAAATCAAAGTATTTACCGTTGGATCACTGCCAAGTGAAACTAAGTTGGTCAATATTAAGTTGCCATTCATACCAGTGGACTCTGCAGCTATGAATGATACTAATGAAGAAGCAGCAATGGTGCTTAGTCCTGTGATTCTCTTTGATTCCAGTGTTGGAAAATCAATATCGGCTAAGGTGATCAATGAAACTTCTCAATGAACCATTGAAGGCAAGTATGTCTCTCCGACTGATGCGAGAAATTCTTATTATAGTGACATTGAAATTAACACCATGTCTCCTGAACTTATAAATTTGCATCAATTTCCACCTGATCACGTCAGATTTAAATTCCCATTTGATCATGGTTCATGTTTGCATACATCAAAGGGTAGCAAGGTTATTGAGACTATTCCAGCTATTAAAGTAGTTAAAATTGTAGTGGAAAGTCCTCAATTTTTTGAATCGGTTATATTTTGTTCATCTCGTGATGGTGTCTTCGGTGCTTCTATACGCCAACAACTTGATAAAGTCCTCGATGCACTCAACAACTTGATAAAGTCCTCGATGCACTTTGTGCTCTGCCTGATGACACTAGCTTAGTGTTTGATCCTGGAGGTTCTTCTTTTGTCATGTTTAGTTTCAGTTATCAAGAGCCTACAAGGTCTAAATTTTTGTTACTTTGTGTTGAGGCTTCAGCAAAATCACTATATTGCATTGTGGCGAGGGTATTTGAGTGGGCATATTTGTTAGGGAAGTTCAGTAAAGCCATACTTTCAGTAGTCCATAACGATGTCAACAAATGCCTAATTTTATTTTTATTTGAGGAAAATGAGCTTGAGGCTTTGGGTGTTATTGAGATTAGTGGCCTAGCAGGTGGTATTCTCCGTTTTTATGAAAGCTCTAAGCAAGAGTTTGTGAAGGTTTGTCTTACCAACTTCCTAAGCTCATATATAGTGGTGTTTTCATTGAATTTTCTACAAGTAGGCAGTCTGGATAAGGTTGCAAAGATACATATCTTGGTTGAGATGACTATAGCTGATATTGGAATCTTTACTAGGCTTATTGAATCTTCCATAAAGTCAGAAAATATCTGTAAATCTTTTGACCCTTGGAAGAAGCTAAATCAATTAAATCCATAGTGTATGGAAACTTCTCTGACATTTTGTGCAATCTATCAAGAACTCCTACTTAGAACCCTTGATGGACACATGCTCCTAATTAGGCCAATATTGTCAAAGCTTTGCGGTGTTTATAGTGCTCGTATAGCTTTCATAGTATATGTATAGGCCTATGGGTTAGAAGTTGTGAATGAGGCTGATTCAGTAATCGTAGTAAATTTGAATGTGGTCACAGTAGGTTTTTTGGATGAATGCAACCTAAAGGAAGCGTTGGATAGGCACTGTCACTTTATTGACCTTCTAAAGAATCTTTGTGCAAACAAAGGCAATGAGAACAGTCCATGTCCATATGCAAAGGAACCTGGTATTGTTTTATGGAGTCTTATGTTGTTTGCTGATGGGTTTCAGGTTTATAGAATCACATTCCTCTACTTGAAACTTGAGGACAGAGTTTCTACTGAGAACGGGGGTACTGTTATGATGGAAAATGATGTTGGGCTCGAGAAAGACATTTGGTCATATGAGAATGCAAGTATTGGACTAGTCAAGAAAAGCAAGAGTACAACAAGACCTTTGCAAAAATTATTAGACTATGTTTGGGATCCTGCTTTGTTTCTTGATGGAACTTCGCAATCACAATTATTCACTGATGAACCACACATGCTTGCTGGGATATTTTATTTCAATTGCATGGGAAGAGACTACATGAGGCCTCAATTTCAACTTAGCAATGGAGGCAAGGAGTCTAGATCAGCCCTCGTTGAACCTGTTTTAGATGGTTTAGAATATGACAGAGATTTTCTTATTTGTTATTTGGATATACTTCCTGGACTTGTTGCATGTTGTGGTAATAGTTTGAAAATTCTGATTTCACAATGCCGGGTTTTGCCACACTCTACACCTGGTGAGAGGAAGAAAGTGGTGAAGTGATATACAAAATGTTAATTGTATCTTTACAGGGGAAATTGAAATATTTTGGTTTTGCTAAAGTTAAGGTTATGATGTTAGTTCCAGTCAGGTCTTTCATGGCAACACTTGTTAATATGTACACCAATCTTGAGGCTCCAACTCCTGCTCAAACTGTTTGTTGTGACTTGCCAAACCTTATTAGTTTGACATTCTTGTTGATATATGAGTATGGTTCCAAAGCACAAGAAGATGCTACTGGATTCTTTCTAGAAATGTTGAACGTTGGCTTGTTTCCCACCAATTATATATTTGGAATGATGTTCAAGGCTTGCTCACTGTTGTCTGGTTCCAAGTTAAAGAAGCAGATACATGGAGATTCTGTCCCAAACCAGATCATTTATGACAGCGGAATTGGTAACACAAAGTGTAGCGTGCAAGGTTGTGCCTACTGGGACAGTCTCACAGTATGGCTTGATGCCCATGCTTCTTTTCTATTTCTTGAATCGAACCTTGAGGACAAGGTTCTTTTTGAGGATGGAGGTATTGTTATGAACGATTTGGGTCAAGACTATACAGTGAAGGTCAAATTTGAAAAATGGAAAAGTTATGTGTGGGACCCGGGTGGTGCATTATAAATAGCACATATGAAGAAAAGAGGAAGCAAAATTGTTATGAAAAAATCTGCAGTCCTCTCATCCCCAATTCTGAGTCTGAGCTTCTCATCTTCCTTCTTCTTTATCCCTCGTATTTCGGTTCAATCTTTCTATTTCGTAGTTGGTATTTCTCGTAGTTTATGTATATTGAGTTGAGTTGTAATTTCCTTTTTATTATTGAAGTACTACAAGAGGGGTTTGTAAACCTAGTTGTTACATGTGGTTTGGAAATATCCTTTAAACTTTTATGATTCTATATGTAAGTAGATAATGGATATATATATATAATATATAAGTATATTGTTAATGCCATCAAAATGGAGGTATGAGATGTTTTGAAGTTTTATGAAAGTCGAGCGACTATGAATATGGTACAGTGAGGAGCTGTTGTAATTGAAAAAATTATCCGTATAGGTTTACCATAGTAATACCCTAGCTATCATTACAAACAAACCGAACAAATAGAAACAACGAATTTACACAACTAAAGATTAGCTAATCATTTACTTACATATATGTCCTTATTCGCCAATATTATTTTCTTTCTTTTCATGTGAGGTAACACCTTTCATAATCTAATTCTTTATATCGTTCTTTTGAAACATAAAATAGTAGAAAAATCGGATGAGTTAATAGTGGTGCTTCACTTTCAGAGTGATCTAGAGTTTTTTGCCAAACCAAACTATGAAGAAAAAGACAAGAAGAGAATCTAATCGATATATTAACAATAACTATCTCTTAATTACGGCATCAGAAGCTATATATTGTCATCTAGAGTTAAATAGATCCCCAATCAATTAAGTGTTAAAGTTTAAATTTTGATTCCATTTTGTCTATATTAAGTGTTATCTTCTTATTTTCTTTCTTTATTTTTCTATATTAAGTGTCATCTCCCTTAGTATTACACGGTTCAGGTCAACTAATTTTGATTTCACTTCTTTTTATTTTAATTTCGAGTTCTCTATATTATTCTCATTTTTTGTTTTTTTTCTTGTGCTTTGATCTGTATTGTATTTTTCCTACTGTTTGCTTTCTATGTATATTGAATTAGCTGTTAATTTATTATTGTAACCTTCCTTTAAGATTCAATGAGAGGGTGATCATCTTTAATTGTTGTATCCAATTGTATAGTTTAATTTCTTAGTTAAATTCCATTTACTATTGAAAGTTAAGAATAAAATACTTTAATTGTAGTGGCTACACTGTTGGATGTCATTACTTAAAACTTGTCTTCACTTCTTTCAGCATGTAAGAATTTATTGGGAAAGAATCTGGTTAAATCTTAAGGTAAAACTATTTGTGCTTAGGTGGTTGATAAATTTCTTTAAAAAATATATTTTCTATAAACTTCTATATTTACCTTCTTGGTGCTCGAGATTTATTTGATCATGGCTTAGGGTGGAGAAACATAAGGGTCGAGATGTGCAATGAATATAGAGGGTGATTGCCTAAACCTCCTATTTGAACATGAGCAACGGGTTTATATTGGGTTCGAAATCGAGAGGGCGTCATGTGGAAGCTTATAGTTGCAAATCATAAATGCGATAAATCAGATGACAAAGAAAATTAGACTAAATCATATTATTGAATATGGTTTGGCCAATTGGCCTACATATGAAAATCTAATATTGAAAAAACATAAAAATCTATTGGGAGAAAATCTCCCCCTAAGCAAGACTCTTTTAACGACTACATTATGGATGCTATTGTGTTTTGGTATGAGAAGAGGAGTCTTCTATTTATAGAGGTTCAGATTCTTTCCTCCAAGAAAGAGGTTAGCCAAATATGGAAGAGTTTTATATTTTTCTTTTAGGAAAAGTACAAGTAATTATGGTATTACTTTTATTTTTCTTTCAAGAAAAATAAAACTCAAATTTGGTAAGAAAATCAGCGCAAAAACCCTAACACTTTATTCCCTTATTGAAGATCGCATATCATACTTAAACTATGTTTCTACTTACTAGCATGCTTTGCTTTTAAGGATTCTTGAGTTTGCCAGAGGTTCTGTGATTAAATTTTTATTGTTACTGGCAATTAAATTGTGTGCTTTCAACTGTCTTTTCAGTTTAAGAAACTTCACATTAGTTTTCAAGATCAGGCTCATCTTAAATGTTCGATAACATTCAAAATTTAGTATTTACCTTGATGTTAGTCCAAGTGGCAAAATAAAATATACTAATTAAAGTTGTGCGTGATCTTGACGCTGTATTCAATTTGAACCTATATAACTATAGACGATGAGTTTATACTTCTAGAAGAAGAAGGGAAACCCCTAACCATATAGAGAAATGTATAGTGGATGGAGATACATATAGTGGACTTCTTAGGAGTTTTGTGAAGAATACAACCTAATATATCATTTTTTGATATATTAATGATGAATACAGGTCCAGCAACGCCGGGAAATCTTTCATCTAGTACATATCAGATCTCATTTTAGTTGAATATATGGTGAAATATTCATGGTGGTCGTGTCACGATCCAAACCGTCGTGAGTGGAACCCACACTAACCCTCTGGTGGGAGAATCATTTAACCCAACAATTCAACCCAACACTTAGCCAAATTCAGGAAATCCAATTACTTTATTACATAATCTAATATCTCGAAAATACTTCTAATAACAATATCAACCGCAGAATTAAACGAAAGTCTAAACAACCCCTAGAATTTGAAAGTCATTATACCAAAACCACTACAAATGTCAGTAAAAAGGGTTCAACCCAAAATAAATGGAAATATCCAAGTTCGAAATAAATGGATCAGAAACTAAGTAGATGACTCATGGCTGCTTAGAAGATGTAACTCACCCTTGAGTCGGAATGCAGTATGCTCTAAAACTGAGGTCTCGATGTAATCGCCGAAAGATGCTCTGCACTCAACAAAAAGAAAAGCATGTGTAGTATCAGTACACAAGAAATAATGGTGTACTGGTAGTGTCATCGGTCAACCCAAAATAAGAAATGTGAACAAGCAACCATAACTTAGTAAAACAAACAACTGTCATATAACTTCACCTCAAGCATATGACACTTAACCTTATTCAACAACTCCACATAATTCAGTCAAAAACAAGTCAAATGGAAAATAACTCAAGTCAAGACCATGACTAACAGCAAGGATCCAAGTTAACAAACATTGATTCAACAACAGTATGCTAACCATGCCTCAAATACATCAGTAAATAGACAATTAAAGAGATATGTAATTCTTTTCAGCTTAGCTCGGACCGCTCAAGGATCCATTTCAACAACACCTATGACACTAATCATAATCCCGGTTCACTCCAGGAATCAAATATAACAATTCAACACATAAACCCGGTTCGCTCAAGGAACTGTGACACTCACCAATACCTTATACACATATGTTAAGGCTCTTATGGCCGCCTACTAGCCATGACCTGCAGGAGACGAGCTCTTGTCCATGTACCAAAATCTCAGACATCTAGTTCCTACCAATCTTATAGCATCCAATCCAATAGAGATGTCCAATTATCAGTACATTCCATAATAATCAATATGATATCATAACAATCACAACCTCAATGAAAACAACAATTACACTTGTACAATCAATAAGATATTCCATATAATCTCACTTGATGTGATTAACACTTAGGATATTATTTAACCATTTATCTAACTTGAACATGCATTGTAACAAGTATACGAAGGACAGTTATCATGCACATATAAATTAAGTTGGGTTTCAACTATATTAAACCATCGCCTACCTCAATCCAAGCTCGCACCACTCTATTGAACTTGAGCCTTGCCTTTCCATGTAATTTCCGCTTGGTTGTGGTCTAAAATCAATAATGTGATCACAATTCAGATAATGACCTAGTATATCGAGGATTACAACCTAATCCCATAATTTCAAGATCAAATTCATGATCATTCCTCCCATTCTAGGGTTATCTATCATCATTCCACCTTAATTTTACAAATTTCATGGATTTAAGAGTGAATTTTAAGCATGCAATAGTAAATTAACCATTTTTAATCAAAACCCAAGGGTTTTCTACTTAATTCACCCACTTGCGAAATTGACCAAAGCTAACTCCCGCTTGATGTCTCTCAAATTACACCTCCCAAAAAGTATAAAACAGTCGTTGAATCAAATATAGAATCCAACAAGGTTGGGGTCTATACTAAAGGGAATAGGTCAAATTTAAATCTCGCGTTTGTCCAAGTAACTGGCAAATAAGTAAAAGAGGGGGATTTTTGTGAAACAACAGAGTAACAGTAACAAGTGTTGATTTATTGGCTTTGTAATCAATGTGATAAAGGTACTAGGATTTTGTTCCCCGATAACTTCATAACTCCACAGGTTCTCCATACTTTAGCGATCTCTTATGGTATTCGACATGCAGAATCGATAGGTTATGTATCATCTAACCGACTATGTTACACCCCTTGTAGATGACTATCCCCAAGAACAAATGTTAATGTTTCATAAGTGTTACATTACTGACTCCTATCTATGATCCCAATATAGCCTTTCCCGTTTACCGGCTCAAGGCTTATTAAATGAAGTTAACTCCAAGTCTTGTTGTTGATTTGCTATTCCTATCTAATTACCCTTGCTACAATCCAGGGTAGAGATAGGATAAGTCCCAACGCGTGCACTCATTGAAAACAATCAAACCATAAGAAACAACAATACATGCCTAACTACCCTTCGAGAGTCACCTTGTACTTTGAACACTATGTCGTTAATCCGTCATGGTTCCCACAACCCTAGTTGTGGTGTTTAGATACTTATAATTGCAAGAACATAAGGAGAATTCATAGATGAAAATATGATTATGAACTTACAAGAAGAATAGAACTCTAAAATCTCACCTTGAATTAAAACCCTAGAAACGATGTTTGTGAAATTATAAGAATATGCCTAAGAATCTCACAATATAAAATTGTAAAATATGAAAGAATGTCAACTCTCACAAAAAATCTTATAAGATTATTTATAGACAAAATAAATCCTATCCTAAATAAAACAGGAAATCTGGGTCAGCTGACTCGGACGAGAGGAAGGTACGATCGTGGTTAGAACCCACGATTGTCCTTGGTGCTCATGTTTAGCTCTTGTATATCTGGGCCTTCTTCATATAATCTCTAGGTACGATTGTATGCTGCGTCCACGATCGTGATTGTCCCTTGTCGGATGATTCTCACACTAAATTCCTGCAGCTTTATTTTCCAGGTCCTCCTTTCCACGACCACAAGGTACGGTCGTGGGAGCTCTCGTCTGATTAACTCCTGAGGACCCCTTCTCTTCTTCAAGTTAAGACAACACTGATATGACCGTGGTTAGATCCCACAATCGTACCTTCACTCGTATGATCCTCTGTAAGTACAATTTCCAACATTTCTTTTTCCGAGCCTATTTATCCTGTAAACATCATAAAACCCATTATATCCACAGAAAAATACCCTTGTACTTACAGTTATTCACTATTTTAAGCGTCTCAAGTGCTGTAAGTTCACGGCACATCAATACCCTCAACTTAGAATGATTGAATGTCCTATGGCAAACAAAATAAACTAGACTCACTAAGACACTTGTGTCACACCCCGAATCCCATCGAGGCGGACTGGCACCCGAAGCCGATGAGGCCCGAGAGAACCAATCTTTGCTCATGTCTAGTCATATACATGTCACTCAATAAGCAGCACCATCACATAGAGGTATAAAAATATCAATAGCGGAAGTTATGGAAACACGTGATATATGCATATAAGAAACTTGGTCGTTAGAGCCATCGAGTCAACATGGACGTACATCTCTTACATTCCTCATCCCACATATGTCTACAAAGCCTCTATAGATACATATACATAGCCAAGCTAGATTCGGGACAAGTCCCCGCTTTATACAGTATTTACAATACCAAAATCAGTGTACACTATGACTCGGAAAGCCCCGAACCAACTGGAGCTCACCAAAAATTTGCAAATGACTCGCACTCTACCGTGGAGGTCTACTAGTACCTGTGCCTGCAACAAGTAAGGTAAATCCCCCCAAGGGGGTCAGTACGAAGAATGTACTAAGTATGTAAGACCATATGAAACTGTATGACACAAAAATACTTCAATGTAACCCAATATAAGTGAGTAATCAATATGGATAAATCACCATTCTGCATGTGTGGAACCATGTACCTTACATTCATTACGAATAACCCATCGTTCTGTATGTTTGGAACTATGTACTTTACGTTCATTACTTTCTTTGCTTCTGTATTCACTCATCGTCACCTGTGCTATATCGTACCCGGGCCCCAACTGATCAGTGGGTATTTACATAACACAACGTTATGTTGGGATCGGCTTGAGCTAGGCTTATGCCTCTCGAGCTACCACCCATAAATCAAAGCATCGGGTTCTGGTAGAGCTAGGTTATTACCTCTAAAGCTTTCACCCATAAATTAACTTATCAGGTTCGGCTCGAGCTAGGTTTTTTTTTACATCTAGAGCTACCCTCTGTCAGGTTCGGTCCGAGCTAGGCTTATGCCTCTAGGACTTCCCCCTGATCCAATCATCTCGAGATCGGCTTGAGCTAGGCATTTCGCCCCCAAAGCTACCACCCATACTCAATCATTAACCACATATATGCGTTACTTTATTCTTTACTTTTGAGATTGATACCTTTACTTGTGAGAGATTGGTATATTCACATGTGAGAGATTGTTACATTCACCTGACATAATATTTTGGGAGCATTGGAACGATAGTCAATAAATAAGAGACATGTGTATAAACACTTATTGGAACTTTGGAATATAACATTATTGGAACCATGGGACCTTTGGAACATTAGTCAATGAACATGAGACATGTGAATCACAATTGATCAATGAGTAGGAAACGTGTGATAATAACAATTGGTAATCAGATATAGGATACCTTAGAACATTTCGAAATGGGAAAAATAATATGTCAACTACTATGTGCTGCAGAAGGATACGGATAGAATAACCTTACATACCTTGTCTTCCAAATATGAATATACAATCCAATATGTGAGTATAACAATTTCGCTCCTTCATTACGTTTCACTCTACACCACAATTACATAATGGAACCAACATTAACCATAAGCTACATTCCAAGTGTATAAGACGACCATGAGTTACATGATTGCCCTATAACATTATTTCACACTTTATAATATCATTCATGGTCTTTTCATACCAACAATACCATAACATTCTATGCATTGACCAAAACATCATAAACCAATAGCATTTCACACCAAGTTCCTCCTTTACATGTTCTCATTAACACCACATCACAATGAATCCATCAAATCACTCCAATACATTTTATAACCAAAATTCCACAATTTACTCATAGAGAAAAATAACAAGTTATGGACATAACCACACCATACATGTTGAGATATCATCCACACCATTCACTTTCATTAAAATATCAAGTCCTTTTTCAAGTTTAATTCACAAGAATGCACATCTTTTAGCAAAAAGCCAAAGTACACTATTTAACACCTTGCCAACATAACCACCATGATATACATAATCTCTCATGTACATAATATATTAATTCATAAGAATAAACACTTAATTCATAATAATAAACACTTACCCAAGATTGTAGAATGATGATCTTGCTCAAGGAGATGACTTAGGGTTTGAGAATTTGAGAGAAAATGTCTCTTTTTGGTTTCTTGGAAAAGTCTAGAAATACATGTGCCTTCTCATGAATAAAATATGATTTCCTTGCCCTTTTATAGCCCCTTTAACTAATCCTTAGCCACTTAAGTCAATAATTGACTTGTCAAAGCAAGAATGGGTCATTTGACCCATTGGGCCATGTATTTTAATTCATTTTGGGCCTTCCTTTGAGCCCATTAACACATATTATCTTAGCCCACAAAAATCAATGTGTAATCCATCATATATCTCATGTTTAATTACTTCCATAATTGTCACGACAATATTCACTTACGAGATTCCCGATCGTAACCTCAATCGCAAAAATAGAAATTCTAGTCGCTCATGGCTTATTTGAACATAATTTGTTTAAATTTGTTAAAATACTTGTGACGAAGAATTAACCCCAACTCGGATGCTAAATGCGCTTAAGAATAGTCCTACTATGATGGAGTAATAATACCATGACTCAAAGGTCTTATATACATCATAATAGTCGAAGAAAAATTTTGGCGAAAACCACCCCGGCAAGCCGCTTGGCGCGCCCCTTTGCTGCCTGTGGAAACAAAAATTTGGGCCAGAGTGGCCTGGCACGCCCTCTGCAGCGCCCCATGCCAAATTTTTTATTTTGGCTTTTTTTTGCGGATTTGGTTGGATCTTTCAAGTCCCAACCTTTTGCTTACCTCTTAACTTTATGATTCTTTGCTTGGATGTCCCTTAAACCTCAATTTTTCACCCCACAAATTCTCCACAAAGTCACAAATGCCACCCACTACAAAGGTCTAACCACATGTACTAGGCCCAATATCAAATATTTCATCAATGACACCATAAAATACATACTTATGGCTCTCGACACCTAGTAAATATTGTTCAAAGTCGTCAAGTAAGGTTGGGAAGGTACGGGGTGTTACATTCTTCCCCCATTAGGAACATTCGTCCTCGAATGTTAGTAACATTGTCTCATTGTAACAACTTAAGTCGAAGTGGATCCTTCACACTATCATATACACACATACTACTTGTAAAGACTTAATTATTATGAATCCAATTCCGTATCTTGAATTTTTTTCTTTCGTGTACAACAATTAAGTGTACTTTAGATTTCCTTCCCTTGTGATTTATTCTACGTGCTAATTTCTCAAATAGTGCCTTTACAGAAGCTGCTTCTTTATTTTTCATTGCTTTCACTTGCGATCTAGAATAGTAAGCAGTACCTCTTCACATGTGAGATCTTCTGTAACTTATATATCACCATTGGGAGCAATACGAGATAATCTCCTATACACTTGCAAAGCAGCGAATATGAAATACTGAATGAACTGTGAAGAGTCTTGGACTAGTGCTAATAGATACGCAATTTGCCCAAATCTTTGGACTATTTCCCTTTCTTTCTGAATCCCATTATTTTTCTTCATTGGGGACACTGTCAAAAATACCTAATCACCTATGGTACATTTTAATTCCCTTCTTCTAATATCGGCATATGATTTATATCGACTTTGGGCCATTTGTAGCTGCTGTTATATCACCTTCACCCTTTCTATGGCTTGATGAACAAAACCTGACCCAAGCAAGGCAAATTTCATCAACTGTAACCCATCCAATTGATGATCTATATTTTCTTTCACATAAAGCTTCATAAGGTTCCTTTTGATACTTTTATTGTAAGCAATTTCAATAAACGATAGATGTTCATCCCAACTACCTTTAAAGTCAAATGTACAAACTCGTGGCATATCTTCAAGTGTTCATATAATACGTTCTATTTGTCCATCTATTTGAGGATGGCAAGCCGTACTTACATCCACCCTGTGTACCCATGCTTTACTGAAAAGACTCCCAACACTGTTCAATAAAGTGAGCTCTCCTGTTTGATATAATAGGGAATGGAATCCCATGTAATCGTACTATCTCTGTTACACACAACTTTGCATAATGTTTAGCTGTATCGATGGTCCTAACTGGTAGGAAATACGCTGACTCGGTAAGCCTGTCAACTATTACCTATATGGAATCAACCTTCGCAGTGTACGAGGCAACCCTGTGGTTAAATCCATGTCATTCATGTTCCACTTCCAAACTGGACGGGTAATACATTACATAAAACATATAGATTTCTGATGCCATACTGTTAATCAGTGACCGCTTGGACATTGAGCTACGAGTTCTACAATGTGCTTTTCAGGTAAACTTACCAAGACATCTCTGCTAAACCATGGTATATTTTGGTTGCTTCGGAATGAATAAAATACCATGAATGATGTTCTTCTGTCATAATTCATTTTCTTAACTTGTCTATACCCAGTACACACAATCTATATTGGCGTTAAAGTACTCCTCCCTTGTGTTTGCTCAAATACCTTCGTCGAACTTTGCTGTACATTTTTTGTTTCAATTGAACTAAAAATATGACTTACATATTGCTTTTTCCTTCATCTCAAACACCAATGAAAATTCTGCCACATTTGACACTATAATTCTTTCACCTGAATTTTTATACAAGTAGTGGTGCCATCTGTTACAAGCAATTGTCACAACTGTTAACTTAAAATCATATGTGGGATAATTTCTCTTATGTGGACGCAATTGTCTTAAGGCATACGCTATCACATTATCGTGCTGCATGTATACACATCCCATACCAACTTCTAAAACATCACAATACACTGCATACTCTTATGTGTCTTTGGGAGGTACTAGTACAGGTGTAGGAGTCAATTTATCTTTCAACTCTTGCAAACGCTTCTCACATACATCATTCCGCTGAAACGTAGTTACTTTGTGTGTTAGCTTTATTAAGGGTAATGGCAGAAAGCCTTTTTAACAATTCGTCTGTACTAACTGGCCAACTCAAGGAAACTACGAATTTCCGTAGGCGTCGTAAGCCTTGGCCACTTCTTTTGTGCATATTAATCCTTATTCCTTCATTCTATACAATATGTCCTAAGGACGATACGGATTGTGACCAAACTTTCATTGAAAGAACTTGCATATATCTTACGGTCACGAAGAATCCGTAAAACCTGTCACAAGTGATTAGCATTGTCCTTTTGTGATCTTGAGTAATCTCGTATAACATCTAAAACATTATCACGAATACGCTTAGCGATGGCTTAAACACCCTAATTATTAAACCCATCAACGCAGCTGGTGCATTTGTTAGCCCAAATGGCATAACTACGAATTCATAACAACCATACCTCTTTTTTGGGTATCTTTATTTTCTCTGACCTTTACTTGATGATCTCCTGACCTTAATTCAATCTTTAGGAAGCATTTGGCACCCTATAACCAATCAAATAAGTCATCAACTCCATGGAGAAGACATGTATTCTTCATTGTCACCTTATTCGGTTGTCGATAGTAAACACTGATGCACCCCAAGGGGTCGTACTAGGTCTTATGAATCCCTTGTTCATCATGTCTTTTAATATCTCATTTCATTCTCGTAAATTTATCGGGGCCATGCTATATGAAGAAATAAAAATAGGCCGAGTACCTGACATCACATTACTACCAGCTCATACATCGAGGAATTTATTTACCACCAGAACTAATTGAAGAGTTGGTGGCTTCACATCAATATCTTTCACTCTTACTAAGTGACATAGGTATCCCTTAGAGTATCCTTTTCTTTGCTTTAAGATGGGGAATAAATTTTCCTCTTGGTGCCCTCACATTTCCCTGGCCATTCAAAATCATTCTTTTGGGGAAAATGACAATATAACTTCTTAGTTCGGCAATCTACTATAGCGCAATCCCTTTATAACATCAAAATTCCACTATTTCCAGCTCAATAAGATCAATCAGTGTCTCATGACCACAAACAATTACTATGCACTTATGATATACTCTTTTAACTATAATAGATTCATCACTGATGTATAAACTTCATGTGACATAACTAGTAATTCCGGTGTTCTTTTGAATTTCCAGCAATTAATGAAATAACATATGCTAGTGTCGAATATGGGTTAATCAATACGTGTACGATACCTGAAGCTAAATCAGGAGAAGCCTCATTTTGTGGCCCGACATACCACATTTAGAGCATACCTAGCCAAAGAATTAAATCGAAGACTATACTTTCTGATACTCATAGTCTTTTGGCAAAGATTTAACAATTGGTCCGCATGAGCTTTTTGGACCTCATATGGGAGGTACTGACCAAAGAATGTCGTTTTAAATTCCTCCCAACTAGCTGGAAGTACATCAATACACAGTCACATGCATAACATCTAGAGCCCTTTTGATTTGGTCTATAAAGTCCTGTGGGTCTTCATTCAGATCCAACCCAGTGAACATGGGAGGGTTTAATTTCTGAAAATCCTGTGTTCAACGACTAGCTGCCCTATCCGCACCATCATCACTCTTCATTGGGCTAGCTTGCCCGTGACACTGTACAGTAACTATCTGAGTCAACATATGTATTACATTCCTTAAATCCTGTTCAGTGGCATTATAGGTGGTTCTGCAGGTACTTCTCTACCTTTTGGCTAAGAGAAAAGCGTATTGCAAATTCCATGTCTGCCTCACCTTGACTAGCTTGGTCAGGTGGTGATTTACTCATTTCTTCTTCGGAAGGAAAATCAACCTGCTTACCTTTGCCCTTATCTTGTCTGATAATCAGTATTTGACTATGCAAAAGAAAACCAATGTCAATGAGCACATATACGTCCACCTACAACTTTGGCTCTATTGCACGATCTAGGAATGAAGAACAGAAACAGCTCCTAAATGCCCGTAGCCTCCTACTTATAAATGTGGCGCTCAACACATCCATAAGCAAGACTCTACTTAGACATGGCTTCGTAGACACCCTTAGGATGATCCGCTCTGATACCACTTTTGTCACATCCCGAATCCCATCGAGGCGGACTTGCACCCAAAGCCGATGAGGCCCGAGAGAACTAATCTTTGCTCATGTCTAGTCATATACATGTCACTCAATAAGCAGCACCATCACATAGAGGTATAAAAATGCCAATAGCAAAAGTTATAGAAACACGTGATATATGCATATAAGAAACTTGGCCGTTAGAGCCATCGAGTTAACATGGACGTACATCTCTTACATTCCTCATCCCACATATGTCTACAAAGCCTCTACATATACATATACATAGCCAAGCTAGATTCGGGATAAGTCCTCGCTTTATACAGTATTTACAATACCAAAATCAGTGTACACTATGACTTGGAAAGCCCCGAACCAACTGGAGCTCACCAAAAATCTGCAAATGACGTGGAGCTATACTAGTACCTGTGCCTGCAGCAAGTAAGGTAAATCCCCCCAAGGGGGTCAGTACGAAAAATGTACTGAGTATGTAAGACCATATGAAACTGTATGACACAAAAATACTTCAATCTAACCCAATATAAGTGAGTAATCAATATGGATAAATCACCATTCTGTATATGTGGAACCATGTACCTTACATTCATTACGAATAACCCATCGTTCTGTATGTTTGGAACTATGTACTTTACGTTCATTACTTTCTTTGATTCTATATTCACTCATCGTCACCTGTGCTATATCATACCCTGGCCCCAACTGATCAGTGAGTATTTACATAACATAACATTATGTTGGGATTGGCTCGAGCTAGGCTTATGCCTCTAGAGCTACCACCCATAAATCAACTTATTAGGTTCGGCTCAAGCTAGGTTTTTTTTTTACCTCTAGAGCTACCCCCTGTCAGGTTTGGTCCGATCTAGGCATATGCCTCTAGGACTGCCCCCTGATCCAATAATCTCAAGATCGGCTTGAGCTAGGCATTTTGCCCCCAAAGGTACCACCCGTACTCAATCATTAACCACATATCTGATTTACTTTATTCTTTACTTTTGAGATTGATACCTTTACTTGTGAGAGATTGGTACATTCACTTGTGAGAGATTGTTACATTCACCTGACATAATATTATTGGGAGCATTGGAACGATAGTCAATAAATAAGAGACATGTGTATAAACACTTATTGGAACTTTGGAACAAAACATTATTGGAACCATGGGACCGTTGGAACATTAGTCAATGAACATGAGACATGTGAATCATAATTGATCAATGAGTAGGAAACGTGTGATAATAACAATTGGTAACCGGATATAAGATACCTTAGAACATTTCGGAATGGGACAAATAATATGTCAACGTGACTACTATGTGCTGCAGAAGGATACGGATAGAATAACCTTACATACCTTGTCTTTCCAATATGAATATACAATCCAATATATGAGTACAATAATTCCTCTCCTTCATTACATTTCACTCTGCATCACAAGTACATAATGGAACCAACATTAACCATAAGCTACATTCCAAGTGTTTAAGACGACCATGAGTTACATGATTGCCCTATAACATTATTTCACACTTTATAATACCATTCATGGTCTTTTCATACCAACAATACCATAACATTCTATGCATTGACCAAAACATCATAAACCAATAGCTTTTCACACCAAGTTCCTCCTTTACATGTTCTCATTAACACCACATCACAATGAATCCATCAAATCACTCCAATACATTTTATAACCAAAATTCCACAATTTACTCATAGAGAAAAATAACAAGTTATGGACATAACCACACCATACATGTTGAGATATCATCCACACCATTCATTTTCATCAAAATATCAAGTCCTTTTTCAAGTTTAATTCACAAGAATGCACATCTTTTAGTAAAAAGCCAAAGTGCACTATTTAACACCTTACCAACATAACCACCATGATATACATAATCTCTCATGTACATAATATATTAATTCATAAGAATAAACACTTACCCAAGATTGTAGAATGATGATCTTGCTCAAGGAGATGACTTAGCGTTTGAGAATTTGAGAGAAAATGTCTCTTTTTGGTTTCTTGGAAAAGTCTAGAAATACATGTGCCTTCTCATGAATAAAATCTGATTTCCTTGCCCTTTTATAGCCCCTTTAACTCATCCTTAGCCACTTAAGTCAATAATTGACTTGTCAAAGCAAGAATGGGTCATTTGACCCATTGGGCCATGTATTTTAATTCATTTTGGGCCTTCCTTTGAGCCCATTAACACATATTATCTTAGCCCACAAAAATCAATGAGTAATCCATCATATATCTCATGTTTAATTACTTCCATAATTGTCACGACAATATTCACATACGAGATTCCCTATCATAACCTCAATCGTAAAAATAGAAATTCTAGTCGCTCATGGCTTATTTGAACATAATTTGTTTAAATTTGTTAAAATACTTGTGACGAAGAATTAACCCCAACTCGGATGCTAAATGCGCTTAAGAATAGTCCTACTATGATGGAGTAATAATACCATGACTCAAAGGTCTTATATACATCATAATAGTCGAAGAAAAATTTTGGCAAAAACCACCCCGGCACGCCGCTTGGCGCGCCCCTTTGCTGCTTGTGGAAACAAAAATTTGGGCCAGAGCGGCATGGTACGCCCTCTGCAGTGCCCTATGCCAAATTTTTGATTTTGGCTTTTCTTTGCTGATTTGGTTGGATCTTTCAAGTCCCAACCTTTTGCTTACCTCTTAGCTTTAAGATTCTTTGTTTGGATGTCCCTTAAACCTAAAGTTTTCACCCCACAAATGCTCCACAAAGTCACAAACACCACCCACTACAAAGGTCTAACCACATGTACTAGGCCCAATATCAAATATTTCATCAATGACACCACAAAATACATACTTATGGCTCTCGACACCTAAGTAAATATTGTTCAAAGTCGTCAAGTAGGGTTGGGAAGGTACTGGATGACTTAGACCAACAACAAGATTACTATGGCAGTCATGTTGGCAAAACCAATTTTCCCACATGCAAACAACATAAGTATTTTCAACACCTCCAAGTTTAGCAAAACCAACCAATGGAGTATGTGTACAAAACAAGTACTCTAACACAATGGGATCAAGACATGGCATTACATTATGAATAGACAAACGAATACTTATCCGAATACACTACCCGAACCAAGCAGCAACTAGACTACAACCCCCATGCCCTCATATCAAAGAAGTCCCTAATCACTCAATATATGCAATGAATTTACCAAACTGGAACTAAATCAAATCTCTCACTCTCACAACGAAGTTAGGTCGTGTGCATTTGATACCATAGGCTTGCCCTTATTTTCTACGCTTCAGCTTTCGTACAGTCTGGTTAGGATCACTATAGGTCTAGGCTTGTAATGTAAGCTTAGGGACGGGTATGGTACATTTAGTTATAGTGACTAACCCTCCTTGACACTATAATACTTTTGGCTCCACTTTCCTACTTTCTTTTATTTTTCTTCCTTTTTCACACTTTTATTTCTTTTTGGACCCCGGGTACGACTTTATTTTCGCAACAACTCTTTTTTTTTCTTCTCTTTTTTACCCTTTTCACAATTTTTTTCTTTCTTTTTTTTTGCTCTCACCGCACCCGAATCCCCTTTCCTTTTTACTACAAACTCTACATACCCAATTTCTATGCACCCCTACACAATAGGCACCCTCAACTTAGGCGGTTTGCCTGAGTAGAGGTACACAGTGTCCAAGGAGGAACCAGGGCCAAAGAAGGTTCATTGTAAAAACTGGGAAGGTGAATTTGACAATTCAAAGAAAAGGTCTATTCAGGCTCAAAAATCAGGTTCAATGAATACATGATCATGTGGTAGGTTATTTAGGCTATAGTGGACTTTTTCAAAAAATGGCCTATGATCCTTTCCTAACCTACTATCCTACCACTTTTAGCAAGACTAACCGGGAGAGTTCTAGATCGCACACACATACCGACTAGGTAGAAACCTTACTCACTCATGGCTCATGGCTTTCATCTAAGTTACTACCTACTTGGTTCATGCACATGCAGCCAGGTCATCACACTCTCAATCCTAACGCCATATCTAAATCCAAGCATTGGTCACAACACAATACATGCAACCACACAACATCATAAAACAAAATAGAATTTTTGAAGGGGTATCATTTTTTAAAGCTTTTTTAAAAAATAGGTTCGCATGCTTCTTTTTATTTTGACAGCACCAAGTTTTCTTATTCTACTCTAAGTTACACATACAACAATAAAACAACATAAAAAGTAAATAAAATACCTAAACATGTTGTTCTAACTATGATAGCAAAGTCGAGGAAAAAGAAACACGGCAATAAAAAACTTCGGCTGTGGTACACCCCCACCCCCAACTTGAAAATCATGCAATGTCCCTATTGCATGAAATCATGAGAATATATAAACTAGGGTAAGAGATATACCTGCGGTGCTCTAAGCACCTATCAAACTCTAATCACGGGGGGATCTAGGTGGGTCCCTAATGGTTTGCTCCACTCTAGTGGCCTCGGCTGTGGCTGGGGCACTCTCAGATATATGGGAATTGATGGCGGATGGTGCACTCAGTGTCTCAACTGTGGTGGCCGTCTGTGTGACCCCCAAACTATTCTCTACCACCACAACTATCTGTGGTGCATCAGTTCCCTCCGGTATCAATTCCTCTGAGTTCTGAGCATCTCTCGCTCTCTTAGTCTTTTTCTTCCTTTTCTTTTCCTCCTTGTTAGTGTCATCACATCTCCTCCTCTTTTGAGGCTCCAAAGCTCCACCAATATTCTTACTATCTATCTCATCAACGTCTGGGGCTGTAGTATAGAAAGCTGGGACTATAGAGTCCACATCTATAGCTAACTGCTCTAATAAAGGCATCACATAAAAAAGAGAAGGTACAACAAGAACTGTTCGTACTGTGAGAGTCTCGACTATTTTTTTTAAGGTGTCTACATCATCTGTAATGGCTTTCATGTCCGGAGCATGTATCAAATCCACCTTAGTCGAAATTCAACTCTCAAATCTATCAAAACGGGTCTGCATCTCCCGATCTGCTATCCTAATCTCATCTGCCACATATAGCTTAACCCCTACCTCCAACTTTTTAACTCGAGCATTATGCAGTATCTGCATCCTCAAAATTTGCTCCAGTTGAGCAATCGATATCAATATGTAGCCGGTAGGAGCATGCGTATATGCACCAATAGTGTTGTAGCCGACTGTGAAGAGGATGAAGTAGCACCAGATTCAGACGCTGGGATCTCACTAGCGAGGGTACCTCTCGTAACCTCTGGTTCCTCTGGAAAGGGACCTCATACTAGAGTTGTCGGGTTCCTAAAGTCCTTGATCATAACCAAATTCACAGTCTTTGTTGGTTGAATATATTTATCGACTGTTGGAATAGAAGGCACCTCAAAATTTTACAGTAGCTGTGTGATCAAGCTCGGGAAAGGCAGGGTTGTGTTGAACTCTAAGACCCTGTCCCAAATTTCTTTCGCAATGATCAGTGAAATGTTCAAATCTACCTTCGCTAGAAAAGCTGCTACGAGGCCCGCATTTATGGAAACCAATGTGTTGTCATTTGTCGTGGGTGCGATTTGTGCCTCACAATAGACCACCAGGCCTTGCTGGTGAACTTGAGGGTGTTTTATAAATAGTCGCCCCATTGATCCATGGGGCATTTTCTCCTGCTTTCGCAATATGGTCTGCCAACCACCTATAGTGCAGGGCTTTATCGTCAATGGATAATATCTTTACCCTCTTTAAATAAGTCATTCAAAAATCATATTTTGGGGTCTTCTCAACTGGTACAAAATTTTCTCTAAACAAGACATTAGAGATTGCCTTGATGGAGATATCAACTTCCTTGCCCCGAACCATCACAGTATCAAATTTTTATATCTCTTTCCTTATTGGAGGGAGTTATGTTCTTCAAAGTTACGGCATAATTAGCATAGAACTTCCTTATTAGTTTGATTCAGTAGATCCGGAGGGGCCTAGTCATCCAGCCCAGATTGTACTTCTCAAACACCCAAACGACCTCCGGGACTTTTTGTAGTGACTCAGGCAATAACTGGGGTTCCTCTTGGACACTCCTCTTCTGATTTCTATTATCCTTTAAGGACACCCCCATCTAGATAGTACTCTTTGGAGTTTGGCACCAACCATCTTCTCGGATCTACCCCTCGCAAAACTGGAGCTGCAGTTGCTCCCTCAGAGGAGTCGAGGTTGGATTTATCCTCCCCTACCGAGGAGCTTATCTCCTTATCAGCAGCAATAGTGTCAACCCCATGGTCCCTTCCCTCTTCATACTGAGAAAGGTTAAGGGGTGTAGCAGCTTCTACCAAGGCCATAGATATGGTGTCCTTGGACTTTTCCATCTCCTTATCCTTGCCCCTCGTGGTTCAAGGAGAGTGTTGTTCCGTCGAGGAGCTGGTGGAGTACTCAACCTCTATCCCACTTGATCTATCGAACTCACTCTCCAAGGTCAGAGGTATGGCCTTTGGTGCCCTCTTCTTTGCGATGTCCTTCTGTAACTTTGTTTGTGCCTTTGGTGTTATTGTACATGTATCTAAAACAGTTAGAATGAATGCTTGAAGATTTAAAACAGGTACATGAAAGTTAATAGATGACCCATCCTACGATTGTGTAATGAAGGAACGATTGTACCTTCCTGTCGTAGGAAGGGTTCTCAGAAAGTACTGGGAGAAATCTAATCAGACTACCTTCTGATAGTAGAAACACCCCTCAAAGTACTGGGGATAACTCACATCAGATGACCACATGCCATGATCGTATAATAATGTCACGATCGTGATATGTGTTCGTCTAATAAGCTCTTGAGAGTGAACAACTGGTACCCCATAACGACACATCATACGATCGTAGGTGGTTCCCACAATGGTACATTATGGCATAGAATACACTGGTATTTAGCAAAAAAAATTAAACTTTGACCTGACGCCCGTGGACCCTTTTTAGACATAATTTGGGACTAATATTGACCACTATTGTGCACAAACGGGTACTCAGACTTCCCCTATGCTTTCAATGCCTCAAAAACCAACACTAGAGCCAATTTTGAACACACCCATGAAAAAAATCAACTCAAAAATTTCTATTTTGGTGCATAATTCATTCAATCAATTTTAAGAATGTGTTTGAACACTTACAATTTTTTGGTTGCAATTAGTGAGAACACGGGAAGTTGTTTCGGATCACAGGTAACACAATTAATATTAGCCTTTGGTATCGATTAGGGTATGGATTTTGTGTTAAAATGCTTTGAAAAGAGGAAGGGGGAAATCGGGTGAAGGGTTTAAGGCTTTTATACGTTTTAGAAACCTAGTTGGGTCGGTGATTCATTAAACTGATGGGCTCAGCAGACGACTAGATATTACGATCGTGGTTAGGTTCCATGATCGTATCTTCCTATCGTATCAAGTGTATTAAAGAAAACTTACATGGGAACCTACAAAGCTTAAGGATGATCATGACATGTAATCACGATCATTCCTTAAAATCATAGGTTCGATGCCCATTTTGAGGACTTGCAGGTGTCTGATCAGACGATGGGTACCACGATCATGCCATCTAGGTACGATTGTGATAACCCATCATAGGATCACTCATAAATTTTCATTTAGCATGACTTTGATCAACTGCTCTCAGACAAAACAACCCACGATCGTGGAATCATCCTATGGTCGTGCCATTCTTTCAGGGGTTCGGTGCTGAGTCCAAGTCTGCATCTCCTTCTTCCTGCACAATTCCTGCACCAATAGCACATATTACCCTATAAGATATAATGTACAAAACATGGGTTGCCTTCTATAAAGCACTTGATTTAACGTCGCGACACAACGTGGCTATGTTGGTTACTTAGACTTCACCAATAAGCCCATGGGTTGCCTCCCAAGAAGGGCCTAATTTAATGTCGCGGCACGACTCGGGTTAGCTTGATTTCTCAAGCCTCTTTTAAATCCATTTCACAAATCAACCTCGTGTCATTACTTTCACCCATGTAGTGTTTTAGTTTTTACCCTTTGTCCATTGATCTTAAATTTCTTCCCATCCTTATTCTCAAGTTCAATTGCGCCGTAGGGGAATGCTGTAACCACTCAATATGGGCCATTCCACTACGACCTTAGTTTCCCAGGGAGTAGCTTCAACCTTGAATCAAACAATAGTATCATATCGTCTGCAGTGAATTCTCTTATCTCAATCTTGCGATCATGATACAACTTCATCTTCTTTTTATACAAAGTTGAGCTCTTATACGTGCGGAGATGGAATTCCTCCATCTTATTCATCTGTGCAAGTCTCAATTTTGTTGCATCACTCCATTCCAAATTTAGCTTCTTCAATGCCCATAATGCCTTATACTCAAGTTCAACAGGCAAGTGGCATGCTTTGCTACTTGATATGGAAATGCACCTATAGGGGTTTTGAATGCTGTCCAATACACCTATAGGGCATCATCCAACTTTTTTGCCAATCAGTCCTATTGGCATTCACAGTCTTCGCCTAAATGGACTTGATATCCCGATTGGATACCTCAACTTTCCTACTAGTTTGAGGATGGTAAGGTGTTGTCACCCTATGTTTCACACCATATTCTCACGCAGAGCCTTAAATAGATGATTGCAAAAATGGGAAATTCCATCGCTAATGATAACCCTAGGTGTTATAAATCTGGAGAATATGTTCTTTTTCAAAAATGTGGTGACACTCTTACCTTCTTTGTTAGGAAATGTAACTTCCTCCACCCACTTTGAAACATAATTGACAACCATCAATATATACTACATGCCATGAGAGCTCACAAAGTGCCCCATGAAGTCAATACCCTATACATTAAACAACTCAAGTGCAAGGATAGTAGTCATTGGAAGTTCATGTCTGTGCAAGATGTTTCCTTGCCTTTGACATTGGTCACAAGCCTTTGCATAGTCATGGGCGTCTTTTTGAATAGTGGGCCAGTAATATCCGCATTGTAAGATTTTATACGTAGTTTGTGCACCTCCATGATGGCCCCCAACTGGCGACGAATGGCATGTCTTTAAGATACTACCAAAGGCGTCTTTGTTACTAGTGGTCCAGGAATATCCGCATTGCAAGATTTTATGCATAGTCTGTGCACCTCCATGATGGCCCCCAACTGGTGACGAATGTCATGCCTCTAAGATACTCATCATCTCGATCTCAGGAACACACCTCTAAATCATACCATCTGCACAAACACGAAACAAGTATGGTTCATCCTAAAAGAATTTTCTCACTTCATGCATGAATCTCTTTCGCTGTTGGAATTACATATCTTCTGGAACTATATCACTTGCTAAATAATTAGAGAAATCTGCAAACCAAGGGATTAAGTCATGTGATGATACCAACACCTACTCGACTGGAAAAGTATCATTAATCTTAAGTTCATCCCTTAGTTTTAGCATGGACTCCTCTTTAAGGCGTGATAAGTGGTCAGCCATTTGATTCTCAGTCCCTTTGCGATCCTTGACTTCAAAGTCAAATTCCTGTAGCAAAAGTACCCATCTAATCAGCCTTGACTTTGCATCCTTCTGTACCATGAGGTATCTAAGAGATTTATGATTAGTATGCACAATCACTTTTGTACCAAGTAAATACGACCGAAATTTCTCCAATGCAAACACAACAACCAGCAACTCTTATTCAGTCACAATGTAAATCTTTTGAGCGGGATTAGTGCTTTGCTAGCATAATAGATAGAATATAAGATCTTCTCTTGCCTTTGGCCTAGGACTGCACCTTGCGTTACTCCACTAGCATTGCACATAATCTCAAATGGCAAGGTCTAATCTGGAGATACAATAATGAGGGCAGAAATCAACTTCTCTTTCAGATACTCAAAAGCTTTCATACATGCATCATCAAACATAAATTTCACCACCTTCTCCAAGAGTTTACACAAAGGGTTAGCAATCTTAGAAATGTCCTTGATGAATCTTCCATAAAAACCTGCATACCCCAAAAAACTACGAATGCCCTTCACAGAACATTGTGGAGGTAACTTTTCAATCACCTCAATCTTTTCTTTGTCAACTTTAATCCCTTTCTTTGAAATTTGGTAACCGAACACTATTCCTTATTTCACCATGAAATGACATTTCTTCCAATTCAGTACCAAGTTACATTCCTCACATATCCTTAGAACATTGGCAAGATGTGCCAAACAATCATCAAATGAGTCACCCACAATCGAGAAATCATCTATTATAACCTCAATCATGTCCTCTACCATGTTCGAAAAGATGGACATCATGCAGCGCTAAAAATTTGCGGGAGCATTACATAACACAAAAGACATTCTCTTAAACATGAACGTCCCATATGGACAAGTGAAACTGGTCTTCCCTTGGTCCTCGGGAGTAATACAAATCTGATTGTACCCCGAATAACCATCAAGAAAACAAAACCATCCTCTACCAGTAAGACAGTCTAACATATGGTCCATGAATGGCATAGGAAAATGATTCTTCTCGGTCCATGAATTTAGATTTTTGTAGTCCATGCAAACTCTCTATCCCATTACTAGCCTCATAGGAATTAACTCATTTTTCTCATTTAGAACCACCGTTATTCTACCCTTTTTCGGCATACATTGGATTGGGCTCACCCTTTTGCTGTCCACAATAGGATAAACGACACCCGTATCTAACCACTTAATGATCTCCTTCTTCACAACCTCTTACATGGGTGGGTTTAGCCTATGTTGATGCTCATGCTGGGTATACAATCAGGCTTGAGTTGGATGTGTGTACAAATTCTAGGTGGTATTCCAATAATGTCAGCAATAGACCATCCAATGGACCATTTGAACCTCTGCAAGATGGAAACTTAAGGCCTCAACTTGCCATTCTGATAAATCAGTAGTAATGATAACCAGCAAAGTGTTGTTGGCCCCCATAAATGAATACCGAAGATGAGACAGTAGAGCTTTGAGCTTCAAAACTGGAGGCTCTTCAATAGAAGGTCGAGTCGGCGGGGTCACTCTATTCTTCAAATCAAGATTGAGCTTGTTTGGTGCATAATTGTATGAAACCCTACCAAAAAGTGCATTAACCAACTCATCATACTCGTCAATACTGTCACTGTCAAAATTTATAATAACTGTTGTGAGGGCTTCAACACCGAGTCTCTCCTCAACAGAGGCAACCAAGTCATCTTCATCGACTGTATCTATCACAGAAATCACATGCATATCTTTTGGCTGCTTCATAGATTAACTTACATTAAAAGTGACCTACTTATTATTCAATCAAAACTTCATCTGTCTAGTTTCCATATCAACCAAAGCATGTCCAGTCGTAAGGAAGGGTCTTCCCAAGATAATGGGAACTTCAAAGTCAACCTCACAGTCAACGGTGACAAAATCAACTAGAAAGATGAAGGATGCAACCCTCACCAAAACATCACATAAGATACCCACTGGCTTCTTCACAGTGCTTGGTTTGGGCTATCCCAACCCCAACTATTTGTAAACTGCTAGCGATATCAAGTTAATGCTAGCACATAAATCACATAATGTCTTCGCGAAATTGAAACACCCTATAGTGCATGATATCGTGACTGCACCTGGGTCTTTTTTTTTCTCAACCAATGATCTACAAGCTATGGCACTCAATGGTGCACATTATCCATGGTCTCAAAGCTCACAACCACTTTTTTGTCACCAAATCTTTCATAAATTTTGCATAGCCTGGCATTTGTTCTTAAGCTTCCACAAGAGGGATGTTCACTGACAACTTCTTCAATATTGAGATAAACTTTTGATAGTTTCCCTCTTCAACTTTATTTTTCAACCTTCGTGGAAAAGGCGGAGGAGGTCGTTGAATGGGATTCAATAATTGTGTGACCTCCTTTTCCTTCCCTTTGTCATACTTAGCGTCTTTTTCAGTAACTAGAGGCTTTTGAGATGCATCACCATCTACCACCAAATTTTCTGTTTCAGTCTCATTTACATCGACCATAATTTTGGGCATGTTTTTCTTGTCATCAACCATAGGAATATGTGGGTCTATAGTAGTCTTTCCACTTCTAGTAGTAATGGCTAGGCAATGGCCATCATTCTTGGGGTTTTGGACGGTGTTTCTCGGAAGAGTACTTGATGGACGTTGATTCAATGCAGCAGACATCTACCTAAATTATTACTCAAGATGTTTGATGGCGATCACATGAGACTCAACTTTTTGGCTCATTCCTGAAATGTCTACCCTAATCTCCTTAAGGTAATTTTCTTGGCTCTCAGACCCCTTAACAAGTTTTGCAAGTAAAGCTTCCATCCTCGAATTGCAAGCATCAGTATCACAGTTCCCCAGTGGAACATAAAGTCCATTTTTGTCCTTGTAATCATCTTTCCACTTCCAATCACTATCACGATCTCAATCTCTGTCTCTATACCCCGACATGTCTGTAGTAGTTTTGACCTTGATTCCCTTGCCTAGAGTTCCAATTTTCTTGGTTAGACCCTTAGCTCCTGGCTCAAAAACTTGCCACCTCTCTGTCTAAATACTTAGCTTCTTCCTCAGAATTCGAATCTTCATACCTTGGTGCCTCACCTTATGCACCTACCGTATTCACCTTTTCTGCCCCAGCTGCTACAAACTGCTTAGCAAGTAATCCAATCGCAGTTCTCAATTGTGCTACCTTTTTAACCACTGTCTCATATAATACTCTCTGCTCTACTGACGCTCCAATTGCATAAGTGCCTGCGGGCCTGTCTGTCTCCTGAGTATGCCAACCTCGGTTGGTTTTAGTGATTCGATCAAAAATATCTGAAGCCTGCTCCCAACGTAGACTCATGAATGCCCTACTTGTGATATTGTCTGCTACTGCCTTGGTGTTCGTATTCAAGGCTCTATAGAAGATTTTGAGCTAGTTTCAACCAGTCATCCTATGGTTTGGGACACTCTGCAACTTCTTCTTGAACATTAACTAAGTCTCGTATAGTGCCTTCAAATGCAATTGTCTGAAGTTGTATATCTCATCTTTCAATTGTAGCACTCTGGAGGGCAAAAAAAATTGTCCGAAAATTGGGTTCTCAACTCGTTCCAGTTAGTAATAGATCCACGTGGTAATTGATGAGTGGCGCTTTTGCCACTCATTTGTATCTTTTTTTCTTAGGAGTTTGTGTTGTTAATCTATAAAATGAGGCTAATTACCCTTTGAATAGTGTTAATTTTAGGTATTGTGGATTTACAAGGAGTTATGATAAAAAAGAGTGAAATCGAGGCAAAATAGAGCTAAAATGAAGCTAAATTAGACAAGTTTGGAAAACTGGAAAAAAATACTCATCGCTATCGCGATGGAGTAAAGTGAAGATTGCGACATGGTCAAAGTCAACATCACGCAATTGCGTGAGAAAGCAATCATGGTCTCGATGATCAAGTAGTCAGCGCCTCATGATCGCGAGGCCACCTGATTGTGACAGCAATGAAGAAATTCACCAGGCATCGGGGGAAGGTCTGGAATTGCACAAATTCGATCCCAATTCATCAAAACTCAATTCCAATCCATTCCAAGACATCTTTGGCATAATTTACAATTTGGGAAGCTAGGGTTCTTGACCCAACACCCTTGGAATTGAAGATTGGAAGCTCTGTATTGTTAATTTCTCAAACCTTTCTTCTTTTCCTTGCTTTGTATAGAATATTTAAGTGTAGTTACATTTGATACTTGGGTATTTCTATTTAGATATAATGCAATACTTTGGTTTTGAATTTGGATTTTGATTTTATCTAATGCTTTTGTATGAATTGACTACTCTTGAGTTATAAATGGGTTTTGCTAGTTTAAATTTATCTTGTGCTTCATCTATTTCTACTCTAGTTAAGCCTGAAAGAGGAGATTAGATTGGAAATTGCCCATTCGATTAATGCTTAAAAGAGTTAATTGAGGTTGGAAAAGGTTAATTTAAGATGATTTGGGATGTATGATCCATCTTATGGAGTTTGTTGCTAGACATAGTCAAATTCTAGAGTAGTCATAGATTGGAATTACTTGTGTTGGCACTTGGCTAGTGTTTGAAAGAATCTAGCCAAGAAATATTTGTCAATCGATTGAAAGATGTGGCGGATACTTGAGGTTCCAAGGCAAAGTTGCTAAATTCGTGATTAAATCGTGGGTAGTTACGTTGATTGAATACAGTGGATCGTTGATAGAATTAATTCCCCGTGTCATGTTCCTTGTTTCCCATCGTTATGAAAGCCATTGATCACTTGTTCATATATTAAATTGGTTTTATCCGTGTTTCACTTTTATATATCAAACCCCCCCCCCAAAATATTTGTATCTTAGGTTTGGATTCAAGCGAATTGCTTTTATTTTATACTAGCTCGATCGCTAGTCACATTATTGTTCGTGGATTCGACCCCAACTCTAAGTTGGATAAAATATATTGCTAATGACCGCGTACACTTCTTTTTGAGGGTGTATTTGAGCGTTATCAGTCTGATTGCCTCTTGACTCACATCGAGAAAATTATATGATTTGCAGATTACCACAAAATTCATCACATGCATGTTCGCATCATTAGTAGGAAGTCCAAGAAATACCCCTTTTAGGTTCAGCAAGTGAATCATAACGCTCGTAATATCGAACTTAGTCCCTTGAGGTAATTCAGATGGAATGATAGCACCTGTCTCAATTGGCTCCAAATAATCCAAATCCTCCTCTGGATCTTCATAAATTAGAAGATATTATTGTAGTGGCTGCTGCACCCTTAGCTTTCTCTGTCTTTCCCGATCGTCAAGTGTAATAAGCCGATTAGCTTCATTTTTCCTTGCTCTTTCGTCCCTAGTTGCCTGCCTGGAAGCCTCTTATCTGGCATTCTCTTCAGCCATTAATCGGGTAGTGATTTGCTCTGCAGTCTCATGGCCAACTGGATGAAGTGCTGGTTGGTCATAAAGTTCACCACCCCCATGAGCACCTTCGAGTAACGCCGCTAGATTATGAACTCCGTCGTTAGCCATTCTCCGATTATTTCTCATAGTTTTTTTGAATTCTGTATCAAGTGGAATCAGGGGATTGCCTTGACTCTGAGTACTGGGCATACATCGGTGTGTGCCATAAAAATAGCAGAAAAGAAAAAATTAGCAAAAGAATCAACCAACCCGACAAACACAACTAATCACTCCGTAATGGTATTCCCCAGTAACGACGCCAAAATTTGATGTCGCCCAAATTACACCTCCCAAAAAGTATAAAGCGACCGTTGAATTAAATATAGAACCCAACAAGGTTGGGGTCGATCCCACAGGGAATAGGTGATTTCAAAATATTTGTATGCTGATTTTAGACTTGTACATAATGTTTGAATTAGGACCTGAGGGCTCAGGTACAATTCGACACCATTGATTGAAGGTTGGAAACTTGAGAGCTTTTATGAGTTTAAATTTTTGATTTGAACATTGATTTTTAGTTGTAATGTATTTGTATGTGTGTTAAGCCTTTAGACAAGTCTAATACTAATGTTTGGGTTAGTTAGGATAGTTTGGAAAGGACTCAAGGGGCTCAATTGAGTTTTGACACATTTGGAGCAAGTTTGGAGAAAATACAAAGCTGAATAATAATTTTATCTTAATTTCAACAATGATTTTCTTTTAATTTTTGAGGATTTAGAAGATGATGTTTGAATAAAAGTTGCATCTCTTTGTGTCTAGTTTTCATCAATTTAAACTGTTAATGATTACAAATTTGTATAAAAAGTTATGATCACTTTTATTGGAGACTGTAGAGAAGATTTTTTGACAACTTTTTCAATTTTTTCTAAATACCAAGTTCTATAATTTTTGTTTCATTCTTCACCATTTTGGAGACTTGGGAGCTCGATTTTGAAAAATTTTGATCTAGATTTTCATCTACAAGCTTTAGGTAAGTGATTCTAACTCAAATCTATAATTATATTATGAATTTAACCTTCATTATTTTAACATGAAATCAAATATAGATTTGGACTCCTGTGGTTATGGGTAGCTCAGATCTGCAATTATTTGAATTTTAGATTTGAGTCTTGGGTTTAACTTTTTTACTTGACTATTTTATACTATAATATGGATATCATTGAACTCATTTAATCTCACTGAGTAATCTTTTGAATAAATTAAATTTTTTTGATAAATTTTATATATTGTAAAGGTATTGGGAAGGCAAAAGCTTCATTTGGATCGAGGTTAAGACTTTGACCTTCGATGAGAGATGTTTTTCTCTATTAAGTAGTTAATAAAATGATCTAAGAATAAGGGAGTGTCTTATAGGTGAGATGTCGAGCAATTATGCGAGCATCAAATATCATGCTAGGTTGTATGCCTTATTTTTGTTGAATTGAATTGATTGATTATTTTTTAACTGATCATTACCCCATGTTAGAGATGATACTACAGACATTGAATACATGATATATTATATTTTGAGTAATGGACATGTAGATAACATGTTTGGTTATTGATTACGCCTTATTCATATGTCATATGATTGCATATATAATTTGATTCTGTAAAGATATATGTGGAGATCATTTGTGTTGAGTATATGATATTGAATGTTTAGACCGTTCATGTGGGTTTTGTGATATTATATATTGAGACCATCAGGGTTGAGTATTTAATATGTATGTTGAAATTATTTTTGCGGCGTATGGACAATGTAATTGTTCTTCATGTTCATAAAGTGTACTCATCTTTGAAGGAGATTGTATCTCTATAAAGACGTTCTCAGGTCCTTTTTTTCATAAGTCACATGTTTTTTGGTATTTTTATTTTGTTTAAGTGTATGTGATGCCTTTGACCTCAACTCCACCAAATATCATGTTAACAGTCCCCAATGTACCAAAGCTTAATAAGACTCAAAACGATTCCTGGATTTCTTTGATCCACTCGACAAAATTATAGGCCTTTTCAAGTACTGACCTCTATAAATTCTGGTAGGGGAATTGAAGACATCAGATCTTCTTTGATCCACATATTGGTACTGTACTAATGGTACACTTCATTTCATGTCTAAACCGGCAATTCCTGCACACTTTACTTGAGTTACAATTAAGCATAAGGTATTTTTGGGTTGAAACCCCAGATAAATGTTATTTCATCCCATTAATTCAATACTATAGGGAGCATCATTCTCTCTTTTTTGGAATCAACCCATGAAGTCATGTAGAATTGCCATATCGCCCTGCTTTATCTTAGAGATATTCTCTATATGAGATTTCTCTCTCCAAACTCTAACATAATCTTTGAAAAAGTCATCTGCAAGCATAGCAAAAGAATTAAAAGAATTTTCAAGTAAATGAGCATACGAAGTTATGACTCCCTTTATAAGTGTTTCACCAATTTTTTTTTTATCAAAACGAATTTGATTTCTTCTTTGGTTAGATTATTTCCCTAGATATTGGTAGTGTATATAGTCATGTGCTCTTGTGGGTCTGTAGTCCCATCATACTTTGAGATGTATAAAATTTTGAACCTCTTTAGGATAAACATTAGTGCAACACTTGCTTTGCAAGGTCGTTTTGAGTATTTCTTTGAGTCAGGACCTTTGATCACCTATGGAGCCCCTGAATTTGATCCATTCAAGAGTGAATTTCCTTCACTTACTTTATGAATTTTGCCCTGAATGGATCCATTTGTCCCTTGGACAATCTCAATTTTAAAACCTCTGACTCTTGCATTGTCCAATTGTCCCCCGGTACCATAATTGGTCAGAACATTTCTTGGGTTGCCAGTCGTAGCACAATTTGGGGTGCTAGTGTTCCAAAATTGGTGTTTTTGGATAAGGTCATAATCACGTGCTTCAAATGGGTCACTCAAATGCTTCGCTGAGCCGTCAGGGCCTTCATAACTTTTTTGAGACTCAAATCCTCTTTTCATCCCTGAGGTGACCCAACGCGACTAGAGCATCCACAACTCGCCTTTAGGGTGTTTTCTAAATCATTTTCTTCATATTCAAAATGTGGGTGTGGCCTTCATCCACTGTCGTTTGCTCAAAACTTGTGGGTAGTTCTAGGCCATCTCTGTTTAAGGGCATGCCATCATTTTGGTGTACTGCATCATACCCTCGGTTCTCATTCAACATCTTTCTTTGAGATATGGTGGCAGTTGTTTCTTGAAAAATAGTAGAAAAGTTAGAAAATAGTTTATGGCATGTCAATACAATACCATAGTTGCCCTGACCCTACGGTGGGAGCCAAATTATTTACTCCTAAATCAGTGATTCAAAATAAAGATGGAATTTATAATCAAAATTCAAGGGCACGCGGATTATAATGAACAAATAAAATGTTCTTGATGCTAAACTAATTGCTAATTTAAGTAATAAGAAATACTCCATCAGTTTCAATTTGTTTGACCTATTTTGACTTGGCACAGGGTTTAAGAAAATAAAAAAGATTTTTGAATCTTGTGGTCTTAAATAAAAGATGTGTCAATTATACCAAAATATCATTTAATCTTCTGGTCTTAATCATGCCATGTAAAAAGTTGGAATGAAAGGGTTGTTAAAAAGGAAAAGGGTCATTCTTTTGAAACAGACTAAAAAGGAAATTCAAACAAATTGAAACGATGGGAGTAATAGATAGGAACAAAAAATTAAGAGATAATAAGTAGAAGAGATTAAGTAAATCTTATTAAGTGGTCTCGTGCGGCATAGTCAAACAATATGTCGTCGGGAAAACTCTAGCTTGAAAGTTTGATAGCTTGTATTACAACTATGTGTATAATATTGTCTTTGTAATGAAAATCAGATGAGGTATAAGTGAAGAAAAGGAGCGCACTTATAGTTTCGACCCTAAGTAGCATCTTTCACGATTGACACCTTTCATAATAATTCCTATCTGCATGTTTGAGTTATTACGTACGTGGTTGTGAAACTGTCAGAACGAATCTGGGATTCTTCAGGAACAATTTGTTGATGTGTCTTATCTTGAGAGGCCTCTAGCACACTCTTGATCTCACCATCCCAGAACTGAATGGGTTTGCATCGTTGTTCAGGATCTCCATTGAACAAGACCAGCCTTATTGGGTATGACACAAGATTGTGCTCGATGTTCTTATTCTCGCTGCGAAAAAGGACCAAAACTACCCCTTAACTCTCCAAAATGGAGCGAAAATATCCTCCGTTTATTTTTTGGCTCAAAAATACTCCACCGTTAATTTTTTGACTCTCAAGTTCCCCTCTCTCTAACAGAATACCACCACGCACGCCACATGAAAAAAAATTATTGTATGGCCAGTCCACGTCAGCATCCACGAAGAAAATCACCCTACTTAATCCATTAGCCCACTTAATAATCATCAACCCATTTTTTGTACATTTAATACCCGACCCGACCTAAGAAGCAAAAGTAAAGGGTAAAGATAGATCGCCCCTTTTGATATCACTTAATCTCTCTCAAAAAAAATCAATGCAGACTACGGCTCATTATGGCTTCTAGTTTTCTTCATCTAGGGTTCATTCCAGCTTAAAGTATTGTTTCTCTAGTAGGTGCTTCATCTTTGGGCAAGATTTGTGAATGTGCAAGGTTACATCCCTGCCAATCAACAAGGCTGTAATTTCATCCTAGCAATTATAGGCATTTAGTTATTAGCAGAATATGCCCTCTCGAAGGAAACATGTGGAGTCAAAAGAGAAACATATCAGTAGTAGGAGTCATCTTTGTTGACACACAATTTTGATTCTCCTTTTTTTCTAAAATTAATTTTTTTTCTCCTATGCTTATGAGTCTCGGTGACTTTGCCAAAATATCTTTCTTACATTTCGAATTAATTTTTGATAAATTTGGCGCCAGTAATAATTTTAAAACTACTATTTCCATTACTTTCTATTATGTATATATATATATATATATATATATATATATATATATATATATATATGTATGTATGGTAACTACTAATAGCATATTTTATAAAATTGTTTGAAAGAAAAATAAAATATATTTTTATAATTTACTTTTTTTCACTATTTTTTCAACAAAAATATTGGCGTGTTAACTTTTATTTCAAATTCTAAATAAATTCTGATATACTATTACACGATTCTATTTGTAGTTTCATTTTATAGTGAAATATGGCTATGCGCCTAAAATTATTTAAAATATAAAATATGTATATAAAGTAATATATATATATATATATATATATATGTGTGGGTGGGTGTGGGTGTGTGTATACGTATATCTTTTGAAAAATTAGTTGGGACGAAAAGAAGTATCGTTAAATTAATTTAGTGAAAAATGATTGGAGAAAATTGGATTTTTTTTCTTTTCCTCCAAAACTAGTTTATTTGTTAAATTTGGGCCCGATTAATTCCTAATCCCACCCAACAAATAGCAGCCCACTACTCTAATTTCCCAACCCGGCCCAAACCCACTACAACACCCATCTCCCTCACCTCAAACCCATTTGAGTTTTTTCAACGAAACCAATGAGAAATCAAGTTGTCAGCATAAATCCCACCCCTTCCTCTATTATCTTTGGCTTTTTAGAGTTGCATAAGCTCACCATCTCCACTATTAGCTTGAAGGAGAGGAGAAAATCTGACTGTAATCAGGATAAGGTCTGTACAACCTGATGTTTTGCTCTCTATCTCCTTCAAATCAATCTGAAAGAGGTAAATACTTTAGCCCTCTCTCCTTACTCCATCTCTTTTCAAATATCTGTGGATTGTCCCATCAATATTTTTGAATTTAAAATTTTGAATTCAATTTGGAGCATCTTTGAGAAGCTTATACACTCCAAAATATGCCTATAAAAGGGGGCTTTGGCCATTCCTTTGAGGGTAAGAGTGGAAGATTTAAGAGCTTAAGGATAATTTCAAAGAATTCACCCTCTTTGTTCTCCAAATTTATTTATTTCTTTTTCTCTATTTAATTTATTTATATCGAACTAATAACATCTTGCCATTATTTTTCCTCATTCACACTCAGAGTCGGAGTAGTGGAACTTGAAACTAGACACTTGTTGGCCTCAATCATTGCCCTACAAAAGGTATGTTCTATCTCCCTTAATTACATGATCCTTAGTTTAGCGTTGTAATTCACTGGTTATGTTTGGTTCGGGAGTTAGCTGTTCCACTTGATTTGTTATGAACACGAAAATTTAAAACGAAATAGTTTTTGGTCGTTTAGTTCTGCCTATTCTTTATTAAGTGTTTGTAAAATGTTTACAACTTATGGACTAGCTTTGAATAGGTTCTATGAGATTCCCAGTGTTGTTTTTATTTAGTGGATCGTTATAAGATCATCGTTGTATTAGTTTGGATTTTTCAAATATGGTAATGGCTGCTTATTTTTCCTCCTTCCCCGCTGTACATTTACAAGGCGTTAGCAGCCTTCAGTTTAGCATGAAAAAGCTCCAAAAATGCTGAAAATTTTATGTATGTTGGTTGTCCGTCATGGAATCTTTGAAACCTTTTTCTTGAATATTTGAACATGGCTTTAGTCGCTTGACATATCTCGGTTTAGCCGTGCACTTAATTGGATTCTCAATTTCTCACTTAACAAGTAAAAGAGGCTTCACGAGTTTTAAATCTTGAAATATAATTCACTTTTGTTAGTAGCTCTCTACTTTGTTTGATTTTATATCATGAATATGAAAGTAGCAACCTAAATATCAATGTGTTATGTAGGCTTAAAACTCACTGTTAAGGTAGAGTTAAATTAATTTGAGTGGCTTCTTGTATGGTTATGGTCGGTACCAACTTATATCTACCCAGCTTAAATAACTAGTGTAAAGAATGGCATCAATTTGAGGTATAAGTTGAGGTAATCAGATCGTAGCTATCAACTCTTGAAGATTATATACATGTTTAATCATATAAAAGTTGGCACATGCTAATCACCTAGCAAAGTTAGTTAAGTTGGATAAAGATTGTGGTACTAGCTTATGTACATGACTATTTTCTTTTGACGAGGAATTCAATTTTCTATTTTAAGGTCTGTTCTAACCATCCAAAGGTGCATTTGCATAAGTACCAAATTAAAACTTGTCTCCTTTCCTAATTGTAGCTATTAAAAATTTGAAAGGCTAGTTGAAATAGGTAGTCATACTATTATTGGAATAAGATGACATTTCTCTTTGGTCTTGACAAAGTCCTTTTCAAAAAAAAGTATTTTTAACCGCTACATGAATTATTTCATAGATCCTGGACCTGATTATTTCTTGCCAACAAATGGTAGGTATTGACTTGATAAGTTTATGCCTGCATAACTATGGTGAGTATTTCCTCACTTGAGCAGTATACATGACCCCAATTACCCTTTTTATTGCTTCCTTAGCAAATTATGTTAGTTAACTGAGTTAGTAATTCTATAAATAAATCAACGGGGCAATGACTTTTGTCTGAATTTTAGGGACCTCAAAACTGCCAAGAATTGATCTCCATGAGCAAAATGGGTTAAATTATTAGTCCTCCTTTAGAGATACTTTGCTTATTTGCTTTAATTGTCTAGAACATGATGGAACAAGATCTTGGTCAAAGTAAAGAAAGTGATAAGATATGTTAAAGGGGTAAAGTAGCATGTATATACCAATCTCTTTTCTTTTTTTTTTTGGATTTTTATTAAGCAAGAAGCAAAGTTTTTTTACAAATGCATCTTTAATTTGAATCATTGTAACTTTTTTTGTGGAAAATTAGTTATTATGCGTTCTTGATGCAAATCCATGTAAAGGGAATTATAGCAGTCTCAATTTTTTTAATTTATGACAAAGTTTTTCCCCTTTTTCTTTGTCTAATTTAAATATAAATGGGTCCACATTCATAAAGAGTATCGTCCGTTCCATATCAATTTGGTTAATGTATTTTATTAAGCTGCTTATGTTTCGAATGATTCGATTAACTCTCTAATTCTTATCTTTATCTTTGTTTCATGTGAAACTCTTGCTCCTCTATTTTGCTTTACTTCGTGTGATATGGGGCTGATGTGAATTGAATCATCTTCGAGTTGTTATTGAGCGTAAAGAATAAATCCTAGAATTAGAAATTCCCCCCCCCCCCCCAACTAATTTGGATCTGTAAACTTCCTGTATTTGAGTAGCTTAGATCGAGTTTTGTTTTCATTATGAGCATCTCTTTTAATCAGTTTTGTTTATGAAAAAAAATTCCTTGTGCTTTGGACTAAAACGTTGATTTTAATATTAGAATAACTAGTGTTTGTGATCAATTTCAAGTAGAAGTTCCAGTAAGATAGATCGATATTTGGGCGTGAAAATATGAAATAAAAAAAATAGTCTCTGGTTGTTTGGTGTTAATACTTTCTTATTATGAGTTTTATAGGTAGTGACTTAATTTGAGTAAGTTTTCATAAAGTTTGAGGTTTTAAGTTTGAAAATTTGCCATCTTTACCCGTTAACATTCTTCTGTTCTCATGTGTGAAATTGGTTAGCTTTGTTAAACTTTAAAACATCTAGAATTGGTAATCCTCGGTCAATCTTCTACCCGTTTGATGTTTGTAGATGTAATGACGACATATTTAACCAATCATTTTTACATTAATGAATCGGCATTTTTTTGAATAAAGGAGCAAATGTTTGTCTTAAGTATAAATTAAAATAACGACTTTTCTTTTAGAATTTGTACAAATGAAAAATATTAATTATTGGTTGTTTAATCATCTTAATTGGAGTTTTTAAATAAATTACTATTAATAGGTTTCAATTGGTTAACCCGTTTATATTTGCAAATAACTCACCCATCAAAAATTCAATTTTTATTTAACTTAATATAGTTCGAATATTTACTATTTTTTATATCTATTTCTTAACATTATTTTAAATTTTCATATTTCCAAAGGCCCCCAGAACACAAGGTATATACGTATTTATGCTATCATACACAAGGTATATTTTATCACTATTATTATTATTTTAATATTATTATTATTTATATGTTATTTCAACTTTATTATTCATATACACTTTACAATTACACTTTATTCTTCACTTAGTTTCAACCTATTAAAATCTCACAAATAAAAAATAAACTTTCAAATATTTTTCATGAACTCTTAAATATACATGTATTTTTATTGTAAATAAATCCTCACATACATTAAAATATGCTTTCCTTTATTTTATAATGATTTTATTTACGTACTTAAATCCATATACTTTTGAACATTTTTTCTTATAAAATCATAAGACTTTTTACTTTTCAATATATATTATTGCAATTATGTTACCATTAACTTTTCTTTTCTTCCAATTTTTCATATTTTGAAACATACATAAATATTGTGCAATAACTATATTATATCCTTGTATATTGTAGTGACAAATCTTATATACCTTAAGTCTTTTCTCAAAAAATAATAAAACTTTTCTTGTCACTATTTTCGCAAATGATAAAACAAATATTTTTCTAAATGTTTTTTTTTCTAAACTAAGTTTAAGGACTATCTTCGAATAGGCTCTTAGGGGTGTTTAAGACCTTCCCCTCGAACAACCAAAATCCTTACCCGTAATCTCATTTTCAAAAAGACCAGGACAAACTTTTTTACATTATAAAATTGGTTTTCCTAATTTTTTCCTAAAATTTAAGTGGCAACTCTAAACATTTTCAAAACCAGGTAGAAGAGTCGGACGTTGTAAATGTATTTTGACCAGTTCAAAATAGGGCGCGGCAGATTGGCGACTCTACTGGGGAGTAAACTTAGGTTTTTACCTTATCAAGCTTAGTTTAGGAATTTTATTTGGAATATTTATTTATTTTCAGTACATTGCTTGCTTTATTTATATTTATATCATACTTTGTTTGAAAGGACGCAGACCAAATCCAAACTTGTGTTCCTTATTTGTTTAAAAACACTACTTGTTTCTGCTTTCTCATTTGCACTTTCTATCGAGTCTTTGGCGGTACACAAACACACACTGAACACGCGAGGGGTGTCCTGCACTCCTCCGAACCTTCCTTGGATTCCTTAGTTTCAGAATCGGTGCAATTAGGTTAGTGCATCTTCTCGCAATTATTCAGTCCTACTCTAAAACATCTAGGAAAAACTCTTACTCTAAAAATAGATCATGTTGCATATACCTTAGGTGGGATGGTCCAAGGCATTATCTATGCAATTAGGAAGCCACCCTTCACGTCAATGGGTTCTTCATAATCCCAACGACGTTCTTTGTGTGAAAAATGATTGATTGATCCGAATGTTAAAACCGTAACAGATTCAGGACATTAGGCTTACTCTCCTTTCTTTTACTCAGATACAAATCAATCAAAACCTTACAAACATCCAGCTGATGTCCGAGGTCCCTCGAATTCTAAGGCATTGGTAGGGAAACATTCGGGTAGCTCGTGAAGAAGAAATAATGTCGCATCTGGGATCCTTGACTGATTTATTGGAGCTAAGGGTGAACAGGTTATTCATCCGACTAATGATTGAATTTTTGGGATCCAACCACGGTTACCTTCAGGTTCTCATACTTTGAAATCACGCCCATATTGGAGGAAGTGAGCCAAATTGCTAACTTTCCATTGGTTGGACGTGCACCTTTGGCCCTGCGTACTACATTCGAAAGTTGTTTCCTTCGCTCATTGGGGCTAAGAGTTGGTCCAGGATTGAGAATGGTCGAGGCAGGCTGGGTCAACCTAGAGTATCTTTTTGAGAGATTTGGTCGGAGAGAAAGTTACGATCAATTTCAGAATGATTTCTTCTTTTTCGGGGTTGATTGGGAAAGACACGGGACTATCGTCTTCATAGTGGCTTTTTTGGGGATCATGGTGTTCCCAATGAGAGGAAATCAAATAAACATCAATTTGATTTCAATGGTTCTTTTCATGTTCAGAGGACCACTCAGGGTGACAGTCGTGCCAATGATCTTAGCGGAAATCTTTCGATCATTCTCTACATGCTCTAGGGGGTATGATTTTTTAAAAGGATGCAATTTGATGCTGCAAGTATGGGCATTGGAGCACTTTTATAGAGGAATGCATATAATTGAATCAGAGAGACTGGGTGCAACAAAATCCGCAGTCATGAGCTCAGGATGAACATGTGGGATGTCCCTAACGATGAAGCACAATGGCGTACTTTCTTGACTCACCTTACTGGAAATCTCATCCAATAGCATCTACCATGGGTCAACGATCGAGTGATGTTGAGGAGACATTACTATTATTTCCTCGAATTAATAGGGTTAGAAGGAATCCATCGCTATGCACCATTAAGGGTTCTTCAACAGTTTGGGATAACACAGATGTTCCTTTATGGTCAAACATGGCGCTAGTAGAAGGAGATTATGAAAAGAGGATCCCTATAGAGAGACTCAGGAACTTGATAGAAGGATGGGGAGACATTTTTAGCCCAAACATGGGGGTCGATTCACGGTGCACCACAGAGTATTATACATGGTATATGGTGGGAGGAATTTTAGCTGGGCCGAGTTATGAAGGACTCCAGGGGATCGCCGACATCCACAGGGCGAATCAGATCAGGAATCAACGCTTGCACCTCATGCCAATATCTACTGCTATGTACCAGCAGGTGATTCCAGGATCAGTTGACTATCTTATTCCTTTAGTTGACAATGAACCAGAAGAAGAAATAGAGGAAGATCCAGAAAAAGATACGGAGTAGGATCCAGAAGAAGATTCGGAGGAAGACCCAGAAAGATCCAATGAAAGATATGGAGAAAGGTCCAAAAGAGGATCCAACAGAGGAAATGGAGGAAGATCCAAAAAAAGAATTAGAACATGATACGAATGAGTACGACCCTAGAGACGGGGGAGTAGTGCATGTGGACTTAGAAGGAAGTGAACTCACTTCGAATGCACACTCCGAGTATGGACCCATAGAATTTGGTAGTGAAGAGGATGCAGATCACTAAGGGTGGCAGCCTGACGAGTCACCAGAGTATCATCCTGGGCCTTATTATAATTTGGATGACGACGATGAAGATCCCCTGACCTAGCCTTAGGCTTTTGTTTCCTATCTTTAGTTTTCCTAAAGGTTTTGCATGACCTATGTTATATTTTCGTACTTTTATTTCCTATCTTTTACTTTTCTTAAAAGTCTTGCATGACCTATATTGATACTTTCGTATTGGTATGCCAACTATTATGTAATCCTGAAGTCAAGACTTTTTCTTGAATTTAATTTTCATTCTGTAACTCAGGTTTTCCACCTCTCTTCGGATGTTAATGAAGTTAGATTTGTCCTGAATTTGAAAACGTGTTGAAAACATTGGATCAATTAATCATTAATGCTTGTTGTAGGCCCATCTCTAGCAAAAAGAGGTCCCATATTAGGAACCATTTTGTGAATGTCACCAACTTGGCGTACATATGTGCTACATATTTGTTACATCTTTCAATATCTCCCAAACTAACATGGTTTCCCTCTCTTTTTCTTTCATTTCTTTTATTTTTATTCATTATTAATCCCCAAATAAAGAACGCTGATTTGTGTCGATTTGCAACCTGGATGAATCACAATACAACCTTCGATCTAAAGGAAAAATGATCGAAGAATTCAACAACGCCTTGATGGTACTGGTAGATGGTTTCGAAAGCTCCCAAAAGCTGATAGATACTTAAAACGACGAACAAATAGCCAACATGGCACAATAAATTGAGATCCTAAAGGAAGAACTGCGCCAAGTGCGGGACTTAACTAAGCTTATGGCTGCTACCTTCCCCGCTCAATTCCAATTTCCAAATGCTGAATTACCTCCAGTCACTCCCACCAACTTAACAAACCCACCTACGCAAACACCGCATGTTCCCACTTACGCTCAAGCTTCACTTGCTCCTACACCCACCACCAAGGCTGCACCTAATCTTTTATTGCCTATTCAGAACTTCAACTTTCTAGTTCACTCAATAATGCAGCACATACCTAAGACACACGTCACCTATGAGATATCTGTGCCGCCGGTATATGCTACTGAAGCTCTTACTTTTACAATATATGTGGCTGTCAAAGTCCCGTATAAGGTCAATCAGTATACGAAACTAGAGAAGGACGTCCAATTGAATGGAGAAAGGTCGATAGTAGCTCAACTCGAAAGTTTGAAAAGGGTATTTAGAAACATGCAAGTCACCAAAGGAACCGAGAGCTTGGATTATGATAACTTATGCATCCATCCAGACATCGACATGCCAGTCGGGTACAAACCACCAAAGTTTGATGTATTTGATAGAAAGAGTGATCCTCATGCACACCTAAGAAACTATTGCGACAAGATGGTCGGCGTAGGAAGGAACGAGAAGTTGAGGATGAAGTTATTCATTCGAAGTCTGTTAGGAGAAGCTTTGACTTGGTACACTCACCAAGACCCTCGTAAATAGCGTGATTGGAAAGAAATGGCCAAAGATTTCATGAGTTGCTTCAGGTTTAATACCGAAATCACCCCAGACAGATTCTCATTGGCCAATATACAAAAGAAGGCATCTGAGTCATTTCAGGAATATGCATGGCGATAGAGGACTGAGGCTGCTAGGATCCAACCCCCACTGGATGAGAATGAACTCTCCAAGTACTTTATTCGAGCCGAAGAAGGTGTTTACTTTGACAAGTTGGTGTCAATGATGGGACAAAAGTTTGCAGAGTTGGTCAAGATGGGAGATTTCATAGAAGAAGGCATCAAGTTAGGAAATATTCAGTCTATGGTTACATTGCAAGCTACAAGTAAAGCTATACAGTCAGGTTTTATAATCGTTAATAACAACAAGAAAAAAGATGTATCAACTATCACACCATACTACCAACCTAGAAGTTCTTCCTACCGTTACCCTAACAACCCCCAAATTGTTGCACATGTCCCTGTATACAATACTCAGCCACACTATAATTCACCTCGACCCCAGTACACCAAAATCCACTAAGACCGTATGCCTCAATCCAAGCTCCAATTCACCAAAATAGACCAACATATGCACCAAGACCACGTCCAAATATTAAAGCCAGAAATACCCGTACCTACACACCTATCGCCGAACCTTTGGCTCAATTATTTGAGAGGTTGAGGGCAGCAGGATTGTTGCACCCAATTGAAAGGAAAAAACCCTAATCCAACCTCTCAAAACTTTGATGAAACAAGCGATGTGCTTATCACTCGGGAGTCTAGGGGCATGACACAAAAGAGTGTTATAGTTTGAAGAACCAGATTGAGTCTCTAATCAGAAAAGGAGTAATCAAATGCACCACAACTCCTCCAAATATGAACAATAACCCTTTGCCAAATCATACGAATCGAGAAGTCAACATGATTACTCTAGAGAAAGAGTGTGACTTGGAGGAAGCCATTGTGCCCGTTTGGAACATAGAAGAAGTTGCTACCTCATCTTATTAAGGGAGCCTTTGACTATCCAAACCTACCTATCGAGAGTTGTAGTAACCACTACAGCAGCTGGAAAGCCTGTCTATGACACTAAAGCAGTCCCATGGGACTATCGAGCGAAAGCCAAGGGCAATACGATAGATGATGTTGTGGCTAATGGGATGACCAGGTCAGAAAGGTGTTATGCCCCAGAGGATCTAAATCGAGGGATATTTGGGAAAGAACAAAATCCAAAGAAGAATATTACTGATGCTGAAGCCGCAGAATTTAAGAAGAACATGCAACCTAAGGACTATTCGATCGAAGAACAGCTGAAGAAAACATCAGCCCACATATCCATTATGTCCTTGCTTATGAGTTTTAAAGCCCATAGGAATGCTTTGATGGAAGTGTTAAGCGGAGTTAGCATACCAAAAGAAACCACAAATGAAGCTTTGGCTACAGCAATTGGGCGTATAGTGGAAGCAAATAAATCTCTTTCCATGATGATGAGCTACCGTCAGAAGGAGCCAGGAACAACATAGCATTTCATTTCACTGTCAAATACTGTAATCAGGTCATGAATAAGGTTCTAATCGACAGTGGTTCTGGTTGTAATATCTGTCCATTCTCCACTCTGAGAAATTTAGGTATAAATATAGAAGAGATAAGGGAAAGTCGGGTGAAGGTCAGAGCTTTTGATGGATCACAAAGAAGCATCATTGGAGAAATCTACCTAATATTGCAAGTAGGGCCAGCTGAATTTCCCATCTTAGTTCAAGTGATGGATGTAGCGTCTAGCTACAACCTGTAGCTGGAGAGGCGATGGCTCCACATGGCGAGAGCAGTTCCCTCAACTCTCCATCAGTGTGTGAAGTTTGAGCGGGCTCGCACGAAAGTTACCATTCATGGGGAGCTCAGTCATCCCATATATTCAGTTAATTCTGTTCCAGTCACGGAAGAGCTAGATGGAGCCAGCTTCCATACTCTAGAGATCATGTAAGCTGCAAGGATCAATGAGAAAGTAGAGTCGGTTGAAGTAAAAATGTCTAGTGCAGCAAAGATGGTTGCGTCAGAGATATTGAAATATGGGTATCAGTCTAAGATAGGACTAGGGCCAAAATCCAATGGTATAATTGAACCAACCCAGTTGAAACATCAGAGAGGTACCACTGGGCTTTGATATAAGGCCGCTTTTGGAGGAGTCTACAGTGAAGAATCAGGAAAGACATTATTTGTGCCAGCCCAAGTCCCAGTTTTAGAGCAAGCCGTCCTCATAGAAGGAATAGGGAATATTTTTGTATCCGTAATCGAGGAAGGACTGGAGATAGATCTCAAGAAGTTGACCATCCGTGATGTTTAACCTGGAGAAGTCTTGCAGAATTGGACCATAAGCCCATCCCTGTTTCGACAAGAGTCCTGGTAGTGTGGAATTGTAGTTGATTTCAATGTTGTTTTTGCATGATCAATTGAGGCTTGAATTATGCCTAAGCCTTTTTTTTCTACTCGTCTCTTGCTAAAAGTCGAACGATTTTCTTTTAATAAAAATCTTTATTTTCTAAAAGAAAAAAGTTATTTTCCCTATTTTTCTTAAATGTCTATTTATTTTACTCACCTTTTATCATTTTTAGCACTAAAATTAGTAAAAATCCCTATTCAATGACTATGACATGTAACGAATCCACTGAGCAAAATGCGAGCGATGGGTAGGATTATAAGGAATACGACTAAAGCATGATGCTTGAAAACCTGCTGCATGAGATCGAGCAACTTGAAAGTCAGAAGAAGCCTAACCTTGATGAAACTCAGGTTGTCAATTTGGGTGATGAAGAAACGGTGAAGGAAACGCGAGTCAGCATACAATTGGAACCCAAGACGAAGCAAGAGTTGATAAAATTTCTCAAACAATATGTTGATGTGTTTGCTTGGTCTTATGATGATATGCCAGGGTTATGCACCGATATCATCTCACACAGGCTGCTAATTAATCCTGCTTGTCCACTAGTGAAGCAAAAGACGAGGAAGTTTAAACCTGATTTGAGTTTGAGAATCAAGGAGGAGGTGACCAAGCAGACAGAAGCAAACATCGTTAGGGTCACAAATTACCCCATATGGTTGGCCAATATTTTGCCAGTGCCTAAGAAGGATAGGATGATCAGGATATATATAAATTATCAGGATCTCAATAAGGCTAGCCCTAAAGATGACTTTCCTCTTCCAAATATTCACATACTCATTGATAATTGTGCAAAACATGAGTTGCAATCATTTGTTAATTGCTTTGCGGGGTATCATCAGATCTTGATGAATGAAGATGATACTGAGAAGACAACCTTTATCACTCCATGGGGAGTATATTGCAATAAGGTAATGCTTGCAGGCGCAACTTACATGAGGGCCATGACTACTCTTTTCCACGATATGACCCACAAGGAGATTGAGGTGTATGTGGATGATGTTATTATCAAGTCAAGGAAGAGTTCAGATCACCTGGATGACATACGGAAGTTCTTTGAAAGGTTGCGAAGTTATAACCTGAAGTTGAATCCAGCTAAATGCGTTTTTAGAGTTCTCACGGGAAAATTATTGGGGTTTATTATTAGCAGGAGGGGTATAGAGTTGGATCCTTCCAAAATTAAGGCAATCCAGGAATTACCACCCCCCAAGACTAAGAAGGACGTAATGAGTTTCTTGGGAAGGCTCAATTATATCAGCCAGTTCATAGCTCAGTCGACAATAATCTGTGAACCCATATTCAAGTTACTGAAGAAGGATGCCACCACAAGATGGACGGAAGAATGGAAAAAGGCATTCGATAGAATCAAGGAATATTTGTCCAACCCGCCGGTATTATCTCCATTGGAGGACGAGAAGCCATTGCTATTGTACCTATCCATTATTGATGGTGCATTTGGATGTGTGTTGGGACAACATGATGAGACAGGAAAGAAGAAGCGAGCTATTTACTACCTAAGTAAGAAGTTGACACCGTATGAAGCAAGATATACATTGTTAGAACGAACCTATTATGCGTTGACTTGGGTTGCGCAAAAGTTGAGGCACTACCTATAGGCATACACCACATACTTGATTTCAAGAATGGATCCACTCATGTACATCTTTCAGAAACCAATGCCTATTGGAAACTTGGTAAAATGGCAGATTTTGTTAAACGAGTTTGATATTGTGTACGTGACACCAAAAACTGTTAAGGGACAAGCTTTGGCTGATCACCTGACAGAAAATCCAGAAGATCAAGATTATAAGCCACTCAAGACTTATTTCCCTAATGAAGAAGTGTTGTTCGCAGGAGAGGATATCTCAGAGTCTTATGGTGGACGGAGGATGTTTTTTGATGGGGCATCAAACTTTAAAGGAGTTGGAATCGAGGCAGTCTTGGTTTCAGAAATAGGTCAACATTATTTGATCTCAGCAAAGATTAGGTTTCCTTGTACAAACAACATGGTAGAATACGATGCTTGCATTCTCACACTCAAGATGGCTATAGACATGAACATCAAAGAGCTTTGGTGATAGGAGATTCTGATTTATTGGTTCATCAGGTACAAGGAGAATGGACCACTAAGAATGTCAAGATCCTTCCTTATGTACAATGTGTGAAGGAGGTGAGCAAAAGATTCACGAAGATTGAGTTCAAACATGTCCCTCGAATTCAAAATGAGTTTGTCGATACCCTGGTAATAATGTCTTCAATGATCCATCTTCCAGATAAAAATTGCATCGATCCTATCAAGGTAGATATACACAATCAACATGCATACTGTTTCCACGTAGATGAAGAACTGGATGAAAAGTCATGGTATTATAACATCAAAAGGTTGCTCAAAGCAGGAGAATATCCAAAAAACGCTACTAGTAAGCAAAAGCAAACTTTGAGAAGGATGGCCAATCATTTCATTCTCAACGGGGAAATCATGTATAGGAGGACTCTGAATTTAGGATTGCTACGATGTGTTGACACCACAGAAGCAATAAGACTATTGAAAGAAATACATATAAGAACTTATGGGCCCTACATGAATGGGTTCAGGCTAGCAAAGAAGATTTTAAGAGCCGAATACTTCTGGATGACCATGGAGAGGGATAGCATTCGATGTGTGCAGATATGTCATCAGTGTCAAATTCATAGGGATTTTATACGGGTTCCACCAAATGAGCTTAATGTGATGGGTTCTCCTTGTACATTTGCTTTTTGGGGCATGGATGTTATTAGGCCCATTAAGACTTCCGCATCAAATGGACACTGTTTTATCCTCTTAGCTATTGACTATTTTACAAAATGGGTTGAAGATTCGACGCACAAAGAAGTAACTAAGAAGGTGGTAGCAAATTTCATTCGCAATAACATAATCTGTCAGTTTGGAATTCTAGAGTCAATTATAACAGACAATGGGGCCAATCTTAATAGTGATCTCATGAGAGAGACATGTGAAAGGTTTAAGATCTCTCATCAAAATTCCATAGCATATCGGCCATAAATAAATGGAGCAGTTGAAGCTGCGAGTAAGAATATCAAGAGGATATTGAGGAAGATAGTAGATGGAAATAGAGAATGGCACGAGAAGTTACCATATTCCTTGCTCGGCTATCGCACCATGATCAAAACATCAAATGGGGCAACCCCTTACATGTTGGCTTACGGTTTGGAAGTCGTGATACGCACAGAAGTGGAAATACTTTCCTTGAGAATTATCCAAGAAGTTGGTCTAGATGACGCGAAATGGATTCATAGCAGGATTGATTAGATGATGCTTATTGATGAGAAGAGAATAGAAGCAGTCTATCATGGTCAACTCTATCAAAATAGAATGATCAAGGCATTCAACAAAAAATTCAAGCCTCGAAGATTTGCACCAGGATAATTAGTATTGAAGAAGATATTCCCTCACCAAGATGAAGCTAAAGGGAAATTTGCACCAAATTGGCAAGGTTCCTACGTGATTCACCGAGTGCTTTCAGGAGGAACTATAATCCTTGAAGATATGGATGGCACAGTGAGCACAAAGTCGATTAATTCAGACATTATCAAGAAGTACTACAATTGAAGACATCAATACTAGTTTTCTATTTTCTTATACTTTGGCATTTTTTCTTCATGTAACAGAACTACGTATTAGCCTGACTTCTCATGGCGAGATACTTAGGCAACCCTCATCGAGTTTGATCTTCCTTAGAAAAATCAAAAACATCATCCTTCATGTATTCAGAACTACGCTCGTGCCTGACTTTCCATGGAGGGATATGTAGGCAATCCTCATCGGAGTAGGTCCCTTCATATTTTACTTTTTATTATATTAAACTATGGCCTTACCTGATTTCACTTGTATACTTAGGCAGCTTGAGTCAGGCCCAGTCATTGCATTATTTTACTTTCCCTTTTTGTATTGAACTAAATTATGACTTGATTCCGCTTAGATACGTAGGCAGCCTGAGTCAGGTTCGGTCATTGTATATTTTTGATTCTCCACTTGTACTTGAACTATGTTCTGACCTGATTCCACTTGGATATGTAGGCAACTAAAAGGTTCGGTCATACCCTTAGGAAAACCCCTCTTCAACTATAGCATAGCCCCAGAATACAACAGATCGCACCATTAGAATCGCCATGGCATTTGCAAAAGCTAAAGAAGCATCATTCGAAGAATAAAAGCTACGAGGGTATACAATCGATAAATGGAGAGGCTCAAAGGATTTTGGGACATGTCATAATCTAAAAAATGATAGAGGATTACTCTATATATATACTCAATATATATGTAATATACTTGCAAAAAAATATATATACTTTTTAATATATACATACATACATACATACATATATATATATATATATATATATATATATTATTATTATTATTATTATAAAAAAAAAATAAAAAAAAAACTTTCCTACTCTTCCACCTACCAAGTCTCCCAGATTGGGAAGATCGAGCAGCTAAGGAAGTATTGAAGAATTTAGATGACAAAGTCAGGATCCCCAAATCGACACAAATTAACATCCCCTCCCAACTAAGAATTTTTCTTTGAGCATAGGAAAATAGGAATCAAGAAGGACAATATCAAGTCAAGTTGCTGGAGACAATTGGAAACATCATGCCACTTATCAGGATAGCAAGAGCCACAATATTTTCTCCTTATCCTATTTTTTTTAAAACATCTTACAATGATCCTCACAAGCTCTAAAAAGTCTCATTTATCATATTTTGCTGGTACATCCAAGATCCGGATCAAAAGGTTGAAGGTAGAGGGCCCTCGTAGGACAAATAGGCTATTTTACTTCTTTCAAATAAACTCCGCCAATCGAATCTTGCCACCTGACTGCGTCGAAGAACTTTTCCAATCGAAGAATCACTGTCTAATTGCGTCAAATAACTCCGCATCTAATTTCATCAAAAGCCACACACTCCGAGGATTGTACATAAGCAAACAAAGTCGAATCTCATATTTTGAGGATTGTACATAAGCAAACAAAGTCGAGTCCTGCATCTTGAAGACTGTACATAAGCAAACAAAGTCAAACTCCCGCATTTAGAGGACTGTACATAAGCAAATGAATTATGCATTCCGAAGATTGTACATAAGCAAGAAAAGTGACTTCCAGCCATATCGGAGCTTGTACATAAGCAAAGCGAGACTCTTCCAAATCGGAGGATGTACATAAGCAAAGTGACGCTCCGCCATATCGGAGAATTATATTTCAGCAAACAAAACACGCTTTGCCAATCATAGATTCGCACCATAGCAAACGCCATTAGAAATCCACTATCGCAACAGAATCAGATCCCAATAGCAATATCATAATCGAGCTTGCATTGAAAATTACCTCGCCAGAAGGAGGTTTTTACTTTTAAGCAACTATCCCGTCAGTCGGAGGCTTTTTCTTTTTAGCAATTGCCCCGCTAGTCGGAGACTTTTACTCTTCAGCAATTGCCCCGCCGACAGAGGTTTCTACATTTCAGCAACTCCCCTGCTGACAGAGGTTTTTACATTCCAGTAATTGCCCCGCCAGTCGGAGGCATCTATACTATAGAACGGAGATTACAATCCTAGTTTGAATATCTACACTCTACTCTTTACATTATAATTTCAATTACTATTTTTGAACCACAACAGGTACTTTTCACACTTTTTACCTATTTTGCAGGAGAACACATTACAACGTGGAACTACCTCTAAGCAGCGATTGAGACATTGTTTGATGAGGAATACCAAACTCACAAGCTATAGTTCAAAACTAGCACTCCGACTTCAATTCTTGCAATCAATAGTTCGTACTTCCAAATAGAACTCATCTATTCTTATGAACATCATTATCCCTCTCTAATCCACTTCCAAAATCCTCAGAATTAGATATTTTACGTTCGAGAGCCTACTCCCCATCCAATAGTCAGACATGATCTTATAGAGAAGCGAGACATACTTAAGTAGAGTCCCGTTTATGGTTGTGTTGTGCACTTCATTTATAATCAGGGGGCTACAAAGTATGCCCCATTCCAAAAAGGATATCCATCATCTGGGAGTTTTTATCTATCTTTAATATCACGAAGTTCTTTCTAAAGAAATCAGTGTCAACAATAAATTTTACACTGGGGCAAATTTTGAGGACTGTCTCAAAATTTACCATAATCCGTTATTCCAAAACTACAATCGGCCTGATTTCTTAGGAACATACAGGTAGCTCAATCCGAGCATGGTCGTACCCACTATATTCGTCCCAAAGTATTCTTTTATCCATCGCAATTAATATTAGTGTCATCATAAACCCGATACTGGGGCAAAAATTTTAAGGACCTCACAAAATTTTAACATTACTCCACTTTCGAACTACATCGGGCTTATTCTCGTGATACCCGAGATATGTAGGCAACTCATAGACCAGAGTTTGGTCGAATTCATAATCACTCTCATGCACACTCTAGATTCTCATTCCACCTTCTGAGTGCATCCCTTCCAAAACCAATCTGATTTATCTGTTGAGACAAAATTGGTTAACATCAACATCTTCGCCCAAAGACTCTTTCATTATCTTTGGTCTAAGAGAGGCAAACTGTTGACACCCAATTTTGAATCTCTTTTTTTCTAAAATTATTTTTTTTTTCTATGCTTATGAGTCCCGATGACTTTGCGAAAATATCTTTCTTACATTTTGAATTAATTTTTGATAAATTTGGCGCCAGTAATGATTTTAAAAATACTATTTCCATTACTTTCTATTTATATATATATATATATATATATATATATATATATATATATATATATATATATATATATATATATATATATATACTATTTTTTCAACAAAAGTATTAGCATGTTAACTTTTATTTCAAATTCTAAATAAATTTTGATATACTATTACACGATTCTATTTGTAGTTTCATTTTATATCGAAAAATAGTTATGCGCCTAAAATTATTTGAAGTATAATATATGGATAAAAAGTTATATATATATGTGTGTGTGTGTGTGTGTGTGTGTGTGTATCTTTTGAAAAATTAGTCGAGACGAAAAGAAGCATCGTTAAATTATTTTAGTGAAAAATGATTGGAGAAAATTGATTTTTTTTTCTTTTCCTACAAAACTAGTTTATTTGTTAAACTTGGGCCCGATTAAATCCTAATCCTACCCAACAAATAGCAGCCCACTACTCTAATTCCCCAACCCGGCCCTAATCTAACACCTAAACACTCCTAATCCCCTTTTATTTCCTTCATCGTCTTCATCATCTCCAACAGACCCTCTCCATCAACATTTGACAAACTTCAACAACCCACTACATCACGCATCTCCCTCACCTTAAACCCATCAATTATTTTCAACAAAACCAGTGAGAAATCAGGTTGTCAGCGTAAATCCTGCCCCCTCCTCTATTTTTTTGGCTTTTCAGAGTTACAGAAGCTCACCATCTCCACTGTTAGCTTGAAGGAGAGGAGAAAATCTGACTGTAATGAGGATAAGGTCTGTAAAATTTGATTTTTTTCTCTCTATCTCCTTTAAATCAATCTGAAAGAGGTAAACCCTTTTTCCCTCTCTCCTTACTCCATCTCTTTTCAAATCTCTGTGGATTGTCCCATCAATAATTTTGAATTTTAAATTTCAAATTCAATTTGGATCCTCTTTGAGAAGCTTATACACTCCAAAATGTGCCTATAAAAAGGGGCTTCGACCATTCCTTTGAGGGTAAGAGTGGAAGATTTAAGAGCTTAAGGATAATTTCAAAGAATTCACCCTCTTTGTTCTCCAAAGTTCTTTATTTCTTTTTCTCTATGTTCTTTATTTTTATAGAACTAACAACATCTCGCCATTATTTTTCATCATTCACACTCAGAGTCGGAGTAGCGAAACTTGAAACTCGACACTTGCCGGCCTCAATCGCTGCCCTGCAAAAGGTAAATTCTATCCCGCTTAATTACATGATCCTTAGTGTAGCTTTGTAATTCACTACTTATGTTTGGTTTGGGAGTTAGATATTCCATTCAATTTGTTATGAACACGAAAATATAAAACGAAATAGTTTTTGGTCGTTTAGTTTTGCCTATTCTTGATTAAGTGTTCGCAAAATGTTTACAACTTATGGACTATCTTTGAATAGGTTCTTTGAGATTCCTAGTGTTGTGTCTATTTAGTAGATCGTTATAAGATCATCGTTGTATTGGTTTGGATGTTTCAAATATGGTAATAGCTGCTTATTTTTCGTCCTGTCCGGCTGTACATTTACAAGGCGTTAGCAACCTTCAGTTTAGCATGAAAAATTTTCAAAAATGTTGAAAACTTAATGTATGTTGGTTGTCCGTCATGGAATCTTTGAAACCTTTTTCTTGAATATTTGAACATGGCTTTAGTCGCTTGACATATCTCGATTTAGCCGTGTACTTAAATGAATTCTCAATTTCTCACTTAACATGGAAAGGAGCTTCATGAGTTTTAAATCTTGAAATATAATTCACTTTTGTTAGTAGCTCTCTACTTTGTTTGATTTTATATCATGAATATAAAAGTGGCAACCTGAATATTAATGTGTTCTGTAGGCTTAAAACTCACTTTTAAGGTAGAGTTAAATTAATTTTAGTGGCTTCTTGTATGGTCAAGGCTTGCACCAACTTATATCTACCCAGCTTAAATAACTAGTGTAAAGAATGGCATCAATTTGAGGTATAAGTTAAGGTAATCAAAAGGTAGCTATCAACTCTTGAAGATTATATACATGTTTAATCATATAAAGGCTGACACATGCTAATCACCTAGCAAAGTTAGTTAAGTTGGATAAAGATTGTGGTACTAGCTTATGTACGTGACAATTTTCTTTTCACGAGGAATTCAATTTTCTATTTTAAGGTCTGTTCTAACCATCCAAAGGTGCATTTACATAAGTACTAAATTAAAACTTATCTCCTTTCTAAATTGTTGTTGTTAAAAATTTGAAAGGCTAGTTGAAATGGGTAGTCATACTATTATTGGAATAAGATGACCTTTCTCTCTGGTCTTGACAACGTCCTTTTGAAAAAAAAAAATCAATTTCTACATGAGTTATTTCATTGATCTTGGACCTGATTATTTCTTGCCAACAAATGGTAGGTATTGACATGATAAGTTTATGCCTGCATAACTATGGTGTAGTATTTCCTCACTTGAGTAGTATACTTGACCCCAATTACCCCTTCTATTGCCTCATTAGCGTTGCATAAATTATGTTAGTTAAGTGAGTTGGTAATTCTATAAATAATTCAACGTGGCAGTGACTTTTGTCTGAATTGTAGGGAGCCCAAAACTGTCAAGAATTGATCTCCATGAGCAAAATGGGTTAAATTATTAGTCCTCCTTTAGAGCTACTTTGCTTATTTGCTTTAAATGTCTAGAACATTATGGAACAAAAGCTTGTTCAAAGTAAAGAAAGTGATAAAATATGTTGAAGGGGTAAAGTAGCATGTATGTACCAATCTCTTTTCTTTTTCTTTTTTTTTGGATTTTTATTAAGCAAGAAGCAAAGGTTTTTAACAAATGCATCTTTAATTTGAATCATTGTCACTTTTTCTGTGGAAAATTGGTTATTATGCGTTCTTGACGCAAATCCATGTAAAGGGAATAATACCAATCTTGATTGTTTGAATTTATGACAAAGTTTGCCCCCTTTTTCTTTGTCTAGTTTAAATATAAATGGGTCCGCGTTCATAAAGAGTATCGTCCATCCCATATCAGATTGGTCAATGTATTTTGTTAACCTGCTTGTGTTTTGAATGATTCGATTAACTCTCTAATCCTTCTCTTTATCTTTGTTTCAAGTGAAACTCTTGCTCCTCTGTTTTGCTTTACTTCGTGTGATATGGAGCTGATGTGATTTGAATCATCTTCGAGTTGTTATTGAGCGTAAAGAATAAACCCTAGAATTATAAATTTGTCCCTCCTACTAATTTGGATCTGTAAACTTCCTATATTTGAGTAGCTTAGATCGAGTTTTGTTTTCATTATGAGCATCTCTTTTAATCAGTTTTGTTTATAAAAAAAAATCCCTTGTGCTTTTGACTAAAACGTTGATTTTAAGACTAGAATAACTAGTGTTTGTGATCAATTTCAAGTAGAAGTTCCAGTAAAATCGATCGATATTTGGGCGTGAAAATACGAAACAAAAAAAATAGTCTCTGGTTGTTTGGTGTTAATACTTTCTTATTATGAGTTTTATAGCTAGTGACTTAATTTGAGTAAGTTTTCATAAATTTTGATGTTTTGAGTTTGAAAATTCGTCATCTTTACCTGTTAACATTCTTATGCTCTCATGTGCGACTGTTCGCAATAAATTTTTGTAGTGCTGAAAATTAACTGCAAGCAAAATAAATATAAGAAAAAAAGATAATTTTATTGATGAATCTTGTGAGTACAATTCTGTTGTTCTCTTGATTCTTCTCTCCTAAAATTTTCCGTGATTCGAGGGCCTTCCGTAGCGTGTTTCTCGAATGTAGGATGATTCAGACCTCCTTGAGATGTGTTTGATCTCCGGGGATGTCGTCCAGCGCTTCGTCATTTTGGGTTGATCTCCGGAAAGAACTACGTTGATTACTCCTTCAAAGAGTTATGTAGTTGATGATGTGGCTTTCTCCAATGCTTGCTGAATGACCAGAAATTATGTAACCCCTCATATTTATAGTTGTAGGGGGTAGGCAGTCCAAGTGTAAATAACCTCTTCTGCCTCATTCTCATTGGTCCATCAAGTTCTCAAGCTTATCACAAATGCTATGTGATAAGATCGCTTGTGATTGGCCAAAAACATGTCATTTGGAACACTTGGCGATTTTTAATTGGTTGTTGAACTTGACTTGGCCTGCCACGCATTTGAACATGTGGCCTTGTCCTGTTGGTCTTTAATTTGACTGGGATGCCACGTCACTTGACACATGGCATGAGTTTGAGCTTCAAGATGGACCTTGAATTGAATTTAATGCACCTATTAACTTTGTAAAGCCCAAACTAATTTCAACCCAAAAAAATACGAATTCAATTCAAATTTTGTATGAATTTGATCCAATAAACTTTATGTGTCTACAGATGCCCCCTACTACAAGTCTTGTCGAAGTGTAGATTTATTGAAATGAGACAAGGTTTGAAGTATCCAAAGGATCGACACATTATTTTTTTCACGTGTGTTTTCACACTTGTTGTGACGTGTGGCTACTGTATCATTTCGACTTCGAAATAACTTTGATTACTTCCTTTGCAAAGAAATCAACTTTCAAATGTAGAACGACCATATTTGTTATGCATTCCACATATGACAATAGACTTAGCTCCATCATTTACGTTTAGACAAAGCTCTCATAGGAATCCCTTTTTGATACAAATTGACAATCCTACTCAATGTAATATTAGGATTAATTTGCCAAGCTCAAATTAGGGTGATTCCCCGTTGGACTCCGCAATATGCATGTTTGGTGGTTTCAACTTTCGTTTTCTTGTTTTGTTCCAATGGGAATACTTTCTTCAATTGTGATTGGGATTCTCAGGAAAAGAGCTATATTTTATGAGGAACTCTTATCCTTCTTCTACCAAAAGAAAAATTCTTTATCGGGAAATGCTTATAAATAGGAGGGATGACCAAAGGTTTTACATCACAACAGCTTTCGTAATAGGCTTTCCCTGGAAGCTTGGAGCGTTCATAGAAAAAAGTTCATAGCGCGTTGTGGGAGTGTCTAAATCACAAACGGCTTGCGGTGTTGGGGAGTAAACTCGTAAAGCTACGTCTTACGTGAAAACTACGCCGAAATTGTGTCCGTATTTGCTCGGGTATCCTTCTGAAACCACCCTTTCAGTTCTGGTTCGTTATTTTTTTCTGTTTTGCGCAACCTCACGAAAAGTCTCGTATCTTGACTTAGAAATATCGAAATCAGCAGAGGCTTTTTGCATTGGAAAGTAGACTCGTAAAGCTACATCCACGAATACCAGGATCAGATTGTGCCTAAATTGTCCCAGTTATTCCCCCGAAATCAGCCTTCAACTCTTGATTTGCTGGTTTTATCAGCATTGCGCAGCATCTCGGCAAATTCCATATCTCGACTTAGGAGTATCGAAATCAGGAGAGGTTGGAAAGTAGACTCGTAAAACTATGTCACACGCGAATACCACGATCATATTGTGCCTAAATTGTCCTATTTATTCCCCCGAAATCAGCCTTCAACTCTTGATTTGCTGGTTTTATCAGCATTGCGCAGCATCTCGGTAAATTCCGTATCTCGACTTAGAAGCATCGAAATCAGGAGTGGCTTTTTGTGTTGGAAAGTAGACTCATAGATCTACATCATATGTTAAAACCACCCTCAGAGGACTTCCAAATTTTCTCAGGTAATTTTCTAAAGTCGTAGCCTAAATCTGGTGATCCTCTTCTTTTTTTTCCTTTCTTAATCAGATTTAATTTAATTCCTTTGGCAGAATATAACTTCAGTTCTTCGCAAGTATGGTGAAATTCCGTGATCGTACGATGCCGTATACTCAACTTGAGATGGCAAACGATGAACATGACTCACCTGCTAGAGTCCTTACCTTGAAGGTTCACCCTCCGGTAATCGGCGCCTTCTTGCTTGATAGAGGATCACCTGAAAAGTCTCTTCATCTATCCAAATGGTCGACAAAAGAAGAAATTGACATTCTTGACTTCAACCAGGTCATTAACACCACTGCTTTTATGCTGCAATCGTCTACTCATGACAAGGAATCTGCTGCTACGAATCCCAAAGGCTCGTATAAAGGTCATGCCACATGGAATTATCCTCAATCAGGCTTTGGTGAGTTTTGTTACACTACCTGCTATTGGGAATGGGTGGAGGATGTCCTCAGCCGTATCAAGGAGGTGTTGGAACAAACTAAAGTTTACGACGCCATTTTTGCCTCTTTATTTACGTACAACATCAATGAGAATGTTTTGCAGGACTTTTGTGAACTCTGGCATTCATCGACTAACACAATATGTGTTGGCATTGGTGAGCTCTCTATTTCATTATGGGACATGCGTATGATTGGGGGCCTTCCAGTACACGGAGCTTTCTTCAACGAAGTTGTCCCTTCGGCCCAAGAATTGACACAAGCAAACCAACAAGGGAAGTCTTTTTGCCTAAAACTTGTGCCTACTTATTTTCAGCATTCTATCGACTTTTAGATGGTGCGTCTTGGGAGGTTTCTGTTTATGATTAGGTTAATTTTTGGTTCAAAGGACCGGAGAGGTACAAGGAACCTCCACCACGGGGGTCTAAACAGCGAGCTAAACCAAAGTCAAGTCACAATCCTGGCGGCTATATCGATATGTCATTTTTACCGCGGACTGAGGAAGAGAACGCTCCTTTTGTCGAGTTAGGCGTGGAAGGGTCTCTTAGAGAGGAGATGAACCTGGCTGCCTTTCTTGCTTGCTAGACTTGTAAGTTCGTTCTTCCAACTAAGAAACTTGACAACATACGTCCTAGCGTCTTTAAGATTGCAAGTCTAATGGCTCATGGGGAGAGGTTTGCACTAGCGATCCCCGTTTTGGCTAGCATCTACAGAGTCTTAAAAGAGATCTCAACTTCAGCAAACTTAAGTGCAAGTGAAATAATTTTTCCCATACAATATGTCTATGGATGGATTGGAGAGTATTTTGACACTTACTATCGAGCACGTCATTACAATGGCGCTCGTATGTGCAAGATTGCTGGAGAAAGGATGGCTAAGAACTTTGATCTTTCAGGTGCAAGACGATTATTTCAGGACGTGGATATCTGCAAGCTCCCCAACTTGTCCATGCTACAATCTAAAGAGTTGTTTATAGCAGATAATGGCGAATTGTCTAGCTCTTGGAACAATTATATCATCAGCCTCTGTTCGAGTTACGTCACTGTCAGGTGTGATGATCACCTTGTTATGGAGCTTTATAGTCCCCATAGATTTACTCGACAGTTTGGATTCGTCCAAGACCTTCCTGGTAACTTCATCAAGCGACCATATGACGGCACATTAAAAGAATTAGCACAACTTTGGGATTCTTGCACCCTCCGTAGTAGTTCTTCAACAATTAGTGTACCACCACGTCCTGATAGGCCTCTAATGACCCGTAGGTATTCGGATTGGTGGTCAAATAGTCGAACAAACCTTGTTGGTCAGAATAAAATTATCTTAAAAGTTCCCTCTCGGCTGCCAGATCAAAAAAAGTCTTCCTCTTCTTCCCTTATTAAGTCAAAGGCAAGCCCGTTGCCTTCTAAGTCTTCGACTTCAAAGGGTATGTTAGTGAAAACTGGAAAAGGATCTAGGACTACTTCATCGAAATCGAGTATCACTCCTTCCATGGCATCGAACAACACTCGCAAGAGAAAAGTTAATTCTACTTCGCTTGAGAAAAATAGTGGACAGATGCCAACCAAAGTGCTCATCAAAGGTAAGACTTCGACTATCCTCCTGGCTGATGAAGTTGTAGATGGCAATGGTGGTACTAGCTCAACGAAAGGTGAGGTAGATCAAGACCATCACTGGAAACGCAATAAAAGGAAGGTAAAAGACCAACGTAGCGCGTTTGCTGATTTGGACGCTGCTATTATAGATAATGAGACATTTTTTGTTGATGATCCTAGCTCCACCATGCCGTTGCCTGAACTCGCAGAACAAGTAAGGTTGCTTTCCCTCTTTCTCTCTCATGGCCTTTTTTTATTATTATATATATTTATTTATTTTTAAACACCATACTAACTTTATCTTGTTCTCTTTTTTTTTTTTTTTTTTTTGAAGTTGGGCCTCAAAGACGCGGCTGCCGATACATTTAGTGGCATTTTTTATGGTGTTACCAGCCCAAGTTGCCTTGATATATCTTCTCCTCCTCTCACAGAAGCTTTGAAAAATAAAATAGAAGTTGCGGCTGCACAAATTAAATCGCCTAAAGTTCATGTACCTTCGTTGCCATTTGCTGCCCCAAATTTTGAACCACAAGAGACAATTTCTACTTTCAAAAAGTCTTACATTCTTCAGATGTGTGGTGCATTACATGAATGGCTAACGATATTCTCCGTTGATTCTTCAGATAACTTTTTAAAGTTGAAAAAGGGTGTTAACATGATTATGGAGGAACTCAAAGAGATTAACGCCATCAACACCTCTATTCTGGAAGACTCTGTCAAGACTTTTTTAAAGATGTATGAAGAGTATGACGCCATAAAATTATCTTCATCCCAGAAAATGACTTAAGAATGCCATCAAAAATTACTCTCCGAGGTGCAGCAATGTCTAGTCAATGCAAAAGAGGAAACCGTGAAGGCGAAGGGGCACATGGAGGATCTTCAATCTGATCTTGCGAAGCTTGACGAAGAACTGAAGCTCTTGTCTGTGAAGAGGGAGAAGACCATTGCACGCATAAAGAAACAAAAATAACAGTTGTCTAAAAGTCAAGAGAAGATTATCACTTTCGAAGATGCGATTCATACAATTGGAGAGAAACATCCATTATCTGAAGACGAATTGAGAAACTATCCAAATTGGAAGAGGCGGTTGAGGCAAGTCGTCAACAAATTCTGGGATTTCAACCTTTTCCATAATTTAGATATCTTCTTAGGATTTTTTTTATTATTATTATTTCTTATCATGATGTAGTGATATTTCTTTTATGGTGCAATAAAAGTGATCCTTAGCTTTCATATAAACTGTTTCCCTTGAAATTTGACTATCATTTCGTCTCCTCTTTTCTTTCCTTTTTTTTTCTTTTTTTTTTGAATGGACACAATAGATGAATTTGCCCCTAACCATGAATAAACTTTGGGCCTTATTGAGAATATGTATCCAAAAATCAAAAATCAAACTCCTTTTCGATTAATAGGAATTAATTTTTGAAGTTAACAATGAATCTATCCTATTTCGCAGCTTTAAGCGGTTATAGTAGAAAATTCATAACTTGACATAGGAACCTTTGAATCACGAGCCGCCTTTTTTGTTGTGAAGAGGACACCAAGAATTTGCAACTTTGAGCGGCTATGGTAGAAAATTCATAACTCCACGTAGGAGCCTTCAAATTGCAAGACGCCTTTTCCGCTGCGAAGAGAACACTAGGAACTACAACATATGTAAAAATCACTGTTAACACCTTAACAAATTTGAACAGATATGTCGTCAAAGTTGGCTCCGCCTTGCTTGCCTCTTCACCTTTGTAGGTATGTGGAAAAATAGGCTAAGGAACATCTGATTTACGTTATATCTATGTCACTCCAAGGTGTTGTTGTCGTATACAAGAAAGGACACACACCTTCCCCCCCCCCCCACTTTTTACATCTTTTTTTTTTTTTAAAAACTCATACGACTGAACTTAGAGTAAAAATACTCTAAGCTGCCTACGTACCTCAGGGAAAAGGATCAAGTCATAACGTAGTTCAGGGGAATGAGTTAATAATAATTTATTTATTTTTTTGGTTTTTTTTTTTGTTGTTGTAGAGCCGTACACAGTTTAGACTCATACGTACCAGGAGTGACATGCATTTTATGCTCGTGCCTTAAGGAGCGTAGGTGACCTTCATGGGAAGTATTTTTTCAGGAACTTGTTGTTGATGCGACCAACTCTTACGCCATCTTTATCAACAATTTTGTATGCTCCATTTGAATATGCTTCCTTTACAACATATGGCCCATCACATTTCGATGTGAACTTGTCGCCCAAACGTCTGTTGAGGATTATGGGTCTCCGAACAGCTAAGACCATGTCTCCCACTTGAAAGGATACGGTCGTTGAGGATTATGGGTCTCCGAACAGCTAAGACCATGTCTCCCACTTGAAAGGATCGTGACCGTACTTTCTTGTTGAAAGCTCTAGCTAGTCGAGCTTGATAGTATTCCAACTTTTGTTGTGCTTCCAGTCTTTTCTCATCCAATGCCTCTAACTCTGCCAAACGAAGTTGAGTGTTGTTTTCAGTTGTAAGTCCTTCTTGGATTGCGATTCGCAGTGATGGAATTTGTTTCTCCAATGGAAGGACTGCTTCCAGGCCATATACCAAAGAGTATGGAGTCGTCTGTGTAGCAGTTCTAAAGGTCGTTCCATGCTCCCATAAAGCTTCACCAATCTTCTCATTCCAATCTCTTTTATTCTTTGCAACAACTTTCTTCAACAGGTTACCAAGTGTCTTGTTAAAAGCTTCAGCCAATCCATTGGTTGGTGCGTTGTACATTGAAGACTTATGTTGCTTAAACTAAACTTCTCGCACAAACTCCTCATAAGCTTGTTGTTGAAGGGCGTTCCATTGTCAGTAATTATGTATCTCGGTATGCCATACCTGAAAATTATGTTTGACATAATAAAGTCAACAACAGTTTCCTTCTTTACTTCTTTCAATGGCACAGCTTCAGCCCACCTCGAAAAGTAGTATGTGGCTGCCAAGATGTACATCTCCCCTTTTGAGGACTTTGGGAGAGGTCCAACAACATCAAGTCCCCATGCGTCGAAGGGCCAAGAAGCCACTGTTGGATGAAGAGGTTCTAGGGGTTGGTGTATATAATTAGCATGGAATTGACAGGCTTGACACCTTTTGGCATGCTCCAGACAGTCCATCACAATTGTCGGCCAGTAGTACCCCATCCTCTTAATGCGAAAATGAAGTTTGGGCCCTGGTTGATGTGCTCCACAAGTGCCAGAATGCACTTCCTCCATCGTTTGTCGAGCTTCTTCTTTATCAAGACATAAGATCGATGAAATAATATTTCTTGATAGAAGATAAATCGTGGTGCCCTTCTCTTGATGTCTACCCTCTTTCGTGGATCCTCAGGTAATCTTCCATGTTCGAGGTATTCAATTAGTGGTTGCCTCCAATCTTCTTCTTCAATCACTCGAATGGATTTTCATCGATTTGAAGATCAAGACGTCCAGGGATGACCCATCGATGACATACACGCACTTTTGTTGACTCATCCTCTCCTAGTGCCATGGTCGTGGCCTAGTTAGCTAAAGCATCAGCTATGCAATTTTCTTCTCTTGGGACATGATTTAAGAACACTTGACCGAAGCTTCCAAGTAAACAAACAGCATATTGATGATAAGGAAAAAGGTCTTCCTTCTTCACCTCGTAACTCCCTAAGAATTGATTGATGATTAACTTAGAGTCTTCGTAAATGTCCAACTGGTGAATCTTCATATCTGACTCTATTTCAAGACCAACAATTAAAGCTTGATATTCTGCGACACTGTTAGAGCACGTTTCACCCAAAACGAAGGAAAATGGCAAAACTAGCCTTTCTGGGAATATCAACACAACACCTGCCCCTGCACCATCTCGACGTGCAGCCCTATCAAAGAACATCGTCCATGCCGAGAGTTCTTCAATGAATAATGCATCTTCATCTGAAAACTCATCCGTAACTTCCCATTTTGCCGAAAGAGGGTGATCGGCGAGGAAGTTGGCAAGTGCTTGTCCTTTTATAGCCTTTTGAGGTGTATAAGCAATGTCATATTGGTTAAACAATATGGACCATCTTGCTAGACGTCTCGAGAGAACTGGTTGAGTCAATACGAACTTTATAGGATCAGCTCGAGAGATTAGCTTGATGGTATACGCTTCAAAATAGTGTCTTGGTTTCCTTATAGCATAAAGCAGTGCTAAACACATCTTCTCAACAGGTGTATAGTTCAACTCAGCTCCTATCAAAGTTCGACTTAGATAGTACAATGCCTGTTCCTTTTTAGCTTCATTCTCTTGAGCTAGTAGTGCCCCAAGTGACCGCTCTTGTGATGTGATGTAGAGTATTAATGGCCTCCCAGGCATCGGTGCCCCTAACACAGGTGGGTTCAACAAGTACTTTTTGATGTTTTCAAAAGCATTTCGACATGATTGATCCCAGTGAAACGAGACATCCTTCTTCATTAGATAGTTGAAGGGTTGGCATCGTCCATCCAAGTTAATATGAACCTCCGAATGAATGCTAAATTTCCTTGTAAACTGCGGAGCTCTCTCAAATTCTTTGGCTCAGGCATTTTCTGTATGGCCTCAATCTTTCTGGGATCAACTTCAATTCCACGGTGACGTACAATGAAGCCAAGAAATTTTCCTGAAGTAACTCCAAATGCGCATTTAAGGAGATTCATCTTCAAGTCAAATTTCCTTAATCGTTCGAAAACAATTTGAAGGTCTTTAAGATGGGTTTTTCTATATTTTCTATTTACCACCAAGTCATCAACATAACATTTCACCCTTCTATGAAGCATGTCGTCAAAAATGTTTTGCATTGCACGCTGGTAGGTAGCACCAGTATTCCTTAGACCGAAGGGCATCACCTTGTAACAATATATTCCTTTTGGAGTTTGAAAAGCAGTGCATTCTTCATCTTTTAGAGACATTCTGATTTGGTTATACCCAGAGGACCCATCCATAAATGGCATAGCTTCATGACCAGTTGTAGCGTCAACCATGAGTTCAATAATTGGCAGCGGGAAGTCATCTTTTGGACATGCCTTGTTCAAGTTTCTAAAATCAACACATACACGTATTTGACCATTCTTCTTCTTGATGGGAACAATATTGGAAATCCATGATGGGTACTTCACTTCTCGAATGAATCCAACCTCAATGAGCTTATTGACTTCTGCTTCGATTTGCGTCACCAACTCAGGGCGAAACATACGATGTGACTGTTTTACAGGACGTGCTCCACTTTTCATCCCTAAATTATGAATAACTACCCTAGGACTAAGGCCTGGCATTTCTTTGTACGACCAAGCAAAGAAGTCTTTGTATTCAATCAAAAGCTTGAAATGTTCCCTCTTCTCTTGAGGTGTGAGAAGTGAACTAATAAAGGTTGGGTGTGGATCCTACAAAGTACCTAAATTTATCCTCTTGAGTTCATCTACAATTGACTCCACACCATCCTCTAGTTGAGGGGGATCTTCTTGAACATCATCACCCACTTCATCATGGCTTGGACTGTCCTCGATCGTTATGTGATATGATGTGCTGACTCCTTCTTGCTCCTCCTTTGTTTGTCCATGACATTGGTTGGTAAAAACAATGATTCTTCTTTTTACCTTCAATGGACCACCTGTGGTAATTGATAAAATAGCCTTTCTTTTCATGCGTGATGGAAAAGCACTACGAATTTCCTTGTCATCAATATCCTCAGACGAACATTGCTTTTCATGGTCCAGCAATATTTTCTCAGATAATGGTTTCCTCGTGGTTCCCAAGCAATGAAAGACTGAGGCTTTTGAGGTTGTGACATCCCCTTCCACATGGTCAATAGGTCCGATTGTATTTTTGTATCCTAATCTCTCAAATACGGAGACACGAGGCGTTGATCTTTCTATGCGGTCAAACACTGAAAATCATTGTTGTGCTTCCTTGTTTTCACCTTTCTTTGCCCTTTCTGCTGAGATATGGTGTGATGAAGTTATTTTCTTTCCTTTCTTAGCTAAAATTCTAAGAGGCTCTGGTAATTTGAATCCCAGCCCAAACTTAGGAGTGGCGACATAGTGCCCTTGCTTTCTCCACTTCATTTGGGACTCCGTAAGTCCATGTAGCTTGTCACCAATGACTTCATCTTTGAATTCTCCTAGCCTTTCCGAATTAGAGAAGTCATAACCTGATTTTTCAAGCAGTGTGAAGGCCTTTTGATCAAAGTGTCCTTTTATCCCATAAACTAAAGTATCAGTTTTTGAAGACTCAGGAGTAACAGACGGGATTTGTATAACTGGAACAGTCATATTCTCCTTTAAATCTTGGAATAGTTTGTGGCTCATTTCTTTCTTTGGAGGGTGAACTCGTTGTGCACATGCTTCCAGCAAGGGTTGCCCCTCTTTTCAACGCTCACGAGGAATGTAGCAAAAAACTGGAAGCTTTTTATTCGTCTGTGTTTGCATGTCTCCTTGTGATGATGAAAGCTTGATGGAAATTTTTTCAGTTTTTTCCCTAGACATCTTAACAATAGCCCGTTGAACTTCTAAATCTTCTTTTGAATCAACATCAGTTGTGTTGGCTTCTCCATATCTAATTCACAAGAATCAAAGTAAAATTTCGCGTCTACAAAGTATGACTCTGTCTCAGTGAAAGGATTGATATCTACATTAATTTTAACCACGTCACTGTCCTTCATATACTTCATACATTAATGCAAAGTAGATGACACCACTCCATTTGCATGTATCCAAGGGCATCCAAGAAGCAAGTTGTAGGATGTTTTGGCATCTATAACATGAATCAAAATGTTTGATTTCATGTTGTCGATGGCCAACCCTACACGAATCTTTCCCATGGCTCGTTGTCCTTCTTGACTTGGATTGTTATATTACTTTTGGACAGTTCATCAACAGAGATTCCGAGCCTTTTGAGTACTGTCTTCGGTATGATATTAACTGCTGAACCATCATCGATCAGTATTTGATTGAGTTGTTGTTCTTGAATAGCTCCTACAACAAATAAAGGCTTGTTATGCAGTTTAGACCCTAACAACAAGTCATCATCTGTGAAGGAAATTATGGCAAAACACGATGTGACTTCTATATTATCATTATGTTCCCGTTCCATTGTCGTACGATGCTCATCTTTGCTTTCCTTTATTTCCTCTGTGCTGGAAACTACATGTGTCGCACTAATTTGACTATCTTGTAGGAATTTTTGTGAAAAGAAGTCCTGCAATGTGATAGGCCTTTGGACCTTCTGTGATAAAAAACTGCCAACCTTCTTGCTAGTACCACACTTGACAGTTTTTGATGGTCGTAGCTGATCCACATTACTCCTCACTACTTTTGGCTTAGAAAGCCGTATCCTCGGAACCGCTTGGCATCTTCGTTTCTTATGAGAAACCAAGGTCCAGTCGTCATCCTCATTCTCATTTGAGTTGTCATCCATCTCCATTGATCCTTTAAGACTTTTTCTTGGAATACCAACTTCAACCGGCTCGCAACTCCCAAATTGCAATAAGATGGTACTTGACATAGTCTGTGACTTTGAGTAGTTCTTTCGGTCGGCTAACACACAAGCATGATTTGTGCCCATCTTTTCATCTGTGTCAATGATGATTTTTCCTTCACTTACTAGCGTCATGATTCTCTCCTTCAAGACAAAGCATTTTTCCATCGAGTGGCTAATGACGCGATGATACTTACAGTATTTAGGATTGTTGACCTTATTAATTTCATCAGGCCTTTTTCATTCAGGAAGATCAAAGATTTTCTTAGCTAGCAATTCATCAAGGATTGTAGGTACGTCCGAATCTGGAAATGGGTAAACCTTTGCTTCTAACTCTTTCAAAGTTAGACGACGTTTATCTTCCCTTGGGTATTGCCTCGGGGTTTCATCTTCCTTCACCTTTTTCTTGGTTGTGACCTTTACAGAAGTTGCTTTCACTGCCATAGATTCCTTAGTCTGGTCCTTTGCGGTCGTACGTTTCTTGAACTCCTTCTTTTCTTTTGTAAGATCAGCAAAAGGATATGTCTTCCCATGACTCGCGATGCTCAACTCCATGTCGTGCTCTTGTGTTGCAAGTTCTTCAAATGTTCGTGGTTTGATTACTTGTAGTATGTATAGAAGGCCCCAATGCATTCCTTGAATGCACATTTCCACGGCCGATAACTCAGAAAGATGGTCTTTGTAGTCCAAACTCAGTGATCTCCAGCGATTGATGTAATCCATCACAGGCTCATCCTTTCATTGCTTAGTTCCAGTCAACTCTATCATGCTCACAGTTCGTCGAGTGTTGTAAAATCAATTGAGGAATTCCTTCTCGAGTTGCTCCCAACTATCAATTGATTCATGCTCCAGGTCAATATACCAGTCGAACGCGTTCCCTTTCAAAGAACGAACAAACTGTTTTACTAAGAGGTCACCATATGTTCCAGCGTTGCTACAGGTTTCAACAAAGTGGGTAATGTGTTGCCTCGGGTTTCCTTTACCGTCAAATTACTGTAGCTTTGGTGGTTGATAATGAGTTGGCATGGGCAGACAATTGATCCGTCTTATGTAAGGCTTGGAGTAATACAACAAACTCTGTGGTGTTCCGCCATATTGAGCCCTAATAGAGTTAATTATCATGTCTTGCAACTGTTAGACAGACAAAGCTGCAACCGAAGTAGAATGTTTCTCCTTCTGTAATTTGGACTTAGCAAATAACTCTTCGACATCCTTGTCTTGTGGAGCAAAACCAGGTGGAAAAGTGGGGACATAGCTTGACTCTCTAGGTGCGAAGGATTCTAATTTGTTCATGAGTTGAGCAATTTGAAGATATTTATCCTCAACAGATTTCTTCAAAACTTCAATGGTTTGTTCCATCATTGCGAACTTTTCATCCATATTTGATGTATCGGCCATCAAGGCATTGACCTCTGTTGAAATCGGAGAATTTGTTGAATATTCAGATCCACTAAAATTGACACCTATTTGAGAGAGTTCATCACATAACATAGATGTCTGGCTGCCCCCAGGGGCTGCAGTTCTAGCCATCATATCAGATTTTCTCTTTTTTGCTTTCTCCAGAGAGGTGAAGTATTCAGATCTGTCCCAACCACTAGTCTTAAACTTGCATCAAGTGAGTGGGCCGACACGACTGAGCTCATCGGATGTGGCAGTAGTAGAGTTCTCGCATGAGACATCGTTGGTCTTTTTGAAGTTCATTCCAGTACTTGATTTGAATTGTAGGAGGAAGAGATGAAGAGCAGAACTGGTCCCACTGGGCGTGCCAAATTTGTTCGCAATAAATTTTCGTAGTGCTAAAAATTAACTGCAAGCAAAATAAATATAAGAAAAAGGGATAATTTTATTGATGAATCTTGTGAGTACAATTCTGTTGTTCTCTTGATTCTTCTCACCTAAGATTTTTCGTGATTCGAGGGCCTTCCGTAGCGTGTTTCTCGAATGTAGGATGATTCAGACCTCCTTGAGATGCGTTTGATCTCTGGGGATGTCGTGCAGCGCTTCGTCATTTTGGGTTGATCTCCGGGAATAACTTCGTTGACTACTCCTTCAAAGAGTTATGTAGTTGATGTTGTGGCTTTCTCCAATGCTTGCTGAATGACCAGAAAATTATGTAACCCCTCCTATTTATAGTTGTAAGGGTAGGCAGTCCAAGTGTAAATAACCTCTTCTGCCTCATTCTCATTGGTCCATCAAGTTCTTAAGCTTATCACAAATGCTATGTGATAAGATTGCTTGTGATTGGCCAAAAACATGTCATTTGGAACACTTGGCGATGTTTCATTGGTTGTTGAACTTGACTTGGCCTACCACGCATTTGAACATGTGGCCTTGTCTTGTTGGTCTTTAATTTGACTGGGATGTCACGTCACTTGACACATGGCATGAGTTTGGGCTTCAAGATGGACCTTGAATTGAATTTAATGGACCTATTAACTTTGTAAAGCCCAAACTAATTTCAACCCAAACAAATACGGATTCAATCCAAATTTTGTATGAATTTGATCCAATAAACTTTATGTGTCTATAATGACTATATTTTACTCACTAAGTTAATACTACTTTACTTATATATATTCCAAGTGTGTATATTATGTGTGCAGCTATGTCCATTACTTGGTTCTCTTAGTAGCAAATAACGAGTAACAAATAAAGAAGATGGTTTAACAATTGTCAGCACTTAGTGATGGTTCTAGCCAAGGGCATTAATATTTATGAATGTGGGTGCTTGTTTATCCAAAGATTTGCTCGTGTTTGCTCATTGCTCTTTGGTCTTAATTTAGCATACCATGTCGTTCTTTCTACTTATCAAATTCTCATTGTTATATTCCTCATTGTTTCTTAGTACTTGCTCATTCTTTTCTTTTAGCCTTGAATAATATCTCTGTATATGAGATTAATGTGTAGGATATTATGCTTATTTTCCCCAGAGTGTTGAGAACCTACTAGTATGTAATTGTGTGTTGCCTATATTATTGGTACTACATCAAGAAATTATATACAAACTTAGAATAAGTGATTTTGGGGATATGATTTGGAACTTGAACCCTTTAAATTGCCTTCATATGTTTTGTCTTTCTATTTAATTAGTTGCTAATCCTTTACTTTTCTTGTATCATGTACACTTGGGAGTCGGAGTTTCAATCGGAACTCATTTTGACCCAAATATCGGGTCAACCGCTATAGGATCGTCAGCATTCAGGGTCGAAATTGCTAAGATAGGAATTTATACTATCTCGTTCTTATCCTTCCTCATTACTTTGTTACTCATGTTTATTTCACTAACTTTGTATTACTTTGAATATATATTTTGTGTAGTTTGATTGAAATTGGTTAGCCTTGCTTCATTTAGCTTTGTCAAGCTTTAAAACATCTAGAATTGATATTCCTCGGTTAATCTTCTACCCTTTTGGCATTTGTAGATATAATAACGACATATTTAACCATTCATTTTTACATTCATGAATCGGTATTTTTTTGAATAAAGGAGCAAATGTTTGTCTTAAGTATAAATTAAAATAACGACTTTTCTTTTAGAATTTGTACAAATGAAAAATATTAATTAATGGTTTTTTAATCATCTTAATTGGAGTTTTTAAATAAATTACTATTAATAGGTTTCAATTGGTTAACCCGTTTATATTTGCAAATAACTCACCCATCAAAAATTCAATTTTTATTTAACTTAATATAGTTTGAATATTTACTATTTCTTATATCTATTTCTTAACATTATTTTAAGTTTTCAGATTTTCAAAGCCCCCTAGAACACAAGGTATATACGTATTTATGCTATTATACACAAGATATATTTTATCACTAGTATTATTATTATTTTAATATTATTATTATTTATATGTTATTTCAACTTTATTAGACATATACACTTTACAATTACACTTTATTCTTCACTTAGTTTCAACCTATTAAAATCTCACAAATAAAAAATAAACTTTCACATCTTTTTCATGAACTCTTAAATATACATGTATTTTTATTATAAATAAATTCTTACATACATTAAAAATATGTTTTTCTTTATTTTATAATGATTCTATTTACGTACTTAAATCCATATACTTTTGAACATTTTTTCTTATAAAATCATAAGACTTTATACTTTCCAATATATATTAGTGCAATTATGTTACCATTAACTTTTCTTCTCTTCTAATTTTCATATTTTGAAACATACATATATATTGTGCAATAACTATATTATATCCTTGTATATTGTAGTGACAAATCTTATATACCTTGAGTCTTTTCTCAAAAAATAATAAAAGTTTTCTTGTCACTATTTTCGCAAAATGATAAAACAAATATTATCCCAAATATTATATTTTTTCTAAACTAAGTTTAAGAACTATCTTCGGATAGACTCTAAGGGGTGCTTAACACCTTCACCTTGAGTATCCAAAACCCTTACCCGGAATCTCATTTTCAATCAGATCAGGACAGTTTTTTACATTATAAAATTAATTTTCTTAATTTTTTTCTAAAAATTAGGTGGCGACTCTAAACTTTTTCAAAATCAGGTAGAAGAGCCGGATGTTGCAAATGTATTTTGACCAATTCAAAATAGGGCGCGACAATCTTCACATGTAATCGATTTACCTTAACTGGTAAAGAAGTGAACAATGAGACTGAATGGATGAAAAACCATTCAACATTATGTGGTTGAGTATAGTGTATATGCTTGGCAGAGTATTGCTGACGGATCATGGACATTCACAAATATGCACATTCACAAATCTTGCCCAAAGATGAAACACCTACTAGGAAAACAATACGTAAAGCCGCAAACAAAAATTAGGTTGATGGTTATTAGGAGTGGCAACGGACCGGACCGGGCCTGTCGGAACGAACGATCCGCGTTTCTGAACCGTCACCGGTGGATGGTGACCGGAGTTGGTCCGAAAACGGGCCTACCGAATTGGGCAGCCCGAAAAAAATATGTTTGTCCTAACCGGTCCGCTATTAACCGGACCTTGGTGGGTCGGACCGGTTGCCGGACCGAATTTTGGTTCCGCCCAATTTTAATTTTTTTTAAAACTTTTAATTTATAATTTAAATTCAGAATCAAAAGAAATTTTTTAAATTATTTTTTTGTTTGAATTTAAATTAGTTTTCAAATTTTATTAAGTTTTAAAACATCTTTTTGAAAACTTTAATTTTCAAATTTAAAGTTTACGTTTAAATTTTTAACTTTGAAAACTTTGATTTTTTTAAAAGTTTAAATGTAAATTTTCAACTTTCAAGTTTAAATTTAAATTTTCAACTTTAAAGTTTAAATTTAAATTTTCATCTTTAAAGTTTAAATTTAAATTTACAACTTAAAGTTTAATTATTATTTTTTTGAATTCTTAAAGTTTAAATAAAAGATAAATTTAAAAAGAAAATAAAGTCGAATAGCCTATAATTTTATTCAAATCAATAAAGAAGTACATGTATTACAAATATTAGAAGAGCACATAATCTACGCAGCCACCATCTAGAAAGGGTTCTGTTTCAACTAAGTCTCGATTTTTATACTAATATCTATAATTTCCAAAATATGTTTTTCGTAACTTATCTATCAATTTCTTGAAAACATGATCCGGAATTTGTATTTGATTTTCTTCATCCATTGCTTCCATGCCATCATCATTATTTTCTCCAAGTGCTTCATCTATTTCTATTTCGGCTTAATGCGATAAATTTGGTAGTCTAGTATTCCTTCGTTCGGCGTTGAACCAATCTCTGAACAACACTGATATTTCCAAACTATCTTTTGCTAACGAATACCTATGATCTCCAATGAAAAATCTCCCTGCGCTGCAAGCTTGCTCCGAAGCTACTGAAGAAGCTTGCATAGCTAGCACATTCCGAACTATCCTTGAAAGATATGAAAATTATTCTGTCCGGTTCTTTCACCAAGTTAAAAGTTGAGGATCTCCATTTTCATCCCTAATATTTTTCCATGCCTGATTAATATATTGATCAAAATCATTATTGTTAGCAGAATCAAGACCAAGTTTTTCATCCATAATTTCATCAAAATCATTAAATCTAGCCCTACAACATGGAGGTTCAGACGGTTCATCATTTAGTAACTTGTCTCTATAAATGTCATACGAATGTCTAGCTTTAGTTAATATACTATATTTACACGATTCAACAGATGGAACTTCATCACTTGTAATTTCTAATTTTTTATAAATCTTTTCAATCATTTTTTTAACACCATGTTCTTTGTACGTTGGGTTGAACAAAGTAGAAGTCAAAAATATTTGAGGAATAGGAAAAAAATATTTTTAAAATTTTTCAATCATAGATGTAACCGCAACTTTAAAATGTTCACGATCTTTATATTTAACAAATTCAGATGAAATAACACAAACGTTTACTAAAGCTGAAGAAATAGTAGGATAATATTGACCAGATATAATATTTGTAGCACTATAAAAAATTCTCAGAAATTTAATAAGTTCTTCGCATTCTTTCCAATCCTCGTCGGTGATTCTAAAGCTCCGATCCGAATGATGTTTATTATAAAGCATTTGTAAAGGCGCACGATAATCAATAGCAACAATAAACATTTCAAATAAAGAATTTCATCTAGTAGTCACTTCTTTTGAAATTTTTCTAAATGGCATTTCAAATAAAATACAAGTTTTTTCAAATTCTCTAATTCTAAACCTTATTTTAGCTTAAAAACTCATGAACAAGCAGCTCGAATTCTAACACAAGAATCACCAAATACATTAATACCATCCATCACTATTAAATTATAAATATGTGCATTACACTTAACATGAAAAGCATCCATATCAATTGGACAAAGTCTGAATTTTAAAAAATCAACAGTTTTTAAATTAGCAGAAGCATTATCTATGTGATACCCATTATCATATCACAAAGACCAAAATAATGTAAAATCTCTCATGTCAAACAAGCAATATAACTATCAGTTTTCCTCTCTTCAACATATTTATAGCCTATAATTCTTTTTTGCATGTTTCAGTCATGATCAATTCAATGAGTACTACTAGTAAAATAATCATTACCATTAGGACTTACACCCATATCAGAAGTGATAGATATTTTACCATCAAATTAAGAAAAATAGCAACGAAGAAAATAACAATGTTCACATTGATATTTAAAAATATCAGCTTTAATTGTATTTCTTGAAAAACCTCGAAAATCAGGATTATACACTTTTCGAATATAATGAATAAAATCGGGATGTTCACCAAAACTAAAAGGCAAACCACAAACCGCAACCATTTTAGCTAATTCTTCACGATCTCTATCCTGACTATATGTGAGTGATGTGCTTGGGTCAGCCGGATTACTATAATCTAAAATATTCTGGACTATGTTAGAACCTTCGACAGACTGGTTAGTATCAGGCAAGGGTGTACCATTATTTTTAGCCTTAGCGATAGCTTCTAGACGAACATATTTAGGAACACAAGTTCTCAAATGTCTAGTTAGCATTCCTGTCCCACCCTGCGATCCCCCAGTCAAATGTTTGATCACTTTCTTACATTTATTGTAAGTTGCAGTAGTTTTCTCCTTATTTTGGGTCATAAATTTCCAAACTAATGATCTCTTACTTCGTTCTATTTTTTCTACTCTAGTAAATATAGGTAAATTTTCTACTTCATCTTGTTCCGATAATTCCGTAGCAGGACTAGTAGGGGTAAGGGTATCTTTTAACTCTTGTTCTTCTACATCTTACTCTTCCTCTACGTCTTCAAAATAATTACCAAAACATCTATCTAAGGCCTCATGGTCTTCTACATTACCGGAAGCAACATCAATAGCACAAGGACGTTCAAAAGAAGTATCATCAAAATGATTAAAATCATCGTTATTAATTCTAAATCTAGGTAGCAACGATTTAGAACTACCTCCACCCCCGCCTCTACTACTACTAGCACCCTTATTTTTTGTACCCAAAATTTTTTTAACCTGACTAAAAAATAATTTCTTACCACTACCTTTTTTACCTGCATTCATATTTTAATATGAAAAAAAAGAAAAATAAAAATATAAAAACAAACAATATAAACATAATGAAAAATTAATAGTAATTAAACAAATAAAGAGATAAAAGTTGAAACGAATGTACCGAACGTCTGCGTAAAAGCAGACTTGTATAACCAAAAAGCCGAAATTGAGAGATGACAATTGAAGCTTGCTTTAAAAAAATTTCCTTCAATTAACAAAATACACAATATAGAGAGTATTAGAGAGTGATTAGAAATAGAGAGTTTTTGAGAATTTGTGAAAAAATTAGGGAGAAGAATGCTATTTATAGGAAAATATGAGGAGGGGGAGGGGGGAGGGGGGCGCTGGGGACAGCTATGGGGGGAGGGGGAGGAATTAGCTGTTGGAAAGGCTAAAAACGGTAATATTAGTTGTTGTTTTTTTAATTTCTTACCGTTTAACCGGACAACCGGTTAAACAACCCCATTCTGCACCGGTCCGTGTACCGATAGATGCCGGTACCGGTCCTAAACCGGACTTACCGAAAACGGCTACCGAAACCGGCACCGAACGCGGTTCGAAACGGGCAAGTCCGGTCCGACTGCCACTCTTAATGGTTATTAAGTGAGCTGATGGATTAAATGGGTGATTTTCCACGTGGATGCTGATGTGGACTGCTCATGTGGCAAAAAAAATTTCATGTGGAGTGCTTGATGGCATTCCATTAGAGAGGGTATTTGTGAGCCAAAAAATTAACTGAGAGGTATTTTTAAGTCAAAAAATAAATGGAGGACATTTTTATTTCATTTCAAATAGTTCAGAAGTAGTTTTAGCCCTTTTTCATTCTCGCTGAGCTGGATCTAATTAAACTTCAATTGCCATATATCACCCTTGACATGCCCAAATGTCCAAACCGGATTTTGACCATACAGAGGAAATTCTAATTACTAGTTACTTCTTTCATGATCTGCATGCCAATTCTAACCAGCTAAATCCTGGAAAATATCTGAAACGAATAAGATTTTAGAAAAGTGAGAACATGACCAACCACAGATATGTACAGTACTGTTTACATACAGCTCATTGCCACTGAATTATTTGGCTGCAAACTTGGGATATTGAAAACATTGCATGTACTTTTTACTGTTTTGTACCTACTTGATACGTTATATTATTTCTCATTTATTTTCTCTTATATAAGTGGCTCACCATTTTGATAAAGACCTTCACGTACCTATTTGTTTCTTATGTCAGTTCACCCATCATTTTTTTTATCTTCTTTTTATTTTTTCATTAGAAAATTCATTTCAGAATTAAAAATAAGGCAGCTCCATTATCGGGCCGTTGGGGTCACTACATACGGAAAAGGATATTCCCTTTTCCTGGCCGGAACTAGTAATATACACATTTGGATCTCAATTATATGCCATTTATTTAATCAAAACTATTACTGATAGTGACTGATACCTAATAATGACAAAGTGAAATGGATTAAAAATTTAAGAATCCAACGTCACCCTTCTTTGCCTCTTACATAACTAGATGGCCCGTGCTCATGCTGTGCTCGGGCATTTTCGCACTATTGCTGTGCAAGAGAGATGGTGCTCTATCTATAGATATGAGAACATAAAATCATAAACAGTAGGTTGCATTTTTCAATTCATCATATAACTATTAGGATAATACAATATTTGCACGAGGTATAAAAATACTCAACAACGTGTTACTGCTATCTGGTCAACCAGAGATAACTATTACAATCAATTATGATCGATGCAATATGTAGAGAATATAAGAAATGTGCCTCTTAAAGCACATTGTGACCCATCTTTCCCGCTTGAATATCTGTTACATTGCCTGGATCAATAGTGCCATAACCAACAAGATAATGAACAAAACGTCACAAACAATTGACGTGTTTGGCAAAAAAAATGTACATAAACTACTTTTAAAAAAAAAAAAAAAGATTTGACTAAAACACCCGTAAGTTTTTACAAAAAACTACAAATTCAATAGTATCTTTGTAAAGAAAAGGAGAAACTACGAACATACAATAGACATGAAGTTAGATCTTGTATTTCGGGGAAGATACTTTGAGAATTTTAAAAAATATCAAAGATAAAATAGTAAGACTCTTGATCAAACCAGAAGTTCTTACAAACTGAAAAGTCATAAATTAAGAGTGACCAACCTATGCCTTTTGACTAATATTAGCTTACAAGCATTTGATTTATAAGCACTTCAGATATTTACCAAACACGTAAATAAGCTAAAATGGATTTACAAGTCAATTTAACTGGCTTATAAGCTTAGCCAAACACCCTCCTAATATCATTAGAAACTAATAAAAATGTAAGTCCTGGGATTATAGAATACCTCATGAACTTCATGGTGAGATAGGCTACAAACTGACCGAGCCCCCAACATTGGTGAACCCCTAGTTTTCCTGTCAAAATAATTTATGCAAAGGAATCATCAATTGTATATTTAAAAAGTAAAATAGACATTCAAATTAAATATAATTAACTTGATGAACTCATGGGTGCACATGAATTATTCCCAGATAGTATTGAAATTCACTTACCCTCCACATTTCAAAATAATGTCATATTTGGTACTTTATTCGTAAATCCTTATAGAAAGTGTTCTTTTTCTCGTTACCTTCGAGTGTATCAACCAAGAGTGCACTGTAAAGAAGGGTTGATGATCCATCAATCTGCACATGTAACAGAGAAGGAAAAGTGAATCTTCTAAACCAACTTTTCTTTTTGCTCAATTCTTATATCTTATGAAATCCCCACCCCACATTCACATCACATGTTAAGACAGATCGAGAAAAAATGCAAATATCTTATCAACTCATAAAACATGAATAACCATCTGCATTTGGCAACATTAAGGAAGATGATTCAATGAGTTCAAAGAGGTAGGTCCTCCAAAGATGGAGCTGGGCGCTGAACTCGTAGGCATTCACAACAATCTTTTCTTTTCCGAATGAACCTTAGGGAGGTAAGGTCTACATATCAACAATTTTTTCATTTTATTAAAAGAAGAGCAACATTACAACACTCAAAGTTACTGAATCTCTCTAAAGGAGAGAGGTGGTTTCAACAAAGATCAATTTTTCTTATAAAGTTATAAATTAAAAACAACAGTAACTTATATACTTCAAAAGAATTTTGACCACAATGTTTTGCTCAAAAAGCTCTTATTTGTGGTCTCGTTGTAACACAATACGATGAAACAACCTCTCTATCTCACCTATGAGGTAGTGGTATGAACTGCGTACACTTACCCTCCTCAGACCCCACTTTGTGGGAATATACTGAGTATGTGGTTGTGGTTGTGTTGCTGTTGTTGTAACCCAATACAATAGTCTAGTAGACAAAGGAAATACAGGAAACAAATTTGTCTTGAATGTTAGATAATCTCTTAAACCAATTAAGATGCATCTGCATTTTAAGATCATAATGTGAAAGGCTGGCTGTGAATGGTTTTAGGCGGGGTAGAGGTAGGCCGAAGAAATATTGGAAGGAGTGATTAGGCTTGAGATGGAACAGTTAAAGCTTACAGAGGACATGACCCTCGATAGGAAAGTGTGGAGGACGCGGATTAGGGTAGAGGGTTAGTGGGTAGTAAGGCGTCCGTATTAGTAGGAAGGAGTGGTTGTTTGTTTCTATGCCTGTTGCTTTTTTTGGCAGATTCTTGTTCGTGTTGTTTTGGTGATGTTTGTGATTCTGAATGAATAAGCTATAGTATTACTCTGTAGGTGTCTGGCTTCTTTTATTCTCTAGCGATGTGTTATCTCCTTTTGTTGTTTGTTATTATTATCTGTTCTGAGCCGAGGGTCTATCGGAAACAGCCTCTCTACTTCATCTGAGGTAGTGGTATGGACTGCGTACACTCTACCCTCTCCAGACCCCACCTGGTGGGAATACATTGGGTATGTTGTTGTTTTTGTTGTTGTAATGTGAGATTTAACTGAACTTGATTTAGGCTAGGCATCCTATTGTTATATTTTCTAATATGCATATCTCCAAAAGAAATAAAAGAAAATATGATCAAAGAATAGAAATCAGATTTGGTTAGCACACTCTTTTTAAATAAAGCCAGCAAATCAAGCAAAAATCTTTGTGATCAAAATGAAAATAAAGAGAAAATGTGGTCAAAGTAAAGAAAATCAGTCCTGATTAGCACTTTTTCTAATGAAAGCCCGAAAATCAAATAAAACTACAGGCTAATACACTTATCCTAAAACAAAAAGAACTCAACTTAGTAAAAACATTGATTCATATCTGCTCAAGCTCAACCTGAAACTATACTTTCCAAGAGGAATTAGGATTGTTCTGCAAACATCACGAGATTTTCAAAAGGACATCTTAATTTTCCAAATACTTCATTGGTCATCTTCCCAAAATTAAGATTTTTAACATTCTAAATCTCTGTAAGAAAAAAAAGGGGAAGGAAAACAGAAGTATTTTTCTTTTTGTCTACATTAAAATAAAAAGATGGAACTTGAACATTTAGTTTGCTAATTTAGATACTGTTGAAGTAGCTTTGTAGAACATTCAATTCACATAGCCTATACAATCAATTTATGTTGGTACAGAAGTCCTATAAAGCATGCATTAATAAATCATCAAAAGTCAGAACTCTTACTTTTCCTAAGTTAGTTGTCAATTCTCTCAACGAAAGCTTGTAAGCATCTATGAAAATATGTCAATAGTCCACACTTGCAAAGAAAGCTAAAGGTGAAATATATATGAACTATTTGCTTCAGAGAAGATGCTAAACCGCTGGTTACGCAAGTTCATCACCTTAATCCTGTCATCTTGCCATATTTGAAGGTTTAGTTTTTACTATGTCTCTGTCTTTTTTTCTTTTCTTCTTTTAAAGCGCCCTTATATACTTTATGCCTACATCTTTCTTCTCGAAATGAAGGGAGCTTCTAAAACAAGAGACTCTGTGTAATTAACCAAAAAATCAGATGATACATTTGAAAACATGTTTCTTCAAGAAAGAGAAATATGAGAAGGAAAAATAACGTAGGGAATACAGATTAGAGTACCTTTGCACTAGAAAATTCAGAAGGCATTCTTATACAATAGAAAATTACAACTGTGACTTCTACATTGAGTAGTATCGGGAAGCAGCTCGAGTTTCTTCGGACAAATCTAGTAAGCCTCTTCAAGAGCCTTACTTGTCTACAGTGCACAAAATATGCTAGGTTCAAACTTAAATACATGCAGTGGAACATTCTTATAATCATCCAAGAAGATGATGTCGAGTATTAGGAGGCAGAAGTTGGAATGTTCAATAATTTTCTTCCTTAAGATTCTTCAACTTTATTCAATTTTATTCAATATAATCAAGGGAGACTTCCGCGTCAAGTAAGTTTTGGGGGTGTGGTCCTGTGAATGGACACACTTCTTGAATTTGGGTAACAGCTACAAGCGAGAAATCGAAAGGCAAAAGTAAGGCTCAAAATACAAATAAGCGAGCAATTTCTTTTACCTAAAATTCATGGTACTTCAAAGGAAAAACGGTGGTATTCAGCAGAACGAAGATAAGCAGCACTTTTGCTAGTACCCTTGATACCATCACATTGTTACTTGAGCAATACTGTAAATTAAAGATGATACAAGGAAAAGAATTAAAACAACTCGAACAAAAATATAAGAATACTTCATAAGTTCTGGAGCAACTGCAATAAAAAAGTCAAGAAAACAAAGGGTGGCCAACGTAAGTATTTTGGTTCCTACTCCCCTGTACCAAATTCACCATTCAGACGTTCTTCAAGGATTTAATTCACCATCAAAATTTCATTTTACCCAACGGAAACCAGCAAGAACGGATGGAAAGAACTAAAAAAAAAAAAGAATTAAAATCCAAAAATCAATACATGCAACAGGATTAAACCCACATACCAAGCAGAGCAACAAGAATTAACAGAAACAACAAAAACCAATCAAACAGAAAGTAAACAAAAATGACACCCCAAAACAGCACAACCAAAAGAAAAACTAAAATGAAAATTAAACTGACCTCCCCGGAAGGCCAGATTGGCTCACTGTTTTACTTTCTTCGTAGAGACTGTAGAAAAAAAATAGTGCCCAGCGGAGATGGTAACTGGGTGAGAGAGAAGATGATAAAGTTAAGAGAGAAATAAAATTAGAAAAAGGATAGAGAGGAGATGGCCTTACGGAGCTTTAATCGATGAAATCCCCCATTGTTGTTTGACAGAGAGAAGTTTTGTCCAAGTGAGAAGTAAAGTTGAAGCCAGCTGTGTCACATTAACTCAAACACGTGTCACGTTGTAACTAAAGGTTAATATACCAGAAGTGCCTTTCGTCCTACCACCAAAACGTTCACTCATAAATAGTATTCCTTTTTAACTTGACATGATATTTAAAAAAAAAAAAAATAAATAAATTAAATTTTATGATATTAAATTAAATTTATATTAAATATATTAAAATATTTTTTAATTTTATATTTTTAAATATATCATGTGAAAAGTTGAAATTAAAATGTTGTCAAAAAAAAATAAATATATTTTTTTAAATAAATTAAAAAAAAAATAGATCATTCTTTTTTAAACGGAGAAAAGTGTAGAAAATACAAAATTTGACCCTCTAGTGTAAAGTTCAATCATTTTAATTAGGGCCCGCGGTGTGGTGCACACATTATTAAACGAGGATTAAAATATTAAGATTATTTTTATACAGTAATTAATTACCTACTATATAAAAGAGGATAATAGCATTTTTGGTCCAGTAATTACTGATGAATTCATTGTTTGGTCCTTGTGATTTGTAATTAAACATATTTAATTTTTAATTAATTGAAATATGTGAGTTTAGTCTCTTTATGCAAGAAATGAGTTATATTTGAACTACATTAGAATTATGTTATCCTCGAATATGGAGCATAATATAAACTTACATAACACGTGGGTGTACCAAATGATTAAATACAGTAGTTAATAATTTTGAAAATATGTGATTGTTCACCAACGAAATGATAAAAATGCATAGTTCAAGTAACTGATCAAGGTTAAATTCATACGCTGAAATACCACCACGGCTAAAATCAGAATTTACCATTATTTGAGGGATAGAAAATGTTATTAACCCTTGTAAATAATTTAGCTTATTCACGTATACTTATTCCACATCATATCTCGTATAAACTAAAATTAATTAAACCACTGACACTTATAATATGACTCAATTTTAAATATACTCTCTATATTTTAAAATCAAACACTTATATATCCTACACTACTGAAATCCAACACATCCTATAATATGGAAATCCTTAGTCGGCAAAGGAACGAGAGTCGAGCTAAAATGAATAGCCTCAAGGAAGCTTTACAAATTTTGACCGCTCAGTAGAATTATTCATAACGGATCATATGACAGTATACAATCTGAAAGTGATGGAGTTGCAAGAGACATTGATCATGATGGCCTCTAATAATGCCCGAGTGAATGGCAGCCACCACCAGGGACATCCGCACCACGGTGGAATACAAAAGATGACCTAGTAGCTAAAGCATGTTCAAAAGCGTGTAGAGCTAACATATCGGGGACTAACTCTCATATTCAGGAAGCCTTGGTATTGATGGTGGAGTTGCTCAGGAAGGAACTTAGGTCTGGCTTATTAGAACTGAATACCTACACTATAAAATGCATAAATTGTAGAGGTTTTATTATGGGGGTCAACTCAACCCCCACAAATTTCATTAAATTAATTACGGAGGTTTGATTAACCCATGTAATTTTGGTACAATTTGTGGGGGTTATTAACCACCGCAACCCAAAAAATTAAAATTCTATAATATCAAGTGTTCCTGCTCTTTTCCCCAAGAAAAAAAGAGTCTGATTCTATTTTCTACCTAAATCAGTTCCGAACTCCATCAGTTATCATCTGATAATTACATAGCTAAAGCTAGGGATTTTGATAATCTATTGAAAATTGAGATCTGTTAACTTCTTCCATAACAGCAGTTGCGGAGCAGAAGGAGATGGAAGCGGTGTCGGCTGTGGTTGGCTGTACGATTGGTTCGTAGAGTGTCACGGTTTATGGCCTTCTGTACTGCTTGCTCTATACTTGGCTTTCGAAGACAGAAGAAGCTTCTTGCAAGTTTCTAATGGTAAATTTCATGTATTAGTTGCTCTTTATATCATTCTCTTGCTTGTAAGCATCTTCAATTTGGCATGTAAAGACCCAACGCTCTGCATCAATATTTTTTTTTCCTCTCTCTCTCTCTCTCTCTCTCTCTCTCTGTGTGTGTGTGTATGTCTCTCTCTCTCCTCTCAGTTTTTTTCAATTTAACAATTTCACCCTAATTTAGACATCAAAAGCTTCGAAGATGAGTAACCAGACTTGTGAGTTTTCTTTCTCATTTTCAATTTGTAAATCAACTGAGTTTTTTTAAAAAAATTTGAATTATTTCCAGAAAGTTTTGAGATTTGTGTTCTAGTTCTAATATTTTTTTCTAGAAAGATTCCAAGAGTAATTTATCTTCAGGGATTTTGGAGCGAAAAGAAGGCTCGTACCCTACGTCCTGTACCATCGAGAAGTTCAGCTCTTCCTAAGGTTTTTAACTATGTACTTTGGCAATTTTTTTTAAATCTCTAAATTTTAGAATTTTGATATGGATAGTCTAATTGAACTAGGTTTACATGGAGGATAACTTGCTAGTAATTGATTTTTTTTTATTGATTAGATTAACTTCTTAATTGATTTGTTATTTGTTAGTGAATTTGGTAGATTTTTTAGATATGAATCAGTTCTATATTTTAAAAACTTTCTGTCGCATCATCAGCCCGTGTAGGATCAGAAGTAGCACTATAAGGTTGTTTCACTTTATCATTCAACTAACCATATTGAGTAGACATGTTACTATGGTAAGAAATAGATAATACTTGATGACATGTTTATATTCCTTCTGTCTCTTACAATTTGTGATATACATAATTCGGTGAACAAGCTATTGGCTTTAGGTGCTGAGTTGGATAGCTCTATTACTTGTTTATGCCCGAAATTGTAAAAGAAAGAAAGGACAATGGAATATTTGTACAAAATTGTATGTTAGCGAAGAACACCATTTTCTTTGAGTTTTAGCTATAGATACCTAAGCTAATTAAGCTACTATAAAAAAAAAAATTGTAGGTTTGCAAAGATGCAGATATTGCAAGCAAAGTCGAAAGCCAACTAAAACTGGTTATCAGGCTAATGTACTCAAATAAATAAATTTGTGGTGAGCTTATTACTGTTACAATACTCAATGGTGAGGGTGAGAGAGAACATATGGGGTACTTTGCACTTTACGTTATTCAAATTCAATACTCATTTGTGCTAAAAATGAGGCATTTTCTCTTTCTTTTCTATCTTTGGCATATATTAATATTGTCTTTGACTAAACATTAAGTGATTGTTGATAAGTGATAATTTTACCACTCATTATATCATGACCCAATTGGTTATGATTGGCATCCACCCTAACCTATGGCTGGAGAACCATACTAATCTCAACCTTACTCACTTAAGTGTTACTCTTTCATTCACATTCATAACTCCCCAAATATTAATTCGATTTCTGAAAGGTTTTTATTTAAATAAACATCTTAGTCAAACGATATCATCATCCATCAAAAATAGAGTGCAAAAACCTCTATTTATTACAATTCCTGGGACCTAAAGTCACCGTATAAGAACATCTAAAAAGAATAACTAAATTTGAAACCAGCACGAATATCCAAAACATAACAAAAGAGGAAATTATCTTAGTCCCGGATCAAAATACATAAACATCATAAGAAGATCTAAAGGTAGCCCGGACATAGTGCTCACCCTCAAAATCAGATCCAAACTACTAACTAGAGCCGAGGTAGCGTGTCAGCTGCTGGAAAATATTCTGCACTCAACAAAAAGAAGAGTACAGGTAGCATCAGTACATCAACAAGTACTGGTAAGCATCATAGGTCAACTAACTCAAAAATGTACAAGTAAGAAAGTCAAGCAAGTATAAAAGCAATTATAACAAGATTCATAATCAATGATATTAAACAGACAACACATCATGAATCATCATATAATTACACTCACAAATGTTCACTTTTACAGGCTTTCATACTTAATCATTTTCATCAACCATTCATCATCACACATATTCATCAAAATAGCACTCAATGCATGTAAATGAGTGCATGTATGCAAGATGTGTGCATCATCTCTTACCCTTCTCATCTTCCTTGCCAACATCATACGTACCGGTGTGGTACACGACCTATTATCATAATGTATCATATTGTATCGGAGTGGTACCCAATCCATTATCATAACATATCATATCGTACTGGCGTGGAACCCGACCCATCATCTCAACAAATCATCACAATGCAATGAAAATGCAATGCAGTCATCAATCACAAGTCATGCTAAAAGGCAATCATAGATGTTTAAATTACAAACAATCACAAAGCTAAGAAAGTCTTAAGTGCTACACAAAACCATAGCCTACTTCAACTCCTTGCTCAAAGTCACTTTTAAGCTACACTTTTCCCTTTTTCGTTCTCGTTTAACTTGTGCTTGATCTATAAAACCACAAGAATATACACACATTTCAATAATTCATCTCTTTTTAACTACTAGGAATCAAAAATCACTGACTTTAGCCATAAGCTTATCCTATTTCATCATCTTAGGGCTTTATTATCATTTAACTTCATAAACACTACTTGAATTAGCACAAATAATTGTAATTCTAGTCCCATTAGTATTTTCTAACACCCTAGGATCATTATATACTGAAGTTTTACACATTCCCACCACTTTTCATCAATTATAATGGACTAGAGTAAAACTCCTAATTTCCACTATTAATCTATTTCTAGTGATTTTCTAAGGTTAAACGAAGTAAATTCAAGTCTAGAACGTAATTACTTACCTCCAAAGATGAAAAACTTTAAAATCCCACTGAAAATCGCCTTTCCACAGAGCTCTAGTGCATTTTTTGAAAAATAGAGAATGAAAATATTTTTTGTGTTTTAAAACTGAAAATTTTACTGCGCGTTACCGCTGCAGCGGATAATTACCTTGCAGTGGCTAAATTTCCTCTCCAGCGGTTCGCGCCCGTTTTATTGGAGGTCGCCGCTGTGGTTCTCCTGACCGCTACAGCGATTACTTTTTCTGTTGCAGTGGTCTAAGGCAGAAACTTGGGACCTCTCCTCAGTTTTCCTTATTTTACAACACTCACCATGAATTTCGACAACGCGAACCAATCCCTCCACAATAAACACTATAACCGGAGTTGTATAACTCCATTTTAGGTGCCGAAAGTTGCTACGACTTTCTATACTCGTTGGCTATCTAACCATCATACCAAACCCAGATATTACAAATCATATCAATACTAGATTTCATTCAACTACTAGACCCTCAAATTTAAGCCAAAACTAGACTAGCCCTGAATTCCTCAAAATTTAGCTAAGGGGAGTCTAGGTACAACTTTCACCTCCTAATTCAGGGTAACAATATTTTGGGTTATTACATTCGATACCAATTTACCATTCGTTCGTCCCCTAATGACCACTGGCCCAAAAAAGACATAATAACTGGATAGAGCATACCTGAGTCAATGAACAAGTGTGGATATTGCTTATGCATGTCCGCTTCCGTCTTCCATGTAGCTTCTTCAATGGTACAGTTCCTCCACTAAACTTTCACATAAGGAATAACTCTGTCCTCAACTTCCTCGCATCTTTAGCTAGAATAGCAATCGATTTCTCTTCATAGGATAGTTTCTTATCAAATAATTTTGGGTCCTAATAAATAATGTAGTCGCCATATCCATGGTATTTCCTTAACATAGACACATGAAATACGGGATGAACCCCATACATACTAGGGGGTAAGGCCAGCATGTATGTTATCGACCCCACATCCTTCAGCACCTCAAAAGGTCATATGTACCTTGGGCTCAACTTGCCCTTCTTATCGAATCGCATCACACCATTCATGGGTGACACCTTCAAGAGTACTTTCTCCCCCTTCTCAAACTTTATATCTCTTACCTTTTTATCCGCATACTCCTTCTGTCGGCTTTGAACCACTATGAGCATCTCCTGTATGAATCTCACTTTTTCATAGAGTTCTTGAGCATATCAGTGCCCCAAGGCCTCACCTCGAACGAGTCAAACCCCCCAATTGGGGACCTATCAAAAGAATCTATGTCAATACTAGAGTAGTATATATTATTGTAGGTAAATTCACACAATGGCAAGTATTGGTCCCATTGACCCCCGAAGTTCATAACGCAAGCCAGAGCATATCCTCAAGCACTTGGATAGTTCGCTCAGATTGACCGTCAGTTTGTGGGAGGAAAGTTATACTCAGGTCCAATCTAGAACCCAACTCAAACTGAAACCTCTCCCAAAAATTAGAAGTGAACTAAGTACCCCTGTCGGACACAATTGACACCGATACCCCATGCAGCCTTACAATCTCCTTCACATAGATCTTGGCCAACTTAGCTACATTATAATCAACTCTTACCAAAATGAAATGAGACAACTTAGTCAATAGGTCAACAATAACCCAAATGGAGTCTCATTTCCTCAAAGTTTTTAGAAGACCAACCACAAAATCCATCGTTTTTATCATAGTTAGTTGTCTCAAAGCATAACTCCTTCTTTAGAAACCATATGCCCCAAAAAGGACACCGATGAAAGGCAGAATTCACACTTAGAGTACTTAGCATACAATTGTTTCTCTTTCAACAGCTTCAATACAGTATGCAAATGAGCTTCATGCTCTTCCTCACTTTTAGAATAAACAAGTATATCATCAATAAACACAATAATGAATGAATCCAAAAAGGACTTAAACACTCCATTCATCAAACTCATGAAAGCAGTTGGGGCATTGGTCAAATCAAAAAACATCACCAAAAACTCGTAGTGTCCATAACGAGTTCGGAAGACAGTCTTCGGGATGTTCTCATCCCTGATTTTTAGCTGATGATAACCCGACCTCCAATCAATCTTACAGAATTCTACAGCTCTCTTTGTAACTGGCAAATAGATCATTTATTCTAGGCAAAGTATATTTGTTACGTATGGTTACCTTATTCAACTGATTCAACTGGCGATATTCTATGCACATCCTCATACGACCATCTTTCTTTTTCATAAACAACACTGGTGCACCCCAAGGAGAGATACTAGGATGAATAAAGCCCTTTTCCAATAACTCTTGCAATTGGGATTTTAACTTTTTTAACTTTGCAGGTGTCATACGGTATGGAGGAATAGAACTGGTTCTAGTCCCCGGCTCTAAGTCTATACAAAATTCATCTTCTTGATCTAGAGGCATACCCAAAATATCATCCAAAAATACTTCTAAGAATTCACATACCACTGGAATGAATGTTATAGGAGGGACTATAGATTTATATTCCCAAAGATGGGCTAAAAATGCCCTACACCCCCTCTTTACTAACTTATGGGCACGAATTGCAGGCACAACCCTCATAGGATTATACTTAAAGGTACCCTCCCACTTTAACTTTTCTCTCTTGGGCATTGCTACAGTAACAGTTTTGGCATAACAATCAAGGACAGCATGATAAGGGGACAACCAACTCATTTCCAAAATAACATGAAACTCCTCCATGTTTAAAATAACCAAGTCTGCCAGGGTTGTAAACCCCATGAACATCACAGAACATGCACGATATACCTAATCAACATACACAGATACCCCAATCGATGTAGACACATACATGGAAGTATCAAGATATTCACAGTCTAAGTCCCAACCCATAGCAAATTTCACAGACATATAAGAAAAGGTGAAATCGGGATCAAACAATACAGAAGCCATATGATCACAGATAAGAATAGTACCTGTGATCACCGCATTAGAAGTTTCCATCTAAGGACGAGCTGGTACTACATAAAGATGTGTTTTATCACCACTCTGGCCACCACCTCTACCACCCTGTGCTCCATTTCTACCAACTTGTCCTCCACCTTGGTTAGCCTGATTACCACCCCTATCCTGGCTACCACGTCTACCTTGTGGATGACCTTTACCGTTTCCTCTTCCACCACGACCTATCAGAATTAGAGCGGTAGAAGCTGGTTGCTATGTCAACTGACCTGCAGACAAGAAGTTAGGAAAATACCATCTGACATATCCCATACCTCCACACTCAAATCATTTGGGTCCCAAAGTAGGCCTCTAAACTAAAAAAAAAAAAAAAAAAGGTGTGTAGCTTCCGGCTCGGGAAGGCTTATAACTGACCCCAGATGGGAACCCTGTTGATACTAGCATAGCTGAATGGTAGGGCTTAGAAGAACCACACTCCTTTGAGAAAGTACCACTAAATTGGCCCAAGGTTTAAGCCTTTTTCTCTTCTACTTTCACCTCTCCTTGTTTCTCAAGTGCTTCAACCTTCTTGCCAAATTCAACAACATCCTAAAAGACTTACCAGATACATCCACAGATAAAGTAGCCAATTGAATCCTCGAGTTTAGTCCCTTTATAAATGTAACACCCCGTACATTTTCAATCCTACTAGACAATTTTGAACCATGCTTACCTTAGTTTCGAAAGCCATAAGTACGTATTTTGTATTGTTATTGATGAAACATTTGATATTGTGCTAGTAAATATGATTAGACCTTTGTAGGAGATGTTTGTGACTTTGTGGAGCATTTTTGGGGCAAAAAACGAGGTTTAAAGGACATCCAAGCAAAGTATCTTAAAGATAAGAGGCAAGTAAAAGGTTGGAACTTGAAAGATCCAACCAAATCCACAAAGCAAAATTGAAATCGCATTTTAAGTGTGGGGCGCCCCCAGGGGCGTGTCAGGCCGCTTTGGCCTTTATTTTTGTGGCACAGGCAGCAAGGGGGTGCACCAGGCAGCGTGCCAGGCTGCCCCTGCACACCTTTTCCAGAGCTAAAATTTTTCTAAGTCCCTAGGGCGCCTGGGAGCGTGTCGGGGTGCTTTTTGCCAGATTTGTTCTACGATTATTAGTCTATAAAGAGGACTCTTGGGTTATGGTATCATTATTCCATCATAGTAGGACTACTCTTGAGCGAGTTTGGCATCCGAGTTGGGGTAATTCTTCGTCACAAGTGTTTTATCAAATTATGTTCAATTAAGCCATGATTGGCTAGAATGATGTAGCGCAGTTTGGTAGCGCCTTTGTTTTGGGTAAAAAATGTCTTATTTTTGAGATTGAGGCTACGAACATGAATCTCGTGAGTTGAATATTGTTGTAACATTTATGAAATTATTTAAACATGAGATAATTGGAGTATTACACATTGAAATTGGTGGGCCAAGTTAATATGTGTTAATGGGCTCAATTTGAGGCCCAAAATGGAGTAAAAGACATGGCCCAAAAGGGGCAAATGACCCATTCTTCCATTTGACCAAGTAAACATGACATTTAATGCCAAGAAGTGGATAAGGATGACTTGAGGGGCTATATAAAGGCAAAAATCATATTTTTATTCCAAAAATCACACATGCCTTTCTAGACATTTTCTAAAATATATTTCTCATATCTTCCAAACCCTAAGCCATTTCTTTGGACAAGATCATCACTTTTCAAGCCTTGTTAAGTGTCTACTTTCATGGATTAATATATTATATGCTTAATATGGTGTGTATATCATGATGGTTATGTTGGCAAAGTGTTGAATAGTCCACTTTTTATTTTTGTTAAAAGATGTGTCATCCTTGTGATTTAAACTTGAAAGGAGACTTGAGGTTTTGATGAAAGTGCATGGTATGGAGGAAATATCAACATGTATGGTGTGATTATGTCCTTACCTTGTTTTTTCTAGGTATATGTCTAACTTGTGGGATTGCTGTTATGCAACATATTGAGATGACTTGATGGAGTAATTGTGATGTTGTGTTGATGGAGAAGTGTAAAGTATTAACTTGGTGTGACATGCTACTGGTTTATGATGTATTGGTCAATGTATGGAATGTTGTGGTATTGTTGGTATGATAATTTTATCAATGGTATTGTCAATGGGGAAATGACATTTTAAGGCAACCATGTAACTCATTGTCGTCTTATGCACTTGTAAGGTAGTTAGTTATTAACTTAAGCTCCGCTATGTACTTGTGCTGTAGAGTGAAACGTAAGGAAGGAGCTGGAATGTTGTATTCACGTATAGGATTGTGTATTCATAGTGAGAAGACAAGGTATGTAAGGTTACTCTTTATGTATCCTTCTGCAGCACATAGTGTTCGCATTGTCATTGTACTTGTTCCATTCCGAAATGTTCTAAGGTATTTCATTTCAGGTTGTCATCCATTGTTAGTCACATGTTCCTCATTCATTGACCAAATGTTACTCATGTGTTACATAATTTGCGGATATTTTCCAAAGCTCCAATAATGTTATGACTATCATTGTATCAATCTCTCAAAAGTAAAGAAATGAAGTAACGCATAGTTGTTGGTTACAAGAGTACGGGTGGTAGCTCTAGAGGCATAAGCCTAGCTCGGGCCGATCCCGAGATTATTGGATCAGGGGGTAGTCCTAGAGGCATAAGCCTAGCGCGGGCCGAACCTGACAGGGGGTAGCTGTAGAGGTAAGAACCTAGCTCAAGCCGAACCTGATATATTGGTTTATGGGTGGCAGCTCTAGAGGTAATAACCTAGCTAGAGTCGAACCCGACGTATTGATTTATGGGTGGTAGCTCTAGAGGCATAAGCCTAGCTCGAGCTAATCCGAACATAACGTTATGTTATGTTAAGACCCACTGATCAGTCGGGGCCCGGGTACAATGTGACACAAGTGATGATGAATAAACAGAGAAGCAAGGAAAGTAGCGAAAGCAATATGCATAGCTCCAAATATACAGACCGAGGGTTTATCCACATTGGCTATTCTCTTATATTTGATTCCATTGAAGTTCTTTGCATTGATGAAGTTTCTTATAGCCTTACATACTCAGTACATTCTTCGTACTGACGTCCCTTGGGGGACTTACCTTACTTGCTGCAGGAACAGGTGCTAGTAGACCTCCACAGTAGGTTACGGATCATTTGCTGATCTTTGGTGAGCTCTAGTTGGTTCGGGGCTTTTCGAGTCACATGTGTATATTTGTTTTGGTACTGTAATATTGTATAAAGCAGGGACTTGTCCCGACTTTAGGTTGGTTATGTATATGCATCTGTTAGAGGCTTTGTAGACGTATGTAGAAATATGAACGTAAGAGATGTATGTCCATTTTGACTTGATGGCCCTAACGGGCAAGTTTCATATATGTATATATCACATGTTTCCATGACTTCCGCTAATAGCATCTTGTATCTATATGTGATGGTGATGTTTCTTGTATGTCATGCATATGAATGGACATGGATGAAGATTGGTTCTCTCGGGCCTTATCGGCTTCGGGTACTAGTCCGCCTGGTTGGAATTTGAGGCGTGACAAAAGTGGTATCAGAGCAGGTCGTCCTAAGGGTGTCTACAAAGTCGTTTCTGAGTAGAGTCTTGCTTATGGATGTGTTGTGCACCACATTTATAAGTAGGAAGCTACAGGACATTTAGGAGTTGTTTCCTTTCTTCATAACTAGATCGTGCAATAGAGCCAATATTGTAGGTGAAATTATATCTGACCATTGTAATTGGTTTCTTTGATATAGTAAAATGTCGATGACAAGAAGAGGTAGAGGCAAAGGTAAGCAGGTAGAGATGCTTGTCGGTGAAGGAATGAGTAAATCACCGCCTGACCAAGCTAGTCAAGGTGGGGCTAACACTGAAATTGCATCGCGGTCTTCTTCTACTTTTCCAGCTCCGGAAGAGCTAAGAGGTAGAGAAGTACCCGCAGAACCGCCAATGAATGCCACTGACCAGGATTTAAGAAATGCAGTGCATATGTTGACTCAGATAGTTGCTGTACAAAGTCAAGGACGAGTTGGTCCAATGAAAAATGAGGATGATGCGGCTAAGTGGCGAGTCGCAGAACACAGGACTTTCTAAAATTAGGCCCTCCAATATTCATTGGGTCAGACCCGAAAGTAGATCCACAGGACTTCGTGGATCAAATCCAGAGGGCTCTAGATGTTATGCACGTGACTGGTGTTGAAACAGTTGAACTTGCGGCCTATAGATTGAAAGGTGAAGCTATATTGTGGTATGAAGACTGGAAAAGATCGAGGGGTATTAATGCACTTCCAGTTGGTTAGAAAGAATTTAAAATGGCATTCCTTGATCATTACCTCCCATATGAGATCTGGGAGGCACGTGCAGACCAGTTTCTAAATCTACGTCAAGGGAATATGAGTGTTAGAGAATATAGTCTTCAGTTTAATTCCTTGGCTCGATATGCTCCGAATGTAGTGGCCACAATGACAAACAGAGTCCATCGATATGTGGACAGATTAGAGCCATATTTGGTAAGGGACTGCACCATTGCTACCTTGAACAAAGATATGGACATAGCCAGAATACAAGCCTTCGTACAGAAAATGGAGGATCAGAGACAGAGAAAAAGGGTACATAAATCTGAAAGAGGACAGTCCAAAAGAGCTAGACTTATGGGACAGTCTATGGCATCCCAAGGAGAATCTAAGCCTCGGATGTTTCCTAGACCGCCTAGACCATCATTCTCCTATTCAATAGCAGGCACTCACTCTCAATTCCGAGGGTTTAGAGGCGGTCAATCTGGACAGAGTAGTGGAATTCACGGATCATAGGCAGCAGGATTTTCTCGTAAGCAGTGTCAGCACTGTGGGCGCACTCATTCAGGTACATACCGGTTAGGGACGAATGCTTGCTTTTGGTGTGGTATGTCGGGGCACATGATGAAAGAGTGTCCCCAGAGGAGCATGGGTGGTATAGCACGACCTACTGGGTTAGCCGTTGAGTCATCATCATCGGTTCCTTCTTTAGGCCGAGGTGTTCAGGCTGTTGGTCGTGGTAGAGGTTCCAGAGGAGTAACCATTACTAGTGGAGTCTAGATTCGTACTTACACTCTAGTGGGCCGGCAGAATTCGGAGGCATCTCTTGACGTAGTCACAGGTACATTATCCATATTTTCGCATAGTGTATATGCATTGATTGATCCAGGTTCTACATTATCATATATTACTCCATTGATTGCTGCAAAATTTAAAAGAACACCGAAATTATTAATTAAGTCATTTGAAGTATCTACACCAGTTGGTGAATCCATTATTGCAAACCGAGTATATCGTAATTGTGTGGTAACTGTGTGTGGCCATGATACACTGGTTGATCTTATTGAACTAGACATGGTGGATTTTAATGTGATAATGGGAATGGATTGGTTGGCTTCTTGTTATGCCACGGTAGATTGCCGGGCCAAGAAGGTACATTTTTATTTTCCATAAGAAAATGTTCTTGAATGGCAAGGTAATGCGGGGGCACCGAAAGGAAAATTTATTTCCTATCTTAAAGCAAAGAAAATGATAGCCAAGGGGTATATATGTCATTTAGTTTGAGTGCAAGATACTGATGTGAAACCACCAATTCCTCAATCGATTCCGGTGGTTAATGAATTCCTCGATGTATTTCCTGATGATCTTCCAGGCTTACCCCCAGAATGGGAAGTAGAGTTTTGTATTGATGTGATACCAGGTACTCAGCCTATCTCTATTCCTCCGTATAGAATGGCTCCAGCAGAATTGTGAGAATTGAAAGAGCAATTAAAAGATTTGCTAGACAAGGGGTTTATACGGCCTAGTATGTCCCCGTGGGATGCACCAATATTATTTGAATGAAAGAAAGATGGCACATTGAGAATGTGCATTGACTATCGACAATTGAATAAGGTAACAATCAAGAACAAATATCCCTTCCCCAGAATTGATGATTTGTTTGATCAGTTACAGGGTGCCAAGTGTTTTTCAAAGATTTACTTGAGATCGGATTATCATCAAGTCAGAGTAAGAGAAAAATACATACCCAAGATAACTTTTCGAACACGGTATGGTCACTACGAATTCTTAGTTATGTCATTTGGACTAACAAATGCACCAGCTGTTTTCATGGATTTGATGAATAGGGTGTTTAAGTCATTCCTAGACATGTTCGTGACGGTGTTTATAGATGACATTTTGGTTTATTCGAGATCACAAGAGGATCATGCTAATCACTTACGGCAGGTGTTACAAATTCTTCGTGAGCGTAAGTTGTATGCAAAGTTCTCTAAATGTGAATTTTGGTTGAAATTCGTCGCATTCTTGGGTCACATTGTGTCAGATGAAGGAATTCAGGTTGATACGCAAAAGATTGATGCGGTGAAAAATTGGCCAAGGCCTACGACGCCTACGAAAATTCATAGTTTTCTAGGGTTGGTAGGTTATTATTGAAGGTTTGTTGAAGGGTTTTCTTCCATTGCTGCATCTTTAACGAAGTTAACACACAAGGCAATTAAGTTTCAATGGAATGATGCATGTGAGAAAAGTTTCCAAGAGCTGAAAGATAAATTGACTTCCACACCAGTATTAGCACTTCCGAAAGGCACAGAAGGGTATGCAGTATATTGTGATGCATCCGGAGTTGGACTCGGATGTGTATTGATGCAGCACGATAATGTAATAGCATATGCTTCACTACAGTTACGGCCATATGAGAGAAACTATCCCACACATGATCTTGAGTTAGCAGCGGTGGTACTAGCTTTAAAGATATGGCGTCATTATTTGTATGAAGTTCATGTTGATATCTATACTGATCACAAAAGTTTATATCTTTTAGCAGAAGGATTTAAATCTGAGGCAGCGGAGGTGTCTTGAACTATTGAAAGACTATGATATCGATATTCTCTATCATCTAGGGAAAGCGAATGTGGTGGCCGATGCATTAAGCCGCAAAGCAGTAGAAAGCACTAGTGGCCAATTGACGGAAAAGCAAGACCTAGTAAAAGATTTACATCAACTAGCCAGCTTGGGAGTTCGTCTTCTTGAATCTCCAGATGAAGAGGTTATTGTGCAAAATGCAGCAGAATCTTCCTTAGTAACTGAGGTGAAAGAGAAGTAGCATGCGGATCCTATGTTATTGCAGCTAAAAGAAAATGTACAATAGGGTCTGACTAAGGCTTTTGATCTTACACAAGAAGGAGTACTTCAATGCCAAGGTAGATTATGTGTACCGAATGTAGATGAGCTGAGGAGACGAATTATGACAGAGGCGCATCATTCACGATATTCTATTCATCCGGGAGCTACCAAAATGTACCATGATTTGAAGGAAATTTATTGGTGGGGAAACATGAAGAAGAACATTGCAGAATTTGTAGCTCTATGCCCGAATTGTCAACAAGTAAAGGTAGAGCATCAAAAACCAGGAGGTTACATGCAGTGTATCAATCTTCCAGTCTGGAAACGGGATATGATTAACATGGATTTCATCACAGGTTTGCCTCGTACACCGTGGAAATTTGATTCTATATGGGTCATAGTTGACAGGCTTACCAAGTCAGCGCATTTTCTACCAGTTAAGACCACCTATACAGCTGAGGAGTATGCAAGGTTGTATGTTAAGGAGATAGTAAGATTGCATGGGATTCCAATTTCCATTATATCAGACAGAGGAGCACAATTTACCGCATATTTTTGGAGATATTTTCAGAAGAGCTTGGGTACATAAGTGAATTTGAGTACTGTTTTCCATCCTCATACGGATGGACAAGCAGAACGTACTATCCAAACACTGGAAGATATGCTACGAGCGTGCACGTTAGATTTTCAAGGCAGTTGGGATGATCATTTGCCTCTCATTGAATTTGCTTACAACAATAGCTATCATTCAAGTATTAAAATGGCACCTTATGAAGCTTTATACGGAAGGAAGTGTAGATCACCAATCGGATGGTTTAAAGCAGCTGAAACTGCTTTACTTGGGCCAGATCTTGTTCATCAAGCTATGGAGAAAGTTAAAGTGATCCAACAGCGGTTACACATGTCCCAGAGTCGACACAAGTCCTATGCTGATGTTAGAAGAAGAGGGCTCAAATTCGCCATAGGTGATTGGGTATTCTTGAAGGTGTCACCGATGAAAGGGGTAATGCGATTTAGAAAGAAAGGGAAGTTGAGTCCCCGTTATATAGGGCCATATGAAATTGTCCGAAGATTTGGGCAAGTTGCGTATGAAATGGCACTACCCCAAGAACTCTCCACAGTTCATCAAGTATTTCATGTTTCGATGCTTCGAAAGTGCATAGGGGATCCATCTCGTATCGCTCTTATTGAAGATGTACAAGTTACGGAAGATCTCACCTATGAAGAGATACCGATTGCTATTCTTGATAGAAAAGTGAAGAGGTTAAGAAATAAAGAAGTGGCTTCCGTAAAGGTACTTTGGAGAAATCAACAAGTAGAGGAGATCACATGAGAAGCCGAGGAAATGAAGAAGTCCAAGTACCCTCATCTGTTTCAAATGGAAGAGAAAGTTCAAGATGCGGGATCGAAGCAATAAAAAGTAAGTATCTATGAGCATTATGAGTATATATGTATATATGCTTATATAGATATGCATTTGTTGTAATTGAAAAGATGTTAACATTCGAGGACGAATGTTTCTAAGGGGGGAAGAATGTAACACCCCGTACATTTTCGACCCTACTTGACAATTTCGGGTGCCAGTCCGCCCCATTGGAATTTGAGGCGTGACAATAAAATACCTGATCCACTCCTCTTCTGAGGTAATCAACTGTAGTGCATAGCGAAATAGAACATGAAATTTGGCCTCATAGGCCACCACGAACATGTTACCCTGCTCCAACCTCAAAAACTCATATTTTTTATGGTCATGATAAGCGCGGGGAACATATTTCTCAAGGAATACATTGTGAAACTGAGCCCAAGTAAGTGGAGGTAAGACAGCCCTGCACTCCACAAATGACCTCCACCATTGCTTGGCTTTGTTCTGTAGCTGAAAAGAAACAAACTCCACACCATACCTTTCAACAATATCCATCTTGTGAAGATGTTCGTGAAAATCTATTAAAAACTCAAATGAGTCATCAAACTCTGTACCTTGGAATACCGGTGGCTTCCTTTCATGAAATTGTAAAATTGCCCATGCTCATCATCAGTCATCACCGATCTAGGTACCTGTTGGGGATACACCCTAATTTCAGAGCTTGCATCTATCCTTGGTGCTATAGCAGCGACATATTGCAAGGCTGTGGGTAGGACGGTTGGAACAACTGGAGTGTAGCCAGTGCTAGCCAAGCCACCCAGAAACCCTAACACTTATTGAATCACCTTTGCAGGCAAAGTCACCTGTGCTGCCTCATTTGGTACTGGTACCACATTCTCTGAAGCTATCATTTCTTCTTCCTCAACTACCTCCTCTTTATCCTGAGCATGGCCTAGAGTATCCTGCGGTGAGGGAGGGGTTAATGATCTTTGTCTTGACAGTCTTCCGACTGCCTGTGCTCTACCCCTAACAGGCACTGCTCCTCATCCTCCTCTTCTTGCAGTGCCCCTAACTCGAGGCCTGCTTCAGACTGTGGTCTCAGCGACTGGTGTGGGCGTTACTGTAGGTGCTGCTACTGCTACTCTGGTGGAATGAGTATTCACCATCTGCAAACAAGAGTGAAAGGATAAGATACAAATTTGGATCACCAGCTACCAATTGGAATCAAGTAATAGACCGACAGGAAGAAAGAAAGGAAATTCTTTTCCTAAAGCCCTGTATCCTCCAGAAGAAAAGTATAGACGTCTTCATACTGTTCTAGAGGACTCTACTAGACCTGTTCTTGTACGACGAGATCTACCAACCCAGTTCTCTGATACCGTCTTTGTCATGACCCAACCGATCATGATTGGCACCTACCCTAACCTATGACGGGAGAACCATACTAATCTTACACTTACTCACTTAAGTGTTACTCTCTCATTCACATTACATAACTCCCCAAAGATTAATTTGATTTCTGAAAGGTTTTCATTTAAATAAATATCTTAGTCAAACGATATCATCATCCATCAATGAATAGAGTGCGAAAACCTCTATTTATTACATTCCCCGGGACCTGAAGTCACCGTACAAGAACATCTAAAAAGAATAACTAAGTCTAAAACCAACATACATATACAAAATATAACAAAAGATAAAATTGTCTTAGTCTCGGACCAAAGGACATAAACATCATAAGAAGATCTGAAGGTTGCCCGACATGGTGCTCACCCTCAAAATTAGATCTGAACTGCTAACTAGAGCTGAGGTCACGTGTCAATTACTGAAAGATGTTCTGCACTCAATAAAAAGAATAGTACAGGTAGCATCAGTACATCAACAAGTACTGGTAAGCATCACAGGTCGACTAACTTAATAATGTACAAGTAAACAAGTCAAAAAAGTATAAAAACGATCATAACAAGATTCATAATCAATGATATCAAACAGACAACACATCATGAATCATCATATAATTACACTCACAATGTTCACTTTTATAGGCTTTCATACTTAATCATTTTCATCAATAATTCATCATCACATATATTTATCAAAATATCACTCAATGCATGTAAATAAGTGCATGTATGCCAGATGTACGCATCATCTCTTACCCTTCTCATCCTCCTCATCAACATCATACATACCGGCATGGTACCCGATCCATTATCATAACATACCATATAATACCGGCATGGTGCTCGACCCATCACCTCAACACCTTATCATAATGCAATAAAAATACAATGTAGTCATCAATCACAAGTTATGCTAAAAGGCAATCATAGATGTTTAAATCACAAACAAGCACACAACCAAGAAAGTCTAAGTGCTACACAAAATCATAGCCTACCTCAAATCCTTGTTCAAAGTCACCTTTAAGTCACACTTTCCCTTTTTGTTCTCATTCAATTCGTGCTTGATCTATACAACTATAAGAATATACACACATTTCAATGATTCATCCCTTTTTAACTACTAGGGATTAAAACTCACTGATTTTAGCCATAAACTTATCCTATTTCATCATCTTAGGGCTTTCTTATCATTTAACTTCATGAACACTATTTGAATTAGCACAAATAATCGTAATTCTAGTCCCATTAGTAATTTCTAACACCCTATGATCATTATATACTGAAGTTTTACACATTCCCATCACTTTTAATCAATTTCTATGAACTAAGGTTAAACCCTCAATTTCCATCATTAATCCATTTCTAGTGATTTTCTAAGGTTAAACAAAGTAGATTCAATTATAAAATGTAATTACTTACCTCCAAAGATGAAAAACTTTGAAATTCCACTAAAAATGTCCTTTCCTAGAGCTCTAGTGCATTTTAAAAAAAATGGGGAATGAAAATATTTTCTAGATTTTAAAATTGAAAATTTCACTGCGCATTACCGTTACAGCGAATAACTACCATTGTAGCAGTACCGCTGCAGCGGTTCGCACCCATTTTACTGGAGGCTGCCATTGTGGTTTCCCTGACCAGCTATACTGCTGCAACGGTTACTTTTTCTGCTACAATGATTTGAGGCAGAAACTCAGAACCTCTCCTCAGTTTTTCTTATTTTACAACACAAGCTACGAATTTTGTTAACGTGAACCAACTCCTCCACGATAAATGCTATAAACGGAGTTCTATAACTCTATTTCAGGTTTAGAAAGTTGCTACGACTTTCTATACTCATTGTCTATCCAACCATCATATCAAACCCAGCTATTACCAATCATATCAATACTAAATTTCATTCAATTACCATACCCTCAAATTTAAGCCAAAGTTAGACTAGCCCTGAATTCCTCAAAATTTATCTAAGGAAAGTCTAGGTGTAACTTTCACCTTCTAATTTAGCGTAATGATATTTTGGATCGTTACATATTATAGTCTATTTTCTTATGTCTTTGTGTCATTTATTCTTATTATGTGGTAACTTATTTAGTGAATTGTTGTTATTTTTGTGGTAAGGCATGAAATGCATTAGAACAAAAGGAGCAAAAGTTGAACAAAAAGAGTGAACAAATATTGTTATGCTGCCAGGGACATCGCTCCTATGAGAAAAAGACCGCATCAGTGATTCCGAACTAGTGGAAAAGGACATTAGTAAGATGTACTATTCCACAGGAGTCCCACCTGCGAACAAAGTGTCACATCAGTGATAGTGCTCCTGCAATAAAAGACCTCTTAAGCGGAGAAACTCCAAGGAGTCAATGCTCGTAATTGCCAGGAATTCTATTCCAATGCAGTACCAAACCTATGATAAAAGTTTTGCAGGTGTGGCTGATGGGGTTTAGTTCTACCCACTTTGGTCATTTCACATTTTCTTATCCCCAAACCCAAAAAAGGCTTAATCAGTCTTTTGGAAATAAATCATTGACTAATTTCTCAAGTATTGGAGGTTAGAATTCTTCAACCAACACCAACACCTTGGAAGAAAAGATTGGAAATACTTTAATGAGCAATTCTTTACTACTTTCTTTAAATCTTCATTTTGTATTGAATATTTAGATGTAGTTGTTAAATTCAAATTTGGATCTTATGTTAAAGATAAATAATATTGGATTTTGATTTTTACCTTGTGCTTTTGTATTAATTGAGTACTTGCTAACTTATGAAATGAGTTTTTATTTATCTAATTAATCTTGTACTATTATTGCTTTTCAAAGAAAGTAATTAACCTTATGACTTGTCCATTTACTTTAATTGAGCTCAAAAGAGGAAATTGAAGTTGAGATAGACTAATTAGTACGATTTGAGGATTTAAACCTCATACATTGGATTGGAGCTAGAGATAGAATAATCCAAGTATTGCATAAGACTGGAATGTGTTTGTTGTCACTGAGCTAGGTTTGAGCGAACTAGTTAAGAAATATTCGCTCGTGGTCGGGAGATGCTGGTAGATAGATGAAATTCCATGGCTAATTACTTGACCCATGATTACTTAGCAGTAGATAATTATTTACAATGGATTGTTTTGATGTAAATAATTTTTCTACTTTCCAATTTCTCCATTTTTCTTTGCTTGTGAAGGTCATTGATTATTTTATTCCTTTCTAGTTTATTCTATCTTTATTCATCTTAAATCAAAAATTCCCAAAATATTTATCATTTTGTGTTTCGCCTAGCGTAGTTTGTAATAATTTCTCGCTTACTTGATCACCCTTACATTATTCCCTATGTGATCAGCCTCGATTCTACATTAGGTGAATATATTATGATGACTGTGTAAACTTCTCGTTTTGAGAAGTGGATTTGAACGTTTTCAATTTTAGTGTTGTTGTCAGAGAACAATTTTGTTTATTAGGTTAGTTTGGTATTTGATCTTACTTGCTTGTTGAACTTGTTCATACTTGTGCGAATATGTGTTTTTGATTCCTTTATCATATTTCTATGTGTTAATGTTCATTTTTTGCTTTTTTTTCTTATTATTTTTGTTACTATGGCATCTTAGGATGAAAATGGACTTGATGATTGCAATCTATATTTTGATAATCCATCTCCATATTATGGAAGATCTCATTTTCGGCAAAATTGTGAAAATATTCTCGAAAGAGAGATGTGTGCACCATATCAATCCTATGTTGGCTATAATTATCATTTGTGTGGTGGTCAAAGTGAACATTGGGGTGATTGTCCTAATTATTATGCCCCCTCCCCAAGTTATTCTAATAAAAATACTAGTTGTAATTTGGAATTTGATAGGAACCATGACATGTCAAGTGAAGATTAAAGTGTCGTATTTGAAGGCATCCAAATAATGTTCCAAACTCTCTTAGAGCGGGCATCTAATTTGGATGAGAAACTAAAACTCACCAAAAAACTCATGGCAGAAATTAACAAGGAATGAAAAAGAGAAAAATATCCTTATGACTATGCCAACCTTTTAAGTGTCACGGAGTTGTCTATGCCTCAAGACCAAATGGTTGAAGAAGATATTTCAAGACAAATGAATGAACCATAAATAATTGATGACCATAATGAAAGTTGTGGAGGTTAAGAAGTTCAACTTGAAGAAGAAGATCAAAATCTTGATGAAGAAATCTCTAATTCTCAAAGGGAAGAAATTGAAGAGATGTTGAGAAGCACAATGGGGAGGAGTGAAAAATGTGGGCAACTCTTGACCAAATTATGGGACCAGATTCAATATAGAGATGCTGAAATTGTCCAAAACATGGACTTTTCTATGAGTGGATTTTTTTAAAGCTTTTACTGAGTCTCAATATGAAGAAACTTGATAAAGATGAAATTGTGATTCAAAATTGGTTATTGAACCAAGCTCAACAGCTTGAAGTCTATAGGGTCAACGTGAAGTAATTTTATAAATAATGGAGAAAAATTTAAAAAGACATATTGATCTGAGTCAAGAGGTGGAGTAACTTGAAATTAATATTGCGGTATTGGAGGCCAAATTTAATGTAAAGATTAGAGCATGCAATGCTCAACATCAAATGGGCAAGGATAGTAATTTTGAGTTAGTTTCCAATGAAGAACAGGTCAAGGTTTATTTTCATGAGCTAAGGGTGTTTTGTAAACCAACCAAGCTTAAAATAATTCAAGATGCCAAAATTGAAGAAATAATACTCCCTCCGTCCCATTTTATGTGGCCTACTTTCCTTTTTGGTCCGTCCCAAAAAGAATGTCACATTTCCTTATTTGATAACTTTTTAAAAGCACAATTACTCTTTTAAGTTTATTGGTCCCACTTATAAGGTTCCACTTAATTAAAGATAGTAGTAGTAAATTTTTAATGAAGGTCAATTTGGTAAACATCACCAAGTCTTTCCTTATTTCTTAAACTCCGTGCCCGGTAAAAGTAGGCCACATAAAATGGGACGGATGGAGTACTAGATTTGCAAAAAAAGGTTCATCAAATCATTTTGGGGACTCTAGTTCATTTGGTGAGGATGTCAAGAATGGAGCAAACCTGGAAATAGAGCAACTTAGACTACACTCCAACTATGTTTTAATATTGTGCTTGATTGAAGATATAAAAATTAGAACAATCGAGCCTATGGAGAATTCTAGAGATGCGAAACAAAGTTTTAATATTTTAAAGTTTGTCATGTCAAGGAGATAAACTGACATCCCTCACTTGAAGGCAGAAAAGTGTAAGATGTGACACTGAGAAAGTGACCTCTTTACTTTCTTACCATCACAACACGAGCATCATTGAGTTCCTGATTCAAAGTTGGGATGAAGGTTTATATCCTCCAAATGAAGGAATAAGTACGGTTAACTTGCGTCATGCCGCGATGTTAAATCAAGCGCTTGGTGGGAGGCAACCCATCGCTTCTAATTTTTGAAGTCGTTCATGAAATTTTCCTTTTTAGAATAACTCAATATATTATTTATGACTAATCTACAAAGTTTCAAAATTTTTAGAGTTGAAATGGAAGGGTTGAAATGTTGGAGGAGAGACAAAACAGTGGCTACATAATTTTTGTCTGATTTCTAGTGCAGGAGTCCCACCTACGAACGATTCAATGCAAGAGTAAAGTCGCAAAAGTGGCAACATATCCACAGAAGTGGAAACCAATTGAATCAAAGAAAACCACAAAAGCGGTATGTTTTGCACAGAAATGACCATGTAGAAGCTCACATTTCCCTGCAAGTGCAGGTGTTGATTCTTTTTTCAGAAACAAAAGGTAAAATAAGTTCAAAATCCTTCATCCTTCCATCTCTCACTCACCCATTTCTCAACCCAAAAAATCTCACCCTTCACTCTCCTAATCTCACTCTACTCACTCTCACACACTGTAAAGCAAGAAACAAAAGGCATCCACCAAAACAAAAGGAAATAGGAAGTCATCTGTTCAAGAGGATATAAAAGGTCAAAAATTACCCCTCTTTCAAATTGCTTGAAATCAAGGTATGATTTTTGTTACCCTACTTAATTTTGAATGTAATTGCAAGGTAAAACCATGTCGTCTATGAATTTCCCTTAGTTTGGTCAAAAATATTGAAGAATTTTGAAGTTAGGACATAAATTTTATAGTCTCAAATTTTAAGAAAATTGAATCATGATTTTTGCAGATCTAGGACATTTGAACATGTATACTTGTTATGGATTAAAATTTGGAAGTTTTGAGAACAAATTTACTTAAAATAATGTTTGATTGCCATAAAAATTGGTAGCTTTAGGGTTTGTTCATGAAAGAGACGACATCGCAGAAGTGGAACTCTTCCCGCTGAAGCAATTCGCACCTTCATTGACTATTCTGCAGGTTTGAAGTTTGACCCTATAAACTAATTCGCAGAAGTGGAACCTTTTCCACTGAAGTGATGATACACCTGCAATGATTTTTTTGCAGATGCGATGTTCTCTAAACAATACAAATGTCGTTGAAGTGCAACTTTTTATGATGAAGCAAGCCGCACCTGCGATGCTTTATATGATTCTTCCACAACAATCTTATCACCATCAACAACAACCGCCATGGACTTTTTATTCATCTACTGTGTGCTTAGTAACTACCTTACAATGATTATTGTTTCTTGAATTTGGCACAGTATCACTTGAAAAAGTGTCATTTTTTCACTCAAAAAAGTGTCATTCTTTCTCTGATTTAACAATACAGAAATCTGCCTCATTTGCTTCTCTAACTGCTTAATGATGGTGGAGTGAGAGTCAACCAATTGATTTACATTGGAAATGTTACCACGAATCTCCTTAATTCCCACGTCAGTGGATTCTACCCATTTTAGCCTTTGCCATCATATCCTCCATTCTAGAACCACTTAATTCTCCTTGATTTTGGCCCTTTGGTGAAACATAGAGTCCACTTTGATCATTTGTGTAACCATTTTTTATTTCTCGAGTTGCCTTGATCTCTATCTCTACTTCTATCTGTACTTCTATCTCTATACCCAGACCAATCATAATTTTTGTCTTTATAATATTTCTGACCTTGATTTCCTTTACCTTGGCACCAAGAGTCTTGGTTAGACCCTTGTGCGTTAGCCCAACCCCCCTCCCCGTTTGGTTGTTGACAAAATTTGCCTCCTACTTAGAATCATAATCATAATTATCATTTTTAGGCACTTTACCTTGTGAACCATCTGCATTCACCATTTTAGAACCGACCCCCATCAAATACTTCATAATTAGGTCCATTTGTATCTTCAGATGAACTATATCCTGATCACGCTCTTCTTCTCTTCAGTGTTGCACAGTCAATATCCCTTTAGGGTAAGTACCAACATAAACCTCATACTCCTGTGTGTGCCAATCTCTATTAGTTTTCATCACTCGATCCAACATCACAGCTGCATCTACATAAGTGTGTGCTATCAAAGAACCTCCAGCTATACTGTTAGCTACCGCCTTAGTTACAGAATTCAAAGACCTTTTGAATATCTCCAAAAGACTATCATCAACTAGCTTGTAGTTGGGCACTACTTCAACTTTTTATTAAACTTAAGCCAAGCTTCATGTAAAGCTTCTCCAGGCTGCTGATGTTATTAATCTCATCTCTTAACTATAGCATTCTGGATCGTGGGAAGAATATCTAGAAAAGTTGCCTTTAAATTTCTCTAGTTAGTGATATAATCATTGGGGAGTTTCATCAGCTAAAGAGTAGCTTCCCCAGACAATGAGAAGGGGAAACAACTGAATTCTGATGGGATCTTGACTAACACCTGGCAATCTGTAACTTCTGCAAATACCCAAGAAATTCATCAGGTGTAGGTTTAGATCATCTCCAACAGCTCCTCCAAACAATCCTTTCATATTCAGCAGTTGTATTATAGTACTAGTGATGTCAAATTTGGCACCAGAGGCTAGTAAAGGTGGGACTATGTCCCCTATAACACCTCCTTCATCAAAATCAGTGTTCTTCTCATCTCTCAGATCAATAAACTGAATAACCAATCTTTGATTATAACTAGAGCTGTCAAAATGGGCTTGGCCCGTGAGGCCGGCCCAACCCAACCCAACCCTATAATTTAGTGGGGTTGGGTTACATTTTTCCAGCCCTTTTAGGAACGAGGCTTATAAGACCAGCCCCACTTGGCCTGTCAACCTCAGAGGCCTAGCCCGTCGGCCTCAGAGGCCAGCCTATGAGCCGAGACTTTTAAAATAATTATTAAATATTTTAAGTTAGTCTTTTATTTGTTAGAGTTTTGTGATTGTCAATAAACAAATGAAAAACCCAAGTACCCAAGGCCCAAGCCCAACCCAACCTTTAAAATATTCTACCTTTTCTCTTAGGGTTTTTACAATATTTTCTCTGAAACTTCTCATAATTGCGACTTGCACAACTTTTGCTTAACAAATAACAACACAAATCTGAGTTCGTCCAAATCTCTGCAAATGGATACATGTAAGAATATGGAAAATTTATCCTCCCTCTCCCCATTATGATACACTATCAAGTCCACAACACACAAGTTCCCAACAATCAACAACAAGAAGAACAAACTAACACAAGATCAACAATTTTCAGCAAGTGCTAGTGAATCGAAAGAGCCCCACACGGCTTCACTAGACTTCAAGAATACTAACACAACAATAACAATGTTACAAGAAGATAGTAACTTGACATATAAGATTCAAGAGTCTAAGAACCCAAACAACAAGAGAGGACCCTAAGACTGACGAATATTAACACCAAGTTCTTACTTGGACCAAGAGGAACTCTATGAACTCAAGATCCTTGTTTCTGGCAAAGATACAACAGAAGTATCACTCTACTTGTGAGATGGAGTAGAGAGAGATCCAAAATATTACAAGTGTTATGTTTCAAAATGATAATGGAAGAACTACCCCAAGTAACCCTAATATTGTCTATTTATATTACAAGAAAAAAAATGACCAACTTGTCCCTTGCCATGGGCGGCCTTGGAGTGTAAGTTTATTACACTTCAAGGTCCCTATTCACACTTAAAAACATTTAAATCATTAGATGGATCAGTCACCAACTCACACACGGCCAATTGCATAAACAAGGCTTGGAGTTTTTGTAATTCCCTAGCTTGGCTTCGTGTGAATGGTCGTGGACTTGCTGGACAGTTTGTCCCACCCGTATCATCCTCTCCATATTGAGAGGAATTTGACCTCAAATTCGGCATTTGGTCATCTTCAACCGCATCCACGAGAGAAAGATCACAAACGTTGAAGGTGTTGTGCATTTGATATTTCGGTGGAAGGTCAATCTTGTAGGCATTGTCATTGATTTTCTCAAGTACTTAGAATGGACCATCTCCCCTCGGCATCAATTTGGACTTTATTTGAGATGGAAACCGATCCTTTCGAAGATGCACCCATACCCAATCTCCCGGTTCAAGAATGAATTTCTTTCTCCCCTTGTTGGCCCTCCTTGCAATCTCTTGGTTTTTCTTCTCTAGTTGAAGCCACACCTTCTCATGTAACTTCTTTATAGAATCTGCCCATTTGCTTCCATCTAAGCTAATCATGAGATCACTTGGCAAAGGCGTTAAATCCAAAGGGGTAAGGGGGTTGAGGCCGTATACACACTCAAAGGGAGTTATTCCCGTACTTGAGTGTATGACACAGTTATAGGAAAATTCAATCAATGGTAAGTGCTCTTCCCAAGTAGTCAACTTTTCCCTTAACCATGGAACGTAGCATAGCACCCAAAGTCCTATTTACTACTTCTGTTTGACCATCGGTTTGTGGGTGGAAGGACGTAGAGTACAACAACTTGGTACCAAGCCTACCCTACATGGACTTCCAAAAGTGACAGGAACTTAGAGTCCCTATCACTTACAATGGTCCTCGGAACACCATGCAATTTAACAACATTATCAACAAATAAAGAGGCCACGCTAGGTGTGTCATCACATTTAGAGCAAGGAATAAAGTGCGCCATTTTAGAAAATCGATCGACTACAACAAAGATACTATCCCGGCCTCGTCGAGTCCTTGGCAGCCCCAACACGAAATCTATAGATATATCAAGCCAAGGATGTAGAGGGGTGGGCAGCGGGGTGTACAACCCATAAGGTAGGAGCCAAGATTTGGCTCTCTTGCATTCTACACATTGGCCGCAAATCTTAGTCACATCCTTGTGCATTTTGGGCCAATAGAATTGCTCCTCCAATATTCCAAAGGTCTTTTCGACCCCAAAATGACCCATTAGACCGCCATCATGTGCTTCCCTCATAAACAACTCTCTCCAAGAGCTAGAGGGTACACACAATCGTCTACCTTTAAATAGGTAACCATCAAACTTGGCATAGGGATTCAAACCCCTAGCCGAATCCCACTTGTCCCTACCTAATTCTTCGCATTCCCTAAAGATAGGAGCAAAGTGAGGGTACTTGGGATACAATCCTCTTAAGCTCTCAAAGCCCATCAATTTTGATGACAAAGTGGACACAAGAACATGTTTTCTAGACAAAGCATCGGCTACTACATTGTCCTTACCCTTTTTGTATTGGATAACATAAGGGAAGGTCTCAAGAAACTCAATCCATTTGGCATGACGTTTGTTAATCTTGTCTTGGGCCCAAAGATGCTTTAAGGATTCATGGTCCGTTCGGATCACGAACTCCTCAGGCCATAGGTAGTGTTTCCAAGTGGCCAAGGCTCTAATCAAGGCATACAACTCTAAATCATACGTGGAGTAGTTTAAAGTTGCTCCTTTGAGATTTTCGCTAAAGTAAGCAATGGACTTTAAATCTTGCATCAAAACAGCTCCTATGCCTACTTTACTCGCATCGCACTCGACTTCGAACGTCTTATCAAAGTTGGGCAATTGTAACAAGGGCGCGGAGATGAGCATAGCTTTCAACGCTTCAAAAGCCTTAGCTTGCTCGTCACCCCACTTGAAGGGTTGTTCTTTTCGAATGACCTCGGTAAAGGGGGCGGCTATGGTGCTAAATCCTTTGACAAAACTTCTATAAAAACTAGCCAACCCGTGGATGCTTCTTACTTCTCCAATGGTTTGTAGGGTTGGCCAATTTTTGATAGCATTTATCTTGGATTCATCCACTTCGACCCCTCTTGAACTAACAAAAAAACCCAAGAAAACAACTTCATTAACACCAAAGGAGCATTTTTCCAGATTTGCATACAATTTTTCCTTTCTAAGGACATCAAGCACACATTATAAATGCATCACATGCTCTTTTAAAGACTTGCTATAAACCAAGACATCATCAAAGTAGACAACAACAAACTTTCCAATAAATGGCCTCATCACATGATTCATTAGCCTCATAAAAGTACTTGGAGCATTTGTTAGGCCGAAGGGCATAACCATCCATTCATAGAGACCAAACTTGGTCTTGAAGGCAGTTTTACATTCATCACCGGGTTGCATTCTTATTTGGTGATAGCCACTTCTTAAATCAATCTTGGAAAACAAACATGAACCACTCAATTCGTCTAGCATATCATCTAACCGAGGGATAGGGTGGCGATATTTTACCGTAATCTTGTTGATGGCTCGGCAGTCCACACACATATGCCACGTTCCATCCTTTTTGGGAACTAGTAGCACCGGAACCGCCCACGGACTCATGCTCTCCTTGATATACCCTTTGTTGAGGAGCTCCTCAACTTGACGTTGTAATTTTTGGTGTCCGTAGGGTTGCTCCTATAAGCCGGCTTGTTTGGCAATTGTGATTCTGGCACAAAGTCAATTTGGTGCTCAATTCCCCGATGCAGGGGCAATTCTTGCGGAAGTTCTTTAGGAAATACATCTTCATAATCCTGCAATACACAAGAAATCAAAGGGGAAATGGAAGAATTAGTGGGGTTAGTATTAAAACAATGAGCCAAAAGTAACATAGGCGTGTCCTCATCATGATCCACGAAGAGTTCCTTCTTCCTAACCAACACCACCATGTTTTTCGTCCCTTTTGATATTGAGGCAGCCTCGGATGCCCCTACTGCCCCACCTACGGGATCCCCTCTTTTTTCTCCCTTTTCAGATTTCTGTCCCTTTTCCTTCAATTCTCTCATCCTTTGATGCCACTCATTTACTTGGGAAGGCGAAAGAGGATGAAGTGTAACCTTTCGGCCATCCTTCTCAAGCGTATATCGATTGGACCTCCCATCGTGTTTGGTAGACCTATCATACTACCAAGGTCTACCTAACAACAAGTGACACGCTTGTATGGGTATCACGTCACAAAGCACTTCATTATGGTAGTTTCCCACCTTAAACCGTATCACACATTGCCTTGTGACCTTTAATTCACCACATTTATTCAACCATTGTAACTTGTAAGGACTAGTGTGTGGTGTAGTTGGCAACTTCAAGAAGTTTACCATAGCAACACTGACAACATTTGCACAACTACCACTATCGATCACCAAAGTGCACTCACTCCCCTTTACAAGACATTTAGAATGGAATAGGTTTTCCGTTTGACTTGGGTCATCGATTGCCTTACTAATCATGACGCGCCTAACCACAAAGTTTGGAACCACACACTCCCCTTCTTGCGGATAAACATCTTCACCATCATCACCATCATCATCATGTGGTCCATTATCGAGTTCCTCTCCATCTTAAGGCTCGGCCTCATCCTCTCCCTTTTTAAGGCCCACCTCTTCACCAAGGTAATACAATCTCCCTTCCCGTAGGATCATGTTGCGTTGGTTTGGACATTCATTGGCCTTATGTCCCCAACCTTGGCACTTGAAATATTGGAATCCTTTTGGGTTAGGATACTTGTGAACTTCTGGTTTTGGAGGAATTTTGTGGCCTCTTTTGGGCAGCCTTGTAGTGGCGGGTTGGTCCTTGGTTTTGGGCCAGCCCGAGGTGGCTTGTCCCCTTACCTTGAACGACAACCTATCTTTAAGTTCCCTTTCAATCTCAAGAGTCGCCTGGAAAATACCCTCAACGGTATCAAACTTGTGAAGTGTTAAATGAGTGGAGATCTCTTTGTTCAACCCACACTTGAACCGGATGATGTCATGATTGATTTGTTCCCCACGATGATCAAGTTTCAACATGAGTTGTTGAAACTCATCAAAATATGCCATCACACTCTTGTTACCTTGACGCAAGTTGTACAATCTAGCAAGCAACTCATGGCGATATCTCTCGGGAACGTACCATTGTCTCATCAAGTACCTCAATCGAAACCAAGGTGGTGGCTGTCCATCAACTAATTCATTACCAAACTGTTTGACGTACTCCTACCAAGTGTTAGCATAACACTCAAAACGAGCTATAGCATAACAACCTTTCTTTTCTTCTGAGATATCATTAACTTGGAATACTTTGTCACAAGCCGATTCCAAAGCTACGTAGGCCTCGGGGTCACTTTTACCTTTAAAGATGGGTAGGCTGAACTTGATGGTGTTGCTGCCTACATCTCTCTCTTGGTATCGGTTTCCCCTTTCTCCATACCCTTGGTATCTCCTTGGATCTCCACGACCCCCTCTCATCTCCTCCTCCCTCATGTAAGCATCATCAAAGGCTCCATATCCTTCATATTCCTCTCTACCATATTCCTCAAAGTGGGCTGGACGGTTTTGGGCATTTTGGACTAGATTTGGAGGAATTGGATTTTGTGGAGGTGGTGGTCTTTGGTTTAATGGAGCTTGGAATGGAGGGTTCGGATTTGGCGGAGGTACTTGCCGTCCAAATCCCTCTTGTGGGACTTGATGAGTTTGAAAATGTATGGGTCTAGTGGGGTCACGGTTTGGAGGGAAAGGAGTGGTTTGGCTTGAGGCATTTAGTGGAGCTTGGGGTGTATTTAGCATTTGGTGCAATGTTTCGGGAGTGATGGTTGCGGAGGAAGTTCTATCATGCCCATTGGTAGAAACATGTAGAGGAGTAGAAGGGCGAGAGTTCCTTTGACTCTCCACTTCTTCTAATCTCCCACTAATAGCCGACACATCTCCCTTTATTGCTGCCAAATCCCCTCTCACAGCTCCAAAGTTCGTATTCAACCTTTCAAGCGTTCGAGTAACGGCCTCAAGAGTGACCCTCATAGAGTCAAGTGCATTAGTATCCACATTTTGGATGTGGTCCCTTCCATTGCCAAGGTATTACACTCTTTGGATCACCTCACACTTGAGTTCCACAAGTGTTGTAGATTGGCTAGTAACCCGTGAATCCTTTATGGTATGAGTAAGCTCTTATCCGAAGTGGATTTTTGTTTGAAGACTCAAAGAATTCTCGTCGAACTAGAACCAAGAAGTAGAAACGTATTCAAAAGATAAAAGCACCCAAGTAATCGTTGACACGAACAACGGATTCAAAGGACTAATTGATAACCTAGTAGGAATGTACTAGTTTGTTAATTAGTTCTAGAACCAAGTAAGGAAACCAAGAATCAACCATTACAAACTAGAAAAAGAGTATCCAAATTTGAGCTTATTAGTGACGTGACATTATGTAATTGGTCTTGGTCCCACACGATTTATTTATTTTTTTGTCACAAATTTAAAATTTCAATATTCACACAACTTGTCATGGATGACAATGGGTTTTGGAGGGAAGGTAAAGTCTTGTACTCTTTTTTTTCAATCTTTCAAACTCAAAAAGGTAAGATTTGACTATACTAATCCCACAAAACAAGGTTCCTTGACTTAAGGAAAAGTGGTTGTCAAGTCTAGGAAGTGATGTGTGCAAGTCTTCTCACCAACAACTTTATAACTTTTGTCTTACAACCTTTTGGATCTATTTACACTTTTGTTGTCTTAAGTTGTGAGAATAGATGAAGAACAAGATGAACACCACAACAACCTTCAAGAACACAATATCAACTTCTTCAAGAACATAACACAAAAGCCACCAATGGTCAGCAACAAGGCACAACCTACGGTCCAATTTCAAGTCACCACAACAATAGTCAATATTATAAGCTCAACTTTAGATATAGACACTTTTAGTGTTGGTGAGAAAGAAACCAACACTAGAAACACACTAAACAAGTAAAATAACACCTAGATCTAAACACACAAACACCAATCTTGGTTGAGACAACAAGACAGACAGATTTCTCTTCTCTTTTTTTTTTTAACCGAGATAGCCCAAGATTGGTAGTGTAGGAACACAATCAGCCTTGCTCTGATACCAAATGATACACTATCAAGTTCACAACACACAAATTCCCAACAATCAACAATAAGAAGAACAAACTAACACAAGATCAACAATTTCCAGCAAGTGCTAGTGAATCGAAAGAGCCCCACACGGCTTTACTAGACTTCAAGAATACAGACACAAGAATAACAATGTCACAAGAAGATAGTAACTTGACATTTAAGATTCAAGAGTCTAAGAAACCTAACAACAAGAGAGGACCCTAAGACTAACGAATATTAACACCAAGTTCTTACTTGGACCAAGAGGAACTCTATGACCTCAAGATCCTTATTTCTAGCCAAGATACAACACAAGTATCACTCTACTTGTGAGATGGAGTAGAGAGAGATCCAAAATATTACAAGTGTTATGTTTCAAAATGATAATGGAAGAACTACCCCAAGTAACCCTAATATTGTCTATTTATATTACAAGAAAAAAAATTACCAGCTTGTCCCTTGCCATGGGCGGCCTTGGAGTGTAAGTTTATTACACTTCAAGGTCTCTCTTCAAACTTAAAAAAATTTAAATCATTAGATGGATCAGTCACCAACTCACACACGGCCATTTGCATGAACAAGGCTTGGAGTTTTTGTAATTCCCGAGCTTGTTGGACAGCTTGTCCCACCCGTATCACTTTATCATCATGTATCATCAATTTTCTGGTTCTAAATTTTCGTGAAATAAAGAGGTAGTTAAAGTCATCGTCGTCTTGAATAATTTGATCTTTGCATTTCTCGAGATAAGACATAAATAGAGCTTCTTTTTAAAAGTTTAAGAAAAAGAAAAGCAGATAGCCGGGAACATGCAGACCCAACTTCACATATTGTTCTATCATCTAGGTATATGCTTGTAAATTATCAATTTTCTCCATAAAAAGAAGTAGAGTAGATAACTGACAAGTAACAGATCTTGATTTTAGATTTATATCTAGTTGTCAATACATTGTTGGCTTTGAATTGATGTCTCTAATCACTTTACTCATTTAACTTTCTGAATCTGTTAGTGAATTTATGACTATTAGAACATGGGATAAACTCAAACTATTTACATGTTTTCGTTTATCATGGTTCAGGTTACTTTTATTCTCTTGAAGGGCCAACTCGTCCCAACCCGTTGCCCGCTTAGGGCTGGGTTGGGCTGCTATTTTAACGGCCCTTGCTAGAGTTGGGTTGGGTTGGGTTGGGCCAGCCCATTTTGACAGCTCTAATTATAGCCCCTGTGCCTTTGGTTCCTACGAGCATTAGCAGCATCTGCAACAACTGTCATAGCTTCACGGCATGCAAGATTTTTAGCCTTCGCAGCCATCGGGATGTTTCAGCTTGTCGGGCATCCTCAACTTGACCGTTAATCTCTTGAGCATTTATTTTCCTAGAGTACTCTCAAACTCGTGGTCAATGGAAATTTAGGAATTGTCTTAACTCCGGGTGTTTGGTATAAACTAACCTATACCCTGAAAGAAACAAAAACAACAAACAAAAGTAAAATTAGGAAATAAGGACAACAAGTGAAATAAACACTATTGAACTTATTCTTAAATCGTATTTTCCCGGTGCTTAACAAGCAAAACTGGTAAGGTTGGTTCACCTAAACTTTTTTCAATCCTAATTAGATGAATATCACTCTAAATACCTCTAGATCTTTGAGTGTTTGAATCTTGACTCTTACCCTTAGTCTCAGATTAACTCTACTTGTTAAGGCTCAAGCTATTAGATGAGGGTTAGTAGCCTCAAATCTCCGTTGTTAATCTCTTTTCCTATTCTCTACCTCTTTTATCAAGCAAGTGTAGAATTAAGACGATTTTTAACATTTGCAACCTTTAAAAAGCAATCAAAGCGAAGAGAGTAGCAATACATGCATGAACACCGTTCAAGAATCACTAAGTACTTTAACCTACTTCGTTAATTTATCATGATTACCACAATCCTAGTTATGGGATTTAGCTACTCATATTTATAAGAATAATGTCACGCCCCAAATTCCAACGAGGCATGATTGGCACCCGAAGCCGATATGGCCCGAGAGAACCAATCTTTACTCTTGTACTCTCATGTGAATGTTCGCGTATGCATATCATTTATTTCACGTAATTAAATATCAATGGCGGAAGTCATAGCAATATGTGCAATATATGAAACTTGGCCGATAGGGCCATTACATCAAAATGAATGTACATCTTTTACTTTCATCTCCCCCACATATGTCTACAAAGCCTCTAATAGATACATGACCATGTGTATACAATATTTACAAAATGCCAAAACCTAATGAACCCATGTGACTTGGGAAGCCCCGAAGCAACTGGAGCTCACCAACAACCTGCGGATATCTCGTCGCCTACTGCGGAGATCTACTGACACCTGTGCCTGCAGCATGTAAGGTAAATCCCCCAAAAGGGGTAAGTACGAAGAAAGTACTGAGTATGTAAGGCCATGTGAAACTATAATAATACATAAGTACTTCCAAGAAATTAAACGTAAGAGAATAATCAATATGGATATACCTCCGTCCTGAATATGTGGAACTATGTTCATTACTTCTATTATTTCCATCACTTGATCATTTACTCTATCATCATAATTCTTATAATAACCTCTATATTTGTTCATGCACGGGATATACTCTAACTTATTTTACAACCATCTTCATTATGTGGATCCCAATATACTACCGATCATCACCTTCTAGGTGGATTATAATATAATACCGATCATCACCTCATAGGTGGATAATAATATATACCATTTATCACCTTATAGGTGGATAATAATATATACCGCTCATCACCTTATAGGTGGAAAATAATATATACCGCTCATCACCTTATAGGTGGATAATAATATATACCGCTCATCACCTTATAGGTGGATAATAATATATACCGCTCATCACCTTATAGATGGATAATAATATATACCGTTCATCACCTTATAGGTGGATAATAATATATACCGTAATAATACCCTCTTGGACTTTTACCCTTTTGATTGTGATCCAAGCTCAATGAGACATAAGGTAACTATGTGCACATTCCTTTACAATCTTATTTCCTTAACATAGTTAAGAGAGTGACACATTAGAGATCATGACATTAATTAAGCACACCCTTATATACACATCTCACTTCACTTCACTTCATGAGAATTATAGATTGACATCTTCACTTATGAGGATTAATTATATTAACTTGCACATTACCTCCCTTCTTACTCTTATGAGATTGATACGTTAACTTATGAGAGATTGACACAATGATAGTCACAACTTTCTTTGAAGCTTTGGACCCATGATCAATGAGTGAGAAACATGTGAATAAGCATTATTGGAAACATAACCTTCATGGAAATATAACACTGTTGGAACCCTTGGAACAATGACCAATGAACAAGATACATGAGTATAACCACTATTGAAACCTTGGAACCTAACCTCATTGGACCTTTGGAACATACTAACGAACAGGAGACATATGTATAACTCTATTGGAACTTTGGATCATGACATGATTGGACTAATGTTGTTCAAACTAAACAAGTCCTCTTTACCTCATTACTCTTGTTGAGATAGTTCTCTTAGACTTTACAACATTATGACAGCTTAGTAACCTTAGTCAATGAAGAAGAAATAAGTGAATCATAATTCATCTAGGAGTAGGACACTTGTGAATAACAATATATCAACCTTAGTTGGAATACTATAGAACCCCTTTGGAATCAAACACTTTTGGAACCTTAGGATAATGATCACTAAATACTATACATATGGATATCAACTGTTCACCAACCTGAGATGCCATACCTTACAACATTTGGAACTCTTGACATATTAGCCAATGAACGTGAGTTAACCAATGGACATGAGTCAATCAATGAACATAAGTCAACCAATGAACATGAGTCATATGATTCACCATTGACCAATGAATAAGGAACATATGAGTAACTCTAGCCAACTTTCGGATACGGAATACCTTAGGGCATTTCGAAATCGAATGAGTATTCTAACAATGTGAACATTCATGCTGCAGAAGGATATAGAAGAGTAACCTTACATACCTTATGTCCTCAATATGAAAGTACAATCCTATATGTGATTACGATGAGCCAGCTCCTTCCTTGCGTCTTACTCTACATCACAAGTTCATAATAGAAGTCCTGTTAACAACTATTCACCTTACAAATGCATAAGTGTCACAATGAGTTACGTGGCTGCTTTATAGCATCCTTTCGTACTTCAAAACACAACTCACTGAATTAACATGCCAACAATATCATAACATACCACACATTGACCAATACATCACAACCCAATAACATTTCACACTACACTTACCCCTTACGTCCCTTCATTGTTATTCCGTTGCCATTACTCTTTCATAACAACATGTGAACATTAATACATACTTAACATAGTCCAACATGCTTCCATACGACATTTTAAAGTCATTAAAACGACCTCCCAAATTGATTATTACATCCATGAAGGGTATAGGGGTTTCGGGGGGCCAAAGGGATGCAAAAACAAGCAATTCGGAGTTCTGGTCCGATCCGCTAAGCCACCTGCGCCCGCAGGTGGATTACCTGCGTCCTCAGGTGACCTTTGGCAGTAGCCATAGGCACCTGCGTTGGCACCTGCGCCCGCAGGTGCTTCATCTGCGAGGGCGGGTGCTCGTTTTGGTCCGAAATGGTCTTTTTGGGGTCTTTTTATGCAATGAATGGTCCATGATCATAAACAAACTTTTTTTAACATATTTTTGATCATCTAACATGCCAACAACCATCCATGGTCTCACAACACACATAACATCACCAAAACGACACTTTACGGCCAATCTGCCACCAAAACCATAACCAATTTCACAATAGAAATTCCAACTATTATACACCATGACCAAACAAGTCAAGACTATAATCACATATAACATGTCAATATTGAATCCATCAAGTTTATTTCCTTCAATATCACAAGTCCCTGTTCAAGTTTTCAAGACAAAAATCATCCTCCGATTTAGCAAACACAAATTTGTTTACACATAGTGACCTTCTCACTCTTCACCAACATAAACAACATGATATAAACCATATTCCATGCATAAAATATATTAAACCATGATAATATACACTTACCAAGTCTTGCTCCAAGGTGATCTTGACCAAAGGAATGAAGGCTTAGGGTTTGGTTGAAGAGAGAAATGTTGTGGAAAATTCTAGACAAAGCATGGGTGCCCAATGGAATAAAAATCTGATTTTCATGCTTATATATAGGCCCTCAAGTCTCTTCTTATCCTTTATCAACATTAATTATCATGTTGAATGGGTCAAATGGAAGAATGGGTCTCTTTTCTCCATTTGGGCCATGCATTTGGGCTTAAATTAAGCCCTTTTTGCCTATATAAATTTGGCCCAACACTTTTATGTGTAATTCCTCAAAAATCTCATGCATGTTTAATTAATTCCATGTATATCATGGGAATCAATTTGGTTCGAAAATCTACGGGGTGTTACATTCTTCCCCCCTTAGGAACATGCGTCCTCGAATGTTAGTAACATTGTCTCATGCTTAAACAGTACGGTTTGCTTGTCCCTCTGTCTGAAGATTAAAAACCATGCTTACATTCCCTTGGGTTCCCAGAAATAGTTCTACAATTGTGTTAACTTGGTAAGCCTATAAATTATCGCCCATATGGCATCACATCTACTTCTTACCTTTACTAGCCATCCCTTCGATCACCTAAGTATAACTTTCACAATATTCTTTTCATGTAATCCTGTCAATAAGTCGCTTCCAAATCATGGTGCATATTGATTTCTCCTTACCATAATGCATTTCTTTAGCTCGTATATATATATTCAATACATTAAATCTTCCTGACACTTCAATCCATTGCCTATCATTAGTGTACATACTCAACGTGTCATCCCTTGTCGATACCATTTATACTGGGACATTCTACGGGGGTAGACTAGTATCTTTCACATTAGTATGAATATTAGTGTCCTTCACTATGACCAAGTGACATATGTACCCTTCCATTCAAGAAAATTCTTTATGGAAAATAAAAATAAACTTTCTTTGCTCGGCAATCTATTGCGGCCTAACAAAAATCCAATCAAGACATGCCCATGGTAACATTAAAATCTATCATTTCCATCTCAATAATATTCGTCAATATAACGTGATCACTACAGTTACTATACAATCGCGACATGCTCTCTTGGCTATAATAAATTCACTAACTGGTGTGGACATCCCAACTGACTTAACTATTAACTCTAATGTTCCTTCAAATTTTCCCGCAGTCAAATTTTATACATGGACTTCTCTGATTACCCTCCACTAGTTTCAGTACGACTCGTACTTCAGTTCACGAATCGTGGATAGGCTTACACAAGTCACACTTAGTGGTTTTCAGCATATTTTCCCACTTTTTCTTCTGGAACCTGTTTTCCAATATAGACACACAAAAATATATTATATCTACTAAAACATACTCAAGAATGTATAAAATTTTCATGTTTTAAGCATCGAAAGTGCCGTGAAATCCTGGCACATCAATATGTAATTGAGAAAAGGTACCCATAATGTCTCCACTATTGAGTGTCTGGATTGAAGACCCGCCAGTTAGCCTGACCTCGAATCAATAGCGAAAATGATAGTTGAACATGGAGAAAAGAGGGAAACTCATGGCTCGAAGTCAATAAAAGAGCTCGTGTCCCAAAGATAGGACAAAGGGACAAAAGGACAAATACGCTAGATGTGTTCATATAGGATTCTGCAAGTTACAAAGGAATATTAGCGGACACGCGTAACGATATCCCTAGATGAAGCATTTCTATTGGACATAGAACTTTGGGGCTCAAGTGGAATTTTTTTATGGCCAATGTATTATTTTTATTGCTTATAAATAGTAGTCTTAACACATTTGCTAAGAGAAAATTTAAAACAATACTTAAAAGCAATCTCCAAGCTTTCTATATTTTAAGTCTTACTCTCAAAAATCCATGTATAAAATTGTATTCGGATCTGAAAACGATTACACTTTAATATCTTCGAATCTAGCTCAAACATCAAGCAATCGAGGCTCTACTTTTCCTTTCGATTCGATTATCTTTTATTACTATCTTTATTAAATTCATTTACAAAGATATTTGACTGATAACTAAATGAGTTAAATTGAGATGTGTGTTTTTAACCTCGTAATAAATTTACCTATCTTTTCCTGACAAGACACAATCCACCGACCCCTTAATAAGTTAGTAGTTGAAGAAAAAAAGGTCACTGCAATGTTTGGAAGTTTCCGTAAATGTTAAACCAAGAATTGGAGCTCTGAACTGTTATTCGTACTACTTTCTGGATATGTCCTTTTCATCTTGGCCAAAACATTATGATGATGACTTTTACACCCATTCTGAAGGTCGACGAGTTCAATTTTTCCACTGCATTAAGCAAGGTGCAAAAATGTTTATCATATTGAGAGTAAATTCCCTAAATGGTTACTCATGTTTATGTAATTGCCTAATAAAAAATTTTAATTTTTTTTTAGGATTATAATATAATTCAACTTTTTCTATTTTTCTCAAAATATACTTACACAATAAAAACCTTCTCTCTCCTAGTTAGATGTCATGTCACATTAAACTTTTTAAAAAAAATAGATTTACACTCATGTCAAGCTTTAGATGATCTCTCGTTTCTAATTAAAAATAAACATTTCTTTAATATTTCATGTTGTTTGGCTCCTCACTTTCATTTATTAACACAAAAATAAAGTTACTTTTCGTATCAATTGATACGTGATCGAGTACAAAGTTCAAGAAATAAATAAAATACTTCTAAAATTTATAGTTCAAAATAAACTATAAATATTTGTACAGATATAAATTATTTTATTAAAAATTAAAATTTAATTATTTCAAATGAGAAATTATAATATCTTTTTGTGATATACCAAAAAGATGATAGGAGCCAAGGAGATATACGGATTTAAAAAAAGGATATAGGAGCCAAAGAAACAACACATTAGAAATTTTTCGTCTAATGTTTTTCTGTATTGTTTTGCTCAGCATATAGGAGGTTTTTATCTTTTTCTGTATTTTTTTTGCAGTAGATAGAATAAATTGAAGTTAGAAAAAAATATAAGAAAGTTTCCCCTATATTTTGGACAAAAACTTCAAAAAATAAAAATTTGTGAGGAAAAACTCAGTATTATTTAATTTGAAATACTTCACAAATTAATATTATAACATTTCGTTAGTATATTAAAAATATTGAGATGATATTTGATGTCAAGACATATATATTGAATTTAGTCTTTAAATATCATAGACATATTAAATTCGGTCTAAGTTTATAATGCCGCCTCAAGTAGACTCTTAATTTTTTGGTTTAAATACATATAGTTTTTTTTTTTTTGTATCTCTTCTTGGCTCTTATCGTCTTTTTGGTATACCACAAAAAGAATATTATAATTTCTTATTTGAAAATAATTTAGTTTTATTTTTTTAATTTTTAATAAAATAATTTATAACTATATAAATATTTATAATTTATTTTAAATTATAAATTTTAGAAGTACTATATGTATTTATTGAATTTTGTGCTTGATCACATACCAATTGATACAGTATGTAACTTTATTTTTTTTGTTAATAAATGAAAATGAGACGTCAACTAACATGAAATTGCTAGAGAAAGGTTTATTTTTAATTAAAAACGAGTGTATCATCGAAAGTTTAGCATGTGACTCAAATTTGTGGATCATTCTAACTCTCAAACAAATTTTGATTCCAGTATTTTTTTGTTTGGGTTAAATAGGTGTAAATATATTTTAAAAAAGTTTATTGTGACATGGCACCCAACTAGGAGAGAGAAGCAGATTTTTATTTTATAAGTATATTTTAAGGAAAATAAAAAAAATTGAGTGATATTGTAGTTCTAAAACAAACAAAAGTGATTTTACTAAGCAATTACCCACATATGAATGACCATTCAAGGAATTTACTCTCATGTTGAAAAGGTTGCGGCGTAAAATGGTCACTAATGTTTATGTTTTTTTACATTTAAATGGTCATTACGTTTTCACTCTTCATTCTGCTATTTAAGTAGCTTAAAGTTAATTGCACGTTTAATAAATGATTAAAAATTGTAGCACTTTGGGGGGAAGGAATCTATCCTAGAATTGAATTTTTTCTTAAATCAAGATGGTTGTTGAACTGTGCCTAGTTTGCCGTCCCAATACAAATAGCTTTCGACTTGAGCAAATTAAAATTTGTTTTTGTAGAAATGTCTCCAATAATCAGAGTATTAAAATTCACATGATCTGATTTTCAAAATCTTACCTTAGTTCTTAGCACAGAAAGTAATCAGATGCACCTTTTTAAAACCTCATTCTTCACAGGAAATTCCCATTTCCCCCCTGCGTTGACATAGACACCTCGTGCAACTCTGATGTGAACGACCCTTCTCCGAACTTTAACTGATGGTACCACTTGGTTGTACTTGTAACGACTAAAATTTACTAAGTAAAACTTTTATGGTAACAAATTGTATTATTACTCTTTCTATTCCACTTTGTTTATCATATTATATTTTGATGACTTAGATACAATTTAATAAGTACGAAGATTTTTAAAATTTATGATTTTAAATGGGTGAAAATCATTCACCCTCCTTAACTTCACTTTAAAAATTAAACTTTCTCTTCAACTTTCAACAATACTTATTCTTCTCCCTTTATTCTATTTATCTTTTTTAAATGCCTATTTTATCCTTTCATTCATAATCTTTATTTTCCTTGCCTTGTTTAAAATCATGATATTTTTATTTTTTTAGTTCATACGGTAAATTTCTTCAGTTTTTTTTTTTAATTATATTCTAGATGGAAAAAGAAAAGTGAGAAGCATTAATTTAGTTTATAACTTAATGATGTTTTAAATAAAATAAATGAGCCAAATAAAAAAAATAATTTTATTAATAATAATCAAAATTCTGATATCTATCTATACAAGCAAAAATAACAGATAACAATAACTTTATAAACACATTCCGATGAGGATAATACAAAAATTATTAATAAAAATAGAGATATATTTTATAACATTTGATTCCTAAATTTTACTTATATTGTAAATAATTTTAATTTATAATTTAGAATATATCGTTAATGACAATCCAGACACATTTATCTATATAAATAATAGAAAATTAGGGAGAAGCGAAACTTAAATACACACATAGAGGGGTGTCAAGCGGCCCCCCTTGCCGAAAAATTACTTTTGTATATATAGGCCAATTTTTGATTTTATACATATTTATACAAGTGTTAGACACTTCTTGGCACAACATGAAGGTTTAATACAATGGTTAAGGGTTGCTAAATACCCCTGAGGTAGTGTTCCACCCCCCGCCAGTAGCATAAATAGTACATTTGACTATAGCCCTTTCCTTTTTTATTTTTAAACAACTAAAAAACACACACATTATTTATTATGAGTATCTCGATGAGTTATAATGTAACTGTATTTTGCTTTCATTAGTAATATTTATTTTGTTGGCTTTCTCGCATTACTTTTCTTTGTATTTCGACACTCCTTAATGAAAATTCTGACGTCATTACTGCACATACATATATACATAACTAATATAATACTTTTATGATAAATTTATAAACGGATTATTCTACTTATGACATTAATGAAATTATATAAAAATAAATATATAAATACCTTAGTAAAATAAATAAATAATTCATAATATAAAAAGATATTATATAGATGTTGTTGTTGTAGTTGTAGTTGTTGTTGTTGATAATATAAAAAGATATTATATAGATGTAAGATTGCAAATATCAAGGGTAAATAGTCATTGCATAGGACAAGGAGGGGGGGGGGGGAATAACTATTCCTCATGATTGAGAGGCGAGTTTGATTTTAAAGCAAAGTTGGGGGTGTAAACAATTTTCATCCATTTTAAATATATCAAATTTGTGATTATAAAACTTTTAAATCACTCTAAATACTACTCCCTCTGTTTGCTTTTACTTATCACTTTTTGATATGACACACCCATTAAAAAAACAATTAGTATTGATATGACTCTTTTATCATATTATCCCTATTAATTGATGTTTAGAGTAATATGTCTTGAAAATGATTGAAAGAATAAACAATTAATGCTAAATGTAAAATAAAAAAAAAATTATCTTTTCTTAATATATCAAAAATAACAAAATAAAAATAAAAATCTAATTTAAAAAATAATGACAAGTAAAAGCAAACGAAAAAATTACCAACATAATAATAGTAGTACAACACATTAATTTGCTTCCCTTCGAATATTTCACTAAATCATTAATTCATAAAATTAGGCCAAATGTCCTTTTCAGCTACCAGAATTTGGTCCTTCCCCTTGATAAACAAGGCTACTTATCTGCGGTTTGAATTTCTTCTTCCATTTTTCACCTTCAGTCTCCCTTTTTTCAATTTCCACTATTACCAGTTTCTCAGTTAACCGATTAACCACCACCATTAATACAAAATTACCATTCTGCCCCTCCACCTTGACGGAGGCGCTACTCCTTTGTACCACCATCCCCTCCGTTTCCGCCACCTCTTCAACTTTTCCGATTATCTTCTCCGGCAACTCCATCGATACAAACCGTTCCTTATCGATGAATCCACCATTATCTTTAAGCAGACTGGAGAAATTAAAACCAGAGGAATACGAGATAATATCAAATGCGTTCAGGAATTTTCCGGTAGAACCCGGACCCGACTTGAATTCGAATTGGTGTTCCGATTTCACCGCTTGATACCCTCTTTGAAACCACGGGTCATTCTTAATCTCCTCAACAGTGATACGAGTAACCGGGTTGGTATCAAGTAACCGGGTCAACAACCTCTTCAACTCGGGCGAGGTCCATTTCGGGCAACGGAATTCACCTTTGTAAATTTTCCGATACATGGTCATTAAATTTGTATCATTGAAAGGTAAATACCCAGCATTGAACACAAAAAGGATAATACCACATGACCATATATCCACTTTAGCACCATCATAACCTTTCTTCGCCAAAATCTCAGGCGCCACGTAAGCAGGAGTCCCACAAAGGGTATGGAGCAAACCGTCGGATCGGATCTGGTCCCTGACGGCGCTTAACCCGAAATCGGTAACTTTCAGGTCCCAATTGTCATCCAGTAATAAATTCTCCGGTTTCAAATCACGGTGGTAGACGCCGCGAGAGTGGCAATATCCAACGGCGGAGATTAACTGCTGGAAATAACGACGGCTGAGATCTTCGCTAAATCGGCCTTTAGCGAGCTTTGCGAATAGTTCACCTCCTTTAGCGAATTCCAGGGCGAAGTATATTTTCTTCTTCGTTGCGAGAATTTCATGTAGGCGCACGATATGAGGGTGACGCAACCGGCGCATGATAGAGATTTCTCGCTTAACGTGCGCCGTTAGACTACCTTTGAGGATTTTCTGTTTGCTGACGACCTTAATCGCCACGCTTTGTGCCGTACTGATATCTCTCGCATGATACACTTTGCCAAACGAGCCACAACCCAGGAGTTTCCCCAGCTCATACTTGTCAAATAGGTTTGAATTGACGTCGTCCGCCGGAGTTAATTCGTCGTCGGCAACGGCCGCGGCGACGGATAGTAGGGATGGACTGCCTTCATGGTCATCTAAGATCTCTGACATAACAATACCCACAGACCAGTAAAACAGTGACCCCCCCCTTTGTGAATTTTCTCTGCCCTTTGCATTAAAACACCGAGCAAATCAAATTTGCTCGATATCGGGATTGTTAAAACTTCAATCTTTCCGACAATCCTTTTCGTCAATCAAACCCAGAAATAAAATATCACTTAGGATTGAGGGGGAAATTGATAAAAATTTAAGAGAATGGCTATATTAATGGGGGTAGTTGATTAATAGAAGTGCAAATCAAAGAAAATATATTTGGTTTTACTTGAAGCAAAGACTTGAAGAGAGGAGAGGAGAGAAGGAAAAAGATTCGGATATATGGAGAAATTCTGTTACCCTTTCTACCGGTATTTTATTGTTGAAGGAAAATTAGCTGAAGGAAAATTAGCGTCTCTCCTTCAATTTAGAAAGATGGTCCCACACGTCGACGTACGGAATCTTGTTTTCCTACTTCTTTTCTTCTTTTCTTTGAGACCAGGAGTTTAAAATCAAATAATCCAATTTATAATTGCCAGTTGGAACATTATTACTTTGATTGAATTGATCCGAAATCTTTAGGAACTAGGATTTCGTACTTATCAGGGACATTTTCTTTTACCCATATATGTTTAACTATTGTGTACCAAGAAAAAAAAAGTTTTAACTATTATTCCCTCGGTTTATTTTTAGTTGTTATGATAAAATTTTACATAATTTTAAAGAAAAAAATAATCAAGAATGTAATATAATTAATATATCTCTTATTAATTCTTTAATTTTTATCTATTTTCATGTCTCTTACTTTTAGAATAATTAATGTTAAAAGCAAAGTTGAAAAAAATAACTAATTCTCTCTTGATTTTTTAAATTGACAAGTATTTAAGAATAACTATATTTTCAATACATGACAACTAAAAAGGAATAGAAGAAGTACATATAAATTAAAAATAAGTTTGTAAGAGCTCCAAAACAAAATCTTTATGTTCTTGCACATGTTAATGTTGAGGCACGTATAATAGGCACGTATAATTAATCTAAGTGTTCGATACTAGTTTTATGTTGGAAATCGATTAGATATACATGGAGCTTAGGACTTGAGAAGGAGTACTACTTTGGATTAATTTTACTGAATACATGACTACTAATCTTCACATTTTGTTAGTCGTAATTATAACTTCAAAAGTATTTTTATTAAGTGTTAGTTGGATTTAAGGAATCTGCTAAATAGAAATTGGAAGATTAAATGAAAAAGTGAATCTACAAACTTAACAACTTAATTAAATGCTAATTGCATGAATCATATTATACCTAGTAACAAAATTTGTACAGGCCAATCTAAATTTCTCACGTATGCAAAGCCAAATCTCTTCAACCAATAAGTTACAAGTAGTAACCTTTTTTACCATAGTACAAAGAGACAAATTGTTTACCAACGATTTTTCTACGAAGTGTCATATCTTTTTTTTTTTTTTTTTTGGGTCAGAGGAAGTTTCGTATCTAAGAATAAGGGAAGATCTCATTCTGAGAGTGAATCTTATTTATCCCCCTTAACATTTAAAATTTGGGAAATCATATCCCCTTCACATATTGAAAAGAAATGATAACTCTCTTATGCTATGTTTTCTGATGAAATTTTTCTTTTTTTTTTGAATAAAGATCTTCTTTCTTTTTCTTACTAGAATTAAAATATGAAAGTATTTAACTTTATTATTGTTTCATTTATTTTCTATTAAAAATAATAATTTTCTTTTAGGATATAATAGTTATTTGAAATAATATGTTTATAAATTTTAAGCTTTGTGGACAGACTCATGACAACAGAAAATTTTAGTTTTGGCTCAATAACATTGAGTGAGTTTGGCACGACTTGTCCAGCTCCATAAACGAGAAGCTGCAAAGAGAACAAAATTTATAACCATGTTTTAAGCTAAATAGATAATGAAAAGGAATTTGCAAAAGCTCTAGAGCTCCTACACCACTCTCTCAATACAAGGACAATTGAAGAATGTTTGCGGTGGTGAACTTCAACAAAATAATATATCTATATCATAATTCACTTGAATTTGCAAAGTCAAAAAATTTGAAGAAAAAGATACTTAAAACATCGTTTATTTATAATTATTTTTTTGACGAAATCAAATGATTACATCACGCACATAAAAACACAACATCTAGAGTAAGTTTTAAAAAAAGAAGTAGTCTTCAAATTTGTGTGTTCCTATTTATTTCATGTCAATCTCTTAAAAATAATATGTGATATTTGAAGTTCTCTGAAACTAGATGCGGATTGATGAAACCCCTACACTTAACATTGTTCTTGATCAAAATGGGATTAGACTACCAGCCACATTAAATATCCAAAAATAACTTAACCTTCTCTTTCAAAAACTGCAATATGTGCTCACGCTTCCGGTTATCAAATCTAATGGTTTCCTTGTGCTTTCCATGATCAACTTTGGTGGAGAATTAAATGCATATTGAACTTTTACAAAAGGTAATTGGTCCTCCTCTTTTTCACTGAACCCAACGACTTTAGGATAGAAAATTAGTTTTCTCATGGACACTTTCAAAACTGCTCCAGAATAAACAACCTTATTCATGATATCATCAGAGTCTTATGTGCAACAACTCAAACATTTAGAAATCAACTTTTGATCTTTGACATCTACAATTGAAGTATAAAGCTATACCCGTAAACCCAAGATTTTCACACTCTTTAATGCTTAATTGCTCATCTTTCGTCCCCAAAATTCTAACAAGGAAGCACACCAATGCTACCTGAATCACACTTCTCTCTCTCTCTCTCTCTCGACATCATTTATGGAAACGTGAACTTTGATGCTTCCTAAACTTTAGTTTATGTAAAAGGGTCAAATGCTTTAATCCTTTTGAGTTCCTTCCCAACAACTAAAACATTTCAAGATATTGCTACTATTTTGATATTTATGTAATTCTTTTCTTCCTCATCATTTTTCTATTTTTGAACTCTGAAGTAGTGCTAAGAATACACAAATTTCTAGGACAGACGCAAACTCAATGACCATGTACATTCAATTGTTTCAAAACAAAGATGTCTTAAATAAATATAAGTATCAAAGATCTTAATTGTCAAAGAAATGAATAAAAATAACTATACAATTCATCATAATTAGGACTACTAATCAACCAACATACTAGATGTAAACTCAAGCACACTATCCCATATTTACTAACATATTTTTTGTTTAAGGTTTATGCAAACTCAAGGACATTTAAATTTTATGTTGTTGTGAGTTTGTTCACAAAGCTTGAAAATTATTAACATATTATTTCAAATAACTATTATATCCTAAAAGAAAATTATTATTTTTAATAAGAAAATAAATGGAACAATAATAAAAGTTATATACTTTCATATTTTAATTCTAGAAAGAAAAAGAAAAAAGATCTTTATTCCAAAAAAAAAAAAATTCTCACCGAAAAATATAGTATAAGGGGGTTATCGTTCCTTTTCAATATATGAAAGGAGTATCGCTTCCCAATTTTAAATGTTAGGGGGATAAAGTGGGATTGACTCTGATTCTGACGCTATAATATTGGGATTATTGATAGACTAGATAATCTAGGGGAAATAAAAGAGAACAAGCAGGGGCCGATCTATGTGCATGGGTGAGGGTACCACGACACCCGATAACCTCGGTTGAAACTTTGTATATATATGTGTATATACAAAAGAAATGACATATAACTTAACCTTGCCAGCCGAAATAGCAAAATGATATATGGTGCCAGTGACATAGGGAGCCACATGCCATACTGCTGGTGTGGGATCGAACCCTTCTAGCAACACTGTTTTCTTGCTTTTTTTTTTTTTTCTTCTATTTTGTGCTTTAGCCCTCTTATTCATTGTTTTAATTTTTAATTAATTTTTCTTTTTTAAATAGTAAATTGTTTTAAAAATAATTATTAGAATGCCAATTTTTTTAAAAAAAATTTAAAGATCAATTTAATCTTTCATCGATGTTCGCTCTAAGTGAAGATAACTGTGTTGAAACTACAAAGTTAGATTTTTGAAGATAATGGAATATGAATATATTGAAGTAACGGTATTAGATGGTCTATACAAAGTTAGATTTTTTAACATAATTTGTTTTTTCTTTCTCAAAGTATTAGACAATAATTTCTCTTATTCGTACCAAAAAAAAATAAAATTGGACTGATTAGGTATCTTGAATCTCAGAATATCTTGAAAGAGAATATTACTAAAGATCTATATTCGATTAATTTGTCTATAAAAATCAAAAAATATAAATAATCCAAACCATAACTCAAAATTAAAAAAAAACAATCCATTTATTTTATTTGAATAATTTGATACCCAGAACTTACAAATGCTAGATCCGCCTCTGAACAAGTAAGGACGGATAACTAATGGATGATTTCCAACTAGCGACGGATAAAATATACACATAATAATGTACTAGTAGCAGGTGAGTACGTGCATATTAACTTTATCCAAAATAATTTATATATATATAATTGAATAATTCATTTTCTAAACAATATATATTTATATATTTTTTTTCTTTTTCCAGGTTTCATCTTTATGATGGAGGAGTTAGGCATGATTCCAAGTTTTATATTTTTCAAAAATAATAATTATATGGAGAAGGACGTAAATCATAGCCTCCAAGACACTATGAAAGTTGGATTGGCCATGAATATTAATGTCATTCTTAGAGAAATCTGAAGTAAGATCAGGAAGTTATGTGTACACCTTTGTAATCAGTAACCAAAAGAAGTTATATGCTAGCATTGATAAGAAATTTATTCTTCTTCTATCTGAACTTGAATTAAGTTTGGTATTTCATCTGCTTCCAACTTCATTGAGGCTCTAATCTTATAGGAAAGTGAAACCGCCTTTCTAAAGATAAATACCTTCTTTGATTTTTCACCAAGGTTAGAAACAATATCAGCAATGTTATTCCCTTCTCTGAAGATATGGCAAAAGTTGAAGTTACCATCCTTGATTAAATCCAAATTTTGTTGAATTGTCTGCTGAAGTTGCCCCGGAAGTTTTTTAACTCTTTGGATCATATATATTTATATTGAGTTCATAACAATTGTCGTAATAAAACAACGGATGCAGTTACAATAAGTACTTCATTATCTTAAGGGGAAAACACATAAATATATTACCTAACTTAATCAATTCCTATTTCTCTGTTTTTGTTCGGCTAATTACAAACATTTCATAGTCAGCAGAGAAAAAAAATTTGTAAGCATAACCTCAGTAGGTTATAGATCTATCTTTTTTGTTACGTACTATTGTTTTGTTTTTGGGTAATTATAAGTTTTCATTAATCACCAAGAGCAAATTAGAAAGCTTAGCATAGTTATTCTCAGCTAGCTACTTCATTATATTGTATATCACTGACAGGGGCAGACCACCCTATATATGTTTACCCTAAAAAGGTACAATTGTATATGTAATTAAGTTTATAAGAATAAGAGGATTGAATTGATCGTAATAATAAGTAATGCGGAAAATAAAGATGACATGATACCCAACACAATTTATGCTAGACCTATACTTCAGGGTCTACCCACAAGGACCCAAGTCATACTCACCACGAGGACACAAAGAGGAGCTTGGAAGAGTCTTGTCGGCCTCCAACTGAAATAATTTCACATTTGGATGATAGCTTGGATCAAGGGAGAAGAAGAGGACGGAGCTGCCAAGGAAAATGCGGCCAGCATATGGTCCAGCAAACAACAACGCAGTGGGCGTTTGGGCTATTTTTGTAACTTGTCTTCAATCCGCTTTTGGGTTATAATTGTAAGAGGCAAACTAAAAATAGATGTCTTACTTATTTTTCATTCCTTGGATTGAATGTTGATGAGAATTGTATCTTAGTTTATCTTTAGAGGTGGATTCCCTTAGTTTAGTTTAGCTTAGTGTAGAGGGTGGATTCCTTAATCTAGATTAGTTAATCGGTGAATTTCCTTAAAGGATCTAAAACTCCTTACCTTGGATTTTCACTTGAGATTGCTCATTTGTGGATTGAGTTGTTTCTTTTCAAAATTCGAGTTCTCTTCTCTCGTGAATTGAATCTCCTAATTTAGTTGATTAAATCCTTTTTTCTTCACTTCTCATCTTCAATTTCTCTCTCTATCTTAATTTTTGCATTGTTGTTGATTTTTAATTGGTTTCCCCAATTGAGATCTTATTATTTGATATTAGAGCTTAGGCTAAAGAGTTTTTTCTACAATTCTTAACTCTTAGCTTGTAAATTTAAAAATTTCAAAAAGAAGAGTGGGAAAAATTCAAAAAATTGTCTAATTAATGTTTTTATTGAGTTTCTAACACTAGATTTGAGTTCTCTAGCGTTTATTCAGTCTAGATATGATATTTGACCTTATTTGAAGAAAATTTGAAGGTTTCATCATTGTTGGGTGGAAGAACTTGAAGAACAAACAAGTGGGTCTTTAGATTTGATTTTATTGGGTTTGAATTGAAGGTTTAAAAGTATTACAGTTTGTTCTCCATAGCAAGGGGAGCTTAAATCTCAAATTTTATCAAAATCGGAGTTGAATCAGAAGAGTTCAAGTTTTTGAAGTTCATCTTGTTCTTGGTGTTCTTCATAGCTAGAAGAAAAAGAAATTCAAAAAGTTATTGTTAGATCCAAAAAAGGAAGAAAGAGAAAGTATAAAAGTGTTGGTACAAAAGGGAATATTACAAAAGGGGCAAGTACTAGAAGAAAAAGAGGTACAAAAAGTTAGAAAAAGTACAAAAATTGGGTTCCACGTGTTCTGCCTCGGGGCATATGCGGCCAACATATGCCTCAGCATATGTAATATGTGGCCAGGAAACACCTCAGCAAAACCAAGGCAGTATCTTCTGTCTTTGGTTTGAGAAGGAATATGCCTTGGCAGATGGCCATATGCGGCCAACATGTACCCTCCGCAGACCCAATTTTGTGACTTCAATTTTCTTCGACGAATCTCAGGTTCTAACTTTCTAGTTTACATTTCTTTTGATTCCAGTCTACTTCTTTGATTCCTAAAACTAATTGTCAACTAGTAATTGACCTACTTAGTTGTGATTAGTTCTTGCGTCCGTATTCATTTCGTGTTAATTCCTTCTAAATTTTTCACGTTTAATTCATTCATCATTTCTTAGATCCTTTCATTTGTTTTAGAGTCATCCATTATTCAATTAACAAGAATCTATTCTTTCACAAGGAATAAGAGATCTTGTGAATTGATTGGGCATATGTAGTTCTCTACTAACTTTGGAAATGACATTCTAGGAAGTTAAAGAGGGATTCCAAATATGAGAAATATGAGGAATTTTGCTACTAACATTGTTTGTTGAGTTTTGCAGGTAGGTACATAGGAGATATAAGGGATCATGTCATCAATAGCTTTGGATCTTTATGATGATGAATTGGAGATTATGCTTGTAGTGATAGACGTTATGAGTATGGATATGGAGATTATGGTGTTGATGATGGAGCCTATAAGGCTATAATATTTCTTGTGGTCAAGAACAATATGGTGTTGAGAACTACTAGTTCGAAAGTGAATATGAGCCAAATGGTGATCATGGATCTAGAGATGAGAATGAATGAGTAGAAGACTCTTGTGATGAATCTTATAGCGAAAATGAAGGGTATGAAGGTTTTCATACTACACACCAAGGATATGGAGGCAACATGAGGTACAACACTTTCTCACACATACCTTATGAATCACTTGATAAAAGTCCTTATAGAAATAAAAGTTGTGTTGTTGAATTTTATACATCATCTTATGCTACTTCCTATCCTAATCAAAGGGATCTAAGTGTATGTGTTGAAACAAGTTAGAGTCGTTGTATGAGTAATATAGAATGTACATTCCTTACTTTTTGAAATACTATGTCTGATGTTTCTTATCCTAATGCCAATGTGTCTTGTTCTCGATATGGAAATGGTGTTAGATGAAGTAGAAGGAATTCAATGTTTCAAGATAGGAATGATTCAGAGATGCAAATTCTTGAAACAAAAGTGAATGTTTAATGGGGTTTGATCTTGTAATTGATGATCATAGTGTTACCAACTTCGTAAACCCTTAATTGGTTACATTTTTCGGGACACCTTTCATACTGAGTCAATACTTTTTTAGTAATCAAAAAGGGTATCAGATTGATAGAAGTGTGGAGGTACCTATTTCACTTGGGGAATATCAAGAGGAGGTTTGGTGTGATGTAGTTTCTATGGATACTTGTCACATATGTTTAGGAAATCCTTGGTTCCAAGGTCATAGAGTTCCACATGTGCCAGAATGGTTCAAGTATATCATGGACAACAAGGGAAGACTTCTCTTCCCATCAATAACACCTAAAAAGGCGAATGCAAGTGAACCACGTCCAAAGTTGGGAAAGCCTTATGCTTCATGAAAGGAAAAAATTAACAAAATTTCCTAAATGATCGCTAAACGTATGTCTAAGGAGTCACAATTGAACACTAGACTTGTATCTATGAAGTTGTAAATGAAAGAGAAAGAGGCTACTCCTTGTGAAGTTGAATCTAAGGAGTTACAAATGAATAAGAAAAGGCTGCTCCATATAAAGTTGAACCTAAGGAGGAGCCAATGGATGAAAGAAATGCTTCTCCTTGTGAAGTCAAGTGGAAGCTAGAAGTGAAGGGTTTACCTAACCCATCTCCAAGAATCCTTAGCACTTGTCCCAACTTCCACAAAATTGATAGAGAAAAGATTGATAGGAGTAAGGGTGTGAAAAGTGAAAACTCTAGAGAGAAAAAGGGAAAGGATGTGTGGAGTGATGTAAGAAGGTTGTCACAACCTTATCCTAACTCATTTAATTTTTCTTATTTCTCTAGTTGCCTTGATTCTTGTGTAGGTATCCTTGGAAGCAAGCATAATGAGGAACCTCAAAATATGAAGAACCATGAGGTACTTGAAAGCTTTCCAAAGGAGCAATTGTGCCGTAACATTGATGACCAATGTAAAGGATATTCTTCCTATGAGTTACAAGGTAACAAAGATAACTCTTGCACCTTATTGAACTTGGGAGATCATTGTGTGGCTAACAACTAATTGAGTTGTCACGACCTAAAATCGAACCATGATGACACCTACTATAACCTCCTAGTAGGTAAGCAAAACCCATAGGTAGATATGAAAAGTGATTAATAAATGAGTAGTAAAAAAAGATAATCGGGATAAATGAGACAAATATATATATCACATACAAAACAGGGCTCAAAAGTAGCGAAAAAGAAACAAGATATACCAAACAGTCAACCTGGAATCGGTGTCACTAGTTCAAGAGACACTAATACAAATGAGTAAGAACTAGTCTAATACATGACTGTCCAAAAGGTACTAGAATATAGACAATAAGAACAAGAAGAAAATGGACAAGTCCCTAGACGTCAGGAGCTCACTACAGATCCGAACAATATGTCTCCAGGAATGAGTAGAATCAGTGAGGATGACTAGTGCTAAGGTATGCATCAAAAAAAGATGCAGAAGTATAGCGTGAGTACAAAATATAGGTACTTAGTAGGCATCACAGGCCGATCGAGCTCGAAAGACAAATATACTATGTAAATTAAAACTCCACTCTATCATGAAAACCTATCCTGATAGCTAGCTCAAAAAACACTAATCTAAGCATAATACCGGGTAAGTAATATGAACTATAGGTCTCTGGTAATCCCTCCGCTAAAATACCCCAAAATAATAAATAGAATTAAAATCCAATTCTTACCTAATCCTATCCAGCGTTACACCTACCCATCATGCAATTTATAAAATATATAATCCACCCGATCCAAATCTAAAGGAAAGGAAACCATAACCTGCCTCGAGGTCAAACCCAAATTAAGAACCGTCAAGAAGATGTCTTCCTCTTATGTAGGGCCTCAGATCGCTCCCAATCTGTCAACAACACAATCTACTTATAAATATGAGACTAACGATACCCATTTAAAAGATAAAGGTTCTAGATCAAAATTTGGGTAAAAAATTAACCTTCCGTACCCGTCGACAAAATCATAAATTTCCTCTGCAATTACCTTACCCCTAGGGTAAGGAACCCATGCCCGAAAGTTAAGCGATTAAGGTACTCCATTTAGACCTCAAATGGTCCTAAAAGTCCACTTTAATTTGAAAGAAACTCAAGAATTTAATAACCAAATATGCAAATTGAGACAGAAATTAAGATAGAACGGGGAGGAATGTAAAGTAGAATACAATGAGCTTACAAGGTTATGAATCCTTTAATAATTGTTGAAAATTTCCCTTGGCCGAGCTCTCAAAAAACTTGGAAATAAAATGAAGAAAAATGGGGAAGATGGGTCCTTATGACTTAGAGATCATTACACCAGTGGAGGATCCATCACAGACACAATGTCACAGGTGTGAAAGCCGCTTAAAGAACCAAACTCCGTAGGAGCAACTCATGCGCCGCAAGCGCGAGCCCATATCAATGAAGAAGGGTAATAGGTTTGGCACCGCAGGAGTGGCTAAAGCTCTGCAGACGTGCCTTCTCAAGGAGCAGCTTCGTAGGCATGAGCCAAGACCCACATGAGCATCTTCATAGGTGTGAGACAAGACACACAGGTTTGGCTACACCAACAATTCACACCCAACAAACCAAGTCCCGAATGGAGCCTTAGAATTCGTTCAAAACCTAGTGAACACAAACTGAACGTGCTACTAACCTAGACATGATATCGCCTAATACAATTCATGCTAGACCTATACTTCAAGGTCTATCCAAGAGGACCCAATCCATACTCACTATGAGAACATAAAGAGGATCTTGGAAAATTCTTATTGGATTCTAATTGAAACAATTTCACATTTGGATGATAGCTTGGAGAAAGAGAGAAGAAGATGATGGAGTTGCCAAGGTAAATGCGGCCAGCATATGGTCCAACAAATGACAAGGCAGTGGGCATTTGGGCTATTTTTGTAATTTGTCTTTCAAGCCACTTTTGGACTATAATTGTAAGAGACAAACTATAAATAGATGCCTTAGTTATTTTTCAATTCTTAGATTGAATATTTTTGGTGAGAATTGTCTCTTAGTTCATCTTTAGAGGGAAAATTTCCTTGGTTTAGTTTAGCTTAGTGTAGAGGGTGGATTCCCTAATCTAGATTAGTTAATGGGTGAATTTCTTAATTGATCTAAAACTCCTTACCTTGATTTTGATTTCAGATTGATCATTTGCGGATTCAATTGAGTCGTTTATTTTCGAAATTCAAGTTCTCTTCTCTCTTAGATTGAATCTCCTAATTTAGTCTGTTTTATTATCGAGTAATGATCTCACTGCCGCATATCTGGCCACGTTGTTGGCAGTTTGCCTCTCAATAGTTTGGTGACCGTTATTCGCCATTTTTTTCTATATGCAAGACAAGAATATTCAAGCTAGAAATAAAATAGTTACACCAACACACAGTTGCTCTGATCCCACGGTGGGTGCCAAACTGTTTACCCTAAAAATGGTGCAGTTGAATTTATATGAGGACAAGCACATGCATCTTAATTTTACCCTTGTTTAAGTCCGTTTACCAGCGGTTGGAATATCTATTAAGTGAGTTTATTAAGTATGTAAGGCAAGGTAAATGTAATGGTAATAGGTTTGAATGTCCTAAGTAATAAGATGAAAAAATAAAGCGAGACAAAGGGAAAAAATGTGAATCCAAGTGTCCCAGGGCTTCTGTGAACATGTCCTAGTGTCTTCCCTCAGCTCCGAGCCTTCCCTTGCAACCTTAACTTGTTATTCCAATTTTATCTCTTTTCATGCCACGTGTACCAGACTAGTTTTACCCAATACAACTAGTATAAAAGGAAAACTCACAATCATGGAAAAGTAAGCGAACTTATGGTAAATATGTTGGGCATTCATTTCGATAATAGGGGAAGTCATGAGATAATTTCCTGAATGGTCACTTAAGTTCTGAGAATTGCCTATTAAAATTACTTTTATTTTTTAAGGATCATAAAATCATTCTATTACTATTTTACAAAAAAATACTAAACACCACAAAAAATTCCTTCTCTCCTACAGGGTATGCCTATGTCACTATCTAAGTTTTTATTCAATGAACACGACACTCTTGTTCAGTTGATTACACTCGTTAATTTTGTCATTTTTCATTTAATCAAGTATAAACACAAAATCACATCTTTTACAATTTAAAAATTGTTGGAACTATTAGTTGTCTCAGGGTTTAGTAAATCTGTATTTTTCAACAATAACTTCAATCACATGTTCAAAATAAATAAGAACAATCACATGAAGTTGTAACTTTGTATTTAAACAGCAAGAACTTCAACTTTAAGTTCAAGAACAACAAAGAAGTTCAACAACTTCAAACACAAGTTCAACAACTATGAACTATCAAAATGAAGTTTCTACTATTTTCTGGAAAATAACAAAACCTTAAGAAAGGAGATGAAATAGAAATGTAGAATCAAGTCCACCAAATTCACGGTGTGTCCTTAAGGAATTTATTCCCCTTAAGTACCCGAGGTTATGAAATTTTTCCTCCCAGGATAAAATGATTCACTTCGACAGAATGGTGGTACCTCAAACTTTATCGAACAACGAACGCACTCAATGATTTGATGATCACACTTGAGTTTTTCAAGAAGAAGAAGATGTTTTTCTTTCACAAATTTCGTCATTATACCTGAGGAAAAATTCAGGTATTTATAGCCAAAAGGTGGTGCTTCAGAAAGGAAGCAATAGTTCTCAAACGGATGCACTGTTTCGGACTGTCGCCAACCTGCGCTGGCCACCTGCGTCCGCAGGTGACGTTTCTGTCAAAGACAGAATGTTTGGCTTGAGTCTGGCTTGACCTGCGCCTGGTCATCTGCGTCCGCAGATGTCGACCTGCCCGCGCAGGTCATGGTTTGTCTTTGAAACAGTGTCTCGAAGGGTCACGTCCCTTCGAGGTGCGTTGTGACATGCGTCCGCACATGCTCGGGTGCGTCCGCAAATGGAGAATATTTTTTGTATCAGATTTTTGGATTAAAAATTCACTAGTTATCAAGTTTCAAATGAATTTTGTCCAAAAAGATAGTCTCTCGATCGATCATTTTCCAAATCCGAAGCCGAGCCGAGCGAGCGACGACGACGACGACGACGGCGCGAGGCTTAACTTGTTCTTGCCTCACTATCCACATGAAGGAATGCATCTCAATATATGCACAAGAAAGTTCCTTTCTCCCACCAATGTGGGAGAACTTTACTTCTTTAAAGTGAAAGCACAATTCACTTCTTCCCTCCATTTGTTCCCTCCATTTTTCATTCACATTTTGTCACTAGAACCCAACACTATTGCCTTAATAGTATTGATTAATTGCAATTAAGCGTAAGCTCCCGTGGTATCGTGATTTCAAATTATTTAGTGAGTTAGTAAGTCGGTGACCTCGTTTATTAAAGTATTGTTGGGTGTATATTTCTCATCTATTTTTATTTATTCAGTATTGAGTTGTCATATCCTTTAAAGACAATAAATAAAATGACAATTTTACTATATCATCTTTTGATTATATAATAAATTCACTGTTTTGAAAAATGTATGAATAAATGGCTAGTTAATAATAAGAATAACCAAAAAATCAAATAATAAATTATCTCATAATTTTTTAAACTGAACAAATAAAAGTAAACATATATTCGTTACTTCTTCCGTTCTTAAATTGTTTGTCACATTTTTTGTTTGTATGTCTCTTAAGAAACTATGTATTTTTAACATTATACACTTATTTAGTTTATTTAATCATCTCTCTTTAATTTCTTTAATTATTGAAACATGTGATTTCCCTTCAATAGATGAAAAATATGCCAAAAATAAAATGAGAAAAATATATTCAATTACGTTTAATTTTTTAAAATGATAAATATTAAAAAATATTTATTTTTAATAAAAATGATAAGTATTTAGGAATGGAGAGTGTACTATTAGGGGTGTACATAGGTCGGTTTGGTTTGGTTTTTTATTTAAAAAAAAAATCAAATCAATCACGTCGATTTATTAAATCTATAAACCAAATCAAACCAACATAAAATTGATTTTTTCGGTTTAGGTGTTACTCGGTTCTTTCGGTTTTCTCGATTTTTTGATTTTTCTCGGATTTTTTTAATCTTTACAATTATATTGTGATTGAAAGCAAGATTAAATATATTTTCACTCATGTGCTAGTGGAAAACCACAATTATGAAAAAACGAGGAGTGGAGAACTCTCTTGAAACTACTTCCTCTGTTTCATTTTATTTGGCCTTTTTTGACTTGACACACCCATTAAGAAAACATTAATTAGAAGTGTATTTTACAAAATTAACCTTATTAATGGTGTTTTGAAAATCTAAATCTGGCTATTACTATTTTCTTTAGTTATTTAATACTGAGGGTAATATGAAAAAAACTAATAAAATAATCTTGATTTACAAAATCAGACAACTAATTTGAAACAAACATATTTAGAAAGAAGACCAAGTAAAATGAAACAGAGGGAGTAAAAAGTAAGATGAAGAGTGAAAAATTTTAGGTTTTAAGTTTATATTGAGGTTTAGATCATTTAGTTAGCAATTAATGGAAATTTTTTTTTACAACTTAAAAGCCCAAATTTGAATATATATTTATATTTACTTTCTAAATATTGAAAATTAATAAAACTAATTAAAAATATAAGTAGATTATAATTAATATTTTTTATGTATAAAAAATTAAAATTATATATGTCGATTTGATTTGAATTTAGTTTAACTTTTTTTTTTATCAAGAATGATCAATTTTTTTAAATCAATCAAATCAAATCACAAATTAATTTTTTTCTCAATTTAATTTAGTTCATCAATTCAATTTGATTTGATAATTTGATTTGTATACCCTTATGTACTATAGTGGAAAAATAAAAATAGGGGAAGTATGCTAATTGCAGGATTCCCTCGATATTTGTGGTTATATTGAGGTCAGTTCTAACGTTACTTCTGCAAAGTAAAAACTTTCCAATGTTGTGAAAAGCCATTTTTTCGGGGGATGAGGCAGCACGTGCTTTTGTGTAGTGCACTGGAAATTTTTCAAAGGAGATAAATATTACTCCCTTTATTTCAAAAAGAATGACTTAGTTTAATTTGACACAAAGTTTAAGAAAATAAAGAAGACTTTTGAATCATGTATACCAAAATGCCCTTTAATCTTGTGGCCTTAAATATGCCATGTGGAAAGTTGAAATTAAAATATTGCCAAAAAAGAAAAAGATCATTCTTTTTGAAATAGACTAAAAAAAAAATAGGTCATTCTTTTTGAAACGGAGAAAGTACTAAATTTCAGCACTCTATCATCTATCTTTATTAGTAGATTAATTTTTTAAACTAGATAAATATTATTAAATATTTTCAATATGGTGTATAAGTAAAAAAAGAACGGAGGGAGTAGTACTTTATTAATCCGTCCATTCATTTTACTTTTTTATTTTAATAAATCAAGAAAGATATTGATGATGTTATTTAATTTAACCATTTTTTAAATAAAAAGAATTTTACATAATCAAAAAGCGATTAAAGAGTTACATCTTTTTGTAAGGTATTTATTATGAATAAGTCAGAAAAAAAACTTTTTATTTTTAAGAATGAGTAGTTTCTTAAAGGATGTGTCCAAATTAAAAACACTATTTATTTTTCAAGAATGAAGAAATTATATTACTCCCTTCGTTCTCAATTAGATGTCACCTTTTTTAGTTTCACGCTTATTAAGAAACTAGGTAAATTTACCATTGTATCCTCATTTACTTTCCTCTTGAATTAATCAAAAATATTTGTTGGAAGTTTAAATCTAACATTAATTCATATAGGAAATAAGTGGCAAGTAATTATGAACGGAGGAAGTATTTTTAAGGGGTGTACAAAGTCCATTTTGGACAAGTTATCATCTTGTTTTTTTTTTCGCGCTCCTTAAAACACTTAAAAGAATAATTTAACTAATTTAACTTTTTTTTTTAAATTTGATCTAAATAATACCAATCTCTTTTTCATTATATTAATCTCTCTTCACATATATTGATTAAGAGTAAAGATAAAAAGTAAGAATTAATTAATTATATATTGATTCTTTTAAATAAAAACTATTTTAAACTAATTATTTTAGTAAGCATGATAACTAAAATGGATTGGAGGGGATGTTCGTGTGTAATAGTTTATGCTTGATAACGAAGAAAATATTGTTTATTACACTCTTAGGTCTATTTTACTTCTCATGTTTTTTTGTACGGCCCTCAAAGAAATATTAACTACAAAGATAATTTGACTAAAGTGTTTAATTATCTATTCTTTGATCATTAATTTAACACTACTTGTTTTTTCATTACATTAGTCTCTCTCTATATTTTAATTAAGTAATAGTAAAGGAGGATACTAATAATTAATTATATCTTGGCTTACTAAAATGATAACTATTTTGGACAAGTAATGTTTAATAAGCACGATAACTAAGGACCCGTTTCCTTTACTAATATTTTTTTTTTGAGTTGTATTTTGAATTTGAAAAACATCCAAAACCCTTTTTCACTTTTATATTCATTTTTTTTCAAAATCATCCTAATTTTTTATTTTTATAAAATAACTCTATTTAAATTATATTCATTTTTTTTTTTTTTAAAAAACATACATTCAAATTTTATATATTTATTCAAAATATATGATCAAACACAACTTCAACTTCAACTTTAAAAATTTTAAATAATATTTTTTATTTTTATAGTCAAACGCTTACTAAGATGAAGCGAAAGTGGGGTGGTGGTGGTGGTTGAATTAAGAGTGGCCGCCGGACCGGTACGTTCCGGTACCGTTTCGGTCCATTCCGATACCGGTACCGGTTCGGAACGGTATGGAACGTACCGGTATTCGGTTCGGATCGATTTCGCGGTTTCATTTCGGGAAACCGGTATCGGTCCATACCGATCAATTCCGGTACCGTTCCGGAACCTAACGGAAACTAGCTGTTGGGGACCGTTGCCAACGGCTAGTGGCCCCCCCAAACGACTATATTGACCCCCCAGGCCCCCAGCACCCCAGCACCCCCGCTCTTCCAAAATCCTATAAATACCCCTTCCCCATTCAGATTTTATTCACAATTTTAATTTTTCAACTCTTATCCTCTCTCAATTTTCTACTCTCAATATCTATAAATTCTATAATTATTATTATTATTTTGCAATTGAAGTATAATTTGGTGACTTTTGGAGGAGCAATCTTTTTCAAGTTTCAAATTTCGGTTATAATCGTCTGTTTTTACGGCAGGCGTTTGGTACATTCGTTCCACTCTCTATTCTTTTAATTTATTTTTCGTATTTATTAGTTGTGTTTTGTTTGTTTTAATTTGCTACTTTCATATTTTATTTCATTATATTATGGATTCCTCTCAAAACAATTCTGGTAAAAAAAGTATCGCACAAAAAACAAAAGATTTTATGAAATTTGGTAAAAAAAAATAAATCAAGGTTCTTCTAGTTCTTCTCACTTGCCTAAAATTAGATTTAATACGGATGATTTTACACATGTTAATGAAACTGATTTTGTTCATCCCTCTATCATAGAAATTAATAGCAATACCCCTATTCCCCATGAAGCTTTAGAAAGATTGTATAATGATTTTGAAGATGAATTAGATGAAGAAGTAGAATTACATGTGGATGATGGTTTAGATGATACACCAACTAGTCCCACTCCCGCCGCCGCTAGTGTCGAAGCTCCAACTCAGGATAATCCTCAGGCTGGAGCTAGTCATCCCCCTATTTGTCCGGTTAGGGGTAAGACCAAGACACAACGTGTTTTAAAATCAGCTGTGTGGAAATTTTGTTATTTGAATGATGAAAAAACTGTTACTACGTGTGGTATTTGTAAACAACAGTGAAAATATGTATCTGGCGGGTCTGGAGGTTCTACTGGGGGCTTAAAAACCCATTTGATTAAGAAACATCCGAGAGAATGGAATGCATTTATGGCTTCCCGTCAAACTACCGGTTCTGGCACTGGACCCTCTGTTGCCGGGTCAAACATGTTTCAAACTGAACTAAACCCTTCAAACCCGACTGGTCCTGTTACACAACGACCCTATAATAAGGATCGTGATCGTGAAAAGTTTGCAAAAATGATTGCTGTCTGTGGTATGCCTTTTAATTTTGGAGAAAATGAAGGTTTTATAACATATATTCGGGATACATATAATCCCAGTTTTGAAGGTTTTTCAAGAAGTATGGTAAAAAGAGATATATTTGAATTTCAAGAAAAACATATGGAATTTCTTCGTAGCTATTTTTACATAATGGATTGTAGGGCTGCTATTACCACTGATATGGGTCGTAGTCCTAACGGTAACGATTATTTAACCGTTACTGCACATTGGGTTGATTATAATTGGAATTTGCAAAAAAAAATTATTGCTTATAAAATTTGTGAACATAAAAAGACCGGTGTTTATATTGCTTCTACTGTAGGTCAAATTTTAGAATTTTATTGTCTTTCTGATAAAGTGATTAGCATTACTTTAGATAATGCTTCTGCTAATTTAAATGCTATTTCTCATCTAAAAACTAGAATTTGTCCAATTAATGAATATGCTTTTCATGTTAAATGTGCTGCACATATATTAAATTTAGTTGTGAAGGATGGTATTCAATTATTTGATAATACTTGTGATAAAGTTGAAAATGTTGTGTTTTGGATTTTTCATATGCATAATAGTAGTAGAATTAGACAATATAAAGAATTTTGTCGATCGTGTCAACTTCCGTATAAAAAAATTCCAAGACAAGTTAAAACTAGATGGAATTCTTTTTATGAAATGATTGAAGATGCTTATAAATATAGACAACCTATTACTATGAAGTTTAATTCTCATAACGCTTATCCTAGTCATCAACTCAATGAAAATGATTGGGATCAAATAGAAGCACTTAAAGGTTTTTTGAAATCATTTTATGATGCTACAAAAGTTTTTTCTGGATCGTATTATCCCACTATTTCTGAAATTTTAATACATATATGGTCTATTTCATCCCTTTTTGCAGAGTATAAACATAATGAATTTTTTAAGAATGCTATTGTAGCTATGGTTGAAAATTTTAAAAAATAATTTTTCCCTATCCCCCAAATTTATTTAATTGTAATTCTTTTTAACCCGGAATATAAAGAACATGGTGCAAAAACTTTGGTTAGAGGAATTTATCATAATTTAAATATTCAACCGCATGAAAGTCCCGATTTGATAACTTGTCAAAACAACATTCACACTTGTGCTAAGGAATTGTATGACAAATATTGCACATTCGATAATGTTGAAGTTCCTCAAACTTCTATGCCTCGACTAGATGCCCATGGTAGAGCACAATCATCACTTGGTCTTCATTCTTCTCATAAATGTGAATTTGTTAAATATCTTGACCAGGGTTCTGATACTATTACAAATCAAGAAGGCGTACCACAGCTATTGAATTGGTGGAGGGCTCGTGATCATCAATATCCAAAACTTAGCAAGATGGTGAAGGACGTGCTAGCTATTCAAGGATCATCCGTAGCTTCGGAGCAAACTTTCAGTGCGACAAGATTTCAAATCGGCGATCATAGATATTCATTAGCAGAAGACAGTTTGGAGGTATCGGTGACTTTTAGAGATTGGATCAACGCCGAACGAAGAAATAAAGGAGTTGCAAAGTTAACTAAATTACAAGAAGATTACTTAGATGCAGTCATTGGATGTAATAGTGATGATGGCATTGAAATTGAAGATCGTCAACAAGTTTTACCAAGACCGGATGTTATTGCTCAAAATTTACAAGAGTTAGAACAAAACTTTATAGGATTATACAACTATTAGCTTACATTCGAGGCTTAGTTGAAACAGAACCCTTCCTAGAAGGTGGCTGCGTAAATTAGGCGCTCTCTACTAATAGTTGTAAATTGTAATACAAATTTGAAATTTTGAATAAATTGTATTGATTTTTAATTTTATCATACTTTTACTTAATGCATTTCCTTCTTGTTTAGTTTGAGTGTTTAAATTAGCAACTTATAAACTTAAAAACTTATATAACTCATAAATTGAAAAACTTAGAAAAAAAAACTTTAACAAAGTTACATGTACTTTTATATAAACTTTAAAATTCAAATATATAAACTTCAAAAAATATAAACTTAAAAACTTATAACTTATAAATTGAAAAACTTAGAAAAAAAACATATTTAAACTTAATTCAAAATATTTAAAAACCAAATTTAAACTTAAAATACAATAATACATAATACAAAATATAACTTTTATTCTTTAACTAAAATGTAAAAAATAATTTATTTATTCAAAATATAAAAAATTATTTTTTTTAAAAAATAATATTAAAATCGCCCGTACCGGTTATTCCATTCCGTTCCATTTCGGTAGTATACCGGTTACTAACAGAACGGAATGAAACCGCGGTTTCATACCGGTTATTCCGGTCCGATTCATACCGGTACCGGTTACATTCCGGTACCGGTCCATTCCGATCCATTTCGGTCCGGCCATTCCATTCCGGCAGAATGCTCAATCTTAGGTTGAATTGTACCTTTTTTCTATCAGTCTACTGATAGTCATTGAAAGTCATCTATCAAGCAAGCAGTAATATAAAGGAAAAAAACTAGTTTAATACAAAATTTCAGAATGTAAATCGACATTCAAAATTTTTATATTAATTTGAATAAAATATGAATACTAGTCTAGGCCCCTCTGATTGCAAGAGAGTTTTTCTGTAAACTCTTGGGATGACTTTTTATGCATAGTCTTGATAGTGTATTTTTATGCATAATCTTGATAGTGTATTTTCTACACATACATTAACTTGATACACTTAATACAATGCCTTATCGAATAATATTTTCTCTCTTCTCTCTTTTGGATACACAGTAAGTTGACGATGAATTGCAATGCTTATCAAGAATAGAACAAAGAACTTTGAGAGTGGTTAAGACGAATGTATGATTCTTCATCATTTTTTTTTGGAGACTTTATATCCTTTGGTTAATTTGTGCCTCGTCAGAATCTTTGATTGTGGATCAAGAATTTCAACCTAGGTAATTTAATCCTTGGAAAGATATGATTATGTTTTTCAATAATAAGGTAGGAGCTTTTACATGCCTTCCATTTTCCTTCCTTTTGTCTTTTTTCTTGTCCTTCAATGCAGATTTTGATTGATTTCCTTCCTTTCTTTAAATCTCCAATTTATCACCCTTGGTCTGCTCAAATCTTCTCCTTCAATATTTCTTTCTTAATTGTCATGATTGATTACTGCTTTACTGCCTCTTGAATTGCCAAGATCAATTGCTGATCATGCTTCCTTGATTTTTGAAGTATGAATTTTTTTCTTCTATTTAAATGTTATGATGATTGAAAAATATTGTATGAGAATATTATATAAGTGACATTCTATGTGTAGAATGAAGATTGACGAAGAATGATTGAATAAGAACTGAAATTCAAGAACTCAGGTCCTTAACAATTTTTCAAGAAGAAGTGAATAAGTTATAGCAACATTACCAGAGGAACTCATTAGGGAAGACTTGGAAAATTGAGATTATGACTCAATCCAATTCTACAAGAAGCTAGAGTTCACGATATAGAAATATTAACATAAATTGAACATATGAAATTAACTTGGAATTATGAAAAAGAGGCCCGGCGTGTGAAGAAGATTAAAACCAAATCAAATTAGGAATTTAATTCATGTAAGGACAACCAATTAATATTTGAATTGAAGAACTATAAGGATAATATCTACTCCAATATAAACAAGAAGACATAAAACTTTGGAGTTTGACCACAACCAAAATGAGAGGCTTAGATTGAGAGAGTTAACACAAAAAGTTTTAAAGAAGAAGATACTGCTGCAATGAAAGAATTTGTTCCTATAAAGTTTTATCTATCCTGTTCTTGAGTTATAATAGTTAAAGTTTATTGCAGTGGTTTCAAAATAATATCTTGATTACTTTCTTATTCCATTGTAGTAAGTGATGTTTTGTATTTGTAAAGTACTTCATTAGCAGGGTAGAATCATTACAGAGAAAATTTAATAGGGTAGAAGTTGAAACTATTGGGAACAGTTCCTTAGGTGTTATAAGGGCGATTGTAAATCTTAAATTTCTCGAGTTTAGTGGTGAGTTTAGAAAAAATCCTATAGAGGCGGGTTGCGATTTTTACCTTCCTTGAGCAAGGAATTTTCCATACTAAAATACTTGTTGATTTAACTTATTCGTAATTTACATTCTTGTATAAATACTCAAAGAACTTGGTCCTTTGAGAACGTTGGTCGCAATCAAACTAACAATTCGTGTAAGAGTCATATCTATTTAAAGGCTTGCACCTTGAAAAGATTAAAGATAGTTGCACCACCCAGAATTTAAAAAGACCAATTACCAACAAGATCACCATACTTCAATAAAAAATATTATGGCTGGTGGAAAGAAAGAATGAAGAACTTCATAATAGAAAAAGATCTTGAGTTCTAGGATATTATCATGGAAGGTCCTAAAACCCCTTCTACTACAGATGATAAGGGAAATAAGACTACTCCAAAGAAGAGAGATATTAAATAATGAAGCTATCAAAGTCATCTAAAAGGATGTCAAGGAAAATAAGTTGCTTATTTGTGACATAGATTGTGATGAATACATCAGGAAATCTTCTTGTACAACTGTCAAATAAGTGTGGGAGATGTTCCGAACGATAGATGAAGGAATAAATCAGGTAAAAAAAATTCTAAAATTTCCCTATTAAAGATATAGTACAAACTCTTTACAATGAATGACAATGAATTCCTTCTAGAGATATTCAAAAGGTTCATAAATATAACCAATGAACTAAGTTCTCTTAGAGCAATTATTCCTCAAGGGAGAAGAATTGTAAAATTGCTTGACATACTAACTGACTCCTAAAAAAGTAAAGTTGATACCATTATGAAAACAAATGATCTAGAGATCATGACCATGAAAAAACTCATGAAAAATTTAAAGACCTATAAGATGAAGAAGTTTCCGACTTAGAAGAATATTCTCCTAAAAAAATATGTGAACCTGATCCTTACAGCTACCCAGGACCAAAATTTTGATTAAGAAGATATGGCCTTTCTCATCAAAAAATTTAAAAAATAAGCAAGAGAGCTAGTTTCTTAAATAGAAGAGATACTTCAAGGCCTGAATTTGACAAAAGTAATCCATAAGGTTGACTTAAATTGAGATTGCACAAAAAAGAAAGATGATCAGAAAAAAAAAGTGATCTTGATAGAAGAATAAAAGAACAGATCCCTAGAAGTAGGATGACCACTGGACAAGAAAATCAAATTGTGAAGAAGACATTAACTGCCATGGAAAATTTTTCTAGTGATCATGAAGACAATGAAACTTAGAAAAAAATCAATCTTGATAGCTAAAGAAGAAATAGACTTAGAAGGTATCATGGTATTGATGGACAATTCAAATCAATAGTCTCTAAGAAGAAGTGAAGTTCAATAACTAGGTCCTCAACAGATCTCCTAGAAGAAGCTAGTAAAAATTGCTAGAAGAACTCATTAGAGAACTTGTTCCTCTAGTAGAACTGAAGACTATCTTGAAGAAAATGTTTTGTAAAGACTTTAAAAATTGAGATTATGAATTTATCTAATTCAACAAGAAATTGGAGTTCAAAAGAAATATTATCAAAATCTAAATACATGAAATCATCTTGGAATTAGGAAAAAAATCCCGACGTATGGAGAAGATTTAAACCATAACTGAGATTGAATTCATGAAAAGACTTGAATTAACTCGTGTTTCGATTGGAGAACTACAATATGACAAATTACTCCTATATAAATTATATGACATAAATTTTTGAAGTTTTACCACACCCAAGAGGCATTAGAGTGAGAGAGTCATCATAGTGTGTCGAAGAAGAAGCTACTACTACAATGAAAGAGCATCACTACAAGAAATCTGACTTATAGTGGTGAAAAAAGTCGCCGCTAAATACAATAAAGTCGCCACTAAAGATTTTTAGGAGCGACAAATACGTCGTTGATAGTACGTCCATATCTAAAGGTTATTAGTATTGACAACATCATGTTGCCACAATAAGTTTGCTTTTGTGGCGATGATTACCGCCACAGAAAGTAAACAACTATGCCGTCAAAAAAAGTTTTACAACAACTTTATTGGCGTAGTCGCCACTAAACGAAGTTATTTAGTGGCGAATTTATCTCCGCAAAACCAATTAACTTTCAGTGGCAACATTTTGTCACTAAAAAAAATTGAATTCTGTAGCGACTCCTACCGCTGCAAAAGTTCATAAACAATCAGTAGCAATCTTTATGTCGCTGCTAAAAACTTTTTATTAATTGCAAACTATCGACGATAACTGATATTTCGCTACTGAAGATTACTTTTTAGTAGCAACATTAATAGCCACATAAACTATACAACATCTGTGGCAATATTCATCTCGCTGTCAATGAGTACCTACACAAAGTATTAAATTATTAGATATAAATACTATAATTGACAATCAAATTCTCCAAAGTTAATATATAGCTCTTAAAAACATCCACTAATATAATTAACAAGTTACAAAAGCATTTCCAAGTCAAATATTATAAATACTTTCATTACTAGAAAAGCAACTACATAGTACTTTAGTTGTCATTGTATGTATATACATATGATTCAAAAAATAAAAACCTTCATTGTATGCATATACATATGATCACAAAAATAAAAACTTCCATGCATTGCTCGGTGTTAAGCTTCCTCTCAAATCCATTATCTAAAAATCTTGTCCTTGTTATTAGAAACACACGAGTTAATTTCAAAATTCTCATAACCCAGTTATAATAATAGGAGTAACATAGAGCACACAAGACTTTAAATATCAATCTTTTACTTTCACAATTGCAGTAAAAAACAGAATCAGAAATTGCACTTTATTACTAAATTAATCTACAAGAATAATACATACACTAAAAAATAGAAGAGTTGTTTAGTCAACAACAAATAAGAAATGGAAAGTTAAATTAATAGCCCAATAAAAAACGAAAATTCCAACAAAACCACAAAATGTAATTTACTATACTTCTTCAAACACATGAATAAGCTTTTTCCTTGTAGTTCATCTGAAAAATACCTTACTATTTCACTTTGTACTCTGAATTTATAAGATAATAACTAACTGGTTTAATTTAGAAGTCTAAATATGAATGAACAATAGGTGATTGCAGAAAATTTTTTAGAAGTGCAAGTGATATTCAACATATTGCAACCTAAATATTATACAAAGAAACTACAGGTTGATGATCACTCTAAGCATAGCTTAATCAGACAATTTTACAAGCAGTCTTTAGGGCACTTATCCAAGAAGGAATGGAAACACTTCATGTGCAAAAACATGGCCAGGCCTAAGGCTATTTTTACTTTGTGGATATTTGCATGGCCATTTGAACACAGTGGATAAGCTTGCAAAATGGGGCATTAATATTGGTCCGAAATTAGTGCTAATTTATTTTGGGAATGTACTTTCACTAAGCAGCTTTGATTGAGAGTCTTTAAGTGGTTTCAAGTGATATCAGTTCTTGGAAATATATAGATTCAGCAATGATATATTCAGACAACTAGAGGCAATTCTAGAAAAGCTAGGATGATGAAACAAGTCTGCACTGAAACACTTTATCCTATATGGACAGAGAGGAACACCAGAATTTTTGACAAGGTAGACTAGACAGTTGATGATTTGGTCAGAGAAATGACATGTATCTGTACAGTGAGAGCCACTAGAGACCTGAGAACTTACTTGCAAGGCCTTATTTTCCAACTGTTTTCAGCTGTAATAGCTGCTGGTGTTGGTTAGTGTAGGTAGTACTTGAGTTGCTTTATTTTTTTAATGGAAAGCAACAAACTGTGATGTAACTTGGTTGTAGATTGTAATGCTCTTTGGTAATTAATAAATTACTTTAGTTATCAAAAAAAAATGTTCTCTAAAAAGACAAATCAAGAATGTCAATCAATTGACAAGTAAGCCATGTCAAATGACAATTTTTAAATGTTTTATTTGCTCAGTAATTAGCTGAATTCTCAGTGAAATAACTACGACATGTGTTTAGAAAAGCAATAAAAAATATGAGTGTCATGCGCCCATTACTTCGATGCACTCTGGTTCTACTACTGTATGTTGGAATTTATTTAGACACATGTCAAGTCACAATCATTAATTAAAGTCCAAACCATGCCAAAGCTCTAATATATTCCTTCAACATTACTTGTTTTCTGAATTTTTTCCCAACAACCTACTTATTGAAGTAAATCCTTCTCTTTCTCATGTTACTTGTACAAATAGAAGGCAAAAAAATACATTTAATGTCATCTCTCCATTTACTTAAAAGAAAAAATAGAGCTACTTTAGTCTAGATTTTGTTCCCCTTCTTTTGTACTTGTAAACCAATTTAGTGCACCTTATGTACAATTGAACATATTTCATGTGAAAATTGAACAATAAGTTTCACAGTCACTGGCATAACAAACAGAATCACAAATACCATAAAACATGCCACTAAAACATAAGCTGCAAATAAGCTTTCTCATTCCGTCACTTTACAACTTTTAAGCTTCATTACCATGAAACATAAGCTTTGAACTTAAATCATCAACTATAATTTTAAATACCTTAAGCTTGACTCATATTCAAACATAATCTCAAATGGCTATACAGAACTTTAGAGTGAAACTTACTCAGGCAACATTCTCAAATTTCTGGAAGTAACAAAATTTGAAGTAACAAATTTCTCCAGAAAACAAAACATCAAACAAAGAGAAGTGATGTAAACCTATGACTACTCCTTTTTTTAATAACGGTGTCAATTCTTTTACCAGTTAAAATCATGAAGACCCCAAAAGCTAAAGATATAAACCCAATTCTATGGAACAAGTCACGATATAATTCCCAAGTAAGAAATAATAAATGTCAAAGAAAGGAGAGAAATTGTTAAGGAGGAGCAAGAGAAAGTACCTGTTGCACTTTAGTCATCAAAGCGGCCGTTTGTTCTTGGAACATCTTTCCTACTTCTTCTTTCATGAGTTCACGCTCCTCTTTCATATTCTTTTTTAAATCTGCAGCCATCTGTTCACGTTCTTCTTGCAACTTTCGATCCATATCAGCTTGCATCTCTTGATGTATATCGTCTTGCATCTCTTGACACATACTTTCCATCACAAAAGACACATTAGCCTCTATGTCTGCCTATTGTATTTTAGTCTTTCTAGGAGGCTTTTTTCTATATCCTTTCCCCCGAACATTTCCTGATCTCTTACCAAGAACTGAGGATAAGATCTCATCCCCAGTCATGGGATGATTGATCTTTTCAGATTATTGTTCATGAACAATTTGCTGGAGTTGGCCCTGCAATAACACATAACCATTTACACCAACGGATATATTGAAAGTAACTTGTAGGTTAGAAAGATAATAAGGCAGTGATTTTAGGAAATTACATGAATCTGTTGGGATTACAGATCCAACCAGAAACTTTCTCTATTAGCATTCTTACGTGTGTGTTGGAGCTCCTAGACTTTATCTGGTGTGTCCTTTTCTCCCGATAAAGGATTTCTCTACAATATAGTTCAACAAGAAATATATATATATATATAGCAAATAATTGTAACAATAACAAATATGTACATGTAATAATAGCGAAAAGAGGTAATCAAAGCTAAACATAGGGAGCGCACTCCATGGTGCACAAAAATTTCAGCAGATGCATATGGAGTTGGTTTATGGAAAAGCATTTGTAAACTTTGGCCTGATTTTGCTGAGAACATCACTTTTAGAGTGGGGGAATGGCTCTCGCACTAAATTTTGGAAGGACATATGGTTGGGGGATACAACTTTGAGTGAGGAATTCCCAAGTTTGTACACCATTGCAGCTGAACCACTTTGTACCATAGCATCCAACAGATTAGATGACAATTGGGACATAAGGTGCAGGAGAAACCTTGATGACTGGGAACTTAATGACAACTTCACATTTTTTGCCAAATTGCACCCTTGCTCCTTTTCACCCCAAGAGCCTGATAGATTGAAATGGGGTAACTCAAGAAAAGGTCACTACACAGTCAAGAAAAGCTATCACAACTTATGCTCATGGAACTCTATGATTGACAAATGGCCTTGGAAGCATATATGGAAGGCTAAACTACCTATCAAAGTGATATGTTTCAGCTGGACAACACTACTCAACTCATGCCTCACACAGAATAATCTATAGTTTAGAAAGAAGCTATAAATCCTTCTTTTTGGGAGCTTAACTAACCTATCCTTGTAATGTTTGTATCTTCTTGATGCCCTTGAATGAATCTACTTACTTCATCAAATAATAATAATAATAATAATAGTGGAACAAATGTATTTTCACCATAGATTCCTCTACTTCTGCAAATGATCTTGAACATCAATAATGCTTAGTTATTTGTTTCTCTATTTCTTTTGTTTCTCTCGCTGACAACCTGCACAAAGCCAAGAGATCAAAAAATCTTTTTTCAAAGAGTAAAATAGCATCCTAACACACTAGGTGTTTCGTAACATAAAAAATTCTTGTTATTAATTAAGTTACCTTGAATTTGTCACTGCCGAAATACTTAACTAGGTATTTCCAGTCCTCCAACTCAACATCTTCAGGTCGATGAGATAATCTGTCTTCATCCGTACTATAGGAAGAGTAGTTAACGTACAATCGAGCTTTCCATGATCTAAAGAGTCTTTTCATACTGCTTATCACAAAGTCTTGCATCTTATGCTATCTCACCCCGCCACAAACTTTAAATTTGTCCTAAATATTAAATTTGATAAATCAGATAACTTTAAAGCAATACAATATTGAGAGTAATTTATTACCAGGACCTTAAGACACATTGTTTCTCCATGCTTTAAAATAATCTTCTGCCAATTTCCATCTCGGAACGAGATAGTGGTTCTCATCACAAAGCTAGAGAAATTAACAATATCTCTAGCCCCCGAACCCACAGCTCTATCAATGTCATCTGGAATAGTTATTTTGATTTTACTTCCATACTTAGTTTTGATATCAATAGTTCTAGATATGTATTTCCCCTTTCCTCTTTTTTTTATTGATGCGAGAAACTGCAAAGCAAAAAATATGTATCATTACCACTAATTTAATAGAAGTCCAATTGAGGTGAAAGTATCAGTAAAAGAATTGTAATATTAAGTAACCCCTACCACAACTACATGTTAATGGCAACTGGACGATTAAGATTCCTTTATTTTTAAATGCAGAAAAAATAAACTGTTTACGTTGTCCAGATTGAAAAATGGAGCAATAAAACATGTATCATTACCACTGCTTCTCAACTACGATGAAGGCAATAGTCGATAGCTAAATATGAGAAAGTATAAGACTTACTCTAGTAAAGGTATAATCTAACAATCTCAACCAAGCAACTTTACTTGAAATTGAGGGGATAATTCCTAAAAGTTACCATCAGGAAAATAGTTTGTAACAATGTTGGTCAACCTAGATGGACTTTCATTCTAAGGCTAGTTTCTCTAAGAATATTAAGCACACAAAACAGGTCATTGAAGTGGGGAGTGACTACGACTCAATTGTTTCCACTATGTGAGGTTGAGAACAAGACCATACGTTATCCTTTTTTTGCTTGTAATGTGATTGACCAGGTATGGCAGCAGTTGCTACTATGGTGTGATATCAGTAGAACACCCATAAAATTGTAATGAGATCATGTAGTTACCAAAAAAAAATAAAGGGTGCAATGTTTTCTTGTATACTACAGAAACTCAAAATGGCACAATGAAAGAACCAACAAAGAACTAACCAAACATTCCCTACTGGGAGGGGTGTGAACTGACCTGTACATGTTTTAGCCTCTAGGGTAGGGAGTATACTTTCATCTAGATATCTTGATGATTATGTCTCTAGAGATGTTCTTTGGAGAGGGCCACTTGATATTTGTTCTGTTTGTAGAGGTCCTCGACTTGGGTTAGATGATTGTCCTGTCTCTAAAGAAGCCTCAGTCACTCCTATCGATTGTACTTGTGGCTAAGACGTTGTTCCAGAACTTCCACGTCCTAAAATATTGTACTTGTGGCTGAGATGTTGTTCCAGAACTTCCACGTCCTAAAATATTTCCACGTCCACGTCCTACACTAGATGACTTTCCTGTCTCTAAAGATGCCTCGGTAACTCTTACTGGTGGTACTTTTGGCTGAGACATTATTCCAGAACTTATACGTCCTAAAATACTTCCACGTTCACGACTGCACTAGATGACTGTCTTGTCTCTAAAGATGCCTCAGTAACTCTTACTAGTGGTACTTGTGGCTGAGACATTGTTCCAGAATTTCCACGTCTCAGTCGACACCGCCTCTCCCACTTTTACCTCATCCAGTTCCTCTCATTTCCTGCAACATCAAATAAACAAGGAGAAGTGTGTCAGAATTAGAAAATACAGTTGAAAAAATATATATGTACTTGCCGATGAAAGTACCAATTCATAAAGCAAAATATTAAATCAAATAATCAATAAATTGTGGGACATTTTGCTTACAATTATTTGAAATCACTGATTCTATTTATAAAATTAAAGCTACAAACATCCTGAATTAATTTCATGTCAGCCTAATAAGAACGTGAAATACAAGATCAGTCTATTAAGAACACAAAATATAAGATGTCAGCCTAATAAGAATACAAAATATAGAGAACTTCCCATCAGTCTTTGTTTCTCAATCTTTAACATGATATATCACTGTCCTCTCCATCATTATCATCAAGTAACTCCTCTTTGCTTTGTTCATTCTCAGATACATCTGTATAATTGTAATTAATGAAATCATCTTCCTAATTTTCTTGATCATTGGTACGTAAACAGTTTGTGGTTGAATGTCATCTATATGTAAAGACACCTTAATATTAGTTTCTTGATCATTGTCCTGTAAAACATTACATTTCATGTCCTCTTGTTGATAAACTTCCTCATTCATTAATGCTTTTTATTCAACTTCAGGCACATTAAAAAGATCTCGAGGATTTGTCTTTACAACAATAAGCCAATCTTTATCGACTGTGTCATTCAAGTAGAAGATTTGTTCAGACTGAAATGCCAACACAAACGGCTCATTTGTAATCAAGGCATAATGAGTATTCACACTTGTAAAACCATATTTGTTAATCTTATATCCCTTTCCTAGGCGAGCCACATCCCACCAATGACACTTGAATACATGAGCTTTTCTATTTCTCGTATAATGAAACTCGTAAATATCCTCCAATACATCAGAATACTCTTTATGAGGGTCTGAATCATCTCCTGTCACAAGAACTCCACTGTTCTGTGTTTTTCTCACAAGCTCTTTTATTTGAAATCTAAATCCATTCGCCATAAATGTTGAATATCGATGCACTAATGGTTCTGGACTAACGGCTAAGCTTATGAGCTCATCAGTTGTGTGTCCTTGTGAAGCTAGTACAAATATCTACAGAAACAATCAACACCATTATTACTAATATAAGGATATGGGATAAACACTAATTTTGATTATGTCATTTAAGTAGATAAATACACGTGCACGAAACCAGTAAATAAACCTTTTGTAATCCATTCCATAAGCTCTTGTTGAACCTTGCATTTCAATCTCTCTCTTGTATTCCCTATGTTTTGTGTGTGTTAGATTAATTTAACTATCTCAACCTAAAATTATATTTGAATTAATAAAAGACTTACTCTATGTATTTTGAAATTTTTTCACAATTTTGAAGCACATACATACATGCTTGGTTGAACTCGTCATGAGGCAGATTCTTTCTATCTGAAGCCCCTTTTGTTTGCCAACTTTTCTTAACGATAGACATCTCACCATTTGACACAGATTCATCATCATTTCTAGTTGCTTTATTGAACTTCGTTGAGATATTCTTTAAGTACCTTGAACAAAATGTAAGGCTTTCCTCTGCCAAATAACCTTCAGCAATTGAACCTTCTGGACGACCTAAGATGCGTACATATGCCTGAAGTTCTCGTAAATACCTATATATACATTTCTCATTAATATAATTATAGCATATGCAATTCTAAATACATTGGCATTTAGTATTATGGAATGATATGTTACCTCTCAATAGGGTACATATCCCGATATTGAACTGGTCCACCAAGTTTTGCCTCTCTTTCCAAGTGAATTGGCGAATGAATCATGATATCAAAGAACGCCGGAGGAAAAATCATTTGAAGTTTGCACAATATAATAGGAATTTCAGCCTCTAGGATATCAAGAGCTTCAATTGTCAGGCACTTAGAGTATAAATTCTTGAAAAATTTGCCTAAGGCTATAATTGGTTCACAAACTTCCTTAGACAACAGACCACCTATAGCTACTGGTAAAATATCTTGCAATAGTACATGATGATCATGCCACTTCAGTCCATGTATCTTTTTCTCAAGTACTTCAATAAACCTTGAAATATTTGATGAAAAGGCATCTGGAACCTTCAAATTAGCTAAGAAATCACACAACTTGCTCTTCTCTTGAGGGACAAAGAATAGCATACTACTGGTAACAAAATATTATCCCCATCCTCAATCGGATGCAACCCTTGCCTAATTCCAAGGTCATCAAATCATATCTGCTTGTCAATGTGTCCTTTGTCTTTCTAATCATATTCATAATAGTTGACAAAAACTATTGGACACATTTCTTTCTATGTGCATCACAGCAAGGTTATGTCATAAATCATGACCATCCCAATAATGCAATTGAAAAAAGATACTTTTCTTCCTCCAATTATAAGCATCCTTAGAAACATTACGCTTTTGCTTTTTCCTTACCATAAGTCACATTGCCCAAATTTTGTAATTACAAAAGTACTTCATCACCTATTAAAGGACTAGGTTCAACTCCCATTTCTACTTTTCGATCAAATAACAACCGATTTCTACACCATGGATGGTTCATGGGAAGGAAGCAACGATGACCCATATAACACAACTTATTACGTAAGGAAATTGATTGTGTATCTTTATGGCAACAAGGGCATGCAAGCTTGCCTTTGGTCGACCATCCTGAAAGGTTACCATATGCAGGAAAATCATTAATTGTCCACCTGAGAGCCACACGGATAAGGAAATTAGATTTTGAGTGTACATCATATGTCTTCACCCCTTCCCATAATTCATCCAACTCTTCAATCATTGGTTGTAAGTATACATCAATATCATTGTCGGGACACTTAGGGCCTGGAATAAGAAGTGTCATCATGAAATATGGACTTTTCATGCAATCCCATGGTGGCAAATTGTATGTAAAGCATGATAGGCCAAATACTATAATTTGTACTCATATTCCCATAAGGTTGAAACCCATCACTTGCTAATCCTAATTGAACATTTCTTAACTCAGCTAAAAAGGTAAGATAACTCTCATTGAAAGATTTCCATTCCATTGTGTCAGACGGATGGCGCATGACATCATCATCAATATTTTTCTACTTGTGCCACCTCATTTTCTTTGCTGTCTCTTTTGCCATATACAATCTTTGAAGCCTTGGTTTGATTGGAAAATGCCGCAATACTTTATGAGCTACTTTCTTGCCTTTGTGTTCTACTGACTTCCATCTGGACTCATCATACTTAGGACAAGATTGGTCATTCTCATTATCATGCCAATATAAAATACAATAATTTTTACATGTATCTATTTTGGTGTACCCCAAGCCTAGGTCAGAAAGAACCTTCTTCGCTTCATAGAAAGACTTGGGTACCCCCCTCAGGGAGAACCTCTTTAAAGAAGCTAAACAACTCATCCATGGAATTGTTGCTCCAATGATTAAGGCACTTCAAGTGAAGTAATTTAACAACAAAAGACAACTTTGAGACTTTTGAGCAACCAGGATAAAGTTCTGTCTGTGCATCTTCTAATAATTTGTAAAACTTTGTTGCATACACATTTGGCTCTTCATTGCGCTCTGAAGAGTTATCAGCATCCTCTATATATCCAAAAGCATCATGAATCATTCTGTAACATCATCCTCTTCAATGCTATCATCTTTTACTTCATCACCACTTCCAATAGTAGAATTTTCAACTATAACCAACACCTCTCCATGCAAGTCCCACTCTTTATAAGAATCCCAGAAGCCCTTATTCAACAAGTCTCTTCTTACATCAATTCTTAGCTTGAACATGGTGTTCCTGCACCTTTTACAAGGACATCTAATGATTGTTCTCACCCCAAATTGATTGAATGCCCAATTAAGAAATCCATCTACTCCATCTATATATCTTTGGTCACCACTATTCCTAATATTCAACCAACTTTTATCCATTCCTATTCTTCAACCCAAAAAGACAATCAGTTAACTAATTCAAATTTTCATAATAATAAATTGTGGAAAGTACTATAAGGATGTATCAACATGAATGAGTCCATATAAATCATTATCTTTTAAAATAATGTACTTTATAAAAGTAACAATTAACAATCCAATTCTGCCACCAGTAAAAACAGTGCAGTTTACAAAAAAATAGCGAGTAGAAAAGGGAAAGATCACATGTGAACCTAGCTGAGAATTCTTTTGATTTTTTATCGTACAAAAAAGGAAAGATCCAAAATAATAGCCATCAGTTCAAAGTATAATTGATCTTAAAGACAACTAATTCACTATGTAATATAGCCACCAAATTCTGAATTGAATTTAGGAACCATATTTCCAGTAATGATTATATATCATAATTTCAAGTAAAAGAAAGAAGATAACTAGAAAAGAATATTCCAAGACTACCTGGACAGAGAAATCTGATTAAATAAAAATAAAGAAAAACAACAACAATGAGGCTGTGAGTAGAATGAAAAATTAAATGAGTAGTGATCTTACTATGGCATACCTACTATTTAAAATTAAGAACACCACACAGAGATAAAAGTTTCCTGGAATGATGTAGACCACAAACAACCAAGATTTACAGCAGAATGACCTGAAAAATCAAGCCAAATAATAAAGAAACTAACGCTGCGAGGATATCAGAAGCAAGGAAATAGTCAATAGTAAAAATACGACATATATATAGCAAGAACAATAACAGTAACGACAAGGTAATGAGGTCAACCAGACACTCAATTACTCAGCACTCCACAACCAAATGGTTCAAGAGAAAAAAAGAATTACTGATTCCAATTATGTAGGATGAAAAAAAAAAGACATTTTATTGCAAGTATAAAGTAATTAGACTTACAAATAGTTTATAAGACCTATTTATTTGTCCATATATTAGGATATCAATCATCAATGATGCATATATGTTAGCAATGGATTTTCAACCTACTAAAAAGTGGATTAGCTAAGTGACTAAATTGATACTCTAAACTAGACTAACACTATCAATGTAGTGAATAGTTGCCTGTATAATCCTTTTATCTGACTTGATCTGGAGCTTATGTAAGTTAAACAAAATAACATACTATGAGTAAATTGACTACAATGCTCACGGTTCAGTTGTTGTGAATGACATGTCTGCATCATTGATCTCTTAAAAGGATCGGCCGAACGTTCCCAATGTTTCCTAAATGTTTATCACTTTCAACTTTTTTCTATATTTTCTCCTGAATGCCTCAATAGACAACTTTTCAATCAGAATATCTATCTGTTCATAACGAAAAAACTTGAAAAGAGGACTAGAATGGCTAGAGAGATACAACAATTGAACTCCATCAGTTTCAATTTATATGATATCTTCTTTTTGAGAATGTCTCACGTTTTCTATAACATTTTACCAATAATAATAATACTTTATACAACTTTCACAACTTATAAGAACTCACATTCATTTCAACATTTTCTTCTGGCTATAAGTAAATAGTATAAGTTTACATCTTAAATTTCATATTGAGGCAAACGCCACTATAGGGGAAGGAGAGATAATGTGGAGCTCTCTATTTACATGGTGTAATTCTGCTATCTAATAGAGAGCTAATGAGTCTAACACCATTGTAGGGAACAGAGAGCTAATGTGGAGCTAATTCTGAGGATATGGTCCAACTTAAAAATGTAATATAAAGTTTAAAAATTGAAGACACTAGATAAAGTATAAGCAAGCTGGAAGAGTAAAAAATGATACAGAGAGGACGCAATCATGTAGAGGATTCAGAATTTATGAAACTATTTAATGATTTCCTCAGAAGACACCTTTATGACTGGGAGTTAGAGAAAGTGGTAGAATTTCAGACTTCATTAGCCAGTTTCACCAACCTATCTGATAAGAAGGACATGTTGATATGGGAGAAAGACAACCAAGAGCAATTCTCAGTAGCTTCAGTGTATAAGGATCTGAATATGATGATGCATCAGGAGATTAATTGGCCATGAAGTATGATCTGGAAACCAAAGATACCATACAAAATCAACTACTTTTTATGGTTATTGACTAAAGAATCAGTCCTGACTCATGAAAATCTTAACAAGAGGGGATATCAGTTGGCTTCCAACTGTTTTCTGTGTGGGGAGCAAGCTGAGACAATTAACCATCTTTTCTTGCATTGTAAGTGGACAGAACAACTCTGGAGAATGTTTATATGTTTAAAAGGAATCAAATAGGTAAAACCTGGGAGTATTAAAGGTGTTCTGAGAATAGGGATGGCAATGCTGCCAAGAAGGAGGAGGGATGGAATATTGTCTCGACATGTCTTTGGTGGACAATATGGAGAGAAAGGAACAACAGATGCTCGGAGAATGTGTAGAACAACTTATAGAAGATTAAAATGAACTGTTTAGGCCTTTTTATTTTTGGTGTAAGCATGATGTTTTAGCTTAAACAGAGGACATCTTTGATGTATTAGATTACTTATAGGCTGGTTAATTTAAAAATACAGTAAGTTGTAATACTTTTTTGAAGGGGAACTACAATGTTTTCAGTTGTAGTATACCTTGTGGATATATAGAATAAAGTTACCAATTTTTTTTAAAAATAGATGGATTATCAGTGATACTAAGAAATAATGGAGAACTATAGAAACAGCAAGACAGTCAATGCGACATGGTTTACACAAACCAAGTTACAAGTCATGAGCTTCTAGTACAAATGTTTCATAATAAAACATATCGTTTGGACAACAAGAACTAATATAAAATAGTGGAGAGTCCAAAATGTGTAACGAAATGAAAATACCGACACACATAAACTCAATCAACACAAGTAGAACTAATTACAAAATACTATCACTAGAACCAACAGGCAAATATATCAGTCATACAAACAACCAAAAAGACTGCTAATACTTATTAGAAAACATAGGTTAAGTTTCAAGTAACCTAGTAGTTAATACCATCATAGTACCACATTTCATCAGGTGGTTTTTATTCATGTCTAGATTAATTAGCAGAATTACACCATATCCCAAATACCACTATGGAAACTGATGCACAATGGGAGGTATCAAGTAGGTAAGATGAGTCTTTGTTTCCTTTCTTAACGAAAAAAATGACCAAAAAGAAACAGCAATGCTGAGAAAAAATTGAACATTTCTTTCAAATTTCATTAAGTACAAAGTTGATTCACCTAGCAACTTATTGAAGTTTGTTTATTTGTACACTGTACCTATTAAAGATAGTGGTCGTATAGCTTCCAAAAGTATAATGTATATAATTTAAAAAATTGAATCTACTAGTAAGGCCTTGAAGTTACTGGTCAGAGGTATAATCGAGGTATGCATAAGCGTCCCGGATACCACGATTATCCAAAAAATATTTCAAGGAAAGATAATGGTGAGATAAATCATAAGCAAAAAAGTTTCATCAGGAACCATAATGTGATGAAAACGAACAAAATTATGTTGAAAAATGCCTAAGATTGATTCTTAATAGGGCCTAAACTGATTATATTCGCACCAGTCATAGAGTTTAAGAGGAAAAGATTTTTTCTCTACATAAATATGAACATGCAATCAAAATAACATCTAAAGGTTTAAAACAAATCTTTCAATAACTTTTTTCTCTAGATAAATATGAACCTTCAGCCAACCCAGAATAGTGAAAACATAAACCCAGGTAATTCTAACCTAAACAAAGCTCTTCTCTCTACATAAATATGAACATGCAATCACAATAACAACATCTAAAGGTTTAGAATTTCAAAAATAAACCTTCAGCTAACCCAAAGAAAGAGATAACTCGAAAAGAACTTTAGGGTTAAATATGAGTTCTACCTTACAAACCTTTGAACAATATCAAAAGCTTCGAACAACTTCAACTTCAGCTAAGATTATCAAACTTTGAACCTTCAGCTTCAAAACTTCGAACAACTTCTGCTTTATACAATTTTTTTAGAACCTTCTGCTTCAAAACTTCTAAGAACTTCTAATTTCTATACATTTTTCAAATGGGTTAAAGAAATGGAGGTGAAATCTAAAAAAATAAATAAAATCGAAAGGGATTCGAGCACATATATACCTGATTAGGGCTTTTGGGTAAAGATATGGTGGTGAAATCTGCTCACATTTTGCTATATGAATAGCAATTTCACAGATTTGAGAGTAAGAATTTTGTGAAAAATTGAGAGTGAAAGGAGAGAAAGAAAGAAAGAGAGAGAAAAGAGTGAGAGCTAATTCGAGAAAGAGAGAGTGTATATGCTATCAAATATTTTCTTTTATTTTTTTTTAATTTTATATTTAATAAAATTGGCTATTAGGAGTGACACTGTCACTGCAAACGACATTTACAAGCGACCATTTATTTGTCGCTACTAAAAAAAAAAGAGCCAAATTTTGGTTTAGCAGGAATTAATAATTGAGAATTAGCAACGCCTACTACTAGCGACATAAAATAACTCGCCACTAAATATTTTCCTTCTATGGTGACATCACTTGTTGCCGCTATATATGTATTTTTTATGGCAACAAATAAGGTCGTTGCTAAATGTTGATTCTATAAGTCCTGTTTCTTGTAGTGCATGTTCCTATCAAGTTTTATATATGTTGTTCTTGAGTTGTAATAGTTAGTTTCTTAAAATGGTTTCAAAATAAGATATTGATTACTTTCTCAGTTAATTATAATAGGTGTTATATTTTATATTTGTAAGGAACGTCATTGATAGGGTAGAGTCGTTGAAAAGAAGAGTTAAGAGGTATAGGTTGAAGCTGTTGGGAATAGTTAATAAGGTATAACAAGGATGATTATAAAACTTAAACTACTTGAGTTTAATAAAGTGCTTGGAGAAAATTCTACAGAGGCTGGTCATAATTTGTTTTCCCTTGAGAAAGGAATTTTTCATGCTAAAATATTTATATTGGATTTACATACTCTGCAATTTACCTTCTTGCGTAGTTACTCAAAAAATCTTGTTCATTCAGTATATAGGTCGCAACCAAACTAACACCTTCCTCAATGGACTTTGCAGAATTTTGTCAGATACATTGATACTTCTAATTGCACTTGATTTTTGCTAACTTCTTTAGTTAGCTATATTTGATTCTCCAACATTTATAAAGTTCCACTTGACTCCCTTTTTTTATACCTACACATACAATATTTCATTATTTAAATTCATACCCCAACAACCTCCCTTTTTTATGATGATAAGATAATAATGAAAAATTTACTTAATATGTGCATGAGTTGACTGCTTCCCTAAGTATTTGCACATGGGTTAGCTTCTCCCCCGTGATCTAATTACTTATGAGTCGATTTACTATTCTGTTCTCCCCCTTCTTCATCAACAAAAAGAAAAAGAACAAAGTAGAGAGCAATAATAAAACACAAAGTAATAAGAGCAAAATATCCCAGAGGCAGTTATAGCAATACTATTTTCATGATCCAAAATCTCAAGTCATTATGACACCTACTTTAACCCGCCAGTAGGTAAGTCAAAATCATAGCTCAAAACAGTGAGTAGCGGGCTAACAGACGGAAGAGAGAGAAACAGGAAAAAACCAATAATTTAAAGCAACTACAAGGGAGAAATATATAGGCACGACATACCAAAAAGAGGGGGAAAAGGACAAATACACAAAACAAATCTCCCAAGACCTATTAAGTCCAGTATAAGAGCCACGATACACCAAGAGTACTAGACAGGTACAAAAATATATAAAATAGTCTTCGAAGATACAAATAAGACTAATACTAGAACAGAAGAAGATGGATCAGTCCCAGACGTTGAAAACTCACCCTAATGTTCGATCAGCAGCTCCGCTCAAAGTCGGCGTCAACGACGATGACTCATACTAGGATCTGCATCAGGGAAAAAGATGCGAAATTGTAGTATGAGTACAAAAATATGGGGTACTCAGTAGGCATCATAGACCGACTAAGCTCAATTAAAGTAAAAGCATAATAAAGTGTGAATCTATAGTAAGAGACAATAAAAGAGGGTAAAAAAGGATATAACAGGCTATGCTAAGCAAATACGAGAATCGTATGTAAATAACTCAAGAGTGGAAATAAATGCCTAGCTGTGACCTAATTGGACCCCCATAAGTCCAGAAGGTACACACAATAAAACAAAATCCAACCGAGTCCCCATAAGTATGTTTGATGCAGACAAGGAGTATTACTAATATAAAGCCAAGTACAATAGTAAGGAATGTGAAAATGAGCCAAGATGTGCGATAAGTGTATCATTTATTCCTCCTCTAGTCATAACCATAAATAACACCAAACTCAAACCAGATTTCCAACTAGAGATCAATAATAATAAATGCCAAACTCAAACCAGGACTACTAGGCAATAATCAGTAAATCAGGTGCCAGACTTAAACCTGAACTAATAAATATGCAATACGATGCAACAATCTAGGGTTCATACTCGAACCAAGTCTAACAAGTCCTTTTTGCCATTTTAGAAGACCAAATTCATTAAAGATATGCAAAGTTCCATTTACTAAGCAAACACTGCAATTTAAGGTCAAAATCCTAAAATGCCAAGGATACCGAAGCTAACGAACACAATAAAATAAAGAAATCAACCAATACCCAGTAACCAGCCTCTAGAAGCAATTATATAACTAATTATGTCTAAAAAGGGCGCTATCCCATAGCTATTTTAAAATGAGCGATAAGACTAACAACAAGCCCCGAGAACCCAACCTAAGGCAAGAAGCTACCCAAGCCTAGACTAAGGCATCAAAACCGATCCGATGGGCCCTAGGTATACTAAGCTAAGTTGTAAGGGTGAGAATCTACCGGGCTTAAAGGAATTCAAATTGACATCTATCCTAAAGTCCCCTAACTGGCTATAAGGCTCGTAAAATGTGTAATAAATTATCCAACCTACAACACCCTACAAATAGTTAGCAAAATATCATGCCAATATGATAAAAGAGCAAAGTCTAAAGGGAGGTAATCCTAGCCTACTTGGACGCTGTCGACATCACTCGAAATCCACTATATCGGAGCTTTTTCCTTCCAAGAAGCCTCCGACCACTGTCATGCTATCAAAATAGTAATCTAGATATCAAGATAAGAATATCAATACCCATATTGTAAAATTATGCTCCAGGTCAGAAATTAGGCTAAAAATCACTTGGAGGGCCTGCTTGCAGAATTTAAAAATTGAAACTACAATAACGTCCCTCAGGGAACAATGAGCTAGTGCTAAAAAATTGGGCATGACCAACCCTCGATTTTGAGTCCAAATCAGTCCAGAAAGTTTAAAACAAACAACAATTAAACTATAGAATTGATGGGATTTAGGCCTGGAACTTACGAGCTAACTATAAAAAAAATGATCACCTCAAAGACCCCTACTTAATTCTAGTTTCAATTTAAGATTTTCCCACCATTTTTGAGCTCACACTATCAACAATAAAGTTTACACTTCGAAAAATAGAGCTGAAAAATTAAGGGGAAAAATAGATATACAACACCAGCTTTGGCTGCTAAAGTGGTACCGCTAAAGCGGAAGGGTGACCACTTAAGCGGTCGTCAATGATGTCAGCCACCTATGCAAAAGCAAACTTTAGCCACTAAAGTAGCTTCGCTAAAGCGAACAAGGGGCCACATAAGCGGCTGTTACTGATGCCATCCGGCACAGCTAAAGCGGCACCCTAACCTCTAAAGTAGAAAAAAGGGCGCTTAACTGACTGCACTAGATCAATTACACCAGAAATTTTCAACTAACTCCAAATATCCCGTTTGAGTGTTCAAGATTCATTCGGAGTCCCGTGCATGCAAAAAAAATATGCTATCTTACCAAAAATGGCATGCATTGAAATTTACAACAAAGGTGTTTTTGACATAAAATAGGTCCCACACCCAATGTTCCATTTTCACCAAATTCCAACTAATAGCCTAAAATGGGCCCGGAAGCCTCGGGACCCAAACCAAAGGTTACCCTAGCCTAAAATCCATATTTTACAGCTAACAGAACTATCATAATTATCATGTGAGTCTGTTTACCTGAAGTTTTGGCCCGAGACCATTTTCTCAACTTCAAAAGCTCCAAAACAGGAAAACTGGCATAAAAAACAAATGAACTACCCGAGAACTAAATTATCAGTCTTAGCAAGTCATAAATGACTTGAGACAGCTATAGGAAAGCTCTAAAAGTACAAAAAGTAAAAAATGACCTAGAGGGTAATTACAACATCCACTACTAAAAGGACTTTCGTCCGTGAAAGTAAAGAGTTAAGAATTACCTAAAGGCTCGAACAGGTAAGGATACGTAGTCAACATGTCATGATCGGTCTCCTAGGTATCTTTCTAAACTGGGCGGTGTATCCACTGAACTTTTACCATTGAAATCTCCCTGGAACGCAACTATTTGACATCTCTAGCTAGAAGAAAAGTTGGCTCATCTTTGAAAGTCAACCTATCATCCAACTGAACCGAGTTCCACTGGAGCACGTGAGACTCATCTGGGATATAGCGCCAAAGCATCTACACATAAAAAACTGGCTGAATAGTTCAAACAGGTGGAGGGAAGGCTAACTCATAGGCTACCTGCTCAACTCTCCGAAGAATCTCAAATTGGCCGATATACCAGGGGTTGAGCTTGCCCCTCTTCCCGAACTTCATCACGCCTTTTATGGGTGACACTCAAAGGAAAACTGGATCACTAACCCCAAACCTCAAAGCATGAAGCGTACGGTCCGTAAAACTCTTCCACCTGCTCTAAGATGCTAGTAGCCTATCATGAATAACCCGAACTCTATCCAATAACTCTTAAAGAAAATCAATACCTCATGGCCTAACCTCTAAAGTCTTAAACTAACTAATAGGATATCGACACCGCCTACCATATAATGTCTCAAATGGTGCCTCTGAATACTCGAGTGGTAGCTATTATTGTAGGCAAACTCTACTAAGGTAAAAATTTCTCCTACTGACCTTCAAAGTCCATGACATAGGTTCGGAGCATGTCCTCCCGAACCTGAATAGTCCACTCTAACTGACCGTCAGTCTAAGGTTGACCTGGGTACCCAACTCCTCCTGAAAAACTCTCCAAAAGCTAGAGGTGAACTAGGAACCTCTATAAAAAATTATAGACACGGGCACTCTATGATGACGAACCACCTATCGAGCATAAATCTGAGCCAACCTCTCGGCACTGTAGGAAGACAACAGACTTGGTCAGCCAATTTATGATAACCCAAATACTATCAAAACTACGAGAAGTGTGAGGTAAACCATTTACGAAATCTATAGTAATCCGCTCACACTTCTACTTAGGAATGGGTAGCCTCTGAAGTAGACCACCAGGTCTCAAATTTTCGGAATTCACCTGCTGACAACACAAACACCGAGTCACGAAGTCCACTATATCTCTACTCATACCACTCCACTAGTAATGCTGCCTCAAGTCTTTATACATCTTAGCTGTCCCGAGGTGAATAGAGTATCTTGAGCAATGGGCCTCATAAAGTATCAACTGAATCAAGTCTCCTACCCTCGAAACACAAATGCAATCATCAAACCTCAATATACCCTTAGATTCTAAGTCAACCCTCTTAGCCTCGCCCCTCCGCACCTGATCTCGAATACCACACAATCGACTATCCTCGAGCTGTCGATCTCAAATCTACTCCAACAAAGTAGACCTGGCCGCAACACTAGCAAGAATCCTCCTGGGGTCTAAAATGTCAAGTCAAAACAACCTATTGTCTAAGTACTAAATGTACAAGGCTAATGGTCACTTCAAAATTGAAAGTAAGGCCAAAATCCCCATACTCACTACCTTTCGGCTCAAGGCATCTGCTACCATATTCGCCTTGCTCGGATGGTATAGAATAGAGAGGTCATAGTCCTTCAGCAAGTTAAGCCGCATTATTGAATTAAAATGTACTAAAGACTATGGTGATCCTTGAATATCTCACACTGAACACCATACAGGTAATGCCTAAAAATCTTAAGTGCAAAAACTACCGCAACCAAATCCAAGTCATGAGTGGGGTAGTTACGCTTATGAACCTTCATTTATCTCAATGCATATGCTATAACTCGGCCCCGATGCATCAGAACACAACCCAAACCAACACATGAAGCATTATAATATACTATAAATCCCTTGCCCTCAATTGGAGGAGTCAGAATAAGAGCTGAAATGAGTGAGGCCTTGAACTTCAGAAAACTTGTCTCACATTTATCAGACCACTAAAATGGGACCTCCTACCCAGTCAATTTTGTCATAGGTGCTGCAATAGAGGAGAATCCCTCGATAAACCATCTATAGTAGCCTACCAACCTAATAAAGCTGCAAACCTCGATCAAAGATATGGGCTTGGCGCAATCACAAATAGCCTCAATATTTGTTGGGTCTACCATAATCCCATCCTTGGACACCATGTTCCCCAAGAGTGCTACAAAATCAAACCAGAACTCACACTTTGAGAATTTTGCATAAAGCCACTGATCTCTCAAAGTGTGGAGCACAATCCTTGAATGCTGCTCGTGCTCCTCCCTACTCCTCAAGTAAACAAGGATATCATCAATAAACACTATCATAAAGGAGTCCAAATAGGGCCTGAATACGCGGTTTATCAAGTCCATGAATGCTGATGGGGCATTGTCAACCCAAAAAACATCACCAGAAACTCGTATTGACCGTAGCGAGTCCTGAAGGCTGTCTTAGGGATGTCACCGCCCGAATCCTTAACTTAATCTTAGAAAATATAGTTGCACCCTATAGCTGATCAAACAGATCATTGATATGTGGAATATGATACTTATTCTTACTATCACCCTTTTAAGCTGCCTATAGTCCATACACATATGAATAGAACCATCTTTCTTCTTCATAAACAAAATAGGAGCACCCCAAAGTGAGATACTTGATATAATAAAACCCTTATCCAGAAGATCTTGAAGCTAAACATTGAGCTCTTTTAGCTCTGTAGGAGCCATACGGTAAGGTGAAATAGAAATGGGTCGGATTCCCTACTTAAGATCAATCACAAAGTCTATACCGCTCTCAGAAGGAAGGCCAGGTAGGTTAGTAGGAAAGATATTCGCAAACTCATGGACTACAGTAATAGAATCAAGTGAAGGACTCTCAGTACTAACATCTTAAATACATGTAATATAAGCCATACACCCTCTCGATACTAGTTTCCTAGCCCGAATATAAGAAATAATCCTCGTCGGTGCGATGCTATAAGCACTCTGCCACACAACTAGGGGTATGTCAGACATGGATAAGGTAACAGTCTTGGCAGAGCAATCCAAGATTGCATGATAGAGAGATAACTAGTCCATGCCTAGAATCATATTGAAATCAACTATATTAAGTACAATAAGATCAGCCCAAGTGTCGTACTCTCGAATAGTCACAATGCAAGATCTATACACATGATCTACTACTAAAGATTTGCCCACGAATAGCTATACGCATGGGCACAGATAATGGCTCACAAGACAACCTCACTTCAGATGCATAATAATAAGAAACATAAGAATAAGTGGATCCTGGATCAAATAATACAGAAGTAGACTGATGGCACACTGAAATCATACCTGTAATGACAACATCCAAAGCCTCAACCTTCATCCTACCAAGGAAAGCATATAAAAGACCCGACTTGCCTTCATGTTGGGTGCCTACCTGACCTTCTACTCTGTCTGCCTGAGTACCTCTACAAGAACCCTAGGGACCACTCCTGCGACCCTGTGCACCATCCCTGATTGAGGGCACCACTGATTTGATAGGCAAACACTCTATGTAGAAGGTTCAATCATCTTATGTTTGGGACACTCTCTAGAAAAATAACCAACAACCCTACAGTCGAAGTATGCACTAGGTGTCCTAACCTGATCAGAAAGTCCTGCTAACCCAGAATGGCCACCTCAGCCTAAAGTCCTTGACTGAATACCCCGAGATGTCTAACCACTGCCCTGACCACTGAAATCAATATAACCAGGATGACCGCTATCTGAAATCTATAGTACTACATGAATGGTCCTACTAGATTGACCATGCTGCTGCTGTGGATACCTTCCCTAGAAACCTCTATCCCTAAACTGTGAACCACTATGGCTCCCACTGTAACTGCCTTGATGACTGGGTTTTTATCACTGCCCCTATGGACCTCGTGATGCATATCCTCCTTTGTGCGAGAATGATCAGTAATGTCTATGAATGATCTACCTGAAGAAACCAGAATCTGAGTAGCCATACAAAGCAGAAGTCTCAACCCTCTGACGAAGCATCACACTTTGTTATGCTCAGTAGGTAGAATCATGGCAGCATTCCTGGCTAACTCATGAAATCTAGCCTCATACTCAGACTCTGTCATAGAACCTTGTTGTAACTCCGTAAACTCATCTCTGATGCACTTGCACATGCTGTGAGGCATGTACTTCTCTATGAAAGCCTCAGAGAACTGTATCCATGTCATAGAAGGAGATCCAGCTGGTCTGGAATCAAGGTATCCCCTCCACCACTATCTCACCGTGCTATCAAACTAAAAAATGGTGTAATCTACACCGTGCAAATCCACTAATCCAAGATTATACAATCTCTCCTCGCAGCTATTAAGAAACTTAAATGCATCCTCTACTAGGGCTCCTGAAAACCTCAGTGGAGCCAATCTAAGAAACCAACCCAGCATCGTCTGCTTCTTAAAAGTCATGGATGGACGGGCTGCTGCTGGCTATAGGACTAATAGTGATAGTATAACCTCTGCTTAGGGAGCCATAGCTGAAAGATGCGCTCTTGTACCTTGTCTACCCTGCGCTACCCCATGATCAAATGTCTAGGCCCTATCCGTCGGCTGACCTCCAACCATACTCAATAACTAAGCCAGGGCATCATAGAGAACCGATATAGATATGCATTCAGGTTGAGCTTGGGCTATTCCCTGGCCTTCTGGCTGTTGTAGTGGAAGATCCTCTAGTCTAATTTGTCTGACTCCTGATCAATAACAGACTTTGGTGAAGGCTCTCTAGCCTAGCCTCAAGCTGATGCTGCATCTACAGCCTGGCCTCGAGATGGTGTTGCAGCTCTAACCCGACCTCAACCTCAAGGTTGACCTCTACCCCTGCCTCTTATTGGAGCTCTAGCTGTTGGCTCAGGGGCCCCATCCTCTGCTGTCGTGGCCCTTGTTCAAGCCATCTGCAGAAAAGTGAAAAAAATGAGAATCTAGAAACCAATATTGACATAAAGCATGATAACGAATCAAAAAGGTGCAATTTTTCTAAGAATGTCCTGTAGCCTCCCGAAGATAGGATACGAACATCCTCGTAGAGATCCGTGGGACTCTACAGGATACTTGCTCTTGTACCAATGCTATCGGTGAACCTATGCTCTGATACCAATATATCAAGACCTAAAATCTCAGGTGATGACGGAACCTACTTTAACCCACCAGTAGGTAAGCCAAAATTATAGCCCAGAATGGCGAGTAATAGGCTAACAAGCAGAAGAGAGAGAAACAGGGGTAAACCAGAAATTTAAAGAAACTACAAGGGAGAAATTTACAGGCATGGCATACCAAAAAGAGGGGGAAAAGCATAAATACACAAAATGAATCCCCCAAGATCTAGTAAGGCCGGTACAAGAGCCTCTATACACAAAGTGTACTAGATAGGTACAAAAATATACAAAGTAATCTTTGAAGCTACAAATAAGACTAATACTAGAATAGAAGGAGATGATCAACCCTGGATGTTGAAAGCTCACCCTAATCTCTGATTAGTAGTTTTGCTAGAGGTCGGCGTCAATGTCGATGACTCATAGTAGGATCTGTATTAGGGAAAAGATACAAAAGTATAATATAAGTACCAAAACATAGGGCACTCAGTAGGCATCATAGGACGACTGAGCTCAATTAAAGTAAAAGCATAATAAAGTGCGAATCTATACTAAGAGCAATAAAAGAGGGTTAGAAAGGATATAACATGCTATGCAAAACAAATGCGAGAATCGTACGTAAATAACTCAAGAGCAGAATTAAATGACTAGTTGTGACCTAACTGGACCCCCATAAGCCTAAAAGGCACACACAATAAAGTAAAACCCAACGGAGCCCCCATAAGCACGGTAGGTGCAGACAAGGAATAATATTATTATAAAGCCAAGTACAACAGTAAGGAATGTTAAAATGAGCCAAGATGTGAGATAAGTATATCGTATATTCCTCTTCCTATCATAACCATATATCACACCAGTCTCGAACTGGATTGCCAACCAGAGATCAATAACAATAAATCCCAAACTCGAACTAGGACTAGCAGGCAATAATTAGTAAACCAAGTGTCGGACTCAAACAAGTACTAATAAATATGCAATATGAGGCAAAAATCCAGGGCTCATACTCAAACCAAGTCTAACTATTCCTTTTCCAATTTTAGAAGACCAAATTCATTAAATATATGCAAAGTTCTATTTATTAAGTGAAAACTGCGATTAAGGCCAAAATAATAAAATTCCAAGAATACCAAAGGTAACAGACACAATAAAATGAAAAAAATCAACCAAGTCCCAGTTACCAACCTCTCGAACCAATTCTATAACCATTATGTCTAAAAAGGGTGCTATCCCATAATATTCTATTTCAAAATGAGCGATAAGGCTAACAACAAGTCTCGAAAACCCAACCTAAGCCAAACAGCTACCCAAGACTAGACTAAGGAATCAAACCCAATCCTATGGGCCTTAGGTACACTAAGCTAAGTTCTAAGGGAGAGCATATACCAGACCTAAAGGAATTCAAGGTAGAAATCTATCCTAAAATCCCCTAACCGGCTATAAGGCTCATGAAATACCTAATAGACTATCCAACCCACAACACACTACCAATAATTAAGGAAATATCATTCCAATATGATAATATAGCAAAGTCTAAAAGGAGATAAGCCTAGCCTACCTGGATGTCGCCGAAAGCACTCGAAATCCACTAAATCAAAGCTTTTTCCTTCTAAGAAGCCTCCGATCGCTGTCATGCTATCAAAATAGAAATATACGTATCAAGACAAGAATAACGCTACCCATATTACAAAATTATGCTTTGGGTCAGAAATTGGGCTTAAAAACACCTGTGGGGCCCGCTTGTGGAATCTAGAAATTAAAATCACAATAACATCCTTCGGGGAACAATGATCTAGTACGCAAAAATTAGGCATGACCAACCCTCGATTTTGAGTCCAAATTAGTTCAAAGAAATATAAGAATTAAACTATAGAATTGATGAGATTTAGGCTAAAAACTTACACGCTAAAGACGGAAAAATGATCACCTCAATGACCCCTATTTAATCCCAGCTTCAATGTAAGATTTTCCTATTATTTTTGGGCTCACACTATCAATAATGGAGTTTACACTTAGGAAAATTGGGTTGAAAAATGAAGGGGAAAAACATATATGTAACACTAACTTTGGCCAACAAAATTGCACTTTCAGCACTAAAGCGGAAGGGTGAGCACTTAAGAGGCGGCTAGTGATGTCAGTAGGCTCCGCTAAAGCAGACCCTTAGCCATTAATGCGTCTCCGCTAAAGCGGACAAGGGGAACCCTAAGCAGCTGGTGCTGACACCATCTAGTACCACTAAAGCAACTCTACTAAAGTAGAAAAAGGGTCGCTTAAGCAGATGCACCAGACCAATTACACCAAAAATTTTCTACTTACTCCAGATATCCTGATCGGGTGTTCAGGATTCGTTCGGAGTCCCGTGCATGAAAAAGAAATATGCTACCCTACTAAAAATGATATTTTAAACTCAATAGAACCATCAAAATTTCCAACAAAGATTATTTCGACAAAAAGTGGGTCCCATACCCTATGTTCCATTTTCACCAAATTCTAACCAATAGCCCAAAACAAGTCCAAAAGCCTTAGGACTAGAATCAAAGGTCCCCCTAGCCTAAAATCCACATTCTAGAGCTAACAAAATTGTCAGAATTGTCATCCGAAGCCTTTTACTTAAAGTTTTTTCTCGAGACTATTTTCTTAACTTTAAAAGCTCCAAAACAGGAGAACTGTCATAAAAAACAAACGAACTGCCTTGAACTGTCAGTCCCATCAAGTTATAAATGCCTTGGGGAAGCTATAAGAAACTCTAAACATAAAAAAGCACAAGAAAGCAGAAAATAACTTGGAGGATCATTACAACTATAGTAATATCAAGCTGGACTAACAACTAATCAACTGGACAACATATCCATAACAATAATAGAAAAAATACTTAAGTAAAAAGTAAACTGAATTGTCTTAAATAGAGATAAATATGGTATAACACCAAATGCCTTAAAAAGGTTAGAGTTTGGAAAATTGTGTCCTTTAAGGTATCAAACCTACAAGAGAAAGCATCTTGCATATCGTCAAATTTAGCATAAAATGGAGTAGTGACAAACACATTAGGCATTTTTAGGATTTTGAGAGCATCTTTTATTTTTCGATCAAGCTTGAGCTTGAGTTTGGCCACTTCTGAACCATTTCTCTAGTGACGTCCCTGATTTGTGTGGAGACTAACGAATCTTTGAGGCCTTTTTGTTTATCTATAATTGTTGTTTTTTATTGTGTTTTGATTACTGCACTATTTTATTTTGTGGCTAATTCGTATTTTTCTGTGGCTGATTAGTTGTCATATTTTCTGCACTGTTTTCCTCTTCTTTGTACCTGAATTTGCTACACTTGAGCCGAGGGTCTTTCGAAAATAGCTTCTCTACCTCCCCGAGGTAGTGTTAAGGTTTGCGTACACTTTATCCTTCCTAAACCTCACTTGTGGGATTTTACTGTGTTTGTTGTTGTTGTTGTTTTTGTATTCATGAATGTTAGCTTTGCAAAACTTTTAGCATTTGAGAACTCTGGGGGTAGGGGTACCAGAAGAAGTAGCTTTTCTATGAGAGGAGTGAACTATTACAACTCCTTCACTGTCTGTCTTATGAGTCCAAGTACCACCGATTAACATATGGCCATACTGATGAAAGTTCTAGAGTTATAAATTTTAGTCATAAAGAGAGAAAAAATCACTGAGACTGATATTATTTGCCTCAAGAAGATGGGTAATAAGCATACCATAAAGTAAACTAGTAGAATCAGAAGCAGTCTTCAAAATGAAATTAATAACTAGGGAAAAAAGCTTAATCTTACACTTCTTCACAAGACAGTACGAGATTAGAGTGTCATGTTGGGTTAGGTAGATAAGAAACTAGTGCTATAGAGTATGGTGGTTGCAAATGTGGGAAACAACATGGGTATCAAGAGGAAACTCATTTGGTCTAACTGATATGAGAGAAATCATATGATTGATCATAAATTTTTATGTTGCTTGGTCAAAGGAGACATCAATATCATCAAGTCGGGATTTTTTTAAAGTGGCAGAGTATATTGAACAGTTTCATTTGAAATAGAGTCAAACATAGCACAATCTAAGATAATGCACTTATTCAGGACAAAAGATTCAAGTTCATCTGTGTTGATGAAATATCCTATTATGTGTACTTGGACCGATCAAATATATTAGTCCTAATGTTTATGCGAATGAATATTATGGGCGACATTAAGATTACTCTTCTCAAAACTAAGAGTGTTAAGAACTTTTGAAACTTGTGAAAAGTGTTCTCAAACTGCTGATAAGTCTTTTGAAATGACACTATGTTAACTATCATGAAGTTTGATGTTCATGTACTATGCATGAGCAAGTAATTGAAATGACTAATATAGTATCAAGACTTAAGACCTTGGGAATGGAGGTAGATGCGAATTTTCATGTGCAATTTATCATTATCTCATAATTGGATTTTTTCAAATGAACCATAGCACCATGAAACATAAATGGAACACGCATGAACTGCGCAAAATGTTGATTCAAGCGAAAACAAGGCGAAAGAATAAAAAAAATTATTTTTAATTCGATTACTATTTACATATTCTTTGCCCAAAGTTAAAACGATTCATGTTAAAGAAATGAAGAAAAAAGTGAAATGTGCCTTCACTTTATAAAAGAAGTGTTCTCCTACATTGGTGGGAGAAAGAAACATTCTTATACTTAAATATAGAAGCATTACTCTATGTTGTTAGTGAGGTAAGAAAAAGACAAGCCTCACACCATCATCGTCCTCGCTCGCTTGGCTTAGCTTCGGCTTCGGATTTGGATTTGAATTTGTCAAATGATCGATCGAGAGACTATATTTTTGGACAAAATTCATTTAAAACTTGTTTGTTTGATAATTATTTAATCCAAAATCTAATCTGAGTTTTTTTCTACATTTGCGGACACAAACGTGCATTTATGGATGCATATCAAAACGCACATTGAAGGAACGCAATTCTTTAGTTCACTGTTTTAATGACGAGAAGGTGATATGTTACTGCACATGGGCATCTGCTCCCGCATACGGTCTACAAATGCCAATGCAGCTCAAGTGGAAACTTTTTGTTTTAGTTTGTGGACTGATGTTGGAGCATATGGTCATCTTCTCCCACACATGGGTCCGTATATGAATCATCGATCTAAAATAGTGCGAATCTTCACGAACCATTGCTTTTTTTTTTTAAGCAACACGCAACACCTTTTGTCTATAAATATATGATTTTTCCTTAGATATTGACATAAAATTTTGAAGTTAAAAACTCCTCCTTCTTATAAAAACTCTAGTGTAAGTTGGTACCGTTGAGTGCATTTGAAATTCAGTGAATTTGAGGTATCACTATTTGACTGAAGTGAATCATTTTATCCTGGGAGGATATATTCCATAACCTCGGGTAATTGAGAAGAACAATTTTCTTAAGGGCACACTGTAAATTTAGTGGACTTGATTCTTAATTCTATCTTCATCTTTTTCTTGTTTGGGTTTACTATTTTCCAAAAACAGTTTGAACTTGTTGAAGTTGATATTTGAATATAGATTTTATTTAACCCAAAAAATAACAATCTTCAGGAAATTATTATATATGTATTTTGGTTTCTGCAAATTAAAAACCTTTTGGTTTTCTACTCTGTTTTGAATTTGATACTGATTTGAAGATATAAAAACTTCGCCAGGATTCAAAGTTCATTCGGTTGGTGATTTGAAGAACCTAAAAAGTTCATCGTTAACTAGAAACAAGTTGTATAAAGATTAAGTTTTTATTGTTAGTATTCTAAATACTAAGTCTTTTGTCTAATTGTGATAGCAAAGTGACTAATGAAAATGAAGTCAATGATGAAATGGTAAATGTTGCAGCAACAACTACTGCATCGTCAAGTCGTTCAAGTGTTGCTTCTGGCATGACACGAGCTTAAAAACCAGGAAAATTTTCTGGTCTAGATTGCAAGAGGTGGCAACAAAAGATATTCTTCTACTTGACTACTCTAAGTCTATTAAAGTTCATCAATGAAAGCATTCCCACCTTGTCAGAATCAACTCCGGATAAAGAACGCTTCTTAGTGACTAAAGCTTGGAAGCACTCAGATTTTCTATGTAAAAACTACATTCTGAGCGGCAAACAAAATGATTTGTACAATGTGTACAACAGCATGAAGACCTCAAAAGAACTCTGGGATGCTTTAAAAAAGAAGTATAAAATAGAGGATGCCGGAATGAAGAAATTCATTGTTGAAAAATTTCTAGACTTCAAAATGGTTGTCAGTAAAGCTATTGTTATCCAAGTTCAGGACTTGCAATTCATAATCCATGATCTCCTTGCTGAAGGTTTGGTTATGAATGATGTATTTCTAGTGGCTGCTATAATTGAGAAGTTACCACCTTTGTGGAAGGACTTCAAAAATTACTTGAAACACAAATGCAAAGAGATGACAGTCGAAGATCTCATTGTAAGATTGAAAATCAAAGAGGATAACGAGGTTGCGCAAAAGAGGTCAGATGGAAATTACATAATATCTAGAGCAAATATTGTTGAAGATAATTCCACAAAGTCAAAGGAAAGGAAGAAAGCGTCTGGACAACAAAGAGATCCTCCTAAGAGGAAATTCAAAGGAAATTGCTTTAATTATGACAAAGTTGATCACAAGGCTCCTGATTGTCGGGCTCTAAAGAAGGGAAAGAAAAAAGATCAAGCAAATGTTGCTGAATCCAAAGAAGAAATAGAGAATCTTTGTGACATGCTTTTAGAATACAATCTGATCGGTAATCCAAGAGAATGGTGGATGAATTTTGGTGCCTCCCGCTATGTTTGTGCTAACAAAGAACTTTTTGCATTATATGCTCAGCTCAACATGATGAGAAGATATTCATGGCAAACTCCGCTACTGTAAAATTTGAAGGAACATGCAAGATTTGCTTGACGATGACATGTGGCGAGGTGGTGAAACTAAATAATGTCCTTGATGTTCCGGAGTTGTGAAAGAACTTAGTTTCAACATCATTTCTGACTAAGAACAAATTCAAATGTGTCTTTGTTTTTGACAAAGTTGTAATAAGTAAGAATGAAGTGTATGTAGGTAAAGGTTACCTCACCAAGGGCCTTTTTAAGATCAATGTAATAACTATTGATATGAATAAATGTTTTGGTTCTTCTTACTTATTTGAGTCAAATGAATCATGGTATGAACGATTAGGACATGTCAATTACAAGACCTTACGAAAACTATTTAGTTTAGAAGTTTTGCCTAACTTTGAGTGCAATAATTCAAAATGTTAAACATGTGTTGAATCTAAGTATGCTAAACATACTTATAAGTCTATTGAAAGGAATTCTAATCTCTTAGACTTGATTCACACAAACATTTGTGATATGAAGTCAACACCATCTCGTGGTGGGAAAAAGTATTTCATAAATTTTATTGACAATTGCACTAGATATTGTTGTGTTTATTTGCGAAATAGTAAGAATGAAGCAATATAATGAAGCAATAGAAGCATTTAGGCAATATAAAACTGAAGTTGAAAATCAGTTTGAATAAAAAGATTAAAATAATAATAAGTGATAGAGGTGGAAAGTATGAATCTCCTTTTGCAGATATATGTTTGGAAAATAAAATTGTTCATTAAACTACTATCCCTTACTCACCTCAATCAAATGAAATTGTGGAAAGGAAAAATTGAACATTGAAGAAAATGACGAATACCTAACTTATAAATTTAGGTTTACCTCAAAATTTATGGGGGGAAGCTATCCTTACAGTAAACTGATATGCAATAGAGTTCCCCATAGAAAGACACAATCTATTCCATATGAGAAATGGAAAGGAAGAAAACCCAACTTGAAATATTTCAAAGTGTGGGGGTGTCTAGCCAAAGTCTGAGTTCCTATACCCAAAAGGATCAAAATAGGACCAAAGACTGTAGGCTGTAGACTGTATTTTCATTGGATATGCAATAAACAGTAAATCATGTTCATTTTTGGTTCACAAATCTGAACACCCAGATATTCATGATAGTACGGTAATTAAATCAGATAATGCTGAGTTCTTTGAACACATTTATCCATATAAAACTAGATATGAGCTATCTAGTGAATGGTCTAAATGACCTAGGGAAGGACCAAAGGAGAATGTACTTAATGAAGAGAATACAAGGTGTAGTAAATGTCAAAGGACATCTACTTTCTTCGGATCAGATTTTATAATATTTCTTTTTGAAAATGAGCCTCAAACATTAAAAGAAATCATGTCTTCTATGGACTCATCCTTTTGGAAAAAGGCTGTCAATACTTAGGAGTTGGTTTATCTTTCCCTAAGTACTAAACCTTTAGGTTCAAAATGAATCTTCAAAACGAAAATGAAAGCTGATGGAACTATTGACAAATACAAGGCAAGACTTGTCGTTAAAGGATTTAGACAAAAGAAAGACCTTAATTATTTCGACACATACTCGCTAGTAACAAAAATAACATTCATTCGAATGTTAGTTGCATTAGTAGCGATATAGGTCTTGAAATCTATCAAATGGAGGTGAAAACAACTTCCTTAAATAGAGAATTGGAGGAAGAAATTTACATGGAACAACCTGAGGGTTTTTTGGTTCCTGGTAAAGAAAGGAAAGTATGAAAACTTGTTAAGTCACTTTATGTACTAAAACAAGCACCCAAACAGTGGCATATAAAGTTTGACCAAACCATATTGGCAAATGGATTTACGATTAATGAGTATGACAAATGTGTTTATATTAAAGACACTCCAAATCACAAAGTGATTATTTGTTTGTATGTTGATGACATGTTGATCATCAATAGAGGTATTTCTAACATAAATGCTACTAAGCGAATGCTAGCAAGCAAATTTGATATGAAAGTCTTTGGAGTTGCTGATGTAATCTTAGGAATAAGAATTTATAGAACTCCACAAGGCTTAGCATTGTCAAAGTCTCACTACATTGAAAAGGTACTTGACAATTTCAAGTATTTGAATTTCAATATTGCCTAGATATCAATTGATATGAGCTTTGCACTTTAAAAGAATGAAGGTGAAAGTGACTCAAAATTAGACAATGCAAGAGTGTTGGAAAGTTTGATGTGTATCATGAATTGTACACGATAAGATATAACATATGCTATTAGTAAATTGACTCGATTCACTGATAAGTTGGCAATTTACTAACTTCTTAACATGTTTAAGCTTGAATTATCTTTTATTTTGCATTGATTTGATGTAATTCTCATGTTATATAGCTCTTTTGTGCAGGTAATGAGTGAATATGAGGTTGAGCTATCCATATGAGTCAATTGGGATGCGAGAAATGGAGAAAAGGAGCTTAAAACCAATATATTGGAAGTTTGAAGCCATCGGCGCACGCATGTCATGAGCTGCGTACGCAGGTGAAAAGAGCGAGCAAAGGTAGTGGCATCTACGTTAAGGAAGCTGTGCGCGCATGCCATTCACCTGCACTGGCACCTGCTGGAGCAGGTGACCAGTGCGGTGGCAGTGCGGTGGCAATTTCATAATTTTGAGAAACGTGAATTTGTGGCTTTAAAAGGTTTCATCTCTAGAACTCTATCTTTTGCACTTTTTGAAGCTTGATAACATAGAGTGAAACCCTTAGAGTGAAATTAGTTACTTTATTTTGCTTTGTATTGAATTTATATCTCAAATATGGTGATAATCTTTGATTCAATGGAACAATGGGAGGAGAATTTGGGTAATTTTCCTCTTTCTCTTTCTATGAGTAGCTAATTTCTTTTCTTGAGGTTATGCTTGATTAAGGTGTGAAAATTGTATGGGTGTTGTTTATTTGTCTTCCTAGTTAGATAAATTTTGTGGATTTTATTCCTATTCTATGTTTTCGATCTAAAATTAGAGGTTGCAAACTCTAATTAACTCTAGAACTCTTATCATCCTTGACAAAAGAGATGGGTGGTGGTGGTGGTGAGGAATACGAGTAAATAATAATTTGATATTTATCACTTAATAGTGTCTCTTAGACATAAAGATGCTAATTGAGGTATTAGATTGGTTATATAGTTACACCTGTGAGGTGTTCGAAAGAACCCACTTGTGATTTCTTGGTGTTTGATTGATAAATTAACACTAAGTACTCATAATCTTGACTACCCATGACTCTTAGCTAAATCTAGACAATTATTCAATCACCCATACGTGCTTTCACTCTTATAATAACATAACCCCAAGTCCTGTATTACACTCGATTTCAACTTTATTTCTCTAATCTTTGCATTGTGCATTTCAAACAACAATTACTTTGATAATTACAAATTGATAAACTAACCCCCCCCCCCCCATTTACTTTTACGCATTATTCTTATAGCATCACGTGGTAGTACTAGTTGCTTTTGACAAGTAGAGGTGAAAGCTATCACATTCATTACTTGTGGATTCGACCCCGACTCTAAGTTAGGTTATTTTATTGTCAACGATCCCTTATACTCTTGAGGTATAATTTGAGCGTTATTAAAAATGGCACTGCTGTCGGAGAATGAAATATAGCATTCATTCTTTTTAGTGTTTTAAATTACTTGTGTTTGCCGTGGTGTAAGTTTACTTTATTTGTTGTTTTTGTTCTCTTCAGGTGATAACCAAAGTCTTCACAAATCAATGAGTCAAAATAATAATCATATCGCTGCATTCGACGAACAATTAGAGGATGAAGACCATTTGGAAGATGCTGGGAGAGCTAGTGCCATCCTCATCCTGTCCGTGGAAGGCAATGGAGTGTTTCATATTAATAGCGTAATGCTCCATCTCATTCAAATGAAGGGATTGCTTGGGGGTCAAGCACATGAAGATGCAAACCTTCACTTGACAAATTTCATTGATGTATGCATGCTATTTGATATCGCCCACATATCACAAGAGTTCATTCGGTTGAGACTCTTCCCCTTTTCATTGACGGACGAAGCCATTTTGTGGTTGAGGAAATTGCTCTCAGGTTCAATAACTACATGAGTGGAATTGACGGAAGCATTCTCGGATAGATTCTTTCCATAATCCCGACTGTTATAATTGAGAGATGAGATTATTAACTTCCGCCAATTGAATGGCGAACCATTACATGAGGCCTGACAAAGGTTTAACAAGAAGTTGATGCAATGTCCAACTCACGAGGTTCTGGATAAGATGCTACTCCAAATATTTTATCGAGCATATTGAACAAAATGGTTGCGGACAATGCTACCGTGGGATCTTTAGTGAAACAAACTTATACTGTTGCATCGGCATTATTGGAAAGGAAAGATAGGAATATAGGTTAGATGGATAAAGACCGCGACAGGAAAGATCGTGAGTGAATGAATCATGATAGAGACCGAGAATGGAGGGATAAGGATAGGGACTGTGATTGGAGAGATTAAGATTGGGACTTTGATCGGTATGTTCCTCCACATGATCGGGATAAGGCCAGAGAAGCCACTTCTATTGATCCAGAGAAGTATAAGAATGAATATGTGATTACTCGTATCCTTTTAGGTGTTGAAGGAAGTGATAAGATCTTAATAGAAATGAAAGGTGAATTATCGCATCTCAGTCAAACCTTCACCTCACACTCGGCCTCGATAAAGCAACTTGAAGCCCAAATGGGTCAACTTTCCTCCTAAATGAACCAAAGACAAAGAAGAGGCCTTCCTAGTGATACAGTTGTAAACCCAAAAAATGATGCTCACATCATGGAAATTGTCACTAGAAGTGGGAGAACTCTTGAGAACAATGATGTAAATCTCGATGATGACCTTAGTAAAAAGGGTATTGGAGGACAAATGAGCGTAAAGAGAAAGCGGCTTGATAATTCAAAATATGAAACTCTGATGTCAAAAGAGCAAAGTGTTGAGAAACTAAAAGAAGTGGTAGAGAAGGTTGAAAGCGACGTAGAACCACAAGTGGTTGATGGTAGTAATTCAAAATTGGATAAAAACCCAATTGTCTCAAGGCCGCAAGTCAAAATCCCTCCTCTATTCCCACAAAGGCTTAAGAAGAAGGAAGATGATTCAAAGTTCAAGTAGTTCCTTTCTAAATTTAGCAACCTTTCGATAAATATACCATTGTTGGAAGCCCTACAAGAGATGCCCGGATATGCTAAATTTATGAAGGACTTGGTAACAAAGAAGCGAATCATGGACTTTGAAATAATCGAAGTGATAAATAATTATAGTACAATCATGTCTAGCCTAATGGTTGTGAAGAAGGAAGACCCCAGAGCATTCACCATCCCATGTACTATTGGAGTGTATAAATTCGAGAAAGCTTTATGTGATCTTGAGGCAAGTATTAATTTGATGCCATTAGCCGTGTTTCAAAAGTTAGGCTTGGGTTTTCCAAAGCCAACAACATTGAGGCTGTTAATGGTCTACCGTTCTGTAAAAAAAACCTATGGGTGTGTTGTATGATGTACTTGTGAAGGTGGACCATTTCATCTTTCCAGCCAATTTTGTGATCTTGTATTGTGAAATTGATCATGAGGTCCCTATTATTCTTGGTAGGCCTTTCTTGGCTACCAGACTGACTCTAGTTGATGTTGAATGCGGTGAAATAAAATTTTGAGTAAACAATGAAGATGTGTCATTTAGCATTTGCAAGTCCATGAAGCAACCTATGGATTTGCAAGTTGTCTTCATAATTTATGTGATCGATGACGAAGTGGATAATACTATGGAAATTGACTTTGTTAGTGAGCCTTTGGTGAGAGTCTTGTGGAATCTTTAAGGTGAGAGGATTGAAGGATATGACGAAGTAGTTGCATCTTTGAAAGGTCTTGGGTCCTACACCAAAAATCCTTGCAAGTTGGACCTTGACTTGAAAAATCACGTAACTCCTCCCACAAAGCCTTCAATTGAATATCCACCACAAATTAAGCTCAAACCATTGCCACGTCACCTCCGTTATGTGTTCTTGGGAGAAGGTGAGACTCTACCTATTATTATTGGGGGAGACTTGACCTCTTGGCAAATTGAAGTATTGAAATCAGTGGTGATAAGATATATTAGGGCTCTTGGATGGACCATAGCCAATATTATCGGGATTCCCCCTGGTATATGCACCCACAAAATAAAACTTGAGCCCGAGTTTGTGGCAAGTGTTGAGCATCAATGAAGATTAAACCTGCCTATGCAAAAAGTTGTAAAGAAAGAAATCAACAAGTGCCTTGACGCGGGTGTCGTCTATCCTATCTCGGATAGTACATGGGTGATCTCGGTACAATGTGTTTCGAAAAAAGATGCTATCACGGTAGTCCCAAATGAGAACAATGATCTCATCCCCATTCGTCCAGTCACGGGTTGGAGAGTGTGTATTAATTATATGAAATTAAATTCATGTATTGAGAAGGATCGTTTCCCTATGCCCTTCATAGACTAAATGCTTGATAGGCAAGTGGGAAGGGGTTGGTGTTGCTTCCCCGATGGATACTCGGGCTACAATCAAATTTTAATAGCCCCCGAAGATCAAGAAAAAATGACTTTCACTTGTCCTTATAGAACTTTCGCTTTCAAGTGCATGCCTTTCGGGCTATGCAATGCACCGGTTACCTTTCAACGGTGTATGCTTTCTATCTTTTCGGACATGGTGGAGGATTCTATGGAGGTATTTATGGACAATTTTTGGTTGTTGGTTATACATTTGAGGATTGCCTTGAACAATTGGAAAAGGTGCTTGAAAGGTGTGTGGCAAATAATCTTATCTTGAATTGGGAGAAGTTCCACTTTATGGTGAGAGAAGAGATTGTCCTTGGGCATAAAATCTCGGGACAAGGAATCCAAGAAGGTTATTTTAAAATTGCCTCCTCCAATATTCATAAAAGGTGTGAGAAGCTTTCTTGGCCATGAAAGTTTTTATAGGAGGTTTATTAAAGATTTTTCCAAGATTGCTCATCCTATGTGCAAGCTTCTTGAGAAGGAAGCTAGGTGGCGGACCATCTATCCCGCCTTGAATCCAATCATGAGAAGTCGGGTGAAACAGAAATTGATGAAACCTTTCCCAACGAATTAATTATGGCACTTTTGGGAAGTATAGAACCGTGGTATGCAGACTATGCGAACTATGTTGTATGTGGGTTGCTTCCCGATGATCTAAATCATTATAAAAAAAAAAATTCCTCCATGATGTAAAAAGGTATTATTGGGATGAACCCTATTTATTTAGGGAGTGTGCGGATGGAGTAATCCATAGGTATGTGATGAAGTCAGAAATGCAGATCATTCTTGAGGCTTGCCATTCATCACCATTTGGTGGCCATCATGGTGGTGTTAGAGCATTTGAAAAGGTTCTTCAAAGTGGATACTATTGGCCTACTCTTCATAGGGAAGGCTATGACTTGGTAAAGACTTGTACTCAATGCCAAATGCAAGGAGGTATCTCAAGGAGGCATGAGATACCCTTGAAGCCTAACCTCGAGGTAGAGTTATTTGATGTATGGGGCATCGACTTCATGGGTCCCTTTGTGAGTTTGTATGGAAACAAGTACATATTGGTAGCCGTTGATTATGTGTCAAAATGGGTGGAGGCAATTGCTCTACCGATCAATGAAAGCAAGAGTGTTATTTTATTCTTGAAGAAGTATAGTTTTACAAGGTTTGGGACTCTTCGAGCAATTCTTAGCTATGGTGGATCACACTTTTGTAATCGGGTATTTAGAGCATTGCTTGATAAGTATAGGGTGAAGCATAAATTGGCTATGCCGTATCATCCCCAAATGAGTGGTCAAGTGGAGGTTTCCAATTAGGAGATAAAGTCAATCTTGGAGAAAACCATAAGTGTCAGACGCACGAATTGGGTAAGACAACTTGATGATGCTCTTTGGACATATAAGACCGCATTCAAGACTCCTATTAGTATGCCGCCCTATCAATTGGTGTTCAGAAAGGCTTGTCGACTTCCCATTGAATTGGAGCACAAAACGTTGTAGGCCTTGTGTAAGTTGAATATGACTTGGGAGGATGCCTTCAAGTCAAGAGTAGACCAAATTCATGAGTTAGAGGATTTCTGACTTAAAGCATATGAGAGCTTGGAGTCATACAAGGAGAAAATGAAGAAATGACACGATACTAAGATCTTGAAAAGAGAGTTTCATGAGGGAGATGAAGTACTACTCTTCAATTCGAGGTTAAAACTCTTTGCGGGTAAGCTAAAATCTAAGTGGTCGGGTCCTTTTGTGGTGGCTAATGTCTATCCTAGTGGGGCTATCGACTTGGAGGACCACAAGAAGAGGAGGTTCACGGTGAATGGTCAAAGGCTAAAACATTTTTATGTGGGTGGACCCGAAGCTACTAAGGTTGAGTTGCTCTGTGTTAAGGATGCTTGATGATATGGTACAATGTCGTGCCACGATGATAACCAAGGCGCTTCGTGGGAGGTAACCCAAGCTTTCTTATCGTCATTTTGTTTTTGCTTATTTGAGCACTAATTTTAAGCTATTTTGGTGAATGTAGGTGAAAATTCTATGTATAGGGGACTAAATCACACTGTTTTGGGCTTATTCGGGCACTCGCTAGCGCACATACCCACGGATGTTAGGGCGCATATGTCTAGCGGGAGATAGATAGCATTCTGTTTTGGTGCAACTTAGCCACCTGCGGGCGCAGGCCAGGCATATACCTGCACAGTCTGGCCAACACAGGTGGCTTAACTAATGCTTGCACTACCGATGGACATTTTGCTCACCTGCGGGTGCAGGCTGGACAACGCAGGTGACAAGTGAAGCATACCCAACCTCCAGGCATTCTGCCCAACTCCCATATGCCCACTTGCGTGCGCATGGTGGGGCACAGGAAAAGGCTTAAGGCTCCAACCCTTTTTGATTTAAATTGTTGGGTCGACCCGACCCGAATTGACCCTTTTTTTTTTATAACACTCCCTTATTTATACCAATTATTTCAAACCCGCATAGCACGCACGAAAACACCCATTTTTCATCCTCTCCACTCTATAATTTTCTCTTTCTTCACGCTTTAAATATTTTTTTTTCAAAATTCCTTTCAAATAATACACTCACACATCACCAACTAAAACTCCAGGGATCCTAATCTTGATATTCTCTTGTCATAACTTTGCATCTTCACTTGGTTTGGTAAGTTCACTTTTTCCAATTTCTACTAAAATTCTCTTGGGTTAAAATGGTGAACCATGTCCTATGCTAGTTTCTTGTGATGATTTGGTTAATATGAACTCCCTTTGGTGTAATATTGATGTTTTTGTGGATTATTTGAATTGGGTGTCATTTTTCATAGGCAAATTGGGGAATTCTTAAGTACCCAAGTTTATGCACCCCATGTGTTTGATAAAATTCCCACATGAACTTTTCTTTGTGTTTTCTCTTTGTGGGTGAGCTAAGAGAGCTAGTTGAAGTTTCTTGGGCATATTTTGAGCACTATTCCATCAATGAATGATTGGTTATAAATTTTTGTAATTGAGAAGTGTAGATAGAATGCTTTCCAATTGTCATACTCCTTACTTCCTTTGTTCATTTTGTGATGTACACCAAGTGTTTGTTGAAATTCGCATGAGAAGTTTTTGGCATGATTGCTTAAGGTGGTTCATAAATTTAATTAGGGGGCATCATTTGGCCATTCATTGAGTTATTTATGACAACGTAAGCTGGTGATTCATGTTGGTGATATGTATTACTAAAATTGGTTGACCATGACCTTTGTTGATTTAATTGTCATGATTCGAATTCTCGGGTGAAGTCTGAGTAGCTCCATTGACAAAAATACATGTTTGGCCCAATGATAGATAGGGTGAGGACATTCTTAAGGGCAAATCATCATTTTTGTTAATGTAATGGTCATGAACTAAATGTGGGAATCAAGATTAAGTTTTTGGCATGTATTTTTCCTTGCATTTATCTCATATAAAAAAAAAGAGAAAAAAAAAGAAAATACAAAAACATGTTTCACCCTTTAGTTTTGTTTGGTTGTTTCTTTTGTTCTTTCTCAGAAATGACTCTGCGGAAACCCATGCCATAAGCTACAAAGAAGGACAATAAAAAGGACAAAGGTAAGGCCATGGATACCACATCCAACAAAAAGGCACCGATACAACAAGAAGCTCCTAGCATCCCCGATGTTCAAAACACACTTGATCTTTCAAAGGGATTAGCTAAGGATGTAGACAAAATCAAATTTAGAATTGAGAAAATGCATGAATTATATAATGAATGGGTTCACACTCGAGGTTTCAATCCCAAAAAAGTGTTTAGCTTGAAAGGTGTGCATGATCACTTCCCGGATATCATAAGGCAAGTCACTAAGTGTGGGTGGGAAGTCTTCACGAATATGGATCCTGAATCACCTCCCGATTTTTACTATCTTGATCTCATCAGAGAATTCTATGCCTCTTATGTCATTCGGCACAACCAACACAAGTACAAATCTCCGGTAGTGGACCAACCTTGTTTGCCTAGTGTGCTTGTTAGAGGGGTTTAGGTGACTTGCTCTGCATCCGCAATAAACAAGATCTAATTTGGTTGTGAGTACGCACCCAGGATTGAATGTAGGAAGCAGGTTCTAGGTGGGTGTGTCCATTTTCCTTGGCTTTCCCAGACAATTGCAAAGGGCCTTCCTCTTTGGGCTAATGGCATGAGACAAATCAAAAAGACGGACCTTCCTATTCAAGCCAAACATTGGTTTGGCTTTGTGGGTAATCGATTACTTCCCTCTACCAACGATCAATATGTCACCATTGAAAGGGCTATCATTATTGGGTGCATCACGGATAAATTGGATGTTAATCCAGGAGAGATTATTGCTGAGGTGGTCAAGCTAAGATCCAAATAATCGGGCACTTTGTTGCCTTTTCCTGCTCTTATCTCCACATTATGCGTTGTTCACATGGTTCCTCTATTCCCTAATATTGACAAAAAGATAAAATACATCGGGGTTATTAATATTCAGACTAGTCAAGATGATGACAACCCGGTGGGAATGAAAAGAAAGATTAGTGAGGTCTCTGGTTTGTCCTTGGGTGAGATAACTATTATTGAGGGCACTAGTACCTCTCCTATGACTTCACATTCATATTATACTCCACCGATATCGAGTGATACTACTCCTGTTATTGATCCACCCGAGGCACCTCCTCTTTCGAGCACTACTCAGTCTACCTATCCTCCACGGTCTTCTACTATGACATTTGCTAAGAATGCTGCCATGACCATGGCAAACAATAGATCTATATCTCGGTTGGTTGTTGATATCCCCCATTTCATTCAGATGGCTACTGAGAGGAGTATTGGGCCTCTATGTGCTCAAATGTCAGACTATGAGCATAGATTATCCGCGGTTAAGGCCAGAAGGGATAGCTAGGCGATTGCTACTTTGAGGACTGACCTTGATTGCCTGCGTTCTGATTTCCAGTTGATCCAACCCTTTTTCACTCTTGATGATTCCCAGGTTACCATCCTATAGGTTGCTACTAGTCCAGTCTTACCATTTGCTGACTTATTCAGGTATTCTACTGTGGGAGAGAAGACGGGGATTGATTTTAGCGCGGGGCTTTCTGAAGCCCAACAGGTAGAGCTGTCCAAGCGGCAATCCCTTGAGGAGCAGCATACGAGGATGGTTGGTGCTAGTTCTAGCTCTCAGCCTCCCGAAGAGGTACATATTCCTTCAGTTGCAGTTACAAGAGCCCAGTCTGAGGAGGCTCCTAGTATTGCAGCTGCCGTACAATTACAGACATCACATGATACAGATCCGCGCACCTAGTACACCTCAGGGAGTTTTTACCCTCCTATTTTATCATTCTACATTATTGCATTGGGGATAATGCAATGTTCTTTAGTTGGGGGTAGGGCATTTTATTTAATGGTCTGTAATATTATTTCATGATTTTATGCGGATATTGACCTTATCTGTCCTTCTTTGAGTTGTTGATTCAGATATTGCCCTTGTCGGGCCTTCTTTGTGTTTTTGATTCCGATATTTCCCTTTTCGAGCCTTCTTTATGATTGTGATTCGGATATTGCCCTTGTCGGGCCCATATTATGCGCTTGTTATTAGTTGAGACCTAGATGTCATTGTTCTCATATTGATTCTTGTTTGGGTGATGTCTATTTTAAACATGTGTATCGTTTTATTAACCTTGTGTCTATACGTGTCAAATAAACTCCAAGGGCTTTCTTAAAAACTTGGTTCTTTCCTAAGGAGCATCTTCATTTTGTTATTTTGTTTTCATTGTCGAACCGAGTGGTACTCCTCCATGATAGATGGATCAGGTGATATTCTTAGAGAAAATGCCTATTGTCTTAAGTTAGAGTCAAGTGCTGGTTGGAAAAGTTTGAAAAGTACCCTCCAAAATTTGTCGTGGCAAGCAAAATGATTTGTGAAAAGCAAAATAGTCTTTGAAAATGGTTTTTGAAAAGGAAAGATCAAAGCAATTTCAAGCTTTCTCTTGAGTTGTGACCTTTTAATTCGGTTTTTGGCTCTTTCTTCACAAAAGAAGAGTTTCCGACACGGAGCAGTTTGTCAAGTTCATTTGCTCAAATTGGTTGGAAGACTAGCTTTCTATTTTAAGAAATAGGTTGCCTTATGTGGTAAGGTTTTTTTATCGATTCTTGTGCATACATAGTAGTGTAGAACTTTCCCCACGTATATTCAAGGCAAAATCCAAGACCAAGCTTGGTTTGGAGGATGACCCGAGGCTATTCTTGAATTGTCACATGACCTAAACCCCGCCTTGACATTTTTCCCTAGTTAACCCATTTGAAACACTTCCCTTTTTCTTTCTTCTCTTGAAGATTACCATACTATGACACCATATTTTTGTCTTTTCCAAATCCCTCTTTTGTCACCCAACCTCCGTAAACACATCGCATGGTTCTAATGTGGGTTAATGTAGACAAATGCCTAAGTGTGGAGATGCATGATTGTGAGAATGATTAAGATGGACTCAAAACCTAAGTTTGGGGGAAAGGAGATGTGCAAGATTGTTAAGAGAGGTGTATGCTTGGTTGTCTTAGTAAGTGCTTCATAAGAGAAAAAATGTGCTCGAAAATGAAAGCATAGAGCCTAGCCCTTTGAGTGATTTGGGAAAAGTGAAAAAGCTTACAAAAAGAAAAGAGGGGCATGAATGGCTAAGGGGTATAAAGTCTCTTGAATGAATCGGAAAAAAGCAAATGAAGAGGGAAGTTCATACGGATGTTTAGCAAAAGGAGGTTAGAGATCATAACTAGCAAAGGCACAACAAACTAGGGTGAATAGTGTGGAGAATTTGAAAGAACTGGGCCTAAGAAGTTATAAAGCAATTGTGTTTAGGGAGATCTTCTAGTCACTTGATCCATAAATCCTTTCCCTCACCCTAACCTTCATCAATACCCGCAAGTCCTTGATGACTTCAAACCTTGTAGGTCTCCATTAGTGGCGAATAACACAAAGGGCAAGCCTATGGTTCTACTTGTTGTACTTGAATTTCTTTGTGAGAGTGAGCGAAAGTTCTTTCTATCTTTATACTCCTTGTGAACTACATTTTTTTTGTGTGAGGGGAGCAAACTTTTGCAAGTGAGAGGCATTTATACCTTAAAGAGGGCAGTGATGTCTTACTTTCAATTAGAAAAAATGAGCAAGACAAACCACAAATTGAAATTGAGGCAATCTTTGAAAATCTTGTGTCACACCTCGAGAAGCATCTCGATTTGAAGTTCTTACTTGTTGATTTTTTTTTACACCCTTGCTTGATGAAAATTGGCTCTTGAAGGGAAAACGTGATTTACTTGTTTGTCATGACTTGTTGGAGGAACCAATTGAACTTTGTAGTCTTAGTTGTCTAGCGTAGTCCCTTGTGGTCGTTTTATAGTTAAGATCTCCTTTTTCATTGTGAACATTCTTGATTACTTCAAGACAAACAATAGTTTAAGTCTGGTGGGTTGATAAGTTGGCAATTTACCAACTTCTTAACATGTTTAAGCTTGAATTATCTTTTATTTTGCATTGATTGGATGTAATTCTCATGTTATATAGCTCTTTTGTGCAGGTAATGAGTGAATATGAGGTCGAGATATCCATACGAGTCAATTGGGATGCGAGAAGTCTAGAAAATGAGCTTAAAACCAACATATTAGAAGTTTGAAGCCACCTGCGCACACATGTCATGAGCTGCACACGTAGGTGGTAAGAGTGAGCTGAGACAGTGGCATCTGCGCTGAGAAAGCTGCGCGCGTATGCCATCCACCCTCGCTGGCACCTGCACCAACAGGTGACCAGTGTCGTGGCAATTTCGTAATTTTGAGGAACGTGAATTTGGGGCTTTAAAAGGGGTTTTTCAGCTCTAAAACTCTATCTTTTGCACTTTTTGAAGCATAATAACATAGAGTGAAACCCTAAGAGTGAAATTAGCTACTTTCTTTTGCTTTGTATTGAATTTGGATCTTAAATCTGGTGATAATCTTTGATTCAATGGAACAATGGGAGGAGAATTTGGGTAATTTTCCTCTTTCTCTTTCTATGAGTAGCTAATTTATTTACTTGGGGTTATGCTTGATTAAGGTGTGAAAATTATATGGGTGTTGTTTATTTGTCTTCCTAGTTAGATAATTGTCGTGGGTTTTATTCCTATTTCATGTTTTCGATCTAAAATTAGAGGTTGCAAACTCTAATTAACTCTAGAACTCTTATCATCCTTGACAAAGGGGGATGAGGGTGAGGAATAGGAGTGAACAATAACTTGATATTTATCACTTAATAGTGTCTCTTAGACATAAGGACGCTAATTGAGGTATTAGATTGGTTATATAGTCACACTTGTGAGGTGTTCGAAAGAACCCACTTATGATGGTGTTTGATTGACAAATTAACACTAAGTACTCATAATCTTGACTACCCATGACTCTTAGCTAAATCTAGACAAATATTCAATCACCCGCACATGATTTCACTCTTACAATAGCATAGCCCCAAGTCCCGTATTACACTCGATTTCAACTCTATTTCTCTAATCTTTGAATTGTGCATTTCAAACTATGATTACTTTGATAATTACAAATTGATAAACTAAACCCCCCATTTACTTTTACGCATTATTCTTATAGCATCACGTGTTAGTACTAGTTACTTTTGACACTTAGAGGTGAAAGCTATCGCATTTATTCCTTGTGGATTCGACCCCGACTCTAAGTTGGGTAATTATATTGACAACGATCGCTTATACTCTTGAGGTATAGTTTGAGCGTTATCATTCACAAGTAATCCTAATTAAACTATTTGGATGACAATAAAAAGAGTTTTGGGTTATCTAAAACAAACTCAAAACTATGTTTTGCATTATAATAAATATCCGGCAGTAATTGAAGGATATAGTGATGCAAATTAGATCACTGAGTCAAATGAAGTAAAACACATAAGTGGGTATGTATTTACGCCTGATAGAGAAGTAGCCTCATGAAAATCATCCAAACAGATATGTATCGCTCGCTCTACAATGAAATCTGAATTTATCGCTTTAGTTAAGGCTAGTGAAGAAGCTAAATGGCTCCATAATTTTTTGGAAGATATTCCTTTTTGTCCCAAACCTTTGATACTAGTATGCATACAATGTCATAGTCAAGCTGCAATAGGTAGGACATAGAGAATGATGTATAATGGAAAATCTCATCACATAAGATGAAGACATAATACCATTAGACAACTTCTCTCTAGTGGAATTATCACTATTGACTATGTGAAGTCAAAGGATAATGTATCGGATCCACTTACAAAAGGCCTAACTAGAGAGGGAGTTGAGAGATCATCAAATGGAATGAGTTTAAGGCCTAGGACAAGTCATCATGGCGGTAACTCTACCTAGAAGACTGGAGATCTCAAGTGCTAGGTTCAAAGAGATCAAACAAAGTTGTGACTGACGGTTCAACATTATCAAATAACTCAACCCATTCTCATGATGAAAACAATGTTCAGGAAATAAGGATAAGACTTAAGGTTTGAAGCTTTTTAATGGTTTCTAAGTTTGGTAGGTATGAAAAAATAGTTTATCTATATGATTAAAAGTTTAGGAATTAGCTATGTGAGTGTGAAGTGGAATGCTCTTCAAGGAGAATGATAGTAAAGGCCTATTTTCTAAGCTCTCACAAAATCAGGTAGTGCTCATGGCTGAAACGAACAAAATCGTGAGAACCATAAATAGTAAATGGCTAGTTGTGTGACTTGTATTTTCTAGGTGTACAACAAAGTTCGATTGTTCAAAGATATCGCATCTACCGATTGACTAAGTACATCCGATATAAGTTCACTATGAAAAGTTCAAAGGAAAACCTACTTATTCAGATGCAATTAGTTTTTGCTTGTAAATTACACACTTGTTCGTATATTTTTTGATCTTATGGCCATTCCGCATTCATGGGGGAATTGTTGGGTTCTAGTTAAAAGCTGAATGGAAACTGGAGGAAACAAATGGAGGAAAAAAGTGAAATGTTCCTTTATAAAAGATGTGTTCTCCCACATTAGTGTAATGTGGGAGAAAGAAACATTCTTATGCTTAAATATAGAAACATTACTCCATGTTGTTAGTGAGGTAAGAATAAGATAAGCCTCGCGCCATCGTCTTCGTCGCTCGTTTTGCTCGACTTCGGCTTCAGCTTCGGATTTAAATTTGGATTTGTCAAATGATCGATCAAGAGACTATCTTTTTGGACAAAATTCATTTGAAAATTTTTTGTTTAATAATTATTTAATCCAAAATCTGATCTGAAGTTTTTTTCTCCATTTGTGGACACATATTAAAATGCACATTGAAGGGACGCAATCCTTCAGTTCACTATTTGAATGACAAAAAGGTGATATGTTGCCGCACATGGGCATCTGCTCGCTCATATGGTCCGCAGATGCCAACGCAGATCAAGTGGAAACTTTCTGTTTTGGTTTGTGGACTAATATGCTGGAGCATATGACCATCTTCTCCCGCACATGGGTCCGCATATGGACCGTCAGTCTGAAACAGTGCAACTCTTCACGAACCATTGCTTCTTTTCTGAAGCAACACCTTTTGGCTATAAATATATAATTTTTTCTCAGATATTGACATGAAATTTTGAAGTTAGAAACTCCTCCTTCTTGCAAAAGCTCTAGTGTGATTTGCTACCATTGAGTGCGTTCGAAATTCAGTGAATTTGAAGTACCACTATTCGGCTGAAGTGAATCATTTTATTCTGGGAGGATATATTCCATAATCTCGAGTACTTGAGGTGAATAATTTTCTTAAGGACACACTGTGAATTCCGTGGACTTGATTCTTAATTCTATCTTCATCTCTTTCTTGTTTGGGTTTACTATTTTTGAGAAATAGTTTGAGTTCATATTTAAAGACAGACTTTATTTAACCCAAAAAATAACAGTGCTCAGTTGGAGCCTTATGTTATATATTTACGGCACAAATGTCTAGTCTTGCATATTTAGGAGAGAAAAGGTACTAGAATTTTCATATTGATTAAGTAAATATACTGTTGAGATTGAATAATCCTTGCCTTCTAAACTAATTTTTAAAATTAATGAATTACATCTACTATCCATAATCAAGTTTCTTTACCGTCATCATCAAGAACACATTACCTACTACTTTTATTGTTGCTGCTGGAACTGATATTGAACTGTGATATCTAGTCTAGTCTAGTTAAAGAAGAAAAAGTCGTCCTCAATTTAGAACTTACTATATTATTACTCTCTTAGTTTCAATGTATTTGTCATATTTATTTTTTTTAGTTTTAATTTTTTTTTTCCTCTTTTGATAATCTTTAATTTTAATTTTCTACATGATGTACTTAAAACACTTTTTGAAGAAATGACATTTTATTCTAATTTCTTGGCGACAAACAATAAAATGACAGATTACTGGTTATAAATGGACTCAATAAATCTTATCCTTTCTTTTTAACAGGGAATTCATTTGATTCCTCTTTTAATCATTACCAGGAGAAATAGCCCGTGTTAGAACGACCCAATATTATGAAAATTAAAATTATTAATATATCTCATCAAAATAACAAATGTTAGAATTCAAGTATGTATAGCCTATTTTTATTACAAATATATGCATGGTGTATTTGTAGACAGTAAAATTTGAGTCGAGAAAATAATAATCGGAACAGAAAAATATTGCAACAATTGTTTTATTTGATTTCAAATAGTGAGTGTTACAATCTCTATGAATCCTCTGATTCACCTTTCCAACTATAAGTTCAAAGAACTTCGAGTTTGATCTTGAATGTTGTTGAACTTGATGGATTTGATCTTGACTTGTACTTGAATTCAAGGGCTTTTGAGCTTGATCTTGAATCTGGTGGTCTTGATCTTGAATCTTGATGAACTTGATGCTTGAAAGCTTGAACTTGGGGCTTGTAGAGGAATCTGCGGCGTTTGATCCACGGGCTCTCTCTTGCTTCTTGTTAGAGTTGTTGTTCCATTTTTCTGAATTATGAGACCCCTATTTGTAGTTGTACGAAGGAAAGAGTCATGGTGAAGATGGACTTCTTTTGGCCAATCAGATTTAAGTGATATGATGCATTTTTATGGGCCTTTGATTTCACTTGGCTTGCTGCATCATTTTGACATATGGCACGGTCCTATTGGCTCCTTTACTTGACTTGGGATGCCACGTCATTTGATATGTGGCGCCAAATTGGGCCTCTAGAATAAGATGACATATTGGGCCTAACCAAGTGGGTTCATTATTTGTAGCCCAAATTAATGGACTAGCCCGATGAATTTTGGACTTTAATTAAATCCATATTTATTGGACTTAAATAATTAATCCAATTATATTAATCCACCATATTTATTTGGACTAATATATTTAAAATTTATATGATCACAAATGCCCTCACTTCGAGACTTGTCGGAGATATTTAATCTTTCGAAGACTAGGCTCGAAGTATTGACTTGACTTTTTACTTGCACCGAAATTTGTGTGCAAAAAAAATAAAAAATAAAAAATATATATATATATATATATCATGACGAAGTGCTATGTGCACAAAAATTATCATGGGTATATTGGATATGCAAAATTCCTTAATATTTATGGAACCCCTTTATTCTAGGTCCACGTGCAAGTTTAAAATAGATTAATTGACTTTTCTTTTTCTTTTTCCTTGTTTGCACGTCTTCAGGATACTCCTTTCTATTTTGGAAATGAAATTCTTCTACTCCAACCATTCTCCAATTAGAATTAGGATGTCTATATTCCTACAAACTTGAATTGTCCCAATTCCACTCCAATTAGGAGTATGCCACCTCCTTAAGGATTTGAAAACTTCTCCTATTTTTATTTCAACAAGGATACTATTAATGCCTTGCTGCATCTATAAATAGATGGACTCTCTCTATTATTTTGACATTGCAGCATCGGGAGTCACACAAAGGAGCACAATGCTAGGTACTATATTCTTCTCTTTTAATTTTCGTCACTTTTTTTCAGCCCATCATGCTAGTGGTAGAAAATTCATATCAAATTGTAGAAATATCAAAATCATGAACGGTTTGATATTCCAGAAAATAGACTTTGAGATCTACAAAATGTCCAAAATTTAGACTTAAAATCCTTCAATATCATTCTAGACAATTTTTTGAAATTAGCCTTAACTTTTATCATGCTGAAAATTTCAGATCTGCACGTCTTTACTAGAACCTTGATATCTCAAAATAGGAATGATGAAATCCCAAGCCGCTTAATTCTTCTGAAACTAGACACAAATATATATAACATATCAAAAATTCATGATTTAATACTTTCGGTATATTTTCAGATGTTATTCCGAAATTACCTTTGAATTTTGACGCACCAGCAGTTTCAGATTTATGCGATGACACCAAAAAAATTGTTTCTCAATGTGGGAGTATCGAAATCATGATCCGCTTAATTCTATAGAAATCAGACACATTCATATACTACATATCCAAAATTTAGAAGTGAAAATCCCTCTGGTTGTTCTAGATAAATTTTTGAATTTGACTTTAAATTCTGTCTCGCAGAGAATTTCAGATTTGCGTTGTCTCACCAAATGATTTATATCATGATGTCGGACTGTCAGCATCAAAAAGTGTTTTGATTGCTAGAAACCAGACTTCAAGGGCTTCATTCTCACTAAAAAATCTTGTCTCAAGCCTATCCGAGTTGGTGATGTATGGCTTTCGAGTTTGGAACGTCTTGACAAGTAACAATCTCTCTTCTTCCTGAGCCTTTTTTTTTTCTGTGTTGTATTTTCCTTTCTTATTTTGTAGGTAGGCCTCAAACATATAGCATTCATGAAGGGTCAGCTTAAGGTGCGAGAGTTTAACTTCGCCTCCGTCACCTTGAGACCTGACAAGTTCGGCTTCAAGTTTGATTTCTATACAACAATAAGCTTAACGTGCGCGAGTTTAACTTCGCCTCCGTCACCTTGTGACCTGACAAGTTCGACTTCAATTTTGGTCCCTATGCAACAATCAGCTTAAGGTGCGAGAGTTAACTTCGCATCCGTCTTGAGACCTGACAAGTTCGGCTTCAATTTTGGTTCCTATGCAACAATCAGCTTAAGGTATGAGAATTAACTTCGCCTCCATTACCTTGAGACCTGACAAGTTCGACTTCAAGTTTGGATGCTTTACATAACAAATTCGTGAAAAGGCCAGCTTAAGGTGCAAAGGGCAAATATTGTCCACCTTAAGGCATGAAAGTTTAGAGATCCTTTTAAAGATAAACCCGTGAAAAGGCCAGCTTAAGGTGCAAAGGGACAAATTTTTGTCCACCTTAAGGCATGGAGATTTATAGATCCTTTTAAGGTAAACCTGTGAAAAGGTCAGCTTAAGATGCAAAGGGACAAATTTTTGTCCACCTTAAGGCATGGAGATTTATATATCCTTTTAAGGATAAACCAGTGAAAAGGCTAACTTAAGGTAGAAAGGGACAAATTTCGTCCACCTTAAGGCATGGAGATTTATAGATCCTTTTAATGATAAACCATGAAAGGACAACTTAAGGTACAAAGAGACACATTTTTGTCCACCTTAAGGCATGTAGTTTTATAGATCCTTTTAAGGATAAGCCCGTATATCAACTTAAGGTCCAAAGGGAAAAATTTCGTCCATCTTAAGGCATGAAAATTTTAAAGGCCTCAACTTGAAACTTGGAGGTTTTGACGGTTCCACCTTGCAAACTTGGCGAATTTGGAGACTTCAGCTTGCAAACCTGATAATTTTGACAATTTCAACTTGCAGACTTGGTAGATTTGAGATTTCATCTTGAAGAGTTGATGAACTTTGACAACTTTAGCATGCAGACGTGGTGAACCTGAGACTTCAACGTTACTGACTTGGTGAATTTTGACTTCAGCATTCACGCTTTAATTCGTAGGCTTGGAAGACTTACAACTTCAACTTGTAGGCTCGAAGAACTTGAGGGTCTCAAATCCTGTTGCATAAGCTTACCTTTTATATGGGGCTCTGCCCCCATTGAGTCATGAACATTTTGTGTAAGCCCAAAATTTAATCAGAATATTTGCAGACATAACTTTCGTGTGGCGGATCAAGCAGGAACATGTATTTTTTTGACACTCATGCAACTGAACTTAGAATGAAACTTCTAAGCGACTACGTACCTCGGTAAAGAGGATCAAGTAACCACGTAGTTCTGGAAGAATTATTTTTTTTTAACTTTTGCCTAGGCCGCCTCTTTCGAGATTTTTAACCTAGCAGATTTTTTTTTTTGAGCCGTACACAGTTTATACTCTTGTAGGCCAGGAGTGACATACAGTTTAAGCTCATGCCTTAAGGAGCATTATCTTCCTTCAAGGATAGTACTTCTTCAAGAACTTGGAGTTGATAGGACCAATTTTCATGCCATCTGCATCGACAAGCTTGTAAGCACCATTTGAATATGCCTCTTGTATGACATATGGTCCTTCGCCCTCAGATTTATGAGAAGTGATAATGGGTCTCCTTACTGCTAGGACTTTGGTCTCCAACTTGGAAGCACCTTAAGCGAACTTTTTTGTTGAAAGAATGAGATAGACAGGCTTGATAACATTCAAGATTTTGTTGAGCCTCTAGTCTCTTCTCATCAAGAATTTCTAACTCCGAAAGACGCAACTTAGCATTTTCTTCTTCGGTGAGACCTTCTTGAATAGTAAGTCTTAAAGAAAGTATTTGATACTCAGGTGGTAGGACTGCTTCAACTCCAAAAGCAAGTGAGTAAGGGGTTGCTTGCATCGGTGTGCGGTGAGTCATCCTATATGCCTACAAAGCTTCTTCCATTCGTTCATGACAGTCTCTTTTTGATTTGGAGACGACTTTCTTCAACAGGTTGCATAAATTCTTATTGAATGCTTCAGCTAGACCATTGGTGGCAGCATGGTACACAAAAAATTTACGCTGCTTGAAACCAAAGAGATCACAAATCTTATTCATCAGCTTGTTATCAAATGACTTGCCATTGTCAGTTATTATGTAATGGGGAATTCCAAAGAGGTAGATGATATTTACTCGGATGAAGTTTGCAACACTCTCCTTCTTCACTTCTTTGAGAGCAGCAGCTTCAGCCCATTTTGAGAAGTATTCTGTCGCAGCCAAGATGTACAAGTGTCCACCAGAAGATTTTAGTAGTGGTCCAACAACATCCAATCCCCAAGCATTGAATGGCCAAGATGCGATAGTGGGGTGTAATATTTCAGGAGGCTGATATATGAAATCCGCATGAAATTGACAGGCCTTGCATCTTCTAGCATAGTCCAAGCAATCTTTCACCATCGTTGGCCAATAATATCCCATCCTTTTTATGTGAAAGTCGAGCTTCGGTCCAGACTGATGATGTAACACCCCGTGCCTACCAAACCCTACTTGGTGACGTTGAACAATGGGTACCTAAGTGTTAAGAGCCATAAGTTTGTATTTTGAAATGTTATTGATGAAATAATTGATATTGGGTCTAGTATATGGAATTAGACCTTTGTAGGAGGTGTAACACCCCGTATGTTCTCTAACCTATACGACTACGTGTACATTTATGGAATTAATTAAACATGGGAGAATTGATGAATTATTCATTTATTTGTTGGGTATGAATGATTCATGAGCTATTGGGCCAAACGAGGCCCAAAAAGATATACAAGACATGACCCAAAAGGGGTAATTAACCCATTCTTGAAAGACCAAATCCACAACTTAATTATTGACCAAAGTTATGGGATAAGGATGACCTTAAAGGGGCTATATAAGCAAAGAAAATCAGATTTTTTATTCACTTGGACACCCATGCTTTTTCTAGAATTTTCTCAAGACTTTCTCTCTTCAACCAAACCCTAGGCTTTCATCCTTTTGGCCAAAGATCATCACTTGGTGAGTATTGGTAAGTGTATATTCTCATGGTTTAATATATTATATGCATGGAATATTGTGTATATGATGTTGGTTTATGTTGGTGAAGTGTGAGAAATTCACTATGTGTAAAACAACTTGTGTGTGCTTAATCGGTGAAGAGTTTTGTCTTGTAAACTAGAACATGGCCTTGTGGTATTGAAGGAAGTGAACATGATGGAGTTAATATTGACATGTAAGATGTGATTATAGTATTTCCTTGTTTGGTCATGGTGTATAATGTTTGGAATTTCTATTGTGAAATTGGTTATGGTTTTGGTGACGTATTGACCGTAAAGTGTCGTTTTGGTGTTGTTATGTGTGTTGTGAGACCATGGCTAAATGTTGGTGTTTAATATGATCAAAAATATGTCAAAATAAGTTTGGTTATGATCATGGACCATTCATTGCATGAAAAGACCCCAAAGAGACCCTTTTTAGCCGAAACGGGCACCCGCCCTCGCAGACGAAGCACCTGCGGGCGCAGGTGCCAACGCAGGTGCCTCTGTCTACTGCCAAAGGTAACCTGCGGACGTAGTTCATCCACCTGCGGGCGCAGGTGGCTTAGCGGATCATCCCAGAACTCCGAATTGCTTGTTTTTGCATCCCTTTGGCCCCCCCGAAACCCCTATACCCTTCATGGATGTAATTATCAACTTGTGATGTCGTTATAATGACTTTAAAAGGTCGTATGGAGGTGTGTTGGACTATATTAAGTATGTATGATGGTTCATATGTTGTTATAAAGGAATAATTACGACGGAATGATAAAAGGAAAAGCGTAAAGGGTTAGTATGGTGTGAAATGCTATCGATGTATGATCTTTTGGTCAATGTGTGTAATGTTATGGTGTTGTTGATATGAAAATGCAGTGGACTGTATTGTAAGGAGTGAAATTAAGTTATATGGCAGTCATATGGTTCATTATCATTTTGTACACTTGTACGGTAAATAATTGTTAACTAGAATTCCATTATGGACTTGTATTGTATAGTGAAACATAAAGAAGAAGCTGGACTGTTGTGTTCATATATACACTTGTGTAATCATACTTGGAAGTAAAGGTATGTAAGGTTACTCCGTCCATATCTTTCTACAGCAAATAGTAATCAAATTGACATTACACTTGTCCTATTGCGAAATGTCTCAAGGTATCCTATACCCGGTTATCAATTGTCATTAACACATGTTTCCTACTCATTGATCAATGGTGAGTCACATGTCTTATATTCATTGACTAATGTTCTAAAAGTCCAATAAGGTTGTGTTCCAAAGTTCCAATGGTGGTTATACTCATGTCTTTTGTTCATTTATTATTGTCTAATGGTTCCAATGGTGGTTATACTCATGTCTCTTGTTCATTTATTATTGTCTAATGGTTCCAATGGTGTTAGGTGTCTAATAAGTCTATGTTTCCAATAATTTTTATTCGCATATCTCTCACGCATTGATTATTGATCCAAAGCTTCAAATACAATTGTGATTATCATTGTATCAATCTCTCATAAGCAAAGTATCAATCTCTCAAAAGTAATGAAAGAAGTAATGTACAAGTGAATGTACCAATCTCTCACAAGTAAAGATATCAATCTCAAAGTAAAGACAAAGTATTGCACATGTGGTTAATGATTGAGTACGGGTGGAATATTTGGTGGAAAAATGCCTAGCTCAAGCCGATCCCGATATTATTGGATCAGGGGGCAGCTTTAGGGGTTTTCCACTTTTTCGAAAGTTGGAAATTTCTAAGTCCCAAGGGTATCCGGGGACGTACCGAGCCAATTTTTACCACGTTTATTCTACAACCACGAGTATATACATGAAATTAATGACATATTATATTGGTATGATAAAATTACTCGAGAACGAATTTGGGGTCAAAATGACAGTTTTGCCCTTAAGGTCAAAATAAGCCAAACGTGGCTAGAATCACTCGTTTTTGGGATTGAGGCTACGGATATGAATCGCGTGAGTAGGAATATTGTTGTAACGCGTATGATATGATTTAAACATGAGAAATTATAGATTAGTATGGGGTTAAGTGAATTGGGCCCAAAAAGGACCCAAAAATGAAAATAAAACATGGCCCAATTAAGCCAAAAAGGACCCATTCTTCATCCTTGACCATTTGTACATGGAATTTAATGCCAAGGAGACTTGAGGGGCTATAAATAGGTGGAAAAATCTGATTTTAATCAAAGGAGTGCTCTACACTTTTCTAGAAATTTCCCAAATATTGCTCTCAATTCTCAAGAACCCTAAAACCCCTAAGCCAACTTCTTGGAGCAAGATCCTCACTTTTGAAGCTTGGGTAAGTGAATATTGTTATGGATTAATATATTATATGCATGAAAGAGTATGTAAATCATATTGGTTGTGCTTGGAAATGTTGAACATGGTACTTTGTGCTTTTATAATAGTTTTGTGATCCATGAGATTTAAGCTTGAATTAGGACTTGTGCCTTTGATGAAAAATCATGGTATGGATAAAATATGAACGTCTATGGTGTTCTTTTTGTTGTTAAACTTGTTCTTGTCTATAAGTGTAAATTGTGGGATTTTGGCCGATATGTGCTATGAAGTGTATTAAGGTGAATTGATGGATTGTTTATGATGTGGTGTGGATAAGGAGGTGTAAAAGAGAAGTGTTATGGTGACATGTATTGATTATCATGTATTGGTCAATGCTGGGAATATTGGAGGATTTTTGGAATAATGATGCTATCAATGGTTTTGTCAAGGGAAATTTGACATGTTTCAAAGCAAACATGTACCCCATTGATGTTATATGCATTTGTGAAGTAGTTGTGGTTAATGTGAATTCCATTATGTATTTGTGTTGTAGAGTGACACATAAAGAAGGAGCGGGACTATTGTGTGCACATCTAGGATTGTATATCCGTATTGAGAGTACAAGGTATGTAAGGTTACTCTGTCCGTATCTTTTTGCGGCAAATAGTATCCACATTGCTATTTCACTAGTCCTATCCCGAAATGTGCTAAGGTATCCTATATCCATTTATCAATAGTCATTGTCATATATTTCCTACTCATGGGTCATTTGTGAGTCTCATGTCTCATAATCATGGTTAATGTTCCAAAAGCTCAAATAAGGTTATGTTCCAATGTTCCACTAGTGATTCTACTTATGCCTCTTGTTCATAGATTATTGTCCAATAGTTCCCATGGTGTTATGATTCTAATAATGTTATGTTGCCAAGTTATTCACATGTCTCTCACTCATTGGTTAATGATCCAAAGTTTCCAACAATGTTATGTTCCAAAGTTCAAAGTGATGTTATGATTATCAAATATCAATCTCAAAGTAAAGATCAAAGTAATGCAAATGTGGTCAATGATCAAGTATGGGTGGCAAGTCTAGGGGAGTAAGCCTAGCTCGACTCGATCCCGATGTATTGATTTATGGGTGGCAAGTCTAGGGGCATAAGCCTAGCTCGACTCGATCCCGATGCATTGATTTATGGGTGGCAGGTCTTAGGGGCATAAGCCTAGCTCGACCCGATCCCAACATGATGATATCTTATGAAAAGACCCACTGATCAGTCGGGGCCCGGGTACATTGTGACATATGTATTGACAAGTGAGCACTGAATGTAAAGAAAGTAATGAAAGTAATCAAAGCAATTCACATGGCTTCCCAAAATGCAAAATGGTGCCTTATCTACATTGATTATTCATATGTTATGAGTTCATTGAAATATTCATGTATTGTACAGTTTCATCTGAGCCTTGCATACTCAGTACTTATTTCGTACTGACCCCTTTGGGGAATTTACCTTACTTGCTGCAGGCGCAGGTACCAGTAGGCCTCCCCAATAGATTGCCAGTGTTAGCGGTTCTTTGGTGGGCTCCAGCTAATTCGGGGCTTCTCCGAGTCAGAATGTATATATGTTTTGGTAATGTACATATTGTGTAAGCGGGGACTTGTCTTGACTTATGGTTCAGTTTGGTCAATGCTCTTGTTAGAGGCTTTTGTAGACGGATGTGGGTGTATCAGTGTAAAAAGACATATGTTGTTTTGAAAGGATGGCCTCAACGGCCAAGTTTCATATGTATGTATAAATATGTCCCATGTTTTCCTTTATTCGTCTTTCATGTGCTTACGTAATGGTGGTTATGATTATGATATGCATATGATTGAACATAGGCAAAGGTTGGTTCTCTCGGGCCTTATCGGCTATGGGTGCCAATCATGTCTCGATGGGATTCGGGGCGTGACAAAAGTGGTATCAGAGCAGGTCGTTCTAAGGGTGTCTACAAAGCCGTGTCTGAGTAGAGTCTTACTTATCGATGTGTTGTGCACCACATTTATAAGTAGGAGGCTATGGGACATTTAGGATGTTGTTTCTGTTCTTCACTTCTAGATCGTGCAATAGAGCCAGTGTTGTCAGTTGAAGTGTGTCTGATCATGGTATTTTGTTTTTCTTTTGTATAGTCAAAATGCCAATCACGAGAGGTAGAGGTAAAGGAAAGCAGGTAGATGTGCCTGCTGGAGAAGGAATGAGCAGATTACCACCGACCAAGCTAGTCAAGGTGGAGCGAATGCTGAGATATCATCGCGGTCTTCATCTACCTTCCCAGATCCGGAAGAACCAATTGGTAGAGAAGTACCTGTAGAGCCACCGAAGAATGCCACGGATCAGGATCTTAGGAATGTTGTACATATGTTGACACAGTTAGTGGCGGCACAAAGCCAGGGACGAGCTGGTGTAGTGACACATGATGAGGATGCCGCTAGAATGGCGAGTCGCAGAACACAGGATTTCCTAAAACTTGACCCTCCTATTTTCACTGGGTCAGATCCAAAAGCAGATCCACAGGACTTCGTGGATCAAATTCAGAGGGCCTTGGAAGTTATGTATGTGACAGGGGTCGAAACAGTTGAACTTGCTGCGTATAGGCTGAAAGGAGAGGCAATATTGTGGTACGAGGATTGGAAGAAATCCCGTGATATTGGTGCAACTCCACCTATGTGGGAAGAGTTTAAAATTGCTTTCCTTGATCATTACTTGCCCTATGAGATCCGCGAGGCAAGTGCGGATCAGTTCCTAAATCTCCATCAAGGAAATCTGAGTGTCAGAGAATACAGTTTACAATTTAATTCCTTGGCTCGATATGCGCCAAATGTTGTGGCTACGATGACAGACAGGGTCCATAGATATGTGGACAGACTAGAGCCATATTTGGTACGGGATTGCACTATTGCTGCCTTGAATAAGGACATGGACATTGCTCGAATACAAGCCTTCGCTCAAAAAATGGAAGAACAACGACAGAGAAGAAGAGTGCATGAATTTGATAGGGGACAGTCCAAAAGGGCTAGACCTATGGAACCACCTATGATGTCCCATGGAGGATCTAGGCCCCGCATGTTTCCTAGACCACCTAGACCGTCGTTCTCTTATTCCACAGGGGGTGCTCACTCACAGTTTCGAGGGTCTAGGGGTGGTCCATCGGGGCAGAGTAGCGGAGTTCATGGGTCACAGGCAGCAGGTTTTCCTCGTTAGTAGTGTCAGCACTGCGGGCGTATGCACACAGGTACATGTCGGTCAGTGATGAATGTCTGCTTTTGGTGTGGTATGCCGGGGCATATAGCGAGGGATTGTCCACAGCGGAGCATGGGTGGTATAGCACAACCAGCTGGGTCGGCTGTTGCGTCATCAGCATCGGTTCCTTCACAGGGCCGAGGGGTGCAGCCTATTGGCCGTCGTAGAGGTGCCAGAGGAGCATCCAGTACTAGCGGGGTCCAGAATCGTACTTATGCTTTAGTGGACCGCCAGAATTCAGAGGCTTCCCCTGATGTTGTCACAGGTACATTATCCATATTCTCACATAATGTATATGCATTGATTGACCCAGGTTCAAAATGAGGCTAAGAATACCTCTAAACAAAGTATAATAAGGTTAAGAAGTGAGTTAAAGAATAGGACTTAAAGTATCTAACCAAACCCGCGAAGAGAAGTCGAAAAATGGAATTTTCAAAAATTTTAAGGAGGGGCGCATTTGGGACCGTGCCACACCGCTCTGGGCTAAAACTTTTAGCCCATAGTCAGTAGGTTGGCACTCCCAGGGGCGTGCCACCTTGGGTTTTCCACTTTTTTGAAAGTTGGAAATTTCTAAGTCCCAAGGGTATCCGGGGACGTACCGAGCCGATTTTTGCCACGTTTCTTCTACAACCATGAGTATATACATGAAATGAATGAAATATTATATTGGTATGATAAAATTACTCGAGAACGAATTTGGGGTTAAAATGACAGTTTTGCCCTTAAGGTCAAAATAAGCCAAACGTGGCTAGAATCACTCGTTTTTGGGATTGAGGCTACGGATATGAATCGTGTGAGTAGGAATATTGTTGTAACACGTATGATATAATTTAAACACGAGAAATTATAGATTAGTATGGGGTTAAGTGAATTGGGCCCAAAAAGGACCCAAAAATGAAAATAAAACATGGCCCAATTAAGCCAAAAAGGACCCATTCTTCATCCTTGACCATTTGTACATGGAATTTAATGCCAAGGAGACTTGAGGGACTATAAATAGGTGGAAAAATCTGATTTTAATCAAAGGAGTGCTCTACACTTTTCTAGAAATTTCCCAAATATTGCTCTCAACTCTCAAGAACCCTAAAACCCCTAAGCCAACTTCTTGGAGAAAGATCCTCACTTTTGAAGCTTGGGTAAGTGAATATTGTTATGGATTAATATATTATATGCATGAAAGAGTATGTAAATCATATTGGTTGTGCTTGGAAATGTTGAACATGGTACTTTGTGGTTTTATAATAGATTTGTGATCCATGGGATTTAAGCTTGAATTAGGACTTGTGCCTTTGATGAAAAATCATGGTATGGATAAAATATGAACGTCTATGGTGTTCTTTTTGTTGTTAAACTTGTTCTTGTCTATAAGTGTAAATTGTGGGATTTTGGCCGATATGTGCTATGAAGTGTATTAAGGTGAATTGATGGATTGTTTATGATGTGGTGTGGATAAGGAGGTGTAAAAGAGAAGTGTTATGGTGACATGTATTGATTATCATGTATTGGTCAATGTTGGGAATATTGGAGGATTTTTGGAATAATGATGCTATCAATGGTTTTGTCAAGGGGAAATGACATGTTTCAAAGCAAACATGTACCCCATTGATGTTATATGCATTTGTGAAGTAGTTATGGTTAATGTGAATTCCGTTATGTATTTGTGTTGTAGAGTGACACATAAAGAAGGAGCGGGACTATTGTGTGCACATCTAGGATTGTATATCCGTATTGAGAGTACAAGGTATGTAAGGTTACTCTGTCCGTATCTTTTTGCGGCAAATAGTATCCACATTGCTATTTCACTAGTCCTATCCCAAAATGTGCTAAGGTATCCTATATCCATTTATCAATAGTCATTGTCATATATTTCCTACTCATGGGTCATTTGTGAGTCTCATGTCTCATAATCATGGTTAATGTTCCAAAAGCTCAAATAAGGTTATGTTCCAATGTTCCACTAGTGATTCTACTTATGCCTCTTGTTCATAGATTATTGTCCAATAGTTCCCATGGTGTTATGATTCTAATAATGTTATGTTGCCAAGTTATTCACATGTCTCTCACTCATTGGTTAATGATCCAAAGTTTCCAACAATGTTATGTTCCAAAGTTCAAAGTGATGTTATGATTATCAAATATCAATCTCAAAGTAAAGATCAAAGTAATGCAAATGTGGTCAATGATCAAGTATGGGTGGCAAGTCTAGGAGAGTAAGCCTAGCTCGACTCGATCCCGATGTATTGATTTATGGGTGGCAAGTCTAGGGGCATAAGCCTAGCTCGACTCGATCCCTATGCATTGATTTATGGGTGGCAGGTCTTAGGGGCATAAGCCTAGCTCGACCCGATCCCAACATGATGATATCTTATGAAAAGACCCACTGATCAGTCGGGGCCCGGGTACATTGTGACATATGTATTGACAAGTGAGCACTGAATGTAAAGAAAGTAATGAAAGTAATCAAAGCAATTCACATGGCTTCCCAAAATGCAAAATGGTGCCTTATCTACATTGATTATTCATATGTTATGAGTTCATTGAAATATTCATGTATTGTACAGTTTCATCTGAGCCTTGCATACTCAGTACTTATTTCGTACTGACCCATTTTGGGGAATTTACCTTACTTGCTGCAGGTGCAGGTACCAGTAGGCCTCCCCAATAGATTGCCAGTGTTAGCGGTTCTTTGGTGAGATCCAGCTAATTCGAGGCTTCTCTGAGTCAGAATGTATATATATTTTGGTAATGTACATATTGTGTAAGCGGGGACTTGTCCCGACTTATGGTTCAGTTTGGTCAATGCTCTTGTTAGAGGCTTTTGTAGACGGATGTGGGTGTATCAGTGTAAAAAGACATATGTTGTTTTGAAAGGATGGCCTCAACAGCCAAGTTTCATATGTATGTATAAATATGTCCCATGTTTTCCTTTATTCGTCTTTCATGTGCTTACGCAATGGTGGTTATGATTATGATATGCATATGATTGAACATAGGCAAAAATTGGTTCTCTCGGGCCTTATCGGCTATGGGTGCCAATCATGTCTCGATGGGATTCGGGGCGTGACATGAGCATCTTCCATGGAGGTCGAACTTCAATAACCATTGCATCCTCATCAGGAAGTTCATCAGTTAGCTCCCAATTATCAGGTATAGGGTGGTCTGCCAAAAAGCCTGCTAATGCCTGTCCCTTTACGACCTTTTGAGGGATGTGTATGATCTCAAACTGTTGAAACTGAAGGTACCACCTTACAAGTCGATCACTGAGGACTGGTTTCGACATTACAAACTTTATGGAATTTGCTCTAGACACTAGATGAACAACATGATCTTGAAAGTAGTGCTTCATCTTTTGGACTAAGAAGACCAATAACAAACACAACTTTTCAATAGGTGAATAATTCAGCTCATTTGGTGTCATCATTCTGCTTAGGAAATAAAGAGAGTTCTCTTTACCTTCACTATTTTCTTGGGCCAATAGTGCTCCAACTGACCTTTCTTGTGCAGCAATGTAAAGAATCAATGATTTTATAGGTATAGGTGTCGTAAGAACTGGAGGCTTCATCAAGTAATATTTGATATTTTCAAAGGTCTTACTACAAGCTTGGTCCCATTCAAAAGGGGCACCCTTCTTCATGAGATGGCTAAATGATTGACATTTGTCCTACAAATTTGAGACGAACCTCCTTAAATATGTTAACTTCCCTTGAAGACTTTTTAATTCATGAATGTTTCGAGGCTCGGGCATCTTAAAAATTGCATCAACCTTGTATTGATCAATTTTAATTCCTCAGTGTCGTACAATAAAGCCAAGAAACTTTCTGGAAGTAACTCCAAAGGTGCATTTCAATGGATTCATCCTAAGCTGATATCTTCGGAGCAACTCAAATACCATTCTCAAGTCTTTCAAGTGGTCGTTCTTCTTTCTTGACTTTACCACTAAGTCATACACATAGCATTCAACATTTTTATGGAGTAGGTCATCGAAGATATTTTGCATAGCCCTTTGATAAGTGGCACCAGCGTTCTTCAAACCAAAAGGCATCACCTTGTAGCAGTAAATACCTTTAGGCATACGAAATGCAGTGAGCTCTTCATCCTTTGGTGCCATACAGATTTAGTTGTAGCCGGATGATCCATCCATGAAAGACATCGCCTCAAAACCAGTAGTAGCATCAATCATCAACTCTAGAATAGGGATTGGAAACTCATCCTTAGGATATGTGTTGTTGAGATCCCTAAAGTCGACACAAACTCGAATTTGACCATTCTTCTTTCGTACAAGAACAATGCTTGATATCCATATGGGGTACTTAACTTCATGAATAAAGCTAGCTTCAATGAGTTTGTTAACCTCATTTTCAATCAATGGAACCAAGTCGGGTCTAAAGCGCCTTTGATCCTGCTTAACAAGACGAGCACCATTCTTAACTGCCAATTGATGAAATGCTACTTTTGGATCTAATCCAGGCATCTCCTTATAACTCCAAGTGAATACATCCCTATATTCTTTGAGTAAGTCCATGTAAGAGATTTCTTCATCCATTTCTAGAAAAACGCTTAGGAAAGTTGGCCTTGGGTCTTCATCAGTGCCAATATTAGCTTTCTTTAGGGGATCTATTGCCGTCTTTACTCCTTCTTCAAGTCTTGATGAAGCATCTCCAGTATCTTCCTCTTCTTAAGGATCATTGTCATTGATTGATATATGGTAACACTAGGAAATATCTTCCAACTTTTCAACCTTTATTAGAGATGATGTATCGTTCTCACTTTGGGTTTTAATATGATATGAAGAGCCTATACTTTATTCATCTTCCTCATGTTCCTTGGTATAAACCACAGTAAGAGGGTTTGCCTTTAACACCTCCTTGCACAAAACCACAAGCTTCGTTTGTCACCTCATTCTAGAAGGAATCAAACTTTGGAAATCCTTCTGAATTCTATGTGAAGAGTGTGTTATAGTACCTTGATAACTTCTTCGAGGTTTATTACTCTTTTTTTTCTTAAGTGGACCCAACCTCTCAAACACAGAAGTTCTTGCAGTTAATTCTCCAAGTCGATCAAAGATGTAAGGCCTCTTGTTGGAAATAGTAGAATCCTCTTCCACAGTGATGTAGTTGCTAGCCACCCTTTTTATAGAGATGCAAACCGACGGTGACGGCATGTACCCTAAGCCTTGCGCTTGATTGGTAGTGGCTTCTGATGGGATTTTTCCCAAGTTTGATGGCTCATTAGGGTTGTATCCAGCCTTTACAAATAACTTGTAAGTGTTTGGATCAAAGCCTTCTTTTGTATGCTTCATAGGGAGTGTCATATCTCGTGAAGAATTTTGAGCCACAAATTACCCAAGTAGCTTTGAGGATAAATGTATTGCATCGATTCGCTTTATTGGAAGAGTTAGCCCCCCTAGTACATTATCTTGGACATCTGATGAGTGTCCTCCATCTTTTCCCGCCTTTGGTACGTAGCAAAGCACAGAAGTTACCTTTTTTTCAAGGACGCGACATTCCCTTTATTTGAAGTGGAGGGAGGCTTCTTAACGATGACTTTTTTAACAACCACCTCGACCTTCTTAGCTGCCAGATCATCACACTTAGTTGTCGTGACATCATCAACCTTTTCCTTCTTCACAACATAATTCTTCAAATAGAATTTTGCATCGGCGAAATGTGACTCAGCTTCAGTAAATGGGTTATCATCGGTAACTATTTTTCTTTCCACTCCGTATTCGAGATACTTTAAGCATTGATAGTAGGAAGAGGAGATAATTTTGTTCTCGTGTACCCAAGGCCTACCAAGCAATATGTTGTACAAAGTCTTGGCATCGATCACATGCATCAATACATTAGATCGCAAATCATCCATATGGATCTCTAACTTGATGGATCCTATGGCCCTCTGACCCCCTTGATTGAACCCTTGGATCATCAAACAACTTTCAGTAAGTTCCTCAGTTGTGATGCCAAGTTTCTTTATTGTGCGAATAGGTAGGATGTTGATTCCAGACCCCTCGTCTATCAAGATTCTATTTATCTTTTTCTCTAGAACATGACCCATCATATACAAGGGACGATTGTGCAACGGTTCACCAAACAGGAGATCCTCATCTGTAAATGTGATTTTTGTATCACATACATGTGCTTCTTGGTGAAGAAATTTAGTAGATTTTTCAGGAGAAGGAGGTTCCATTAATATGCTTTCTCCATTCACTTCTTCTTTGTCAGTATTGAAACAAGATACCTTAATGTTGTTTTGAGTAGTCTTTGCGCAGAACCAACTTGGCAAGAATTCTTCCAAGGTCACAGTACATCGTGGTTTTTGGTGGTGATGTTCCACTACACTCGCCCTCTTGGGAAGCTCAACCAACCTCTATTTCATCGATTTCTTCACCATTCTCCTTCAAGTTGGTTGCTTGGATGAGTCTTTTTGTAGACTCGTCCTCTTGTTGCGTCTTCGCCTAGTCACCAAAGTACAACCTTCATCGTCACCTTCATCAATTAGAGACTTGTCATGCTCTAATTGCTCTTCATTATGCTCTTTGAAGTTACATATTTGGATCGGATCGAGTGAGCCAAAAGTGATGGAGATTTGATGAGAACTGGCCTTCTCGTTATCAAGCACGATCTTCTTTTCATTAGCCAGTTGCATATTTTTATCCTTGAAACCAAATCATTTCTCCAAAGGGTGATCCACAAGCCTGTGATACATGCAATAGTTTGGGTCATTAGTTTTTCCAGCTTCGTCGGGCCGCTTCATTTCTGGTAGATCAATGAGCTTCAGCTCAAGAAGTTCATCAAAAATTTTGGAAACGTCAGAATCAAGAAAGGGGTATTCTTTTTCCTGCATCTCCTTGAAAGTCAACTTCTAGTTTGGACGTGCTTGAGAAGTCGTCTTTACACTTTGCTTCTTGCTCACCTTTGTGGTGAGCTTCACAGGAGACACGTTGACATTCATGGATTCTTTGTTGTCGCTTTTGGGGAAAAACTTGGTCCATCTCCTGGGTTCCTGCTTGTCCTTTCCCTTTCAAGGGTCATGGATGGACGCTACTCCTTTTTCAGCAGAAGACATGCTTAACTCCATGTCGTGAGCACGGGTGGCCAACTCTTCAAAGGATTTTGGCTTAATGCCTTGCAAAATATAGAGAAGCTCCCAATGTATTCCTTGGATACACATCTCTATTGTAGAGGTTTCACTGAGCCTATCTTTACAGTTTAGGCTAGCATTTCTCCATCGATTGATGAAGTTGATAACTGGCTCATCCTTTCTTTGACGAGTATTTGTGAGCTTTACTATGCTCACTGTACGCTTCATGCTATAGAAACGATTCAGGAACTCATGCTCCAGTTGCTCCCAGCTATCAATGAAATTGGGCTCGAGGTTCGTGTACCAATCAAATGTGTTTCCCTTAAGGGAGCGGACAAATTATTTGATGAGATAGTCACCGTATGTTCCTGCGTTGTTACATGTCTCAACAAAATGGGCGACATGTTGCTTTGGATTCCCTTTGCCCTCAAATTGTTGAAATTTTGGGGGTTGATAACCGGCAGGCATCTTAAAGCTATCAATCCTAGCAGTATAAGGCTTGGCATACGTTAGAGAAGACTTGGTAGCAACGTCATATTTGTCCTTGAGGGTCCCTTCAATGAACTCTTTCAATTGATCAATTGGGATCATTCCGTCAGAAGAGACTGGCACCTCCTTAGTAGGTGGTGTCTGTTTAGTAGGAGGATTTAACTCTTGAACTTCTGGAGACTTTCCAGGTGCATGGCTAGAATCTCCATCTATTAAACCTTCCATTCGATCCATCAACTTATCGATCCGAGAGTCTTGAGTTTGCACATACTTAGTCAAACCTTCAATCGCCTTCGCTATATTCACAAGTTGTTCCTCCATGGATGAGACATCAGTTACCATTGCTTGCATAATTCTTGGATAAGTCGGAGAGTAGCATGGATTTCACATAAGTTGATCTCTGAAGTCCTTGGCTCATGCGGAGTAAGTGGAGATGACATATTGGTTGGATGACCATCGTTCTTTGTCCTAGAGTTTTTGGAACCAGAGAGATCAAATAGAGCCAGAGTCTTCTTGATTTTCTCTGCCATACTGCTTCCTTCTTCTGAAGCACTTGTAGAGGACCTTGTTTTTTTGGGGGTTGAAGATCCAAAAAATGGAGTTGATGTCGTCAACACTTGATGTGTTTGTTTCCCCATCATGTTGGCCTTGCTCCTTGTGACAGCCCCAAAGCTTCCAAAAGTAACATCAAGGATGCTTTCTACCTCCACGGAGAACTTGGAATCAACAGTCTTAGGGGCAGTGGATTGAGAGTTGACTTTCTTGGAAGTCATTTTGGTATTATTGAACTTTGAAGTTGGAAAGTTGAGATGAGCGGTAGAGATTGTCCCACTGGGTGTGCTAGAATTTGTAGACAATAAAATTCGAGTCGAGAAAATAATAATCGGGATAGGAAAATATTACAACAATAGTTTTATTTGATTTCAAATGGTGAGTGTTACAATCTCTATGAATCCTCTGATTCACCTTTCCAACTATAAATTCAAAGAACTTCGAGCTTGATCTTGAATGTTGTTGAACTTGATGGATTTGATCTTGACTTGTACTTGAATTCAAGGGCTTTTGAGCTTGATCTTGAATCTAGTGGTCTTGATCTTGAATCTTGATGAACTTGATGCTTGAAAGCTTGAACTTGGGACTTGTATAGAAATCTGCGGCGTTTGATCCACGAGCTCTCTCTTGCTTCTTGTTAGAGTTGTTGGTCCATTTTTCTGAATTATGAGAGCCCTATTTATAGTTGTAGGAAGGAAAGAGTCATGGTGAAGATGAGCTTCTTTTGGCCAATCAGATTTAAGTGACATGACACATTTTTATGGGCCTTTGATTTCACTTGGCTTGCTGCATCATTTTGACATGTGGCACGGTCCTATTGACTCTTTTACTTGACTTGGGATGCCATGTCATTTGACACGTAGCGCCAAATTGGGCCTCTAGAATAAGACGACATATTGGACTTAACCAAGTGGGCTCATTATTTGTAGTCCAAATTAATGGACTAGCTCGATGAATTTTGGACTTTAATTAAATCCATATTTATTGGACTTAAATAATTAATCCACCATATTTATTTGAACTAATATATTTAAAATTTATATGATCACAGTATTAATGTTCTAATAACATCCTAAGCTCTCAGTTTTCTAAAAGTATAGTACGTATTCTTTATTTGTTATTACACATAAATAATTTAATAATAGTGATTATGTTTACCTTGTACAAAGTTAAATTCGGTTCCATTTTACATGGTCCGTATTAACTTGATACAGATCTTAAGAAAATATTTATCAGGAATTTATTTTACTAAATTAATTTTATTCATTATACTTTGAATATATAAGTTTGACTATTAATATTTTATATGGTTACTTCACGATAAATAACGAAATACACAAAAAATGTATACCCTTCATTTCAATTTTTTGTCCTACTTTCTTTTTAGTCTGCTTCAAAATAAAATATTTCTTTCATTTGTGTGACATTTATTTTATTTTTAATATTTAATAATAATTAATTAATATAAATTACTATCTTATTAAATAACTTATTATATTAAATTTAACCAAATTAATATAAATGTAAAAGTTTATCCTTCATCAAATCCAAATAAGAAATATTTGGAAGAAATTAAAGTAAAATATGACATCATAATCATTATATCATGGGCTATTATTGAGCATAGATCTACGTCATATTCAATGGCATTTCAATGCTATGGCATAATCTGTAATTTAAGAGGAAAGATGGGCTTTCTTTAAAAGTTATTGAGAAGGTTCAACTAACAAAGATAAAAAAGACAATATTTTAAAGGAAAGGTTATCTTGTAAAATGATTCAAGGACCATGATGCCCTTAAACTTTTTATTTAATGCCCATAAACTAACATGTCGAAAGTGGTCTTTCTAATATATAGAAAAGAAAATAAAGCACGTATCCTTAAAAATCATATAACTGGTCTAAATTACTAATATATACAAGTGCGGTGAAGCAACCACCTCTGGGTTGTCTTGCCAGCTTGCCGACCAAAGGCTTCTTTGGTCATTTCAAGCAAAAACAGTGTAATACGTGTTAAATTCTTGTGACAGTTGCTTCACTTGTAACTCTGATGACAACTTGAGTTTGAGGATGAGGATGAGAATGAGAAAGTGGACGATCGTTATCTTTGTTCTGCATTTTCTTGATCATTTGCTTCGTTTCTTTTTTTCATCATTTCACTGAGCTTCTTCACCATCTCAGGTGAGCATTCAATCAGTTACCGCTGTTTTGTGCGCTTTTTTCACCACTATCTATTGGCAGACAAATTAAGAATTTTTCTGGTAAGTGTATCGAGCTCGAGAACCACTCCGACTCGATTTTCGCTTTTCTTGTGAATTCCATTTAAATTTTTCTTGTCTCATGTTGCTGGGTATATCAACAATTAGGGGTTTCAAAATTCCTATTTTGAGTTCCAAAATATCTCGGGTGTGTACTTTATTTCATCCGCATCTGCTGGGTTTTCCTCTCTGATTGCTTTTCTCATTGCACCTACTTTTTTCTAGCGGGTATCTGGTAGTTTCTATGTGCCTTTGGATAACTTCTTTTTGGATTTAACATGCATATGGGCAAGGATGTCGAATTTGCATATTTGATGCATTGAAGGTGTTTGACAGTATGTTGAAATCAACTATTCTTTTAATAAGTTCTTTTTAACACGTGTTCAAAATACTGATCTATCATTCCGCAATTTCAGAGGTGAAAGGTGCTTCTCATTTGTAAATTCAGTCATATTGACTTCTGGTTTCAATGTATTCTTATTCCTACCGAAGATGTTGGTGCACTTCGAGAACTCTTAACACAAAAGGGAAAAAAAGAAAGGAAGTACTTCATAATTTAATTGAATTAGAATATCATTCTTAGCATTGTTTGGCATAAACAAGTCCGAATTTGTTTTTAGTTGTCTGATTATGTCTCTCCCATTGTCTTGCTTCACAAATTAATGATGTAACTTCAATCAGAAGCATTAGATAGCTTTAGGTTTGAACCTATCCTCATTTGACTAAATATCTACGATTTTATACTGTCTTTTCCATTTATCAGAAGTTCCACAAATGGTTCATTATTCATTGAATTAGAAAGATTTGATTAATTTTGGAGAAAAGGAAATAAATAGATTAATGATCGAGAAATGGAATCTTTATTTTGTTGTTCCTCGAATTCTTCACGATCATTATTTTGTGGAAATAGTCAGAATATGATAGATTGATAGTAAAAATCTTGCCTGTTACTATTATTATGCTGAAATAGTAAGAATATAGTAAACCTTGCATGCTTATGTAATTCAAAATGATGTTTTCATTTGCAGCCGATTTACTGAATTGTACCTCATCGACCCTTTGATATCTCTCTCTCTAAACCTAATCTTAATCCATATATTTCTTTGACAGGGGGCTTAGGAGGGCTCTCCTTTTATTTCTTCTTTAGTCTCGCTCTCCAGATATTCTCGAGGTAAGTTTACATTTTTCATGCCCATATTCTTAATTACCAGATAACGTCAAATTACGTCCTGTCATTCTTCAAATGTGCTTTTGTAAATGTAAGAATTAAGTGAGTTTACCGGACCAACCTACAAAAATAAAAGAGTCCCTTCATAACCAGTCATCCATAATATCAGTAAATAATTATCGTCTATCTTTGAACTATACTCATAGTGATCCACCTATTCAAGTACTTCGACCATTTTTTAGCACCTCATTTCTTTTTCGGGCCGCCTGGAGAGTTGATCATTTTTGTATGATTTCTATTGCACTGTCCTTTCCACTTATTTCGGAGATAAAACTTCTTTATTGATTAGCCAATAAACTGACCTAGGCCTATTACGAATGCACCAATGACTATAAAACCTTCTTCCCAGTTTCTGGCCAACTGAGACAATTCATTACTTCTAAGAGCAAGTCCTCCGGCTGATAGTGCCCCAAGGCCATGATGAAATTCTTTGCTTAGAGTGGCTCCTTTGGACAGTTCAAAACATGTATCAATGTAAAAAGCTACCATACAAAGCTATACAGAAAACAACTAAAGCAGTAGCCGGGGGTTGAAAGGTACAAAATGCAAACAGAAATACGAACTATAATATACTGTTGGCAGATGTGTGTACATTGATAACTAATGAACTTTCTTAGCTAAAATATCTCCTGCTTGCAATAATAGTAACAGCCAATGGAATACGAGTGTCATCTCGCTCGACCTGGTCCAAATACCTTGATTCTGCAATATTCTCTTCATTAATCACTTTTCCACTCTCCATGCTTGCTTACGGCCAGGTTTCATTATACACGCTTGCTTAATCTTTGGTAGTATATATCCATTCTTCTATTGCCTTTTAGTTTCTATGAATCAAATGCCCAGTTGAGTGCTATTTTTACACAAGTACCTGTTCAAATAAGCTTTGCAGCCTGATGCATGTGGCCAACCTGATTCGTGTTCATTTTTATGATTGTTTCATCAACGTGAAGCGATATCTATAGATAGAGAATTCACATAGTTTACCCTCAACTAATTTTAATCTTTTCATTCGCACAAACAAATCCAGCTATTTACTCTTTGTTACCATTGATTGCATTTATTTGAAGATTTGATAGCACACTTGTAATTTCCTGTCTCTACTAATATCTTTTCTTGATTAAATACTGAAATTTTTGCTGCCCTCACTGATTTTTGAACTCTTCTTTTTTTTTCCCAGTAGTTTAACGTGCTTTACAGTACAACTAAAGAATTGAAAGTCATTTAAACTTTCATACGACACTAAATATGTAAATTCCTTACAAGGAGGTTTTGAGCTGATTAAATGTAGCTCAACTATGAACAGGAAGTGTTTGAAGAAGTATGTGAGAGCAAGGAAGCAAAGATGTAGGACGAAAGGTTAAACGAAAAGCAAAAGAGGACAAATATTTGGTAATTTGGTCTGTTTTCATTTACTTGCTAAATACATACTATGAGATCTTGACATCTCTGTCTTCCAACATGTGCAGCTCAATCAAGGCACGCTTAGACAGATCACTACTTCCCGCCCGCTTATCCGTTGTTGGAAGCTGAAATTCATGTTTCTTTGTTTCCCTACTAGGCATAAAATATTGTATCAACTTTTACAAATTTAGGATACAACTTTGTTGGGCCCGGGCAGTTGCCGGGCTATCCTTACAAGTTTTCTTTAGGAAATAGTAGTCAGAGATTGTCCTGAAAGTAGTGTCTTACGAGCAATCGAAATATGGTCCTCCGTTTTAATTTATTCTTCTTACTTTCCGTTTTTAATTTATCTAAAAAAATGTTATTTTTTTTTATATTTAGTAACATTTTACATCTAATATTTTACATGACATATTTAAGACCACAAATTTAAAAAGTATTTTGGTACATTACACATATCTTTAATTTAAAATTATAATTGTTTTTTAATTCCGTTCCAAATAAATCAAGACTAAGAAATTGAGATGGAAGGATTATATCAAGAAATCCCTCCGTTATTGCATTTTACTTGCTCCATGTTGACTTGATACTACCCTTAAGAAATATTTATTAGGGGTTTATTTTACTAAACTAATCTTATTAATTATGCTTTGAAAATCTAAATTTGACTATTAATACTTTATATACTAACTTCATTTCAAAATAGTTGGTCCTTATCGACTTGACACTTCTCTTAAGAAAATATTTATTAAGAGTTTATTTTATCAAATTAGCTTTATTAATTATATTTTGAAAATATAAATTCGAGTATATATACTTTATGTAGCCATTTAATGATTGGGGTAATATTGAAAGAACATAATATAATTTTCTTGATTCAATAAATGAGACAACTAAATTGAAATAAATATTTTTAGCAAGAGGGTCAACTAAAACGAAATGGAGGAGCAGTCATTTAATGATAGGGGTAATATTGGAATGACATGATAAATTTCTCTTGATTTCATAAATTGAACAATTAGATTGAAATAACTATTTTTAGTAAGGGGCCAAGTAAAATGGAACGGCGGGAGTATTGCTTTTCAAGAATTAATTGTCCACCACATCAGAGTCTGAAATCTAAATGAAGGGCAAAAAAAGAAGAGTGACCAAATAGAAGACAAAACTAAAGTTGAACAAAACTAGGAACAACACACTAATTTAGTGTGCTATATGAGGTAATATATAGAACTGGCCTTAATGGACGTCAACATGTAAAATCTCATATAGTGTACTAAGTTAGTGCGCTATACCTGACAATAAGATCAATCAATGTTTAATTTTTTTTGGTAGTTTAGATTTATAAGTTTGTTACGTTATTTTTTTTTTGTGCGTTATATGATTTATTAGTCGATCTTATTTTGTGCTGATTATTTAAATTGATAAAGAACTACAACAATAATTATCACAAGGGAATATATAATCAATCAATATACTACATGCATTAAACTATACAAATTAATTACAACAAAATCAACTACATTACTAAGTCAGTCTGTTCCACAACACTTAGCAAGATTTAGTTTAGTGAAATTCAGATGAGATGGAGAATCCAGGATCTTGGTAATGGAACAATCTAGTTGAGTTATTCAATCCTATGCTTAAAAGCTTTCCTCAATTACTAGTTGTAGGTTAATTTTAGCTAGATTGAGAATTTTGCCAACAACTTTAAACCTACTCGACTATTTCTAACACCTATATTTCTATGATCGTCGGTCGATAGTGAAGTGCATCTGATTAATCATCTGAATCGACTGAGCAAGACTAACATGTATATTTTCATCCACGTTAGTAAATCGTTTCCCTTTTCCTACAAGGTTCAAAACTAAGCTCTAACTTTTCTTATAGTGTACGAAAATTTTCTGTTCCTAGTTCAATCTAGGAACCATAGATAGTATTTGATAATTGGTCAAAGAATCAAATAATTAAGATCAAGAAATGATAAATAACTCAATATTTGAAAAACAAAGTAAACATACGATTATCAAACGTCAAACTATCATGTTCGTACCACAATCCTAGATACTAGAAGTTTAGCTACTCATATGTTTATTACAATTACAAACAAAGAAATTCATGAATAACGAGTGTTTGAATGATTATCAAAGTGAAAAATAATAAAAACCTACAAAGTTATGTTCTTTCACCTCTCTTTGCAATTCTAGGCTTGAATAAGGACTAATAATGTGTTTAAGGATGTATATATAGAGTTCCAAATGGTCTTGGATGAGTTTGCCCTTTAAAAATCTAATCAAGCAAAACTTGGGTTGAAAATGGCTTAAGGCAAGGCCCCCGTCACTGCCTTAAGCCATTTGGGCAGAGTGTTCGGAAGGCCTCTTGGGGACTGCAGATTGCACTATGGCAATGCCCCAGGACTTATTGTAATTTCATGCATCCTTTGCTTTTTCTTCCTGTTAAGACTCAGGTCTTGGTCTTGCACCTTCAAACTTGTTCGGGATTAACGTCTTTGATTTATACTCAGACTTCAAAATTCATATATGTCTAATTTGTGCTCAAACTCCTTTAATTTCCATCATATAGATAAAAAAACCCGCACATAAGTGTAATTCATACTATTTATGCCCAAAACTATAATTTAAAGCAACAAATGAGAGGCAAATGATATAACAAATGTATAACTTTTAGCCTCACATAAACACCCTACACTTAAACTCTTGCTCGTCCTCAAGTAAACCACACACTCACGGCCTAGACTCTAACTCGAACTACACCAATTGAACAGGTCTAATCAAGCTAAGGCTGCAACGACCACAGATTACAAGTTCTCATTACAATGTGCTTTACCCATTCAACACAATTTAAAACTTATGAATAACTACTTCAAGACCACCTAACCTCAAGAACTGACTCTACGATATCATCAAACACTTATAAGTTACCTAATCAAGAAATCGACAACTTCAGATATCTTTCATCCATTATGTTTCCTCACAATAGGAGAGTTACCCATATTCACTCACTAGTATACACAATATCACACGTATGAGTATAAATATAAGGTTACTCTAACTCTCACAAACAAATTTCATATACATATGATGAGTCATAGGCTTGTCTTTAGTATAACTACTTCACTAGTATAAGAACATTAAATTTAAGATCAAGTATGACTTTCATGATTATAATGTGGGCTGACGGACGGATAGGAAATATTTTGGATAAAATAGTGATTATCTTCCCTAAGAACTTTAATGCATCACAAGTTTTCATTCTTTTAGCTCTATCCTCAATCAACTAACTCTTTATTCTACTCTTCTCACCCACAGACTCTATTTGTTTTCCTATTTGTTTAAGCAATTTCACACGCCATTAGCAAGGAGAGATCAAATTATCATTTTTTCTTTGCTTTCTTTTCTGTTCCTTACTAATAAAATATGAATCTTTCAATACTTGTACCCTTAGTATTTTTCTACAGGCTTTCAACTTTAAATATTCTCCTTTTTTTGTTCTTACTCCTTTCAACCTCTTAATTTTTCAATCAAAGTACTTAGGAGTTTTGGGATCAAATTCTAGGTCAATTAGAACAAAAGGATTAAGCTTCAGGTATGGCTACCAAAAGAAGAAGCTACAGGTTCACTGAGGTTAACTAGGAATATCACTTGTGGGTAGGTAATGAGAAGGATAAAAATATGACTAATCAAAAAATAATTATACCATTTTATAAACTTAATATTCTTCATTTTTCTTTGTAAATACACCAGGCAAGTTCTAGACATCAATATGAAACCATGAAATATCAACAAAATTACTACCATGGCACATATTTGACTCAACATGGATCAATATAGACCCTCAATCAAGAAGAAAACAACATGTGTTTAATATTAAGCCAATTATCATACAAGAGTTATGAAAAAGAAACTAGGTGCCTCAGAAGAATTCATTCACTTTGTTACAGCATGCTTTTGAATTAAAATTCAAAACTCGAATCATTCGACAATTTCAACACCTAACCTGAGCACCTAGCATTCAAACGATCCTCATAGTTACCTAACTCTTACTGACTAACATTCCTCAAGACAGTCATCAATCATCTATCGTCGGGAAAAGCTTTTCCTAAAAATTGAAAACTACTCCTAAAAATAAAAAGTTACCCAATTTATAGAGGCCCCTATCGAAAAAGAACCGTGGCCTTAAGAAAAATCAAGGGGTGGGTAAAGTATGCTGCTACTAATGAACTAAACAACTAAAAAACACAAAAGCAAAAACTAACCTAACTAATACCAAATGGAAAATATATTTTTTTGTTTTAAGCTTTTTCTCTTTTTTTTTCTTCTAATTTTTCATATAAACTTAGCGATCAAAGACAACTCAAGAACCTATGGCATACACCACCCTTAACATATATTGAAAGATATCCCTATCAAGAGTTGTGGTATGAACATGATGGTTTGCCATTTCATAATCATATGTTAACTTTGTTTTTCCAATATTGATTCATTTATCTTTTCTTAAAATTAATTATTTGATTCTTTGACCAATTATCAAATACTATCTTTAATGCATAGACTAGCCTAGGAATAGGAAATTTACCTATGCAATAAGAAAATGTAGAGTTTGGTTGTGAACCTTACAGGAAAAGGGGAATAATATACTAACATGGATAGGAATATACCCATTAACCTTGATTAGTTGATATAGATGAAAATCATATGTAGTTCACAATCAACTAACAACCATAGGAATATAGGCATTAGGAATAGTTGAGTAGGCTAAGAGTTGTTGGTAAAATGCTCAATATAGTTAAAATTAACCTGCAACTAGCAACTCAAGAAAATGTTTAACCATACGATTAGACAACTCAATTGAATTATTCCATTACCATGATGCTGGATTCTCCATCTCACATGAATTTCACTGAACTAAGTCTTGACTTATTTCACATTTATTAGTAATTTAATTTTAATTGAAAGTAGCATAGAAAATCCTAAATCTTCCAAATTATTTATTACCCGCTAAATAGCTGTAATAAGAATTTAATTTAGACAATCAATTTGCCAAATCTCTATGAGATCGATAGCTAAATTTAACCTCCTATATTATTTGTACAACTTATGTTAGACATAATAAGTTTTTGGTGCCATTGCTGAGATTTGATTGAAATTGGTATACTACTTTGAATTACTATTACGCTATTAGAATTTCACTTGTTTTTGTTGTTTTTATGCATCAAAAGTTATAGGTTAGTGTATGTCCAACACCAGGAGCCAAGAAAATCCCTGATTTCCATTGATCCAGAACTTGAACAAACTATCAGAGAGTTAAGGGCGATGTGTGACTGGTGTAGAATACTTATTAGTACGAAGGTAAACCACATGAAGACCCACACAGAACCTAAACGTGTTCATTGAGTTGGGTGATAACTTTTACTAACAGAACATATCCGATGAATATGGAAAATTGACATTGTTTCCCTTCTCACAATTAGCCAAGTAGTGGTAACAAAATGAGCTTACATGATTGATTACTGCTAAGGATGTTTGGTCTGAAAAGTTTCTCAATATATTCTTCTCATCTAGAAGAACAAAGAAGATCAGCGATAGGATATCAGATTTTATGCAGAATAATAGTGAATCCCTTACCCTAGCTTGGGAACGATACAAGGGATATATGCGAGATTGTTCACATCACCAACAACCCAATAAGATTAGTTGTTCATAATTTCATAGAACGATTAAGGCCAGACTCAAAGTCACTTTTAAATGCTACTGCTCAAGGATTTTTTTTTTTCAAGAGCTATGATAAGATTGAGGCTTTGCTCAACCTAATGTCCATAGGGAATAAAAACTATCAGGAATCCAACAGAGTGTTCACTTCCTCTACTCAGAAAATTCTAGGTAAGCTAGAGATAAATGATGTGTCATCCATAAGAGTAGACGTTTATCGGATTTACATATTGATGAAGTAGTGTTTGACATTACCAAAAAAGGGTTAAGTTCAACAAGTTCAACAAACTGTCCTATTATGCGATAAATCCAGAGAAAATGATGAATACTCAGGATGTTCTCTAAATCCTGAATCCATCTACTATGTGGGGTTACAAAATCATGGTCAAGGGTATCAAAGGAATAACTATGATTCGAACTATAGAAACCACCCAAATTTCTCTTGGGGTGGGAACCAGAATGCCCAAAAATAGTAGTATATGTAGTAAGCCCCATAAGTGAGTAGTTCTCTAGAAGAGACATCAACAGTATAATAACAACAGGCTCGATCACATATTAATATTGAAACTAAGAAAGCTATTACTGCCTTGCAACTTCAGATGGGGTAATTTACCACTAAACTTCACGCTAGACCTCAGAGTTCTTTGCCTATTGGTATTGAGAAGCCCAAATAAGTGATGACAATCACCTTGAGAAACAGATGAAAATTGCTAGATGCATGGCCTTCAAGGAGAAAGGTAGTCTCCTAGGAACACTTTCAGCTCCTACCTCCTTTTGTATAGAGATTGATTCCTACACCTAAGACACAACCCATGCCAAAACCTATACAAAATAAAGAAATAGAGAAAAATGATGTTGAGCATCCTAAAATTATGGTTGAAACACCTCCAATCATTTCCACAAAGATTCTAGAAGAGCAAGGATGATGATAGTTTAAGAAAGTACCTTGATATCTTCAAGCAACGTCATATTAGTACTCTACTAATTGATGCTCTAAGATATGTGACAAAATATGCCATGTATTTGAGAGATGTGATGGAATGCAAGAGGTACCCAAGAGAGTTTAAGAAAGTTTCACTTACTGAAAAGTGCAGTTCGTGGGTCTTGAGCATGCTCCATCAAAAGATCAAGGACCTTGTGAGTTTCAACTTTGCCATACAGATTAGTAAAAGTGATGCGAACCATGATTTATGTGATTTATGGGCATGTACTGATCTTATGACCTTATCTGTTCTTAAGACACTTAGTTTGAGAGATTCATGTCCTACTACTATTACTTTGTAGCTAGCTGACTGATCACATGTTTAACTAAATAGAGTGAAGATATGCTCATCAGAGTTGGTAAGTTTGTAATTTTTACTGATTTCATTATTCTTGATTTTGAGTTAGATGACAAGGTACCAGTCATTTGAAGCACCCATTCTTATCCACTAGTGGAGCAATCATTAATGTCAGAGAAGGTGAGATGAAGATGCGATTGCATGATAAGGAAATTTCATTCAATGTGTATAAAACACTCTCCACTCCCTCACATTACAAAGACTTATTTATGATCACAAAGGTGATAGAGAATAAGTGCAGGTTCACCAAGATTAAGCCTGCTGAACTAGAGTCCTTGAATATTGCCATAGACATATCTTAAGAGCAGAAAGAAAAATTGCTCAAGGTGATTCAAAAGCATGAGCAAGTGATAAAATGTCTTGAACATGAGCATACAGATGGTGAAGTGGAAAGAACGCGAGTGGGAGATAAAAGTGATAAACCTCTAAGAGTGAAAAACAGACAGAAGTTCAACCATAAGGAGAGAAAGCATATGAAAGAGTCTTGAACTGATACATGCATTGTGTCGCGATGTTAAATCAGGAGTTGATTGGGAAGCAACTCAATTTGTAATAGAGTAGTTTTATTTTTATTTTTATATTGTCACAGTTTGTTGTTTTTGTTATTTCAAATTAGGGGAAGTCTGAGTACCCAAAATTAAAGCTAAAAAGTATACTTGGAGAATAAGTATGGGGTCGTGTAACCCTTGATGGGAAGAGAAGAAACATACTGCTAGTTAGGCCATAGAGGGCCTTAGGGAGTATCTCAAACTCACTTTTTATCTTATTTATTGCTTTGAGGATAAAGCATGAATCTAAGTATAGGGTGAGATATCTTCCTATATGTGTTAAGAGTGACATATTCCATAGGTTCTTAAGTTTTTTTTGATTGCTAAGTTTGGATGAAAAATTGGAAAAAAGAAAAAAGGCTTAAAAAGACAAAAAGATTTTTTGTTTGTTTGGTCTTATTTAGGATAGCTTCTGCTTTAGATTTTTTGAATATTTAGAACATTAGTTGCGGAATACTTCACCCATCCCTTGATTTTTATTATGGCCTCGGTTCTTTTTTGATGGAGCCCTTTGAATCGGGTAACTTTTTATTTTTAAGAATTGTTTTTCAATTTTAGGAAAGGCTTTTCCAGATGATGAATGGTTGATGACCATCTTGAGGGATGTTAGTCACTTGGATTTAGGTATCCATGAGGTCCAGTTAAATGCTAGGTACTCAGGTTAGGTACTGAAATTGATCAAATGATGCAAGTTTTGATCTTTAATTCAAAAACCATGTTGTGACAAAGTGAATGACTTTTTATAAGATACCTAGGTTTTTTTATTGACTCATGTATGATTATTGGATTAATATTGAGATCTTGTTGTTGTCTACTTGATTGAGGGTCGATATGGATCAATCTTAAGTCAAACATGTGCGATGGGTGTTAGAAATTTTGTTGATATTCCATGCTTTTATACTGATGTATAGAGCTTGTTTGGTGTATTGGTAAGGCGAACTAAAGAATGCCTAGTTTGGGAAATGATATAGGCATTGTTTTGATTGGTTATTTTTTTTTTTTTGTACTTCTCATTACCTACGCGCAAGTGTTATTCCTAGTTAACCCCATTGAGTTGTAGCCTGTTCTTTTAGTAGCCACATCTGAAGCTGAATCCTTTTGTTCAAATTGACCTTGAATTTGATCCCAAAAATCTTAGGCACTTTGTTTGAAAAAAACAAGAGTTTGAAAGGAGTAAGAATGGGAAAATGAGAATGGTTGAAGCGAGATTCTTTAGCTGGATACCACAACCCCAAATCATTTGTCGCTTTAAAGTACCTTAAGATTCTTTTGATTGCATTCAAGTGAGATTCCTTAGGATTTGCTTGAAATATGACACATATTCTTACACTTAATACAATATCTGGCATGTTGGCTATGAGGTATAGAAGAGATCCAATAGTCCCTCTATACAGTTTCTGCTCCACCACTGTACCTATTCCTTCCAAGTATAACTTTGTTGTTATAACATTAGGAGTATCTATGACATTTGTATCTTCCATTTTAAACCTCTTTAGTAGCTCCTTCACATACTTTTTTTGATGAATCATTATTCCTGAAGGTGTTTGTTTGATTTAGAAACCAAGGAGGAAGTTCAGTTCCCCCACCATACTCATCTCAAATTCAGTGCTCATCAATTCAACAAATTCCTTGGTGAGTACTTTACTAGTGGCTCCAAAAATGATGTCATCAATATATACCTGTAAAATCAACAATTCTTTAACCTTGTTTTAATCGAACATGGTGTTATTAATTTTACATCTTGCATAACTATGGCTGAGAAGGAAATTTGACAGTCTTTCATCCATGCTCTAGGTGTTTGTTTAAGTCCACAAAGGGATTTGTCAAGTTTATAGACATGGTCAGGAAGGTCAATACTTTTAAAACCTAAAGGATGTTTGACAAGCACTTCTTCCTTCTACAACCCATTTAGGAATGCACTCTTCACATCCATCTGATGTAGTGTAAAATTCATGTGAGCAACAAAGCTATGAGAAGTCTTATTACCTCCAATCTTGCCACAGAAGCAAACGTCTCATCATAGTCTATGCCTCCTTCCTGATTATATCCTTAGACCACCAACCTTGCCTTATTCTTTGTAACTGTTCCATTTTTATCCTGCTTATTTCTGAACACCCACTTAGTTCCAATAATAGTTTTGTCCTTTGGTCTAGGTACCAAGTGCCACACTATGTTTCTCTCAAATTGGTTAAGTTCTTCCTATATGGCAATTATCCAATCAACATACAACAATACTTTATTGACTTTATTAGGATCAATGATGGACAGAAAGGCATTGAACACACTCAAATTCTTTAATCTAGATGTGGTAGTTATCGCAAATCTTAAATCAGTGAGAATATTCTCAATTGGATGTGACCCTTGGTACTTTGTATCCTCTAAGTACTAAGTCTTGTGATTCTTCAAATTGATCATCCCTTTTCAGTTGGTTGAGTCACAGCTTAAACACTCTGATCAGCTAAAGGTTATTCATCTAATTTGTTATCATTGTCAGTGGTAGGTACTACATTTTCTAGATCTATTTCTTTAACCTGTTCCTGCACAGTTGGTTCAGAAGTCCTTGGCAGTTCATCAATATCCTGCAAACTGTAGTTAGCCATCACACTGCTTTCATCAAAGATACTATGCATACTTTCTTCAATATACATAGTCCTTTTATTTAATACCCTATAAGCTTTACTATGTGATGAATATCCAAGAAAAGTTCCCTCATCACTTCTAGCATTAAATTTTCCTAACAGATCTTTTCCATTGTTATGAATGTAATATTTACATCCAAAGGCTCTCAAATGTGAGATGTTAGGTTTTCTACTTTTGAGTAATTCATAGGAAGTCTTTTCTAGAAGAGGTCTAGACATACATATATTAATAATGTAGCATGCAGTACTCATGGCTTCATCCCAGAATTGACTAGTAACATTACTAGACAGCATCATGGTTCTAGCTATTTTCTACAAGGTCCTATTCTTCCTCTCAACCACTCTATTTTGCTAAGGGGTTTTAGGTGCAGAGAAGTTGTGATCAAGACCATGTAAGGAGCAATAATTAACAAATTTTGCATTCTTAAACTCAGTTCCATGGTCAGATCTGATTGCAACCAGTTGATGATCAACTTTAATTTTCATTTTCTTTATCAAAGTACAGAATACATATTATCTTTAGAGGCAACAAATACTATCCAGGTGAACCTGGTGTAGTCATCAACTAGTACAAACACATACCTCTTTCCACCCCTGTTTCTTATCCTTATTGGACCACACATATCCATATGAACCAGTTCGAAGGACCTGGTAGAGCTTATTACCTATTTGGATTTGAAGGATGACTTCATCTGCTTACCTTGTGCACATGTTGCACAAACTTTATATTCTTTAAACTTAGTCTTAGGGAGACCAATTACCAAGTCCATAGATATGAGTTTGTTTAGCTGACATGGCTTGCATGCCCTAGTCTTTTATGCCACAATAAAGGATCACTATTTATCATAATAAAATATACAAGATCTCTAGCAGGAATGTTGGAGATGTTAGCAGTGTAAACATGCTTGTATCTTTGTCTAGTAAAGACAATCTCTCCAATTTTCAGGTTTACCACCTCCACACCAATAGAGCAGAGTGTTACCTTATTTCTTTTATTATAGAGTTGTGATATGTTGAGCAGGTTATGATTTATCCATTCAAAATGGTCCACTCTTTCCATAGAATGTTTTCCAGACTTACCCATTTCGCTAACACCTTTGATCTGACCCTTATGTCCTCCTCCAAAAGCCACCATTCCACCTTTTTCTTCAGCAAGTGAGAGGAACTTCTTCTTGTCCCCATTCATGTGTCTTGAGCAAGCACTATCCATGTACCAATTTTTCTTACTTCCCCTCACTTTTACCTAAAAGAACCAGAGGTTAGATTTAGAAACCCAGACAAGCTTGGTCCTTTCCTTTGATCAAAAGGATAAATTAAATCTCTATTGATCCATTTTGGCAGAATATTGACAGGTTTTTTCTTATGAACATACCTGTTGCTCTGAAGAGGTTCATTGACATGTTTTTTCTTATGCACATACCCGTTACCCTGAAGAGGTTCATTTTTCTTAACATGATTATTTTTTCTTTTTTAGGTAGCTTTAATATTCTTGTTCATTTGGCCTATTATTGCAGGACATGCTACCCTAGTGTAACCAGTGTTATTATAGTGTGTGCACATATCAATGTTCTTCTTTTGAGCTTCATCAAAGCCTATTTCAGCTCTAGCACTATGTGTGCTATTACTAAGTTGAGTCACAATCATTGAGGACTGAGTACATTTGTTTTCTCTTTTAAGCTCATATTTAGTTCTAGCTAGTTAAGATTTATTTTCCTATATTTTTCTTTTTCAGAATATAACTTATCTTTGGTCCTTTTAGATCCTGTTCACATCTGATTTGTTCATTACTGATCTGCCCTTTTCCCTTTCTAGTAACACTCATTTTCAAAATTTTAGATTTCAGAGATAGAGTGAATGAATCAAGTTGTTGAACCTATTCCTTTAATGAGAGATTTTCCTTTACCAGCTTAATTTTAAGATTTTCAAGATCAATGTAATCATATTTTAAATTAGTTAAGGAGGCCAATAGTTGATCTCTTTTCTCATTCAAATCCTCAAAGTTGTCAATGAGGCTTATCAGGAGTGAGGACAGTTTTTCTTAGAAAACAATTTTAACTTGTCCTTAAGGTCAAGAAGGTTTACCTTTTTTTTTTTTCAGTGTCTAATTCTGAGTCTGATCCTAAGGCTTCTATGACCATCAAAGTAACATATTCTATTTCATCCCCATCTGATCTGAACCTATTCCCCAAGTAATAGACATTGCCTTCCAAGTTTCCTTTTTATTTCTTTTGTTTGCAAGCTCCCTTTTCTTCTGTTCTTTTTTTAGTTTTTTCTTTTCTTCATTCAAGTTCCCACATAGGACAATCTTTAATCTGATGGTCAATTTTTTCACACTTGAAGCAGCCACCAGTTTGTCCTCTTTCTGCATTCATTTCTTTGTTTGATGGTGGTTTTTTCTCAAAGTTTCCACCTTTCTTAAAGAATTGTTTGAAGTTCCTGCTGATCAAGGCCATTTTCTCATTATACAGATGAAATCCATCACTCTCAGTTGTGTTGAGAGCCTTCGTCTTGTCCTTGCTTCCTTCTCCCTTCTTGGCACCATCAATATTCATCTCATAGTTCTTCAGGTTGCCTACTAGTTCATCCATGGTCATGTTTGTCAAAACCTTTACTTCTCTGATTGTGGTGATTTTAATCTCCTAAGACTTAGGTAGAGTCCTAAGTACTCTTCTACCTGTTCCTAAGTAGTGTATATTATCCTCAAGTGTCACACCCCAAACCCCATTCGAGGAGTGATTGGCACCCAAAGCCGATATGGCCCGAGAGAACCAATCTTTGCTCATGAATATTCGTATGCATAACCTCAAATGAATAACATACTGTCTCATGTCATTGAAGAAATGTAAAATGCCATACATATACATATATAAAACTTGGTCATTGGGGCCATCATGTCGCACTGAACGTACATATCTTACATCCATATACCCACATATGTCTACAAAAGCCTCTAACAGATGCATTGACCAAAACGAACTAAAGGTCGGGACAAGTTCCCTCTCTATACAATATGTACAATGCCAAAACATATGATCTACTGTGACTCGGAGAAGCCCCGAACTAACTGGAGCTCACCAATAATCAGCGAACAACTGGCAACCTACTGTGGCGGCCTACTAGTGCCTGCACCTGCAACATGTAAGGTAAGTCCCCCGAGGGGGTCAGTACGAAGAATGTACTGAGTATGTAAGGCCGTAAGAAAACTGCATCAATACATAAGAATTTCAATGGAAATAATTATAAGAGAATACTTTATATGGATAAACATCATCTTATATGTGGAACCATGTACTCCTCTTTTGTCATTGTTATTTTCGATCAATCAATCATATCCTTATCATTCATATAAAATCTTTCATATGGTACCTTTATTCAATGGATTCTTCCTTTGATTAACGCTCACTATCATTATTAGTCATTCAACATACATCCACTCTTTCGGTGGGTTAACATACATCCACTCTTTGGTGGTCAATGACATACATCCACTCTTGGGTAGGTCAACATAACATAACATTGCTTCCTTTTGTTTCATTATTCTTTACTTCATTTCTCTGTCTTTCATACTATGAGTTGTACCTTGATGATAGAAACATTCCCAAAACTTGAAACACAAATATACATTACTTCACATATTTGCTTTTGGGAGATTGGTACATTTACTTGTGAGAGATTGATACATATCTTGTGAGAGCTCGGTACATTTGCTTTTGAGAGATTTATGCATTTGTAGTCATAACATTATTGGAATATAACATTATTGGAAACATTGGACAATAATGTATGAACAAGACACATGAATAATAACCTCTATTGGAACCATTGAACATAACCTTATTGGACTCTCTTTACCTCATTACTCTTGTTGAGATAGTTCTCTTAGGATCTACAACATCCTGACAACTTAAGGACTTCCGTCCATAAATAAGAACTAGGTGGGTCATAATTCATCTAGGAGTAAAACACATATGAATAACAATATAAATCAACCTTAGTTGGAATACTATAGAACCCCTTTAGAATAGAACACTTTTGGAACCTTAGTATAATGAACAATGAAGAAGACACATGTGAATGGAAACTGCTCACCAACTAGAGATGCGATACCTTAGAACCTTATCAAACTTTTAGCATACTAGACAATGATCATGAGTCAACGAATGGGCCTGAGTCATATGATTCACCATTTACCAATGAGTAAGGTACATGTGAGTAACACTAGCCATCTACCGAATACGGAATACCACTTTGGAATCGTGTCCACCCTACATCTGTGATTTTCCTGTACTTTTGCCCCCAACCAACATATGTAACTTAATTTCTTTATCTTGAGAGATTGGTGTACTAACTTGCACATTACTTCCTTTATTACCCATATGAGATCATCACCCTATCGGTGGCCTATAATATCATACCGTTCATTACCTTATAGGTGGCATATAATATAATATCGTTCATCACCTTATAGGTGGCTTATAATATAATACCGTTCATCACCTTATAGGTGGCATATAATATAATACCGTTCATCACCTTATAGGTGGCATATAATATAATACCGGACATCCAGCTGATCAGTAGGCTATAATATAAACCAAACATCCAGCTGATCAGTGGGTAATAGTCATATGTATAATAATAATAATAATACCAGACATCCAACTGATCAGTGGGCTATAATATATACCGAACATCCAGCTGATCAGTGGGCTATAATATATACCGGACATCCAGCTGATCAGTGGGCTATAATATATACCGGACATCCAACTGATTAGTGGGCTATAATATATACCGGACAGCCAGCTGATCAGTGGGCTATAATATATACCAGACATCCAGCTGATCAGTGGGCAATAGTCATATGTATAATAATAATAATAATAATACCAGACATCCAGCTGATCAGTGGGCTATAATATATACCGGACATCCAGTTGATCAGTGAGCTATAATTATATATATAATACTAATGCCGTAACATAATGTTGGGATTGATCCATCCGAGCTTATGCCCCTTTTGATTGGTCCATACTCAATAAAATATAAAGTAACCATGTGTGCATCACTTCTTTACAGTCTTATTCCCTCTTCATAGTTATGAGAGTGATACATTATACCTCATAAGATTGATACTTTAACTTGTGTGAGATTGATACAATGATCATCATAACTTTATATGAAACTTTGGATCAATAATCAATGAGTGAGAGACATGTGAATAAACATTATTGGAAGCACAACATCATTTGAAACATAACACCACCGGGACCATTGGAACATAATCAATGAACAATAGATAAGAGTATAACCACTATTGGAACGTTGGAACATAATCTTATTGGGCTTTTAGAACATGAACCATGAATATGAGACCTGAGATTCATAATCAATCAATGAGTAGAAACATAGGGTAGTGACCGTTGACAACCGGATTTAGAATACCTTAGCACATTTCGGGATCGAACGAGTACTATGACAATGTGAACACCATATGTTTCAGAAGGATATAGAAGAGTAACCTTACATACCTTTACTTCCAAGTACGAGTACGAGTACACAAGTCTATATATGAACACAACAGTCCAGCTTCTTCCTTATGTTTCAGTCTACAATACAAGTCCACAATGAAACTCTTGTTAATGATCATTTACCGTACAAGCGTACAAAACGACAATGAACTATATGACCGCCATATAACTTCATTTCACTCCTTTAAATACAACTCAATGCATTATCATACCAACAACACCTTAACATTACACACATTAACCAAGATTTCATATAACAATAGCATTTCGCATCACACTTACCCTTGATGCCGTCTCATTTCCATTCCGTCACATTTACGCTTATCAATTTGCCTCATAACAACATATGAACATCTTTACATATTTAATACAGTCCAACATTCCTTCACACGACACTTTAAAGTCATTAAAACGACATCACAAGTTGATAATTATATCCATGAAGGGTATAGGGGTTTCGGGGGGCCAAAGAGATGCAAAAACAAGCAATTCGGAGTTCTGGGCCAATACGATAAGCCACCTACGACCGAAGGTGGATGACTTGCGTCTGAAGGTGACCTTTGGCAGTAGCCAGAGGCACCTGCGTTGGCACCTGCGCCCGTAGGTTCTTCGTCTGCGAGGGCGGGTTCCCGTTTTGGTCCGAAATGGTCTTTTTGGGGTCCTTTTTATGCAATGAATGGTCCATGATCATAAACAAACTTATTTTAACATATTTTGATCATATTATATGACAAAAATCAGCCATTATCTCACAACACAAATAACAACACCAAAACGACACTTTACGGCCAATCCGCCATCAAAACCATAACCAATTTCACAATAGAAATTCCAAACATTATGCACCATGACCAAACAAGGGGAGACTATAATCACATCTCACATGACAATATTGAATCCATAAAATTCATTTTCTTCAAGACCACAAGCCCATGTTCAAGTTTACAAGGCAAAACCATCCTCCAGATTAACAAACACATACACTTCACACATAGTGAACTTCTCACACTCCACCAACATAACCAACATAATATAAATCATTTTACATGCATAAAATATATGAAACCATAATAATATCCACTTACCAATACTCACCAAGTGATGATCCTTGGCCAAAAGGATGAAGGCTTAGGGTTTGCGTTGAGAGAATATTGTGGAAATTTCTAGACTTTGGCATGTGTAACCAAGTGAATAAATATAAAATTTTTGGTGCCTTTTATAGAACCTTAATGGTCATCTTTATCCATCTCTTGGTCAATACTTAATGGTTTGATTTGGTCAAAAGAAGAATGGATCATTTCCCCTTCATTTGGGCCATGTCTTTTGTGTCTTTTTGGGCCTCCCTTGAGCCCAATGGCTCAAGACTTATTTAGCCCACTAACTTTTGTGTATAATTTCTTATATATATATATAGGTTCCTCAAGTCACTCTTATCCATCTCTTGACATTAAATGCATGGTTGATTTGGTCAAATGGAAGATTGGAAGAATGGGTCAAATTGTTATATTGAGCCATGTCTTCTTGTTCATTTTGGGCTTCATATTTGGGCCCAATAATACAAGACTTATTAAATGCCCACATTTCAATACAAAAATTATCAATTCTCTCATGTTGTCATATTTCCATAAATGTACATGTAGTCGTATAGGTTCGGCAACGTACGGAGTGTTACACCTCCCACGAGGGTCTAATCCCTTGTACTAGGCCCAATATCAATTAACTCATCAATAACATTACATAATACATACCTTTGGCTCTCGACACTTAAGTAAATATTGTTCAACGTCATAAAATAGGATTTGGTAGGTACGGGGTGTTACACCAAGGATATCAATTCATTCACAATAGCGGTAAATCTAATAATTATATCCTGAAGTGACTCACCATTTTTCATCTTGATGGCCTCATATTTCGTACACAATCTAGCAATCCTGAACTTTCTTACCTGAGTAGTTCCTTTATGAGCATTGACCAGCATAGTTCAAATCTTCTTAGCAGTGGTACAACTAGAGATAGGATTGAATTCATCAGGTCCAAGTCCACACACAAGGATGCACTTGGCTTTGGCATTTTTCCAAGCATCTTGTTGTCAGCTTCATCATATTGATCTTTGGGCTTGGGAATGTCCTTAAATTTAGCATCCTTTGTTATAGGCATTTTTGGGCCATCAGTAACTCTGGTCCAAAGCTCATAGTCTTCTTCTTGAAGGAAATCCTCTATTCTTGTCGTCCACCATGAGTAGTATTGTCTATTAAATAGTGGTGTTCTGTTGATGTGCTTTACTTCACCATGTCCAAGAGGAGGTGCAAAATTCATAGTGATAGTAATCTTGTGTTATTAGACTCTACTTAAGATAACCTACTCTAATACCAATTGTTAGAATACAAACCCCCTAAATTTGCCTAAGAAGCAAGTTATTCAATCTGTTCTTTTCTTTATGTACTTTAACTGTGTAGAGTAAAACAAGTAAAATAACAACACAACAATTTATCATGGAAAACCCCAGCTCACAAAGGGTTTAAAAAAACATGACCTGTACTCTTTCAGGATTTAACCCAAACTCCACTAAATAATGAGCCTTAAAACAGTTTAGATTACAAAGCTTGCAATCCTAGGAACTAGACTCTAATTCCTATAACTTCTACAATCACCCTTGACTTTTGAGCCTGACTTCGAGTTGCCCTCAACTTAAAGTAAGCTCTAAACTATGAAATTAGAAGATTACAACTCAATAAAAATAATACAATCAGCTTGACTTAAGAACTGTCTAACATAAGACTATGGAACAGGTTCTTCAATCTCGTATCTTATGTTGGCTGCACTAGATTTTCATTTAGAACTCTCTCAACAATGAACAATCTCTTGTTGAATGTGTTCTACTTGTAGCTCTCTAGGTAAATGCATAAGGTTCTTTGTGAAACTCTATCTCTATTTATAGTGCTGCTATTGAGTCGTTCCTTGTAAGGAATCCCATTCCTTATTGGAGTTGATGCACCGACCTTACTTGAGATTTCCTTCCTTGTAGAGGTTCCTCTATGAGAGGAAACTTTATGCAAGATAGATTCTTTTACCTAGATTCTTTTACTTCACCACGCTCCACCCACTTTCTTTAATGCCTTTGCCATTTGGGACTCCATTTAGTTTACCTTCTCCTAATCCTAGTTGAACTTTACTAGAGAAAGGAATATGTCGTAGCAATATGTTTCCTGCATGTGCTCCACACATTTGTTAGTTATCAAAATCTCCTCACTCCCACAGCCTTGAAAGGTAGCTTAGAATAACATTGAGAGTTTGGCTCTTTTGCGATAGGTAGTTCTTGGGGATGTGGTTTGTCTGGGTATTTAGATCCAACAGACCAGGATTGGGTTCCTTCCTGATTAATTCGATGACCAGGGTAAATGTTTTCTATATTATGGGGTTGGATCATGCCATGTTGGACTTGTATTCGTCAGACCTATTTTTAATCTCCAGCTCCTCTCAGAACTCTTTTGTGGTATGGCCGTTCCTAGTGGCATTTGTCTGTTGCCTCCTGAATTGTTGGAAGCCATTTGGACTAGTGTACTTTGAAACTCCTGCACTCTCTGATCTTGTGCAGCCATGTAGTCCATCATGGATTTATGTTGAGTGACAAGAAGCACTAAAATGTCTTTGAGACTGCCCAAATCACTCTGGCCTTCATCTGTTTGTGACTCCACTTCCTCTGAACTCTCTTCCTTGTCCCTCTTTGCACATTCACGTTGGCCAGATTCAAATCCTCAGTGTCAAATTATGTTCCCTTAGGAAGGGAGCTTTGCCCATCTTGAAAGTTTTCTTGGTCTACTGCCTCATATGGGGTTTGCGTATCGATCACATTCTCATTGTATTTATTTTTATTGCTTTGGTTTTTGTTTTCCATAGGTGATTCCCGTAAAATTAAAATATTCAAGCTAATAAGGTAATATAATAGTGAGTTAAACCAACACATAACTATACTAGCCCCAGGGTGAGCATCAAACTATTTAGCAAAAAATGGTATAATTGAACTTGTAATGAGGTCAAGGACATGCGTCTTGATTTAAATCGTTAGATTTGATTTTTAGCATTTAGATATGTTTGTTAAAGAAATAAATGAAGGTAAAATAAGCAAATAAGTAAAGCCAGATGGAGCAAGTGGGTCTCCGATGATGATTGCTTGCACTGGAGCTGGTGTACAAGTGATATTAGATCCGAGATCACTTGAGTATGTAAAGGTTTTAAAATATAGACTTAATGAAATATGGAAAAGCTTGAAGTACAAGAAAATAAATGCACTACTGTTGTACTGTTTAATATCATGTGTTCTTATAACTGTGTTAGAATTACTATTTATAGGTTATAAAGGTCATTTGTCAACCAATAGAAAAGCTCCCTTGAGACATAAAGTACTATGACCAATAGGTGCTGTCTACGTGGAGGTGTCGTTAGTATTGCCAACTAATAATCCTCTGCTGTGATAAGGATATTGTACTATCATATATGGCGGATCCGTCCCTTTTGTCCTTTTTGCCACATCATCAGGACACAAGTCCTTTTCTATCTTCGGGCCACTAGTTCCAGCCTTCTTTTCCGATAACGACCGTTCTTGGGATTTCAGAAGCTAATTGAGACCGATCTCTCCGAACTCGTCTTCGAGACCAGTTTGCTTCAACAAACCAATTTCCTTGAGCATCCCCTCTGGTGGTGCCATTTGCCAATTTTTAATTGCGCCACATATAAAAGCTGCTTTTTGTCCAATACAAATATTTACGCATCAAACACAAGAAAATAAATAAGAAATCCACTTATTTTCCTAAAAAATATTTTACAATGGAAAATATTTTTCCACCGAATACACCATAAATATGTTAAATTTATCCGGTTATAAGTTTACCATTAATAGCGTTTTAGTATTGTGGCATCTTATCTAAGTTATATATATGCATTATGATATTTTGAAAAACTGTTAGATTACAAAACATAAATACTTTATGTGCAAGCTTCTATCAACAAGTTCATGGGACATAGTTTGTCTTAGCATTGTACAATCATTTGAAAATCGCATTCTACTTAAGAGAGAAAGAAATATATATTACGGTCTTTGTGCTATATATTTTGGACCATATGATCATCGTGACGATCACTACCAACTTGTTAGTGCATAAAACGTAATCCACACATATGGGACCATAGCGTACAATATGTGGTTCATGTCCATTGACGGATGCAACTTTCTAGCATTGGTTCATCTGAATTTTATATTTTCAATGCGAAATATAAAGTTATATATATAAAAAATTATCAAAATTATTTAGGTTTGAACCCATAATTTTAACTAGAAATATACATAATAGATTTAATGATAAAAAATCTTAAATGTTTGAATTTATAAAATTTAAATCTTTATTCTGCCTCTTCATGTCTTCACAGATGTACATATTAGGAATTGACAACACCGGGCATGTAACTAAGCAAATTAATAATGTTCAAACTGTTAGATTAATAGCCTAATACTTGAAAGTGGTGACCTGTTAATTATCTTGTCTTTGATGGACGATAAAATAAAGAAAAAGCTTATTTAATTGGTTTCCAAAAATGCACGTTGAACCTCTACTCCTTCTTAGTTGGGCACATTTCATTTTATACGGTGATTAAAAAATCATAAATAAAATGATGAATTTTACTTTTTTACCATTTACATATATTAATGATATTCATTGGGCATAAAAATGGACATTGGAATTGTAATTAATTATAGGGGTAAACTGGAAAAAGATTAATTAATTTTGTCTTGATTTAGTAAATGATCAACTAATATAAGACATTTATTTTTAGTAAGATAACCAACTAAAATGAGACGGAGGGAGTAATTACCTACTTGGGGCAAGTTATTAGTAAGAAAAGGATTAATTAGTATTAGTTAGATAAACAATTACATTTAAAGTAAAGTTAGGCGGATAGAACAATAAAACACAAGGAAAGAACAAGGACTCTCTCCGAGGATGAGTAACGAGGAGCCTATAATTAAAAGACCCCTTTAAGTTTCTGTAGAGAAAAAAATGAAGAGTTTTTTTCTAAAAGGATATAACCGGCCTCTTCTTGGTTTAAGGGAAATTTGTTACTCTCTCCGTTTACTTTTACTTGTAAACTATACCAGAAATAGATTTTTAGTTTTACTTATCACTTTGAACATGTCAAGAAAAGACATTTTTTGTCATGTTTTTGTTGTTTCCTTCACCCGTAAAAACCAGAATATTGATGAAAATGGTAGTTCTAAGCCCACATTTAAACTCTATTTCCTTAAAGAATATAATCCCCTCATAATAGCCCAAGATTTGGATTAATTCCTCCCAGGATAGAATAGAACACTATTCAGCAAAACCAGCAATGGAATTTGCTGAACTTCGTCGAACTCAACTAATGGAGTAAATCACACTTACTTTGATTTCTCTTGTAGAGAAGAAAGTTTTTGACTTGTGAAAATAATATTTTGTATATCCTTCATTTGAGGAAAACATAGGTATTTATAGTCTAAGAGGTGGTGCTTCAGAAGAGAAACAACGGTTGAAGAAAAGACACACTGTTTCGAACCGACACCTGACCTGCGCCCGCAGGTGGCCACATACAGCCACAGGTCAGCGTTTGGCACAAAAACAGTAGCTACTGGTTTGGCCTGCGCTGGTTACCTGAGTCCTCAGGTGCCACATACGCGCGCAGGTCGCCAATTCGGTTTCAACCAGTGCGTCGAAGGGCCGCTTCCCTTCGAGGTGCGTTGTGACATGCATCCCCATTCGTTCATGTGCGTCCGCATATAGAGAAATGATTTCCTATCATATTTTTTAGATTAAACTATCAATAACTCTCAAGTTTCAAGTGAACTTTGTCCAAAAAGATAGTCTCTCGATCGTTTCCCAAATCCAAATCCAAATCCGAAGCCGAAGCCGAGCGAGCGACGACGGCGACGGCGCGAAGCTTGTCTTGTTCTTGCCTCATTATCCACATGAAGGAGTGTGTTCCAATATATACATAAGAAAGTCTATTTCTCTCACCAATGTGGGAGAACTTCACTTCCTTAAAGTGAAGATACACCTTCACTTTTCCCTCATGTTTTTCCCTCTATTTTTCATTCACTTTTTATCAACCAAACCCAACAATCCCCCACATGAATGGTGAATGACTATTTTATATAAAAACTTGTGTGATCTACAAATAAAGATCAATCGCATCTGGGTAAATAGGTTTCCCCTTGAACTTTCCATAGTGAGCATACGTCGGGTAGCCTTGGTCAATCGGTAGATTTGATATCCTTGAACCGTCGAGCTTTTACGTATACCTAGACAACATATGTCACACAATCAACCCTTAACCTTTCTTGGTTCTCATTGTTTTGTTCATTTCAGCCATGAACACGTCCTGGTTTCATAAGTGCGTAGAGAACTGGCCTTACTCTTATTCTCCTTGAAGCGGCTTCCACTTCACACTCACATAGGTGATTCCTAAACGTTTTATCCTATAGACAAACTATTTGGTCATACCTGCCAAACTTGGAAACCATTAAAAAGCTTCAAACCTTAAGTTTTATCCTTGTTTCTTGAACATTTTCATATCATGGAAATGGATATACTTTTAGTGACAATGCTGAACCGTTATTCGTAACTTTGTTTGATCTCCTTGAACCTAGACCTTGGGATCTCCATTTAACTAGGTAGAGTTAGCATTACAACGACTTGTTCTAGGCCATAAACCCATTCCCTTTGATGATTTATCAACCGCCTCTCTAGTTAGGCCTTTTGTAAGTAGATCCGACATATTATCCTTTGACTTCACATAGTCAACTGTGATAATTCCACTAGAGATTAATTGTCTAATGGTATTATGTCTTCGTTGTATGTGATGAGACTTTTCGTTATACATAACATTTTTAGCTCTTTCTATTCCAGCTTGACTATCACAATGTATGCATATAGGAGCCACTGGTTTTGCCCACAGAGGAATATCTTCTAAAAAGCTCTATAGCCACTCTGTTTCTTCACCGGCCTTATCTAAAGCAATAAACTCAGATTCCATTGTAGAGCCAGCAATACACGTCTGTTTGGATGATTTCCAAGAGACTGCTCCTCCACCAAGAGTAAACACATATCTACTTGTGGATTTCACTTCATTTGACTCGGTGATCCAATTTGCATCACTATATCCTTCAATTATCACTGGATGTTTGTTGTAATGCAAAGAATATTCTTGAGTATGTTTTAGATACCCCAACACTCTCTTCATTGCCATCCAATGAGTTTGGTCGGGATTACTTGTGTACCAAATTAATATTTTTTAATAGCACATGCTATATATCGTTGCGTACAATTCATGATATACATCAAACTTCCCAACACTCTTGCATATTTAAATTGTGACTTGCTTTGACCTTGGTTCTTTGTGAGAGCAAGATTCACATCAATTGGAGTTTTGACAACTTTGAAGTTCAAATACTTGAATTTTTCAAGTACTATGTTGATGTAATGAGTTTGAGACAAATCTAGACCTTGAGGAGTCCTAAAAATTTTAATTCCTAAGATCAAATCTGCAACTCCTAAGTCTTCATATCAAACTTGCTAGCAAGCATACACTTAGTAACATTTATGTCAAAAATGTCCTTACTCATTATCAACATATCATCCACATACAAACACACAATTAAAATGTGATTAGGAGTGTTCTTAATGTAAACACATTTATCACATTCATTGATCTTAAATCCATTTGACAACATGGTTTGATCAAATTTTGCATGCCATTGCTTGGGCGCTTGTTTTAGTCCATAAAGCGACTTAACAAGTCGACACACCTTCTTTTCTTTTCCTGGAATTACAAACACTTCGAATTGTTCCATGTATATTTCTTCCTCCAATTCTCCATTTAAGAAGGTTGTCTTCATATCCATTTGATGAATTTAAAGACCATACACGACGGCTAACGCTATCAACATTCGAATAGATGTGATTCTTGTTACCGGTGAGTACGTGTCAAAATAATCAAGACCTTCTCGTTGTCTGAAACCTTTGACAACTAGTCTTGGCTTACATTTATCAATAGTACCATCATCTTTCATTTTCCTTTTGAATATTCATTTAGAACCCAATGGTTTGTTTCTGTAACACGCCGTACGTTTCTGAACTTACGCGACTACCCTAATGTTCATGGAATTAATTAAGTTGTTATAGATGGTATATTATTTATGGAGGTTATTGGGCTAAACTAATCATGTGTTAATAGGCTCAATAAAGGCCCAATAATTGAGCAAAAGACATGGCCCAAAATGGGTAAATGATCCATTCTTGCTTTGACCAAAGTAAACCCTCAATTATTGACCAAAAGTTGGCTAAGGATGACTTCAAGGGCCTATATAAAGTCACAAAAATCAGATTTTAATCCACAAAACACACATGCCATTTCTAGACATTTCCAAAGATATCTCTTTTCATCCAAACCCTAAGCAACTATTCCCTTTGGACAAGATCACCTCTTTGCAAGCTTTGGTAAGTGTTTAATCTTATGGTTTCATATATTATATGCTTAAGAAGGTGTATAAATCATGTTGGCAAAGTATTGGACAGTCCACTATGGAGGTCAGCCCAGAACTCCATTTTGATTGTTTTTGCTTCTCTTTGACCCCCCAAGGCCCCTATACCCTTCTTGGATGCAATTATCAACTTGTGGTACTTTTTAAATGACTTTAAATAAGTGGACCGGAGGTATTTTGAATGGTATCAATTATGGATTGTCTTTAATGTGTTATTCTGAAAGCTATGGAGATGACTTGATGGAGTAAATGCGACGTGGTGTTAATGAGGAAGTGTAAAGTATAAATTTGGTGTGAAATACTATTGGTTTATGATGTGTTGGTTGATGTGTGGCATGTTGTGGTGTTGTTGGTATGGTAATGCAGTTAATGGTATTGTACTGGGTGCAATGACGTTATATGAAAGTCATGTAACTCATTGTCGTCTTATGTACTTGTAATGTCGTTAGTTGTTAACGTGAGTTCCGTTATGTACTGGTGTTATAGAGTAAAACGTAAGGAAGGAGCTGGATTATTGTAATCACATATAGGACTGTATATTCATATTGAGACGATAAGGTATGTAAGGTTACTCTTTCCGTATCCTTCTGCAACACATATTGTTCACATTGTCATTGTACTTGTTTCATTCCGAAGTGTCCTAAGGTATCTCATTTCAGGTTTTCATCTATTGTTATTCACATGTTCCTTATTCATTGATCAATTGTCAGTCATGTGTCACATAATTGAAGACTTTGTTCCAATAATGTTACGTCCTAAGTTCCAGTAATGATGTTACAACCACCAATGTATCAATCTCACATAAGTAAAGGTATCAACCTCACAAAAGTAAAGGAAAGAAGTAATGCATAGATGGTTACTTTATGATTACTTTATGGTTACTTTATGGTTACTTTATATTATATTATGGCCCACCGATAAGGTAGATAATTGTTGATATAATACATTATATTATGTTATGGCCCACCGATAAGGTGGATGATTGTACTATAGCCCGCTGATTAGCTGGATGAATGGTATATGGCCCATTGATCAACTGGATGAATGGTAATAATGATGAATGTAAAAGCAAAGAAATTATATCACTTGAGTGAAAGTATGTTATTTGAATGAAAGTATATCACTTGAATGAAAGTATATATGAATGATAATGATATAAATGATTGATCGAAACTGAAAATAACGAAAGCAATGTACATGGTTCCACATACACAGAACAGAGGTTTATCCATATCGAATACTCACTTTTACTTGATATCATTGAAGTACTTATGTATCATACAGTTTCTTGCAGCCTTACATACTCAGTACATTCTTCGTGCTGACGTCCCTTGGGGGACTTACCTTAATTGCTGCAGGAACAGGTACTAGTTGTAACACCCCGTACATTTCCAAACCTAGTTGATTGGTGGTCTAGGGCATATTTATATTCCTCATTGCCAACTTTGAACCATGTTTACCTTAGTTTTGAGAGCAATAAGTACGTATTTTGTATTGTTTTTGATGGAATATTTGATATTGTGCTAATAAATGTGATTAGACCCTTGTGGAGGAGTTTGCAACTTTTTGGAGCATTTTTGGAGTGAAAAGTGAGGCTTGAAGGACTTCAAAGCAAAGGATCTTAAACATAAGAGGCAAGCTAAAGATTTGAACTTGAAGAATCCAACCAAATCCGTAAAGAAAAGTCAAAGAAAGGAAGAAACTCAGAGTTTAAGTGTCAGGCGCGCCAGGCAACGTGTCGGGCCACTTTTGACAAAATTTTTTATGGAATGGGCTGCAGAGACGCGCACCAGGCAGCATGCCGGGCCGCTTTTGACAGAAATTTTTATGGCATGGGCAGCAGAGGGGTGCGCCAGGCAGTGTACCGGGCCGCTTTTTGCCAAATTTTTTCTCCGACCACCAGTCTATCAATAGGGCTCTTGGGTTATTGTATCATTAATCCATATTGGTAGGACTACTCTTGGGCGATTTTGGCATCCAAAATAGGGTTAATTCTTCTTTCTTTTTATTTTATTTTATTTTTATAATTTATGTTAAATTAAGCCATGAGTGGCTAAAATCGCTTATTCTTGGGGTTGAGGCTACAAAAAGGAATCTCGTGAGTTGAATATTATCTTAACATTTATGGAATTCTTTAAACTTGAGATAGTGTGTGGATCATGTATTAAATTTGGTGGGCTGAATTAACATGTGTTAATGGGCTCAATTTAAGGCCCAAAATTAAGTCATAAGACATGGCCCAAATGGGGAAAAATGAACCATTCTTATGTTGACCAAGTAAACATAACATTTATGACTAAGTATGTGGCTAAGTATGATCATGAGGGCCTATATAAAGGCACAAAAATCAGATTTTATTCCACAAAACACACATGCCATTTCTAGACATTTCCAAGATATTTCTTTTATCTCTCAAACCCTAAGCCATCACTCCCTTGGACAAGATCATCCTCTTGTAAGCTTTTGTAAGTGTTTACTCTCACGGTTTCATATATATTATATGTTAAGATGGTGTATAAATCATGTTGGTTATGTTGACAAAGTGTTGGACAGTTCACTATGTGTAAAACTGTCTACTTTTCAATCGGTAAAAGGCTTTGCCTTATAAACGTGAAAGGAGACTTGTGGTATTGAAGGAAGCGAATTTGATGGATTAAATATCAACACGTAAGATATGGTTATGTCCTTAACTTGCTTTTTCTATGTGTATAACTTGTGGGATTGTTGTTATGAAACGTATTGAGGTGACTTGATGAAGTAATTGTGACGTAGTGTTAATGAGGAAGCGTAAAGGATAAACTTTGTGTGAAATCCTATTGGTTTATGATGTCTTGGTCAATGTGTGGAATGTTGTGGTATTTTTGGTATGACAATGCCAATTGTATTGTAAAGGGTGAAATGACGTTATAGGGCAATCATGTAACTCATGGTCGTCTTATGAACTTGTAAGGTAGTTAGTTGTTAACGTGAGCTCCGTTATGTACTTGTGTTGTAGAGTTAAATGTAAGAAAGGAGCTGGATTATTGTATTCACATATAGGAATGTGTATTCATATTGGGAAGAAAAGGCATGTAAGGTTACTCTTTCCATATCCTTTTGCAGCACATATTGTTCACATTGACATTGTACTTGTTCCATTACAAAATGTCCAAAGGTATTGTCATATAGTATTACTCACAGAACCAATTGTGATTCACATGTCTCATGTTCATTGACTAATGTTTCAAAGTTCCAATAATGTACAATCACCAATGTATCACTCTTCTAATGAACGAATGAAGTAATGTATAATTGTTTGTATATTCTTGAGTGGCATCCCAGGGGTGGAATAAACACCTAGCTTGGGTCAATCCTAATGTCATGGGTGGTATCCCAGGGGTTCAAATACCTAGCATGGTTCGATCCCAATATCACAATAACATCCCAGGGGTGACAGAAAAGCCTACATGGGTTAATCTCATCCCAGGGGCGACAGGAAATCCTAGCATGGGTTAATCATATCCCAGGGGTTAAAATACCTAGCATGGGTTATCCTCTTTTACCACTGATCAGTTGGTCATTTGTTTATTATATGCTTAGCAATTTTCTTAATGCAAAGAAGGATAAAGTTAAGTAATGAACGATAATAATGAATGAATGAAAAAGTAAAGAAAGTAATGAAATCAATGTACATGGTTCCACATATACAGTATGGTGGTTTATTCACATTGATTACTCACTTGTATTTGATCTCATTGAAGTTCCTATGTATGATGCAGTTTCTCATAGCCTTACATACTCAGTACATTCTTCGTACTGACGTCCCTTGGGGGACTTACCTTACTTGCTGCAGGCACAGGTGCTAGTAGACCTCCACAGTAGGCTGTGAGTCATCTACTGATCATTGGTGAGCTCCAGTTTGGTTCGGGACTTTTTGAGTCACATGTGTACATGTTGGTTTTGGTACAATATGGATGTTGTATAAAGTGGGGACTTGTCCCGACTTTAGGTTTGTTATGTATATGCATCTGTTAGAGGCTTTGTAGACGTACATGGTGAGATGAATGATAGAATGTATGCCCATTTTGACTTAGTGGCCCTAACGGCCAAGTTTCGTATATGTATATATCATATGTTTTCCATGACTTCCGCCATTAGCATCTTGTATCTATATGTGATAGTGATGTTCCTTGAGTGACATGCATACGAATGTACATGAATGAAGATTGGTTCTCTTGGGCCTTACCGGCTTCGGGTGCCAGTTCGCCCCATTGGAATTCGAGGCATGGAACTAGTAGACCTCCACAATAGGCTGCGGGTCATCTACTGATTATTTGTGAGATCCAGTTCGGTTCGAGGCTTTCTGAGTCACATGTGTACATATTGGTTTTGGTACTGTATAACTGTTATATAAAGCGGGGACTTGTCCCGAATTTAGGATGGTTATGTAAATATATCCGGTAGAGGCTTTGTAGAAGTTGTTAGACATTGAAGGCATGTATGTCCATTTTGAATTGATGGCCCAAACGGCCAAGTTTCATATATATCATATGTTCTCCATGACTTCCGCCATTGGTATCTTGTAATTAAATAAGATAGAATATTGTTCACTCAGAGACATGCATACGAATGTACATGAAAGAAGATTGGTTCTCTCGGGCCTTAACGGCTTCGGGTGCCAGTCTGCCCCATTGGAATTCGAGGCGTGACAAAAGTGGTATCAGAGCAGGTCGTCCTAAGGGTGTCTACAAAGCCGTGTCTGAGTAGATTCTTGCTTATGGATGTGTTGTGCACCACATTTATAAGTAGAAGGCTACGGGACATTTAAGAGTTGTTTCTTTTCTCCATTTCTAGATCGTGCAATAGAGCCAATGATGTAGGTGGAATCATATCTAACCATTGTAATTGGTTTTCCTTGTTATAGTAAAATGCCGATTGCAAGATGAGGTAGGGGCACAGGTAAGCAGGTAGATGTGCTTGTCGGAGAAGAAATGAGTAAATCACTACTTGACCAAGCTAGTCAAGGTGGGGCTGACACTGAGTTTGCATCGCGGGCTTCTTCTACTTTTCCAGCTCTAGAAGAGACGAGGAGGAGAGAAGAACCTACCGAACCACCTATTAATGCTACTGAGTAGGATCTAAGAAATACAGTGCAAATGTTGACCCGTATAGTTGTTGTACAAACTCAACGACAAGTTGGTCCAATGACAAGTGAAGATGGTGCGGCTAGAGTATCTAGTCGGCGGACACAAGATTTTCTGAAATTAGATCCTCTCACATTCACTGGGTCAGATCCGAATGCATACCCATAGGACTTTGTGGACCAAATTCAAAGGGCTCTAGAGGTTATGAATGTGACCGGTATAGAAACAGTGGAACTTGCGGTATATAGATTGAAAGGAGAAGCTATATTGTGGTATGAAGATTGGAAATGATCGAGGGGTATTGGAGCAAATCCAGCTAATTGGGAAGAATTTAAAACGACATTCCTTGATTATTATCTTCCATATGAGGTCCTAGAGGCTCGTGCAGACCAATTTTTAAATCTTCGCCAAGGGAATATGAGTGTCAGAGAGTACAGTTTTCGGTTTAACTCTTTGGCTAGGTATGCTCCAAATGTGGTAGCTACTATGGCCGACAGAGTTCATCAGTACATGGACAGATTGGAGCCATATTTGGTGAGGGACTGCACCATTGCTGCTTTGAATAGAGATATAGTTATAGCTAGAATACAAGCCTTTGCACAGAAAATGGAGGATCAGAGGCAAAGAAGAAGGACACAAGAAGTTGAAGGAGGGCCGTCTAAAAGGGCTAGATCTATGGGACCGGTTATGGCGTCCCAAGGAGAATTTAGGCCTCGGGTTTTTCCTAGACCTTCTAGACCATCATTTTCTTACCCTACAGCAGGTACTCTAGCTCAATTTTGAGGGTTTAGAGGTGGTCAAGCTGGGCATAGTAGTGGTACTCGGGGTTCACAGATAGTGGGGTATCGAGAACAAGGAAGTATGAGCCAATTGAGGTCTTTTCGTCAGATGTGCCAGCGTTGCGGGAAGTTTTATTCAGGTGAATGCTGGTTTGGAATGAATGTTTGCTTTTGGTGTAGTAAGTCAGGGCACATGATGATAGAGTGCCCACAGAGGGCCACTGGTAGTATGACACAACCTACGGGATCAACCGTTGCGTTATCCTTGTCAGGTGTACAACCTGCTGGCCGTGGCAGAGGTGCTAGTGAAGAAAGCTAGTTCTAGTGGAATTCAGAACCGTACCTATGCCTTAGCGGATCGACAGAATTCGGAGGCTTCTCCTGATGTAGACACAGGTACAGTATTCATATTTTTACATAAGGTATATGCATTTATTGACCCGTATTCTACATTATCATATGTTACTCCTTTGATTGCAGAAATTTTTAATTTTTTTTAGAAAACCAGAATTACTAGTTACGCCATTTGAAGTCTATACACCAGTTGGTGAATCTATTGTAGTTAAAAGAATATATCATAATTGTATAGTAACTGTTTGTGGTTATGATACACTGGTTGGCTTCTTGTTAGGCCATAGTGGATAGAATGTTCTTGAATGGAAGGGTAATGTGGGAGCACCGAGAGGTAAATTTATTTTCTATCTCAAGGCAAGGGAAATGATACCCAAAAGAGTACATATGTCACTTAGTAAGAGTGAAAGATACTGATGTGAAGCCACTAACTCTTCAATCGGTTCCAGTAGTAAAATGAAATTCTTGAGGTATTTCCTGAAGATCTTCCGGGTTTGCCTCCAGAACAGAAAGTAGAGTTTGGTATTGACGTGATTCCAGGCACTCAGCCTACCTCTATTCCTCCGTATAGAATGTCCCAGCAGAGTTACGGAAATAAAAAGAGCAATTTAAAAGATTTACTGGAAAAAGGGATACATAAGACCTAGTACGTCCCCTTGGGGTGCACCAGTATTATTTGTACTAAATAAAGATGGCACGTTGAGAATGTGTATTGACTATCAGCAATTGAATAAGGTGACAATTAAGAGTAAGTATCCCCTCCCTAGAATTGATGATTTAATTGACCAATTACAGGGTTCCAAATATTTTTCAAAGATTGTTTTGAGATCGGGATATCACCAGGTAAGGGTTAGAAAAAAAAGATATACCCGAGATAGCTTTCCGAACACGTTATGATCACTATGAATTTCTAGTTATGCCATTTGGGCTAACCAATGCACCAGCAGTTGTTAGGGATTTGATGAATAGGGTGTTCACGCCATTTTTAGATGTATTCGTGACCGTGTTTATCGATGACATTCTGGGTTATTCAAGATCACAAGAGGACCATGCTAATCACTTGCGGCAGGTGTTACAGATTCTTCGTGATCGTAAGTTATATGCAACGCTCTCTAAGTGTGAATTTTGGTTAAAATCTGTAGCATTCTTGGGTCACATGGTATCAGATGAAGGAATAAGGGTTGATACACAAAAGATAGAAGCCGTGAAGAATTGGCCAAAACCTACGACGCCTACAGAGATTCGTAGTTTTCTTGGGTTGGCAGGCTATTACAGAAGGTTTGTTGAAGATTTTTGCTTCCATTTCAGCACCCTTAATAAGATAACACACAAAGCAACCAAGTTTCAGTGGAATGATGCATGTGAGAAGAGTTTCCAAGAGCTGAAAGATAACTTGTCTTCTACACCTGTATTAGTACTTTTCGAAGGCACAGAAGGGTATACATTATATTGTGATACTTCAGGAGTTGGCTTAGGATGTGTATTGATGCAACACGGTCATGTAATAGCTTATGCCTTAAGAAAATTGCGTCCACATGGAAGAAATTATCCAACACATGATCTTGAGTTAGTAGTTGTGATATGTGCTTTAAAAATATGGCACCACTATTTATATGGGGTTCACGTTGATATATATACTGATCATGAAAGTTTGTAGTATATTTTTAAGCAAAAGGACCCATACTGAAGACAACAAAGGTGGCTGGAATTACTAAAAGAAGATGATAGTGATATCTTATACCATCCGGGAAAAGCAAACGTGGTAGCTGATGCGTTAAGCCAATTAGACAGCTTGGGGGCTCGTCTTCTTAAAACTCCAGATGAAAGAATTATAGTGTAAAATGTGGCAGAGTCTTCACTTGTAGCTGAGGGAAGGAAAAGCAATATGCAAATCCTATTTTATTTCAGTTGAAAAAAAATGTACAACAAAGTTCGACAAAGGTATTTGAGCTTACGCAAGGGGGAATACTTCAATGACAAGGTAGATTTTGTGTACCAGATATAGATGAGCTAAGCACATCATTCACGATATTCTATTCATTCGGGAGCAACCAAAATGTACCATGGTTTAGAAGAGATGTATTGGTGAGGCAATATAAAGAAGAAGAACATTGCAAAATTTGTAGCTCATTATCCGAATTGTCAACATGTAAAAGTAGAGCATCAGAAACCTAGAGGTTATATGCAATGTAGGAATCTTCCAGTTTGGAAGAGAGATATGATTAGCATGGGTTTCATCACAAGTTTACCTCGTACATTTCGGAAATTTGATTCCATGTGGGTGATAGTTGACAGGCTTACCAAGTAGCACACTTTTTACCTGTCAAGACCACTTGTACAGCTGGAAATTATACAAGGTTGTATGTTAAGAGATAGTGTGATTACATGGGATTCCAATTTCTATTATATCAGACAGGGGAGCTCAATTTATTGCACACTTTTGGAAATCTTTTCAGAAGAGTTTGGGAACCCAAGTGAATTTAAGTATGGATTTTCATACATAGACAAATGGGCAAGCAGAACATACTATTCAAACACTTGAAGATATGTTATGAGCTTATACAGGTGACTGGGTATTTGTGAAAGTATCACCAATGAAAGGGGTAATGAGATTTGGAAAGAAAGGAAAGTCGGCCCTATATAGCGATCCACATAAGATTGTTCGACGATTTGGTCAAGTCGTGTATGAATTTGAAATACCCCAAGAACTCTCCACGGTTCATCCAGTTTTTGATAGTTCGATGCTTCAAAAGTACATAAGAGATCCATCTCGTATGGCTCCCATGGAAGAGGTACAAGTTACGGAGGATCTCACCTGTGAAAGAGACACCTATTGCCATTCTGGGTCGACAAGTGAAGAGGTTAAGGAATAAAGAAATAGCTTCCGTGAAAGTACTTTGGAGGAATCAGCAAGTAGAAGAAATCATATGGGAAGCCGAAGAAATGATGAAGTCGAGATACCCGTATTTGTTTCAAACGGAAGAAAAAAGTTCAAGGTGCAGAATTGGAGCAATAACAAGTAAGTCTTTACAAAAAATATGTGTATATAGTAACATGAAGGATAAACTGAGACCTAAATTTGTGTAAATGGGATAATGTTACTAACATTCGAAGACGAATGTTTCTAAGGGGGGAAGGATGTAACACCCTGTACATTTCTGAACTCACAAGACTACCCTAATGTTCATGGAATTAATTAAGTTGTGATATATGGTATATTATTCATGGAAGTTATTGGGCTAAACTAATCATGTGTTAATGGGCTCAATAAAGAACCAATAATTGAGCAAAAGACATGGCCCAAAATGGGTAAATGATTCATTCTTGCTTTGACCAAAGTAAACCCTCAATTATTGACCAAAATTTGGCTAAGGATGACTTATAGGGCCTATATAAAGGCACAAAAATCATATTTTAATCCACAAAACACACATACCATTTCTAGACATTTCCAAAGATATCTCTTTTCATCCAAATCCTAAGCAACTATTCCCTTTGGACAAGATCACCTCTTTGCAAGCTTTGGTAAGTGTTTAATCTTATGGTTTCATATATTATATTCTTAATAAGGTGTATAAATCATGTTGGCAAAGTATTAGACAGTCCACTATGTGTGAAACAGTATATGTTTGCTTAATCGGTAAAGGGTTTTGCCTTATAAACTTGAAAGTGGACTTGTGGTATTGAAGGAAGTGAACTTGATGGATTAAATATAAACATGTATGATGTGTTTATGTCCTTAACTTGATTTCTCTTTTTGTATAGCATTTGGAATTGTTATTGTGAAATTGTGCATGGAATTGGTGATGTATTGAAAGAAGGATGTAGTTTGGTGATGTTTATGTACGTTATGAAACCATGGTTGTTCATTGGCATCCAAGATAACTTAAAATATGAAAAGATAAGCTTGATTATGAACATGGACCATTCATTGCGAAAAGGGACCCGAAAATGACCCCTAGAGGCTGAAATGGGCACCCGCCCTCGCGGGCAGGGCACCTGCGGACGTAGATGCAAATGCAGGTGGCCTTGGACCAGGCCAATGGTCACCTGCGGATGTACCTCACCCACCTTCGGGCACATGTCGCTTCACAGGTCAGCCTAGAACTCCGTTTTGATTGTTTTTGCTTCTCTTTGACCCCGCAAGGCCCCTATACCCTTCTTGGATGCAATTATCAACTTGTGGTACCTTTTAAATGACTTTAAAGGAGTTTCCTAGAGGTATTTTGAATGGTATCAATTATGTATTGTCTTTAATGTGTTATTGTGAAAGCTATGGAGATGACTTGATAGAGTAAATGCGACGTGGTGTTAATGAGGAAGTGTAAAGTATATATTTGGTGTAAAATGCTATTGGTTTATGATGTCTTGGTTGATGTGTGGAATGTTGTGGTGTTGTTGGTATGGTAATTCAGTAAATGGTATTGTACCGGGTGCAATGACGTTATATGGCAGTCATGTAACTCATTGTTATCTTATGCACTTGTAATGTCGTTAGTTGTTAACATGAGTTCCGTTATGTACTTGTGTTGTAGAGTAAAACATAAGGAAGGAGCTGGATTATTGTAATCTCATATAGTACTGTATATTCATATTGAGAAGATAAGGTATTTAAGATTACTCTTTCCGTATCCTTCTGCAGCACATATTGTTCACATTGTCATTGTACTTGTTCCATTTCGAAGTGTCCTAAGGTATCTCATTTCAGGTTGTCATCTATTGTTATTCACATGTTCCTTATTGATTGATAAATTGTCATTCATGTGTCACATAATTGTAGACTTTGTTCCAATAATATTACGTCCTAAGTTCCAGTAATGATGTTACAACCACCAATGTATCAATCTCACATAAGTAAATATATCAACCATATAAAAGTAAAGGAAAGAAGTAATGCAAAGAAGAAATGCATATATGGTTACTTTATGATTACTTTTTGGGTACTTTATGGTTACTTTACATTATATTATGGCCCACTTATAAGGTAGATGATTGTTGATATAATACATTATATTATTTTATAGCCCACCGATAAGGTGGATGATTGTACTATGGCCCGCTGATCAGTTGGATGAATGGTATATGGCCCACTGATCAGCTGGATGAATGGTAATAATGATGAATGTAAAAGGAAAGAAAGTATATCACTTGAGTGAAAGTATATTACTTGAAAGTATATCACTTGAATGAAAGTATATATGAATGATAATGATATAAATGATTGATCGAAAATGAAAATAACGAAAGCAATGTGCATGGTTCCACATACACAGAACGGAGGTTCATCCATATCGAAAACTCACTTGTACTTGATATCATTGAAGTACTTATGTATCATGCAGTTTCTTGCAGCCTTACATACTCAGTACATTCTTCGTACTGACGTCCCTTGGGGGACTTACCTTACTTGTTGTAGGCACAGGTACTTGTAGACCTCCACAATAAGCTGCGGGTCATCTACTGATTATTGGTGAGCTCCAGTTTGGTTTGGGGCTTTCCGAGTTACATGTGTACATGTTAGTTTTGGTACTGTATAACTGTTGTATAAAGCGGGGACTTGTCCCAACTTTAGGATGGTTATGTAAATGTATCCGGTAGAGGCTTTGTAGACGTTGTTAGACATTGAAGGCATGTATGTCCATTTTGTCTTGATGGCCCTAACGGCCAAGTTTCATAGATATCATATGTTCTTCATGACTTCCGCCATTGGTTTTTTGTAATTACATGAGATAGAATGTTGTCCACTCAGAGACATGCATACGAATGTACATGAAAGAAGATTGGTTCTCTCGGGCCTTAATGGCTTCGGGTGCCAGTCTGCCCCATTGGAATTCGAGGCGTGACAGTTTCCTTGAGGAAGATCAAGCAATTCACATGTATGATTATTCAATATAGATTCTATTTCACTATTGATTGCCTCTTTCCAATATTGTGCTTCTGAAGAAGGCATTGCTTCCTTGAACGTTTGAGGCTCATTCTCAACTAAAAATATCAAGAAATCAAGACCAAAGGAAGTTGAAATCTTTTGAGATATGCTACGTCTTGGACTTTCCTCATTAGGTGTACTTCTCTTTGACACTTTCTGAGGTCGTTTAGATTTTTCACTAAATGAATCACATTCATTTTTATACGGATAAATATTTTCAAAAAATTCAGCATTATTTGATTCAATTATCGTATTCACATGAATGCCAGGATTTTTTCATTTATGAACCAGAAATCGATATGCTTTGCTATTGGTTGCATATCTAATGAAAACACAATCAATTATTTTTGGTCCTATCTTAACCCCTGTGGGTTTAGGAACTTGTACTTTAGCCAAACACCCCCACACTTTGAAATATTTTAAGCTGAGTTTTCTTCCTTTCCATTGTTCATATGGAATAGACTTTATTTTACTGTGGGATATACAATTGAGTATCCGACTGGCTGTTAAAACAGCTTCCCCCCACAAGTTCTGTGGTAAACCAGAACTTATCAACAAAGCATTTATCATCTCCTTCAAAGTTCTATTCTTTCTTTCCGTAACCTCATTGGATTGTGGAGTGTATGAGGCAGCTGTTTGATAAATAATTCCATATTCCAAATATATTTATTCAAAAGGAGATTCATATTCACCACCCCTATCACTTCTAATCATTTTGATTTTCTTGTTAAGTTGTGTTTCAACTTCATTCTTGTATTGCTTGAAAGTATCAATTGCCTCATCTTTGTTATTAAGCAGATAAACATAGCAATATCAAGTGCTATTATCAATGAAAGTTATAAAGTATCTTTTTCCACTACGAGATGGTATAGACAAATGTCTGTATGGATTAAGTCTAAGGGATTTGAATTCCTTTCAATAGACTTATAAGGATGCTTTGCATACTTTGATTTCACACATACTTGACATTTCACATTATTGCTTTCAAACTTAGGTAATATTTCTAAGTTAATCATTTTCCGCACGGTTTTATAATTTACATGTCCTAAATGTGCATGCCATAAATGATTTGACTCAAGCAAGTTAGAAGAAACAGAAATCTTATTCATATCAATAAAGATTACATTTAGTTTGAAGAGGGTCTCGGTGAGGTAGCCTTTTCCTACATACATGTCATTCTTACTTATTACAACCTTATCAGATACAAACACACACTTAAAACTATTCTTGACTAGAAGTGATGTTGAGACCAAATTCTTCCTCATTTCGGGAACTTGAAGGACATTATTGAGGGTCACCATCTTGCACGAAGTCATCTTCAAGTCAACCTTGCCCATTCCTTCTATCTTTGCGGTTGTTGAATTTATCATACAAATGGTTTTACCTTTCTCATAAGAAGTATAAGATGAAAATAGTTCCTTGTTGGAACATACATGGAGGGTAACACCTGAATCAAACCACCATTCATTTGGATTTCCCACCAAGTTGCATTCAGAGAGCATTGCACAAAGGTTGTCTGCTTCTTCATTCAAGTTTGCTTGCTCTTTCTTCTTATCTTTCTTTGGAGCACGACAAACAGAAGCCATATGAGCAACTTTTTCACAACTGTAGCAATTTCTTTTGAACTTTTTATTTTTGGGTGCTTCCTTCTCATCATCTGACTTCTTCCTCTTTTTCTTCTTTTGATGAGTTTCAACATTGTTTGCTCCTGTGATTGAAGACTTTGCATTTGCTCTTTTTTCTGCATTTTTAGTGTCTTCTTCAATTCGTAAACGAACAATCAAATCCTCTAAAGTCATTTCCTTTCACTTATGTTTCAAATAGTTCTTAAAGTCCCTCCACAAAGTTGACAACTTTTCAATAAAAGCTGTTACTTTAAAAGCTTCGTTGATGACCATTCCTTCATCAACTAAATCATGTATGATCACTTGTAATTCTTGGACTTGATTCATGACGAATTTGTTATCAACCATCTTGAACTCAAGAAACTTGGCTGCTACAAACTTCTTCAGTCTGACATCTTCTGTCTTATACTTTTTGTCTACAGCATCCCAAAGTTCTTTTGAAGTTTTACAAACGCAATAGACACTGTGTATACTATCTTCTAATCCATTTAGGATATAGTTCTTGCACATAAAATCAGAGTAATTCCATGCCTCGGTCACCATAAACCGTTCTTTCTCCGGAGTTTCATCCAGTAGAGTTGGAATGTTCTCTGAAATAAACTTCTGCAAGCTTAGAGTGGTCAGATAGAACAACATCTTCTGTTTTCACCTTTTGAAGTCACTTCTGAAAAACTTTTTGGGCTTTTCCACTACAGACATAGCGGGATTAACACGGCTTGACAAACTAGCATTTGTTGCTGCAGATGCAAAAGCCATCACACCATTAGTTGATTCTTCCATTTCTGTTTGATCACACACAAATAAAATTCAATAAAACTGGTTAACTATCAATGTGTTTTTATTCATTCGATGAAGTTTTTATGTTCTTCGAATTGATATAAATAACTTTATTAACTCGATGAAGTTTTTATGTTCATCGAATCGAGTTAAAAAGTGGAGTAGAAAGTCTTTAACTTTTAATCTCCAACCACAAACAGAATAAAGATGAAGTAGAAAAAGTAAACAAAACACAATTATATTCTTCAAGATTGTTGTTTCCTTCACCCGTAAAAATCAGAATATTGATGAAAATGGTAGTTCTAAGCCCACAGATAAACTTTGTTTCCTTAAAGAATATAATCCCCTCACAATTTCCCAAGGTTTGAATTAATTCCTTCCAGGATAGAATAGAACACTATTAAGCAAAACCGGCAATGGAATTTGCTGAACTTTGTCAAACTCAACTAATGGAGTAAATCATACTTACTTTGATTTCTCTTGTAGAGAAGAAAGTTTTTGACTTGTGAAAATAATATTTCGTATATCCTTCATCTGAGGAAAACATAGGTATTTATACCCTAAGAGGTGGTGCTTCAGAAGAGAAGCAATGGTTGAAGAAAAGACACACTGTTTCGAACCGACACCTGACCTGCGCCAGCAGGTGGCCACATGTTGCCGCAGGTCAGCGTTTAGCATAAAACTAGTAGCTACTGGTTTGGCCTGCGCTGGTCACCTGCATCCGCAAGTGCCACATGCGCACGTAGTTCGCCAATTCGGTTTCAACCAGTGCCTCGAAGGGTCGCGTCCCTTCGAGGTGCGTTGTGACATGCGTCCGCATCAGTTCATATGCATCTGCATATGGAGAAATGATTTCCTATCGGATTTTTGGATTAAACTATCAATAACTCTCAAGTTTCAAATGAACTTTGTCTAAAAAAAATAGTCTCTCGATCGTTTTCCAAATCCGAAGTCGAAGCCGAGCGAGCGACGACGACTACGGCGCGAGGCTTGTCTTGTTCTTGCTTCACTATCCACATGAAGGAGTGTGTTCCAATATATACATAAGAAAGTCTCTTTCTCCCACCAATGTGGGATAACTTCACTTCGTTAAAGTGAAGATACACCTTCACTTTTCCCTCCATGTTTTTCCCTCCATTTTCCATTCACTTCTTATCAATCAAATCCAACAGTTTTTCCCTTAACATTAATTCCCCAAATCACTTTTCAAGACCTAATACTAAACATCAATTAATATGGGTACTATGGTAAAAATATTAACTTGCTTCAACTTTCATCTATGCCCTCCAACTTTGGGTGTGCACAAGTAGGCACTTAATCTTGTATAAAGTTGTACAAATAGACACATGCGTCCTATGTGGCATCCTACGAGGCCAATTCATGTCCTACATGACGTCCTACGTGTATTATGCCACATAGGGCGCATGTGTCTACTTGTTCAATTTTATACAAGTTTAAGTGTTTACTTGTGCACATCCAAAGTTGGAGATCATAGATGAGAACTGAGGCCAAGTTAAAGGGTATGCTTATGTATTATGCCTTATATTAATCATTATTGCTTAAGCGGAGTGTAAAGTTCAAGGTACACAAGTAAAAGTGATGAACAGAAATATTAGGGGCTAATCTAAAGTTAGAACAACCAAGGTCAGCTTAAGGTGTCATTTTGGCAAGAAAGATCTCGCCTGCAGTGGAAAACCAGATGAAATCTAATGGACTTTTAAGTTGAAATTGGTACAATTGTACCATAGAAGACTTTGTATTAGATTTTACATGCTCATTTTTTTCGTAAAGGTTATAATGTCACCATCATATGTGATAAAAATCTGAATAGTTACACATGTTCAACAATCTACAGTTGGTTAAACAATCTCTCGAATGCATTCACAAAGCTTAGATATGTGTGTATTGACGTGACCATAAGTATTAATAGGGAGCATGAAATTGCTATGATAATGCACCATATTGTAATGGGAAATAAAACTAGAAATGAGGAACGTGACGATATGATTGGCTTAAGAAATATTCAGTGAAGAATCGTTAAACTACAAAAGATAGGCATGAATGTAATACAATAAAGATGTTAGGTCTGCGCATTTAGCACAAAAGTTAACAAAGAATCATGCAATGTGTATTCTTGGATTTTAGACCCTCGTGAATTTCATGATAGAGAAGCAACTGATAAAAACCGTAAGGTGGCCCCTTCTTAATTAATGTACCGTAGACTTTAGTATTATTATTTATTTTATCCTGTATGAAAGTAGGAGCAGCTGAAGCAGGCAAGACTCCATTGACATGCTTGCTTCGTATGATGGCTCACTTCAAAAATTTTGTGCTCCATTTAATTTATTTACCTTTTAAAAATTTATTAAAAATATAATAAATTATAATAATTAATAATTTAAATATTTTAATATCGAAAAATTTTGTACTCTTCTTCATTTTAATTTATTTGTATTACTTTCTTTCTTAATTCATTATATATTTAAAAATTACATTAAAAATTTTTCTTATTTTTCTTTTTAATTCATTATTATATTTAAAGTTTAAATTAAAAATATTATAAATTACAATAATTAATAACTTAAAAATATTTTTATATGAACTTAATTGATTTAAATAAAATAATGTATGCATATCTAAGAATTTATCAACTAAATAAATCAAGATTCAATAATATAATTATGCATATTTTAAAATGTTTGAATATTAACGTTGGGCCTGTGCACAGCCCTAAGCCAACTAGTTGTAATTAAAAGCGATAGTGAAGTCTATGATGTGTTAATGCTAGCGAGACACGTGGTTGTGATGGAACACACAAGTAAGTTGGTATGTATACGTTTTATACTCATTATGCATAATCATACTCAGTAGAATGGTGTTGAGTTTCTGGACTTCAATATATCCTTCTATATAGAGGTTACGTGTCATGAATATGGACATTATGGTTAATTATAGGGAAAAATACATAAAATGGACTAAAAATTAAAGTATTTACATCTAAATACTTCCTCCCTTAATAAATCTTAATATATCCGGGTGGCATAAAATAATTATACTCGATGCCCCCTTTCCTTACACTGAGGGTAGAAATTGCGGCGATGTTGCTTTGCCTTATTCAATTCACTTGGTTTTCTTAGTTAATACAATATAATTAAATAATATAATTAATTAGTAAAAGGTGTCAATTTATCAAAGAAATGATGCCACATATTTTAGAAACTATGTGTTGTCCACTATATACAATTCCATGTGGAGGAGGAAAGATTCACCTTACACCACACCGATATGTTTATCCTGTTATATATTTATTCGGGCATTGCATAAATTCATGATAAAATATAAATTTTTTGAATATATCAAAATTAATAAAAAAATTATTTCGAATAACGTCTACTTCAAATAATATTTTTCTACATAATTAGACTTGCTATCTCACTTAAAATACCAATAAATTATAAAATCTTATAAAATAATTACATATGCAATAGTATCAGACATTTTAGAAAGACAATAAAAATAATTTTTTTTATCAAATTCTATTTAAATCAAATATTTTCGAACATACGATATAAATTTCTTAAAAGGCACGTACGCTATTGACAAGGGACGAAGGACAACCTCAAACCCCCCACAGTATTACATGCGGCTTTCAATTCATGTTCTTTTCTTTTTTTTTTAATACATTTTTGTACTTTTTTTTTTGTGTGTGTGTGTGTTATTTATGTTTATTTTATTTATATCTTAATGCTACTACAATAGTGTATTCATATATTGTGGTGGTATCATACATTATATGAGGAGTGTTACTGATTGTATGAAGCAATCCTTAATGATACCTTACCAGTGTATAATATATTGTGATGGTATCATTGAGAAATTATGAGTACCCCTCCCCCCTTAAGGACTGCTCATTAGTAAATGATACCCTGCTATTATATATATAATGTGTTGGTATCATTGAGGAATGAGTTGATTGTACATGAAGAATAAAGGAAAGCTTAATACTAGTGATGATATCATGCATAAGTGTGTGGTTACTTTATGAATAACTTGGTCATTTCTTAATGATACCACAAAAATATATATATATACGGATTTGATATCATGCACAAGTGAGTGATTCCTTTATGAATCACTTGGTTTTTTTATCAATAATACCATGTCAGTATGTATATATTGGTTTGATATCATGCAGGGTTTTTACGTTTATCAGTAGATGTTTCATATACACTTTATAGTCACTTCATATTTACTTTATAAATATATATACTGTGTTATTATCGTACATTATATGAGGAGTGTTACTAATTATATGAAATAGTCTTTAATGATACCATGTTAGTATATGATATACTGTGATGGTATCATTGAGAAATTATGAGTACCTCCTTCTGAAGGACTGCTCATTAGTGAATGATACCATGGTATTGTATATATAATGTGCTAGTATCATTGAGGAATGAGTTGGTTGTACATGAATGAATAAAGAAAACTTTAATGCTATCACAACAGTGTATCCATATACTGTGATGGTATCATGCATAAGTGTGTGGTTTCTTTATGAATGACTTGGTTATTCCTTAATGATACTATGACAGTATATATATACTGGCTTGATATCATGCATAAGTGAGTGGTTCCTTTATGAATTACTTGGTTATTTCTCAATGATACCATGTCAGTAGATATCTATTGGTTCGGTATCATGTAGTGCTTTTACTTGTTATCAGTAGATGTTTCATATTCACTTCATATTTACTTTATGAATATATATACTATGATGGTATCATACATTATATGAGGAGTGTTACTGATTATATGATATAGTCCTTAATGATATCATGCCAGTATATGATATACTGTGATGGTATCATTGAGAAATTATGAGTACCCTCCCTCTCCCGAAGGACTGCTCATTGGTGAATGATACCATGTTATTATATATATAATATGCTGGTATAATTGGTTAATGTGCCGGTATCATTGGTGAATGAGTTGATTGTACATAAATGAATAAAGAAAACTTTAATGCTACCACAATAGTATATTCATATACTGTGATGGTATCATGCATAAGTGTGTGGTTTCTTTATGAATAACTTGGTCATTCCTTAATGATATCATGATAGTATATATATGCTGGTTTGGTATCATGCATAAGTGAGTGGTTCACTTATGAATCACTTAGTTATTCCTCAATGATACCATGTCAGTATATATATATATACTGGTTTGGTATCATGCAGTGTTTTGATGACTGTTTAAATATACTGCACAGTTCTTCATGTGCATTATAGATAAATGATGATGCAAAAATTGAATATTATACATAAATGACAAAACAAACGCTTATTGAAATAATATAAAATTTGGGTTTGAATTTGAATATGCCAAAACAACAAAAGTATATAACAATGCCTTGGTAATATTTGACTAAAAAAGATGAACAGTAATAATTTGGGGGATCAAGCATTAGTGCATCTATTTCTATTGGTGTGTGATTGTAGGAGATTACTATAGGATAGGAAGTGATGTCAGGCTTCTTCTTCTTCAATTTGATATAGACTTTCACGCCCATATCATTAACTATCTTCATCAGCGAAAATCTAGGTGCAATTACATATTTAATGTTGATGTTTGCAGTAGCAATAATTTTGAGTTGATTTGAAATCTCTGCTACTAAATTTTTGTAATTGAATGTAGATTCAACCAGTACGGCTTCAACATCATTAATGATGTACTGTTGCTCTGAGTTCCAACTCCCATGGTGTAATTTTGTGGAATATAGGGCTAACTTCAGTTTGGGGAAAAAAGGAAAATTCGGGAAGAGAGTAGAGTTTTTCCTTTTTTGAATTGTTGAAGGAAGATCGCTTGCCTGCCTTATATCACGGGATATTCTCGCTTGGGGGGTATTAGCTGTAATAAGTTTTGGGGATGTTTTTTGTAAGGGAGCATTTAACTGTAACTATTTTGCTCCTATGGGACATGGATGTACTTTTTCCATAATTATATGGGGTGATAGGTGTGAAAATTGATAGATAGAATAACTATGCCAACATATTGATGATAGATAAAGATATAGGACAATTATTATATAAACTTCCTCAGTCTCAAAATAATTGACATATTTACTAAAAAGACTTGTCTCAAAATAGTTGTCAGTTTAAAAGATCAAGAGAGCATTAATTATTATTTTTAAATTTTACCCTTAACATTAATTATTCTAAAAATAAGAGACACGTAAATAGATAAAGATTAAAGAATAAATAAGGGATGTACTCCCTCCGTTCAGTTTTACTCATCAAAAATTTCCTAATCTGATTTTCACTTTTACTTGTCATTTTTCACTAATCAAGACAAGATAACTTTTATTTTCCTGTTTTACCCTTAGCATTAATTGTTTTTACTCCAAATAATTCAAGACACAATAGTACGCATCATTTAATAGGGATATGTAATGATCCTCCAGGTCATTTTCTCAATTTCCATGCGTTCCGATGTTTCGAGCCTTCCCATAGTGGCTACAGGTCATTTATGACTTGTCGGAACTGTCGGTTTGGTTATCGGACAGTACGTTTGGGTTTTAGACTCATTTTCCTGTTTTGGAGCTTTTGCTGTTAAGGATTTGGTCGCTGACCAAAACTCCTAGTAGACAATCTCAGATGGAAATTCTAACAGTGCCATCAGCTTCGAAACATTGATTAGGCTAGGGAGACCCTTGGTCCGGGTTCTGAGGCTTCCGAACTCGTTTTAGGCTATTGGGTAGATTTGGTGAAAAATGGTACTATAGGTGTGAGCCCCACATTTAATCGAAATGACCTTGGATGGAAATTTGGATTGTTTCATTGAGTCAGAAATATCGATTTTGGTATGGTAGCATAGTTCGTTTGTACGCACGAGGTTCCGAACGAATCCCAAGCACACGATCAGAGTCCATGTTGGACTTAGCTAAAATTTGGTAGCTAATATCTAGTATGACCGCTAAAGCGGTCAAGGAGTCGTTTTAGTGGCCTTGGCCATTTAGGCGAGGACGGACCGCTTAAGAGCTCTCTTTTTCGCTTAAGCGGACGTTGCTTAAGAGATGGGTTGTCGCTTTAGAGGCCTCAGCCCTTTTGTCGGTGACCGCTTAAGAGGTCAAAGTCAGCTTTAGCGGTAGCCGCTTAAGCGGCTAGGTGTTCTCTTTAGCGGCACCTGAGGGCTGATAAATCCTCTTCTTCACCCGTTTTCTCCCTCATTTCTCAACCCTTTTCCTTAATTTTTGAGAGCATGGGATATGGGAAAATGGGGGAGAACATCCATTGAAGCTAAGGTAAGTTAACTCATCTCTCCTTGGTTATTATTCATCATTTTACCCGTTGAATTTCGTCCCATTTCATTGTAAATTCTTAGAAATTAGGTCTTTGAAATCCTAATCTTTGGGGACTGATTTGAGCCTTGATTTACTCTTCATTTGTGCTCCAATTTTGAGCACACATTCCTTATCATTCGAGGGACCTCGTGACAGATTCAATTTTGAGATTCCGTTAGCACGCCCTAAGGGCCCAATATTGACCCAATTTTGGGCCCAAAGTTTTATATTACAATATGGGTATCGTTTTACTAATAATGACGTGTAGGTTACTATTTTGATAGTGTGACATCGATTCAGGATCATGGAGAAAGGTCGAGCGATTTATGGACATTTCAAGAATTGCGGTTCTGCATTGAGGTAGGCTTCAGTCTACATTCCTCTATGAAATTATTTATAGTATAGATTGCATGCTAGGTAGGGAATATAGGATATGATTATGACTAGTAAATCATGACTTAACCTGTTTTATGGAATTTGGGGTAGAGATGTGACCCGAACCCTAGTATAAATACTTGCTATGTCCATAGAGTCTTATTACCTTGAATATATGCATGTTAACTGCAGTTGATGATTAAGGATCCTTTGGTATGAGACTTACCATTTAACTTAGTGATTCGGGAGGTTTTTCCCCGATTAGATCCTTGTGGTGGCTTTATGACCTTGATTATTAGGGTTGCCCGAGTTATAAGACCTTGCTATATTGGGTATATGTTATTGGACCAGAGACCGTGATTATGAGACTAGTTGGACTCTAGGTGAGAATTCAACCCTTAGCAAGGGTATGATTATCATTTATAGATGCTTAGGCACTTATGGTTATATTGTTTGGATAATGGTGATGGCATGCATACTATCTGGACCATTCATGCTTATTTAGTGGTACGATTCTGACCAAAACCTTGATTTTACTACTATTTCCAAAAAAAGGATTTATTCCCACTTTTTACTTTAAATATGGATTGTTTTATAACGGGAGTCATACCACGTTATTTACTGGATTATGAGCTTTTGGAACTAAAAATGATGTTTTAGAACTTCGACCGAGGATGATTTCAGTCTATTATTTATCCACTCAATCTACCACTACTATTTACTTTGGTCGAGGGATATTCCGACCCTTTGTACATGATTATGATGATTTAGTCCCGACATGATCTCGGGCAATGAATTTATGGATTTATATCCTTTAGTCGCAGTTCGAGTTCGTGCACTGATTGTATATATATATATCTCCGGTATTGAATGGAGTAGATTGATTCTGATGGTTATTGGAAGTCCTGGATCGGGATCAGGCAGTGTATATGGATTTTTTGAATCCTCTAGGGGGCCCCTTCGTCCGATAGCCATCGTGCCAGATTAGCTTGGTCGCTGTAGTTCCTACCTTTGCGAGCTTGGTAAGCTAGAGGAGGTGTATACACTTGGTACAGTATGGTTTGAGATTACAGAATTGATTTGAGTTCGGTGTCCCCGATATGGTTATGACATTTAGGTTTATGTTGCATTCATCCGTTCATATGCATTGCCTATCACCAGTATAGTTGTTTGGCGCCTGTATCTATCAGTCTTATGGGGGGCTGTATAGGTACAGGTTATGGTTGTTGTTTGCTGAATGTTTCCATGAACCTTTTGGGCTTATGGGGGTCCGGTTAGGTACTTGTTTTCCCGGACTAGCCGATTACTTTATTATTATTTATTATGGTTCATTCGTGGCAGGTTGGTTATGGACTGGTACCTGAGATTGGAGGTACGTTTCTTATTCCTTTATTCTCTCAGTAAGTTATATTATTTATCCAAGGATTAGTCACTCCTTTGGGGTAGAGGCTTGATCATGCTAGTGTAACTCTTTTACTTGGCTAGGGACTATGAGATGTTAGGTTGACGCTTTCAGGTAGTTACTTTTGAGCTAGTCTTATATGTGTGTGTATATATATATATATATATATAAATGGTGTTACCGTATATTCCTCTTTTCTTTGCCTATTCATATCGTATATGTATTCTTTGGCATTGTATACTACAATATATATTTCTTCCACTCTTCATTTGTATATTGGTTAGTGATATATGGTATTCCACCTTACGCCCTGGTTGTTGTCAAGATAGGATAGTTGATTCTTAGTGCTCCATTAGCATTATTATGCTTAGTTCTTGGATAGTAGCCCGTTGTTTATATTCATGCCTTACGTGTTATTTATGCTTGCATTATTTCTGGAGCTCAGTCGGCCGTTGCCTACTGAGTATTATGTGTTTGGTACTCATACTACACTTCTGCAGCCTGTAGGTCATAGTACAAGTTATCGCCGTTAGTGTGTGTATCATGCGGGGCAGCTATTGATCGGAGATTTGGGGTGAGCTCCTGACGTTTTGGAATATTCCTACCCTCCCTCTTATTGTTAGACTGTTCTCTATGTTGTGTTAGAGATGGCTTGTATATATACACTTTTCCTATATTTCATTTGTACTCCTGTTGTATTAGAAGCTCTTGTACTGGCTCCACCAGGTTTTGGGGTAATATTAGCCTTGTTATTATATTTATTTCGGTGTTTCCTCTATTTCTATTGGTAGTCTGTTACTAGCTGTTCCGAACTACGGGTTGGCTTACCTACTGGTGGATTATAGTAGGTGTCATCATGACTTGAGAAATTGGGTCGTGACAGGGTACTATGGTAAAATAGTTACATCATTAATTGTTTTTCTTAATGGGTATGACAGTCAAATTGTGACAAGTAAAAGCGAACAGAGGGAGTATTAGTCAAATCACACTCCTAATTAATTTTTCCTTAAGAGTTGTGCAAAACCTTAACCTGCCAACTATTTTGAGATGAAAGGAGTATAGTGCAAGCTAGACAAATTAAATATGGTAAGTCGAAGTACACGCAAGTGCACACGGTCGTACAAGTAATGTAACATTTTGAAGTTTAGATGTCATATCCACAGAGATTTGGAAGATTGATCGTCTAATTCAAGTTAGTATTTTGCTATTCGAGAAACAAACAACTGAAGGTTTTATTGTATTGTTATAAATATGTAAGAAAGTTGTAAAACGTTGGTTGTTATCAAATTGGAAAAATGTCCAGGGCATTGGCTTTAACAATCCGATTGAGTTTACTTATCGTCATACTAATTTATTTTTCTGAGTTACTAATTGCAGGTTGATATCACTTATTGAACATTTTTTCAACAACTCTAAGACTACTTGAATAGCCTATTGCCTCTATTTCAATGCTTCTAGGTCGATAGTGAAGTGCATGTAAGATTTCATCAGTATCAACTAGGCGAGATTAAAGAGTACATTTCTATCTCAGTAGCGATTTATTCCCCTTTCCTTATAAGGTTTACAAACAAGCCCCATTCTTTGTTATTACGCTTACAAATTTCTTTTTCAGGTTCAATCTATAAGCCACAAATAATGTTTAACTATTTCATCAAATAATCAAACAACTAGAATTAAGAAGAAATAAATAACTCACAATTGAAAAATCTAAATAAATGTAATCGATAATCAAACATTGCCCACCAGTATTCGCCAAAACTCAAGAACCAAAGTGTTTAGCTATTCATGATTCTCTTATTGAGCAGAGAAATCATAAATTTACAATTAAATAATGAAAAAAAAAAAAAACTTCGTTCTTGAGTCTTGCCCTTGCTTTTATTTCACAAAATCAGAATTATTCTACAAAATATGTGCAAGGGACCATTTTATAGGGTCTACGAAGCCTTGAGCTTTTAAAAATCCAATCCAAAATGGACTAGGAAGACAAAGGCTCGCGCTATGCTTACAAAGTGAGCCTGTATCATGAGGAGCAAACTTAGAATGAGAGAGAAACCAAACTCACGCCACTGGAGAAAAGCAAGAATTTGGTGGCTTGCATCACTCCTTGCTTTGGAGGGTATGGCACAAAGGCTACCCAGTTCACCAACTTTTGCTTGTTTTGTGACGTCGATTCTTCCTTGATTATTTTTGATTTATTCTTATATTTTTTTATCTTTCTTAAGCTTCAAATTCCTTCAGACACTCGTACCTATAATACCATGTGAATACTAGTACAAATTATAGAATTACAACTCAAAGACAAGATAAAATACTAAATGTGATGTAAATAATGCCTAGTTTATATGTATTTTTTTCTCGAACATCAACACCCCACACTAAGACTATTGCTCGTCCTCGAATAAGCATTTAACTCTATATCCTTTCTCTGTTTTTAGCTACACCAATTGACCATGCCTAATCAGGTTCGAGTACAAACTATCTATGTTCCCTCGCTTTTCAAGAGAGATGCTCTTTCACATAATCAAATCACTACTTTGCCGGGCATATAAGTAAACAAATACGCTCTCTCTTACAAATAAATTTGCATACATATAAGACACTTCATAAGCTTACCCTTTGTGTAATACTCTATTAAAACAGGAAAAAGGCTAATTAAGCATTTAATAAAGAAAAATAGGTTAATTGGCTTAAATGGCTAATTAAAAATAAAAAAAGGGTAGGCACAGATAGTGATCAAAATTGGCTAGGAAAGAAATGCCTAGATCATATTATATGAATTCAACACTTTGTTTCACTTTATACACACTGGGAATGATCTAGATATCAACGTATGCAACAAATGTATGAAATACTCACCACACAATGACACATAAATAATTTAACCAATTTCCTATCAATTCTAATAATCTGATTGAATTATTTTAATCCCATTTTATTTGTTTAGAGTCAATTCTAGAGCTTTACATGTCTCAAAAACTTATTTACTCTTTATGCACAATGATTTAGTGATTCACCATAACATAGTCTTAGAGATTCTAGATTAAGCACCTAACATTTGAAGCGCCTTTGATTTATTCTAACTTTAAAGAATAATTTTCTCTCAAGGCGGTCATCATCCATCTATCAGCAAGAAAAGTACTTATTCTATGACTAAAACTAAAAATGACAGTTCAAATGACTCCCTTTGTAAAAGAGCCAATAACAATATCCAAGGATTGCACTAACAAAACTAACTGCTAGCATGATACACTGAATATTAACTAATATATATTACATCCTAATTTACTATTGCAAACAAGAAAAATTCAAATTCACCTAGAATGAAAGAAACAAATAAAAATCAAGTCAAATAACAATGATAAAAAGTAATAAACTAAATATTATAAAGACCAAATAAAATGATAAATGGAGTTTGCTTGACCTACCCCACACTTAAAATCACGCACTATCACCAGTGTTAAAAATAACACAATAAATAAGCAAGATAAAATAAGACGTCAAAAATCGGTGTAGAACTGCTCACCACACAATATACTTTCACAATCGCTGTCATCCTTGTATCTCTCAAGAGATTCATCATCATGATGGGTCTGCCACTAATCCTTAACTGCTCAGTATCCCATAAAAACGGCCTCTAAGGTTATCATCCCTAGATTGGCACTCCAAAGCGCTCATCAATTTATCGTAATTCTTCTCTGGGTTCTTATCTATTGTGACATCATATAGTGGCCCTACGGGAAAATGCATGTCTCTCTCTCCTTCTCAAATACCCCTTCAACATAGAGGAACCAGGAAAAAGTACCACCAAAATAGAAACTCCTACCTATTTCCTATCTCACATACTTTATCATGGAAATAATAAATGTCTTCACATTGATCGACTGCCCTTTCATGCCCCAACTTAGGGATGCAACAGACACCTGATGCACACTTAGACCTGAACCAACCCTTGCTAGATAACAATGCTACTAGAGTAATACCAGCCACAAAATCAAGAAAACAAATAAGTATATCTCAGCTTAAAAATAAGTCCTACGCTGATAAGGCCCCTGTCAATAAAATCTGTACTAAACTCAGGTAATCCCAACAATTCTTATGGAACAAAAATTAAAGACTATGCAGGCCATTGAGACCACCATGATTTCTAAAAACGTATATACTGAACACATATTTACATATACGATCAAGGCCAACAGGAGACTATTCTAAAAAAATAAGTGTAATGACCTAAATTATTGTTATGCTAAAACAAAGGGGGGGGGGTAAAATTTGTACTTAGACTTTCCTTAGTAGATTTTTGAGAAATTCAGTGCTAGTCTAGGATTGAATGATTTTTGAGGGTGTGTTAGTATATATAAATCTGGTACTAATAGGATCGATAATGATGTTTGACTCAAGTTTTAGATAGTTAATGAGTTTAAGAGGCCGTAGCAACTTTCGACACTCAAAACAAAGTTATAGAACTCTGGTTATAGTGCTTAACATGGAGGGGTTGGTTCATGATGTCATATTTCGTGAAGTTTATTGTGAAATGGACAGGGCTGGAGAGAGGTTCTGAATTTCTGCGTCGGACCGCTGCAACAAAAAAGGTAACTACTGTAGCGGTAGCCTATGTTTCGTCGTGGCACCGCTGCAGCGGTAATTTAACCACTGTAGTGGCAATACGTAGAATTTGACAGTTTTAGAAAGCCAAAATCATTTTCATTCCCCACTTTTTGAAAAATGTGAGAGAGCTCTGGGGAAGGCGATTTTCTGCAGAATTTAGTAGTTTTTTTAATATTTGGAGGTAAGTCACTACATTCTAAACTTAAAATTACTTCTTATAATCTCTGCAAATCATTAGAAAATGATTTATGGTGAAATTTGAGGTTTAGACCTAGTTCATGAAATTAATGGAAATTGGTGGGAATGGGTATAAAATTAGTAGATAATGATCCTAAGGTTCTAGACAACACTAATTAGTGTAGAATTGTAATTGTTCATGCTAATTCAAATAGGGTTCATGAGGTTTTAAGGATAAAAAATCCTAAGATGATGAAATATGGCAAGGTTATGGTTGAATCAGTGGGCATTGATTCCTAGTAGTTTAGAAGGGATGAATTATTGAAATGGGTGTGTTCTTATTATTATAGATCAAAAACAAGTTGAACGAGAAGGAAAAGGCAATAGTGTGGCTTAAAGGTGACCTTGAGCAAGGATTCGAGGTAGGTTATGATTTATTATGGAAATCAAACTTGTTTGACTCTGTCTGTGCTTATATGTGAATTAAGTATTTGTGATGGCTTTAGAGCACTACTTATAATTATTGACTACATTGTATGTTCATATACATTGGTGATGAGAATGTAGTCAAATGATAATGATAATGGTGATGATGTTGATAACGATGATGAGGTAAATCATGATGTTCATGATGATTGTTGACGATGTTGATAAGATTGAGAAGAGAAAGAGGAGATGTGTACATCTTGCATTCATACATTCATTCACATGTTTTGAATGTTCAGTTATAATCTTATGTTGTGATGAACTTGTTGCCGAATTTGACTAAGTGTAAATATACATGATTGTGAGCTTGTATCTCCCTAAAGTGAACTGCATAATTGATTGACTATCTTTGATTGTAAGTTCTGTGATGGTTGCTTTACGTCTATTCGATTTAGTTATTCGTATGTTGTCGGGTTTAGTCAACATATGATGCCTACTAGTACGTGTTATTGTACTGATGATACATGTGCTCTTCTTTTTTTTTAGTGTGGAGTGTGTTCCGACATTTGAGATAAGACCTTACCTTTAGCTCGCAGTTCAGATTCAGTTTCAAAGGTGAGCACCATGACAGAGCAGCCTTTGGATCGTCTTATCATTGTTCATGTCCCTTGTTTCGGAATAAGATATTTCTTTGTTATTTCATTGCTGGATATTCTCTTAGCTATCTATTTAGACATTCTTAGTTGTTCTTGTACAGTGACTTTAGGTCCCGAGGATGTAATAAATAGAGGTTTCCGCACTCTATTAGTTCTGGTTTTTTAATGTTGGTTTGACAGTTAGTTTAAGTTATTGAATAAACACTCTTTTACACTTGTTTAAAACTGAGGATTAATACAAAGTGGATGTGAAGGTAACACTTGAGTTAGTGAGGGTTGAAATTTGTATGGTTCTCCCGTCATAGGTTAGAGTGGGTATCAATCATGACTAGTTGTGTCGTGACAGAGATGATATCAGAGTACTGAGTTTGTAGATCTCATCGTACAAGAATAGGCCTAGTAGAGTCCTACAAAATAGTACGAAGACGTCTGTATTTTTCTTCGGGAGGCTACATGGCTTTAGGAAAAGAATTCATTTCTTTCTTCCTTTCGTGCTATAACTTGATTCCAATTAGTATATAGTGATTCAAATTGGTATCTAACTCATTCACTCTTATTCACAGATGGTGAATACTCATTCCACCAGAGTCGCAGCAGCAACACTCGCACTGACCATTGGGGCTGCATTCTGAGGTAGGCCTCGAGTTAGAGGCAGAGCGAGGAGGGGAGGACGAGGACAACACCTATTAGGAGTGGAGCATAGATAGCCATAGGACCGGAAAGAAAGAGATCACCATCTCTTTCCCCACAACAGGATGCTTCAGACCTTAATCAGAATGAAGAAATAGTAGTTGAGAAAGAGGAGATGGTAGATCCAGAGAATGTGGTGCCAGCACCAAATGGTGTAGCCCAGTGCCTTTGTCAGCAGAAGTGATTCAACAAATGTTGGGATTCTTATGTAGCTTGGTTGACACTGGACACACTCCATTCGTTCCAGCTATTTCTCCCCCAGCCTTACCACATGCCCCTACTGTAGTACCAAAAATGGATGAAGGCTCTGAAACAGGGGTGTATCCCCAACAAGTACATAGGCCAGTGATGACTGATGATAAAAATGGACTATTCTGCAAGTTCATGAATATGAAGCCCCCGATATTCCACGGTACAGAGTCTAAGGATGCATTTGAGTTCTTGATATATTGTCATGAACGCCTGCACAAGATGGGTATTGTTGAAAAATATAGTGTGGATTTGTTTCTTTTCAGTTGCAGGCCAAAGCCAAGCAATGGTGGAGGTAATTTGTAGAGTGCAGGGCTGCCTTACCTCCACTTACTAGAGCATAATTTTAGAATGTATTTCTTGAGAAATATGTTCCCCACATTTATCGTGATCAGAAGAAGGATGAGTTTTTTAGATTGGAGCAGGGTAAAATTTCTGTGGTAGCCTATGAGGCCAAGTTTCATGCGTTGTCCCACTATGCACTACAATTGATTACCTCAGAGGATCAGTGGATTGGGTACTTCGTGAAGGGTCTGAACTCTAAAATTCAGTTGGTTACCCTATCTGTGGCTGTGTTTAGGAAGTCCTTTCAAGAGATAGTTGAATTTGCCAAGAAAGCTGAGGCACTTGAGAAGCAGGGAGAGGTAAAGGCAGAAGAGAAGAAGGCCCGACCCTTCTACAATAATATCTAGACAATAAGAGTCCTGGCGAGGGATAGTGCCAGCTCAAGTAGCCTACACAACAACTATAGCTACAAGTACTCTACAATAATATACTAACTATGTCGTGCTTAGGATCTTAGGAATTTTGCTGAGAACAGATAATAACTTTAACATACATCTCCAAGTAGCCTATACAACCTCCTCTCGTACACCCATACCAATTACAACGAGCTAAACTTCTATAGTTTCATACTTTGGGTTGCCCAAATAACTCACCTCATAATAAGTACTTTTCAAGAGTAATTACTAACTCTTTAGTACTATGTTTAGCACTCACATAGACCTTATCTTGTGTCTAAACACCCTTACTTCCTCTACTATAGCCTAACTATCCACATGACTAGAGTTTATCTATTTCTTTACTTTCTGATTAAGCACTACATCCATGGTAACTGAGTATGAGTTCCCGACAAGGGATAATTATTTTAAATAGGTCAAAGAAACATAACTTGAAATCTCTATGAGGCATTCTTTGGTAGGACAATAGATTTAGAATCTATTAAACTATTGAATCAAGCCGAAAAGAATTAGAATAAACTTGACATATCTTATTTTGGGATTTCCCTTCTTACGTCTTACCACCTATGTTTGTTAATAAAAATTCTTATCTATAACGTAACATCATATATGGCAGTATAAGAGCTAACCAAAAGGCACACTGATACAACAATAACTAATGAGCAATAAGCTCGACAAATATGATAAGTAGATAGTGTATCGCCACCCTTACCCTTTCCTACTTCACAACTTTACCTTGATTAATTAATTTGATTTTAAGTGGTTTTTCCTGGTATATGAAAATGGAGCAGGTTGTGGTGGTAATCATGTAAATCAAACATTGATAAGAATCAAAGGACAATGAAAGGAAATGAGAAAAGATATGTGGGCTAATACTAAAAAATTTAAATTATGGACAACAAAGGGCTAACATCCTTACTTCTCAATTTATTTCAACAATCAAAATAATTAACCCTACTCAATAACCAAAGGAAACCAAAATATTACTACAAATGGGTGACACTTTGATTAATCAAGCAAAAGAAGTTAACTAACAATTTCAAGAGTTTACCACTAATCACTCACTAATCCTTAAAAAAATTACACTAAGCAATAAAGTAGCAACTACAAATTTAAGAGTATTCAATATTCAACATAAGAAAAAGTCTTCAAAATGATAAAATTCTACTATTTATACTTAGAAAATAAAGAAGACACTATCTTTTATAATTTTGCCCTTAAAGAGATAAGGGCCCTGTTTGATTTCCTTCTTTTGTGAATTCATGAATTTATGAGATAGACATTTACACACATGAGATCTTAAATCATAATATTGAGACCTGTACGTAAAGTAGAGAATGTGAGATCAGCCTTGGTTACAACCCAAAGCATAAACTATTCCCTGAGGATAGATCATTGGATAAGACATACCAAATTGGTGGCACCTAGGGGTGGCAGGTGGCAAAGGGTGGATTGGATTGGATTTGGATGGATTGAATATGAATTGAGCTTAAATGGATTGGATTGCAATACACCCATATATTATGGGAAAATTACAGGGTATAACAAACTTAAGTCACTAATTATGAGGCATAACAACACTTTTAAAAAATTACAAACAATAACAAAAATAGCATTATTTGTAGTGGGCCCGAGTTATTTTTCTCAAATACATTTTTTGATGTTTCTTGATCCTTTTTTCACGCCATCACTGAAGAGTCACTTCCATTTCTCAAATACCAAATTTTTAGCCTTCTCTCAAGGGATTTTCTTCAAACGTCTTCTTCAACTCTTGATCTCAATCTCTTTCAAACGTCTTCGTCAATATATCAATATTGTGATTTGCACAAAATCAGGTATATGATATTTATCATTAATTTTGGATTTTATCTATAAATATATTTTACCCGTAGTTGTATTTTTGTGTAATTTTGTTTTCATTTTCAAATCAATTTCAGTAGTGGTGGAGGTCTGCCTCAATGGCAGAACACACACCATCGAAGAGGTTTACAAGAGGTACACATCCTATTCATAATAAATTTAACGATGGTCCGTCCTATAGTTTGGGTTTAACTCAAGAAGTATTTGAAAACCCAGGTTCTGCTACTTTCGATATGACAACATCGGCACAAGCCAAAGAAATTACGGAACCAAAGTCCTCAAAAAAACATACAAAATCAAATTTATTTTTTTTTTAAAAAACCCAGAGATATTTCTAATGTGAGACAGAATTTGAAGGCAAAAATGCAAAATCATTCTGAATCTGAAGCGAAGGAGAGGATATTGATGAAGAAACAGAGTTATATGTCTATTTTTTGTATATGTATCTTTCAACTATTCTTATATCTATTTGTATATGTATTTTTCAGCATATGTATTTGTATTTGCTATGCTTAATATGTGCATGTTATTTGTACAAATGTATTTGTATTTTTATATGTTGTTTATACAACTATTATTTTCAGTATTCAAATTTGTATTTGTTACACTGTACTAATGTATTTATATTACATTTTTACCAATTTGTATTTATTGCATATAAATAAGTCCTATTTGTATTTGGTACTTTCAGTTTGTATATTTGTATACTCACATACATTTTTTTGTGTATATACATAGTATTTTTGTATTTGTTCTTCATCTAATCTTCTATCATTATGCTTTTGTTTAAGTTTTTATGTCTGTTTCAGATTGTATGTTTACTATGTACATGTCATTTATTTTTCTTAAAGGTTATCCATGATGAAATTTTTATGACTAGAACACTCCCAAAAAACTCACCGCACATGTCTTGTCACATAATCAACAACGCAATAGAAATATTGAAGGATATGCTAAGTATTGAGGCTTTTAGGCATTTTCGTGAGGAGATCATTTTTGGTATGTACTCAAAAAATGAAGCCTTGTTTTGTTCAGGCACAAATGTTTAGATATTTATGTCTTTAGAGATTAAGGGTAGTTGTACCGATGCTATCTTGATACGTGCAAATGGCACTACACTATGCTTCATGCTTCGGGAGTTTTGCATTATATCTGGTTTGAACTGTAAGTCAAACAAGTCTGATTTTGTATTTGACATGAATGCCTAACAGGCTACTCACAAAATAGTTTAGAGGTGCGAATACAATCTCAAAAGACACGTTGTTTACTAAATTTACAAGTATGGATTGAAAAAACAACGACGATGATGCTTTGATGTTTGGTATTATATTTTTCATACACGGTTACATTCTAGTAGAAGTCAAATGCATCATAATCCCACGTAGGCATTTTGATTTGGTGGAGAGTGGATTGCATGTGTCTTACCCATGGGATTCTATAGCGTTCAAAGGTATGGACCAAAGTATCACCAATAAATTAATTGCTACTGGAAAGTTCTACTCCATTCACGGCATGTCAATTGTTATGCAAGTCTGTCTATACGATTGTTGTTCCAAGGTGGGCTCAAAGATTGCAGTTAAGTGTGGAGATGCAATTCCACGACTGCTCAATTGGGAGACAAAAAATGATTGTCCTTACTTCAATTACATCATGAAGCATATGTTCAATGAGGTTAATAAGAAGGTATTTAAAAGTTTGTATATATGTTGAATATATATAATTCCTCATATCTCACTTGTTGAATTAATTTCTTGTTACAGATGGTTTATAGGAACATCGAGCAATCTGGCACTGAACTTACAATGCTTCAGATTTCACATGAGCATTTCCAAACAAGTGGAGAAATACATCCTGTCCAAATCAATGTAGAAACCCTTTCAGATAATGATTTTCAAGAGTCCCCACCATCAAGTTTCTCTGGCAAAGAAAAAGAAAAGGTTGGTCCCTCAGTATCACCTATAAAAAAGAGATTGAAGCAACAGACATCTATTTTTCCACCCTTCAAAGTAATCAGAATATCACCACACCGGGCTGCAAAGTCACCAGCTAGAAAGGAACACATCAATAAATCGGTACAAAAACAATCTGTTGCACTTTTCAAAAAATTAGTGATCGCTCAGCCAACGAGGCAAAAAAATATTTCAGCAGGATCGAGTAATGTACCACATTCATTAAGATCAGAAGAATATCCTGTGTCAAGAGAAGAGTTTGAGTCGTTGAAGAAGTAGGTTAGTATGTGCACAACACCTTTGTCAGATCCCTCCTTTATTTTTAATTCTTATTCTATCAATTTCAGGTCAGGCACGAGGTGAAGGAAATTTGCAAATGGTTAGATTACAAGTTTGAGCTTGTTTTGAAGGCCATCAAAGAAAACAACACAGACAAGAAGGTTTACTCTATACACTTACTATCAAAAAACAAAAGGAGAAATCTGTTTAATCTATTTGTATTTTGCTAATTTTTAAAATACAATTTGCATAAAGTGTTTATATTTTGACAAATTCAAAATACAACTTAATGTATGTATTAGAATCTGTTCATAGCATAAATGTATGTGTTCTCCTCTATATGTGTATCTGTTTATATTTACCTATATTTCCTACAATCAAAATACATATGAAAAAAAATACATTTATACAATATTATGTTTCACTTGTTATTTTGAAATACAAATACAAAAGTGGTGTTTAGCTTGTATTGAGGTGAAAAAATCAGTGGTACTCTTGATTCTGTAGTTATCAAGAAGCCTAATGTTCATTACATTATAGAGCTTGAGTCCTAACTTACAAATTTTAGGTAAATGACAAAATTTGAATTTTGATAAAGCTTTACTCACAAAATATTGTATCGTATTTGTATTAGATTATATTTGACACAATCAAAATACTACATACTTTTTGTATTTGAATATCACTATATTATAATTGTTTGTATTTCTTAAATGTATTTCTTTATATGTTCATGCATTCTACATTTGTATTTGTATATTCGTATATGTTTATATATTTTTTACTAGAATAAATATAAACATGCAAAGCTACAACTAATTGTATTGTGTTGCACTTGTTCTTGTGAAATACAATTCAGGAATTTTTTTAGCTCTTGTTACAACATTCACCAAAAATGAAATTCTGATTTTTTACGACCTGATCAGAGAATGGATAATGAAGCACCATCGAATACACCATTTGTTGGTGCTCATATGTCGACTCAAACCAACAATCGTAGTAACCAAGACATAACTGAATATGGTCATTCAGACAACATTCATGTTGAAGAGGTAATTCAATTAATATTTTGAAATTTCTATAACCAATTCTCTTTCATTACATTAACATGTATTCAATTCATTATGAATATATGTCGTTATTAATTTCATAAGATATGCATTTATATATGTTTTTTGTCGTAATAATAAAGAGCATTGCTGGTGGAACACAATTTGAAAACAATCAAGCCACGGATGCAACGAATCTACAAGTTCATAAAGTGTCATTAGGAGGTACTCGAATCACTGAAATTCAATCACCAAGCCATACGGAATCACCGGTATTTATTTCATTTACACTTATATACAATAGTACCGCTGTTTTTTTTCTTTATTTGATTCACTTAAATACTTTATTTTACATTTAAAATAACTTTATTCTCATTTTCAAAGGTTTCTGAACATCAGATGAACACTGAAGTACCTACAACTACAGATGATGGAGTGTCGTCAGATGAAGTTAAGGATGTCAATTGTGATGTGCCCGTAAGAACTGATACAAATATGAAGGCGCACATAGATACATTTGCAACATATGATCAGATTATGGATGCAGTCCCCATTCAGATAGTACACATTACTGAATCAAAAAGTGATCCAGTGATAATGGATTCACAAGTTCTTATTCCAGATGAGCTGCTGCCAAGCCTCAACACAGAGAGAAGGTTGATCTTACAGTTCTCGAGGTCTGCCCAAGAAGAAACACCAGCTCCCGTACAAAGACTTCGGCATCCATCTAAATGGAATATATCATCATATCAGTCCAAATTTGGTTCAGAAGCTGGTAAATACAAATACATTCTTTCTTATTAATTGTGAATTTCTTTTTAATGCTATTTGAATATGTATCTACCTTCTTATTTTTTTTTTTAATTAATTTTTATATTTTTTTTTATCTATGATAGCATATATCAAGTATGAATTCTTACAACACTCGATAACTTGTATACATGAATTTATTTTGTCTGACTTCGATGACGCATTTGTACTTAAACTTGATTTAACTTCATTGCTTGTACATATAAATCATTTTTTTTTTGTAAGTTGTGTTACTTTTTTAGGTAGCTCATCAGGGGTGCAATCCGTATTTGTTGACAAGCATCTGTTTGTGTCTGATTTTCTTTATGAAAAACAAGATAAAGAACTTCAAAAAAATTCAACAAGTGGATTCGGGAAGGTCTCCTCACTAAGCATGATAAGAGGCATTTATATCCTTTTTTACATGTATATATCTTTAATGAAAAATTATTAGTATCTAATACTTTTGGCATAAAAAAATACAGAACAAAAAAAGAGAGTCGATACAGGGTTAACAAGTCATCTTTAGCACCTATCATGCAGTTTGGAATTGATACAATTGAAGACAAAAACTGATTTTATGTGCTTGCATATAAGGATCATCCATTGTCCAACTCAGTAAGTATAAGATATTTTTTTGAATTTAATGTTTCATCTCATTAACTATAGATACTAAAAGTATTATTGTATGTATTATTTATCCCATCATATTGATGTCATGGTATACTATCGGCGTAAGAAATGCAAATATACCCCTGTGAGCATATACAAATTCACCACTGTTGATTGCATGTTCTTTACCATAAATTTAAGTATAGATAAGAAGTATCGAGATGATTTAGAATCAGAAATAAGTGTGTTGTGTGGTCATGAAGCTCAAATTCGTGAATATGTCAATGGTTATAGAATGCATGCTACAGTACCTTAGCACACAGTTGATCAAGTTTTTATTCCAGTGAATATTAAATAAAAACACCATTGGATGCTCGATGTGGTATCATTCGTAGAATGGTACATTTTCATATATGATTCTTTACGCTCAGCTGGTCACGATGTCATTGTCCATCGTGAAGTTGAGAAGTTATCCTAGCTTATACCAATGTACCTTGAACAGACTGATTTCTATAGTAAAAAGGGCATCAACCACGATGAACATTCAAAATACAAAGATCGTGACAAATCAGAATTTTTTAATGTCTCTTATGTGGAAGATTTACCTCAACAGCCTAGTCGTAGCTTGTAAGTATTGTAAAGTCCTTTTTTTATTTTTTCTTATAACAAAATTGTATCATAATTTCTGTTTATACTCCATGTGTAGGGATTGTGGTCTGTATTTGGTGACATATGCAGAGTACTTGAGTTATGATGCAGTAGTCCCGTCTGTGAAGTTCAGTCCTGATTTACTACGTACCAGATACGCATCACTCATATGGGACTATGGAGTACCCAAAATTCTTGCCGATACTACTAGTGGCAGTGAGGCACCAATGCGGCCAATTAGGCATGTTATGGAGTTCAACATTGATAAACAGATTATCATTGAGTAGCATTATGTAGTTATTTTTGTTTCTCAACAGTTGAACATACTATGATGAACAGATTTTGGTTGCAGAACAGTTTATTTTTGAAAACTACTTATCAGTGCAAATTACCTTCTTCAATGCAATCAGATATCTTATCTTAAAATATGTCGTATTTGATGTGTTATTTTCTTAACCTTTTATTACTGCACACGTACACTATAATGCACTTCGTTTACGTTGTTATGAATTATGATTAATGATGTACATATTAAAATACAAATAAAATACATATATTTCTAAATACAATATTTTAACATAAATATAATACTAAAACATCTACTTATGAGGTAATACTAAAAACAACAAACATAATGTAGCACCATTCGATCATGTCTTATAAGTAGAACTTGTTTCTATTTGTATTTCTTATTAAAAAGGAATGAAGTATTATTGTGGTACATATGTTCGTATTTCAAATATTCTAGTACTAAATCAAATTCTCAAACAAGTATTGAGTTTATATTTTTCAAAATAAATATACATAGTAGAATTATATTTTAAAATTGTTAACATATAACACTACCAAACTAAAAGACGATAGCAAATACAAATAACCAAACATAAATGAAAAATATTCAAACATAGATAAATACATCTTGTTTATACATGTATTTCTTATTCAAATGATTGAAATGTTCTTTGATAGGTACTTACATTTGTATTTGAAATAGTATCATAAAATCAAACCACAATATCAAGCAATTATTCAGTTCATACATATCAAAATAAAAATAAATAGTAGAAATATATATTTTAACTTAAATTGTTGACTTATAACATTAACAAACTACAAGGTGATAGCAAATACAAATAACTGCATCATTCAAATGAAAATAACAAATACGTATTCAAATAGTAATGAAAAATCTGTCAAACTTTATCAAGGTCCAAAAACAGACAAGAAGGAATTCAAACATTCTAATGAAAAATATCCAAATCCAAATAGAAGGATGACGAACCTAATCAAATTTAGATTTCTATTCAACCCGAAGACCATACTTCCTACACCCACGCCTATTGTGTCCTTTAAAGCCACATGTACTACATGAATTTGTGCTCTTCTTTCCAAAAAGCTCACTCACTTTTTTACCTCGATCTTTCTTTGGTGGCCTTCCTGGTCTCTTGTATTTAGGTGGCCGCACTATCTCTTGTTATATGTATTCAGGTATCACCCAATCCTTTTTGTCTGGAAAAGGAAGTATTGAAACATCATACGTCTGCAAAACTGTTTTAGGCTTGTACAAGTCAGAGCAATAATCCCCATCAGTGAAATGTTTCTTATTCAAAACAGCCATAGCATGTGCATATGGAATTTTATCAACTTGAAACCTCCCATAGGTACAAGTTTTGTTCTTCAGACATACTATGATAGGCCTATCTCCATCATGTATTATGTAGACATATTCAGTGGCCGGTACGACCTGCAATTATACACAAATTACACTTTAAAAATACAAAAACAAATTGAATGTACACATACCAACTGTATGATACAATACAACTTAGTATTGTTGATTTCATATGTTATGTACATGTAATAGGAGTACATACCTTTATACGGGTACTCATTTCCTCATTATCTTTGAGAATTTCTTCAAATTTTTCACACAAAGTTGTGAATGTATTTGCGGCTTTTGGTCGATTTTCACAATTTCATCTTCCAAACATCAATCTTACTTGCTCAAGAAAATCATATATACGCAACTCTCATGCTAAAAAAAGAGCAGAATTTATCGATTTTGCATTATTTGATGTCATACTCCATCCTCTATGGACTGACGCATACAACCTGCACCACTTTTCAGTCCTTGCGAACTCCAAATACTATCGTATAAAATACCTCAGATAACACTTCATGAGACTTTTTGTATTTCTATTTAACATTACCCCAAATATGCCATATGCACGCGTAATGAGGTATATTTGTGAACACTCGAGAGACAACTTTTATGATGCTCTCATTTCTATTAGATACAACACACATGTTTGCCCTTTCGCCATAAACTTCCTTGAATTGCTTGAAGAACCAAGTCCAAGAGGCATCATTCTTTTAGTCAACAACACCATACGCTAGGGGGAAAATATGCCTCACAAAATAAATACAGGGTGTACATTAAGTGATTTGTATATGTAATAATTGTAAGAAGTCAAAACAAAGAAATACAACCTGCTCCATCCATAGTACTAGCCGAAACAAAGGTTCCATTGTATGTTCCCCTCAAGTGACTTCCATCAACCACCACAATCGGTCTACAATGCTCAAAACCTTTAATGAAAGCTTGCAGTGGTACATGCAAATACAAGAACTGATTTTTGGTGGTTTTTGTCATTCGTATGTGTGAACCAGGGTAAATAACGTTCACCATATACAAGTATGCAGGAAATTTATTGTATAAGGCAGTCGATTTTCCTCTCAATGACTCCAAAGATTTCTCCTTAGCCCACCAGCACAACATGCATGTCAAATCAAGACTGAGAGCCTCTATCATATCATCCTGAATGTCCAAAGGAGTGTATTTCCTTTTATGATTTTTGAATTTTGACTTAACAATACCACCGATCAACTTACTTGATGCACGCTGATAACAATAAATCCTATCCTTCAATGGGCATGTGTGCTCCGATCTAAATTTCCTAATTTGAAACAACATCAAACGATTTATGCTAGAGGACATCATAAAAAAAAATCACATTTTCTCGACGCACATATGAGCGTATAGCTGTATCAAAATACACAATATAAATCACTAACATGTATCACATTATATATTCATCATAGATGGATAATAATTATTACAGTGCAATATGCATTTACCATCGTTTTCTTGACCTATTTGCATAGTATCAAAATTGTTCCTTAATTGCGTATTCTTCCATCACATTTTTTAGTTTTTTTTTTTGCTACTGTAGACTTGTTCTTCCTGAATATCTTTGTGATTAGGTTCTGAGTTAATCAACCTATTCTTGTATAAATCAAACACATCTACAGGCTCCGCAACATCTGCAATCACTAGTTCTTCATCGTTTATTGAATTCAAGTAGTTGTGTCCTTCACTTTCATCATCAACAGCCGATGGATTCCATACACTAATTTTAGTTTTATTGTTCAATACATTAACACACAAAGGTAGTGCACTCATCTCTTTCATGTCCTTCATCTGCATAAGAAAAACCTTAACTCCCATGTCATTGTGTATAAGAACACGATGTGTGCCACCACCAATCTTGTATTCTATTCTAATATTCTTGTTGGTTGAATCGATTCCAATGTGAGTTACAACCAGATTATAGAGTTTACGATATGATTCATGTGGGTTAATAGCAAATGCATCTGGAGTGAAATCATCATACACGTCTTCCTCAGTCCACCGACCTGAATATTCAAAAGAACAACAATACTGGCCATTTCCTTCCCTAAAACAAATCAAAAAGAATGTTTTATATGTTTGTTAACTTGTTGTAATTTTCCAGTTCAAAACAACATTTACGTACTAAATACAATTACAAGAAAGAATGTATGTATTTGTAATTGCTTACACAACAAAAATACATTATAAGAGTACAAAACTTCAACTATCCTATTTTAATTTTTTTTTAAAAAATGTATATTCAATTGCTGAAGCAATACGATTTGTTCTTGAATATGCATCTACAAAATCGTTATTCATTTTTCTAGTTTACTTTAAACATATCTACTTCAAAACACAACACATTACAGATCTAAAAGAAAGTGTCAATGATCTTTAAACCTGAGCATTTTCGATTTGAAGAAGAATAAACATATCTGTAAAAGTTTGAAGCTTTTGGTTCTTCTCTCTGTCAAGAAATAACAAACCAGAAATCAGAAATTATTTTAAAAGAATAAAATAAAATTTCTTAAAAGAATAATTTCTTTTTTAAAAAATTCACACCCTACCACCCTGCCCCCTGCCCACCACGCATCCCCCGCCCCTTACTCAGGAAACAAAATTAAAAAAAAATTCTCACCCCACACCCACGCTCTACCCCCCCCACTTACCCCACACCCCATACCCCAACCCCTACCCCCTCCCTTGGAATTTTTTTTTAAAAAAAAATTCTTACACCCAACCCGAGACCCAACCCCCACTCCAAACTCGACCCCGACTCAGGAACCGAGACCCTACTCTGACTTGAGACTCGAGACCCGACCTCGATTCGTGACTCGAGATCCGACCTCGACTAGGGAACCGAGACACGACCCCCACTCCAGACCCAAGACCCGACCTCGACTAGGGACCCGAGACTTGACCCCGCTCAAGACTCGAGACCTGACCCCGAATCGGGACCTGATTCCCGACCCCCACTTCGGACTCCAGATCGGAGACCTGACCCCGACCTCAAACCCAAGATCAGACCCCTACTCGAAATTCGACCTCGACACCAGACCCAAGACCCGACCCTCACTCCGGACTCGAGATCCGAGGCCAGACCCTGACTCGGGACCCGAGACCCAAGACCCGACCCTAACTCGAGACCCCAGATTAGACCCCGACTCGAGACTCGAGACTCGACCCCGAATCTAGGTCCGAGACCCGACCCCAACTAGAGACCTGACACTAATTTTGGACACAAGACCTGACCTTAACTAGGGACTCGAGACCCAAACCCGAACTTGACCCGAGATTCGATCCCTCGATACCCAACACCGACTTAGGATCCGAGACTTGAACCCGACTCGGGACCCGACACCGGACCCTGACTCGGGACCCGAGACCCGACCTCGACTCGGGACCTGAGACCCTACCTCGACTCGGGACCCGAGATTCGAGACACAAACCCGACTTCGGACCTGAGACATGACCCAAATTTGGGACCCAAGACTCGAGACCCGATTCCAACCCCAACCTCGACCCCAACTCCAGACCCGAGACCTAATCTCGACTTGGTACCCGAGATCCCCCCCCCCCCAACCCACCCACCCACCCAAAAAAAATTAAAATTTTGTTCTGCCCCCTCCCCTAACCACCCCAGCCCCTAATTTCTTTTTTCTTTTTTGTTTTTTAATATTAAATTTTTTTAGTACATTTAGAGATTTTTAGCATAAGTGGGTAATCTATGAGTCTATATGAATACCCATATTTTACCCATTTTGTCTATATTTGTATGAGTTTTTAAATTAGGTTGAAGCTCATATTTACCCATTTCAAATATGAGTGATCCAATTAATTAAATATGGATTAAATGGACTCCTTTCACTAATATGAGCTGAAATTGCCACCCCTAGTGGCACCAATGGCTGCATGAACGCCACAGACACACAATAATGAGAAACTAAAAATTAGTGTTCTGAAATTGAAGAGAACACTAATTTAGTAGTATAAAATTTGAAGAAATCAACATATAAGTATGGTTAAAACATTAACATATACTTTTTATTATCATATATAGTTCACCTGAAAGCTAGTTTTGAAATATGTTTTTGACGAGCAAGATTTGTAAGAAAGTAGATTGGAGAAGTGGCTGGAACAATACCTCTTTATAGGAAGGAAGACGTTTAAAGCAACACAATCAATTATCAAGTATACCACGTGGTCTTAAATATAAACCTGTTACAGGATGATAGTGAGAGCATCACCATGTTAACTATGATAATATCACCTCGACCTGCGTTTCACAGATCAGATATCTTTAACCAATCACTACCCGAAAATGGTTATCGAAGTATGCAAATGAAGTCTCAAAGAGCAAGCCCTGTACAGGAAGGTAATTTCTACAAAATACAATAGTAACAATTTGGTTAGTTAACAACGGATGTATCTTAGGCATACAAGACAAGTTTGTGGACAAGCTTGCAGGCAGGGACCATGAAGTCCAAAACGGATTTACCAAGTTCATTGAATTATATTTAAAAAATGGAAGTGGAGTACAGTTTTGGCTTGATTTATGATGTAGAGAAGATAACCTAAAGATAACTTTTACAGGTAATTCTAACTCTTTATCCAATCATAAGAACACTCACAGTAGCTAAGGTGATGAAGAGAAGGCATATTTAACCATCTGGAGATGTACCATTCAAAAAAGCTTTACAGACTTTGAAGTTGGACGAAGTGAAGTCATTATATTGTATGTACTTTTTATACACAGTTTGGGCAAAATGGTAGTATGATATATAATTTCAATGTAAACACTCACATAGTAAATTTTCTTGATTACCGTTACTGTCATAGTATTGAATGCAACTCGATAGAAAAATCATGTGGCAGTAAAGCTTTAATAGCAAATTTACTTGATAATTTTAGTAGACTAACTTATATTGGAAGAGATAAACGGATGGATGCATGAATACCTTAAAGAGAGGTTTCGGTTGCATATGTTTCATACGGTGTTCATGGATATTACAATACTCTTGTCAGTTCTTCGTGCATAAGGATCATGTACCATGACTTTTGTTCCTAAAATCTATTCCGGTGCACCAAAACATTAAACACCAGAGATAAATAAAGAATAAAATGTAAGAAATGAAAGAGTTTTAACATAATTCATATCTTCATTGCTAACTCAAGTTCTTAAATTAAAAAGTGAAGGTACGGTTTTAAACTTTTTGCATCTCTTCATTTCACTAATCCAAGTTGCTCGATTGTAACCGAGTTGTCACCCAAGTAATATAAGCGATGCACTAAAGGGTAGAAACAACTTTGATGAATTGGTCGTTACGTTAGCTGCCTAAGGAAGTGTGTATGCAATACAATAGTACTCTAGAAAACTATTAAGCCATGCATAATATTTCCAAATCTTGCAACTTCCATAATAAGCTGTCACAACACCAGCAGTCGCCTTCCACCAATTTCAACTTCATGCCAAACCAACCAAACATGTATGTCCTTGGTCATAAATTCACAGCCTATAAGAATAGGAAAAACATCAAAATTAGATAGAAGGACTTTAAGTTCAAATGTCAAAAATAAATGAAAAAGTTATAGAAAAATAATAAGCAACGAATTATCTTGTGTTAATTATAACTATAGAAAGATCTCACTGTAACATTTAATTTTTCATTGAAACCAATTTTCATGTTATGTTATATTATATTAACAAATGATGTCATTACAGAGAAACTTGACTGTACCTGCTTTGTTGTCTAAGGAGAGAGACCAGATCTGTCCATCTTCTGAAGTCTTGAAGTGAGGACTCATTACAATTGCTTTTACTAAAATTGTCTTCAAATGAATTATCCAAGCTGCTGCAATGATAACGAGGTTACTACAGGAAAGTGTTCAACTATGAAGAACACCAATATAAAAAATATTACACTATCCTAAAATCCCCAAATTAAAACCATACACCAAAAACACACAAACCCAATACATATAATGATAGGTTCAATCTAAAATTAATGTTTGAATTAAATGGTTACCTTGAATAAAGAAAAGATAAGAGTTTCAACCAAGCCCAATTTCTTGTTTCAAAGATTCTGAGTTCTAGCGATCAAGCTTCCATAGTTTTGATATATTTGGAGAAGCTACCAAAAGAAATAAAGAAAAAAGAAAGAGACCGAGGAATACATCTATGTGGTGGCATCAGAAATAGAAGATACGTTGGTACACTTGCATAACCTAAGTTCTAATATGACCAAAATACCCTTATTTTTTAAATTTTTTGACATTAAGTTAACATATTGAAAGTGGCAGATTAAGCTAACATGTTGAAATTGACTCTTCTAATTTATATATAATATAAAAGGAAAGTCACAGACAAGGTGATGTGGCACCTCTCTGCCACCTCCATTCCTATTTTTCTTTTTCTCAATTTTTTGAGATTTTAATCCTTATTTTTCATTTAAGCAATAATAGAAATTTAATGTTACTTGTGTTTATTTCCAAGAAGCTAAAAGTCATGTCAATTAGTAATTGAGCCCAGAAAACAGATGAACGTGTAGGCTGTTATACTTTAAAACTAAAAGTCATCAATTTGAAGATGTTTCACTTTTCAATCTCTTTATATTCTGGGATGATTATAAAGTTCCATCAACCATTTTGTTTTCATTTATTTTCTTTTGCCTTCTTCCTTTCTACTCTAAATTCTTAATTTGCCCTTTACATTAAGCACTTAAACCTTTTTTCATTTAGTCTCTGGCAGATAGCAGGCGTCAGGCAGTATATTACTTTTGTGATTTTTAAACCTTTGATTTGCTCCACAGGCCACGGAATGGATTGCACAAGTGGGCGCATGAATCGTTTTTCTTGAAACAAGGTAAACATGTCACGGTAATTGCATAATAAGTCTTTTTCACTTTTTCAGTCAATTCTTTTTCGTAATAATTTTAGTTGGTATTTGATATTGTAGTCCTATAAATAAATTGTAAGACTTTGTTGCAAAAAGTAATTATCATACTATTAGTATAAAATGCATCCTTCTTGAGAATTTGATATTGCAAATTTATATTTTTGTTTCATGAGATCCTATCCAAGATTATCTTATCTTTTCATAGTTGAAGTAGTAATGTTGTTATATTTACTGTAGATTATATTTATGCGTTGATCAGGCTTGAAGAAGAAGAATATTTTTGAATGGTGATCGGTTTGTAGAAGTGAATGTGGATAAGAGCTCAGAAAATTATGCATTTGTTTGTTTGTTTTTCTATTTTTTAATGATTAAAGTAGTTTTTTTTCCTTAAATATTCTTTCTACAATTTCTCTCTATTTGATCTTTATATAAACTTTCGATTGTGGTAAGTCTATAATTTCGTTTAATTCAAATTAGTAAATTATTACTTTATTGAAAGTCTACTTTCCTCAATGGAATCAATTGTACATTGTTTGAGTATCATAAAAAAGGGTCAAGTTGGTATAATTTTATTTTTGTGTTTTTTCTATTTACATTTTTGTTTTTGTAAGGAGAATAACACGTATATTCCAGATAATCAACTTTACAGTTGTAGTCCTTTTATAAAAGTCGAGTCATCTGTACACTTTTTTATGAACATTTTCTAACATATAATATTGCTTAAAGTATGCAAATTATAACCATATTATTGGAAGTGCTTTATATTGTAGATGTCAGTTCTATCTTTTACTTTATATGACCGCACGAAGAGCAGATAATTTCACTAGTATATAAATAAATATATATAACAAAGTATAAAGCTACTAACAATTTATAAATTAAACGAAAAAGGGTCAAAACTACCTCTGAACTATTTAAAATGGAACAAAAATATTCTCTATTTGTTTTTTGGCTCAAAACTATTTCTCTGTTTGATTTTTGGCTCACAAATATCCCTCACTTTAACAGAGTGTCACCAAACACACCAAGTGAAAAAACATTTTCATACGACGAATCTGCGTCAGCATCCCATTTAGGGGAAAGGTCTAAAACTACCCTTGAACTATCCAATATAGAGCAAAAATATCCTCCGTTTGTTTTTTGACTCAAAAATACTTCTCTATTTGTTTTTTGGCTCATAAATACCCCTTACTTTAACGGAGTGCCACCAAGGATACCACATGGATAAAAATTGTCACACAACCAGTTAACATTTCATTTAATACCCAGCCGACCCCTTAATCATCCAACTTAGCAGCCCATTTAATACCCGTACGGTCGTACCCCACCCATCTTCAAAAACCCAAAACGTCTTCATAATAAGGGGTAAAGATAGATCCACCTTTCATTTCAATTGAACTCTCCAAAAAAATAAAATCGATGTATATTAAGGATTTTGAGGAAAAAAAAAAGCCTTTTTATCATAAAAAAGAATGTGGGCATCCTATGAAGACTATGGTAGGACATCCTATAAAGACTATGGGCATAAGTTTTTGATGAACATTTATCATGTCATAAGTTTCATTTTTTGTTTAACAAACTCCCAGTTGGCATGAATTTGAAAGACGTCTTCTCTATGATATTTAATGGTGTATGAATTAGTTCAGTAGAAATTATTTTCAATACACCAGGGTGCTACTTTATTTAACTGTTATATTTGACAGAATTGAACAATTCAACAGTTCTGCAAAAACAAGTTTTAAAGCATCATTCATTAAAATCACTCACTTGACAAAACATTTAACTCTATTTGGAAGCAATGGTCATTTATCAAGAAAAAAGGATTTCTTTTTCCTCAAAATCTCTAGTCTGCATCGATTTTTTTTGGAGAGTTTAAGTGAAATGAAGGGTGGATCTAAATTTACCCTTTGCTTATGAAGGCGGGTCGGGTACGAGTATTAATGAGTTGTTAAGTTGGATGGTTAAATAGGTCGGTTGGGTAGTAAATGGGCTAGGTATTAAATGGGATGATGAACTGCCCATGTGACAATTTTTTTTCACGTAGTGTGCTTGGTGGCACTTTGTTAAAGTGAGGGGTATTTGTGAGCCAAAAAATAAATATAGTGATATTTTTAAGCCAAAAAACAAACGGAGGGTATCTTTGCTCCATTTTGGATAGTTCATGAGGGGTAGTTTTGGCTCTTTTTCGTAAATGAGATGCTGATGTGGACTTGCTGTGTGGTAATTTTTTCATGTGATGTGCTTGGTGACACTCCATTGAAGTGAGGGGTATTTGTGAGCCAAAAAATAAATGGAGGGATATTTTTGAGCCAAAAAATAAACTGAGGGTATTTATGCTCCATTCCGGATAGTTCGGGGATAGTTTTTACCTTTTTTCGCTAGTTAAATGAAAACAATGTATTGAGATATAGTGGCTACATTTAATGTCATAGATAATTACACTACTTTCTGCTATTATCTAGCACTATCAAGTGGAGGTGGGTATATCCACCCCACATCACATGCAATCCATTTACTCGAATAAGATCCATAACATGTATGCACTTGGATATTGTGTAGGTCTATAGTAAAAAGTACATAACTTCTTAATCCAAATTTGGATCAATGAGAAGTATGTTTTTCTTGAAATTAGACTCAATTACCTTTAATTTAATAGGTAGTAGGCCCTCTAACTCCTTATAGATTGGGAGATATGTGCATTTTAATACAGACTATGCACAAGATTATTTGAAATATTTTGTAAATTTACTCTTTTCCCTAAAATAGCTAGATATCAAGACATTTCAATCTACAATATTTATACGTTATAAAAATATTATAAAATTTAATACACATACTAATATATCATAAATCAAAATATATTTTATCAAATTCTAATTCGATCAATTTGATCGAATTTCTATCGAATGTGTAGAGTGTTACACTAAAATTCTCAAATTTAGCCTCGTAGGCCCTCGATCCAAGACAATAGATATCCTTGAATGTATGGGATGTTACATGCCCTATAATCAAAATGTAGACCAAACAAACTTGGTCTCTGGTGATATCAGTGTAATGCACACAACACATGAATCTACTGCATACAATTCTCAACTAACATCTAGTCTCTCAAGTAAAGTAGCTCATCATCAGGGTCTTGTGCATTTTTTATCCCTACGCCTTAGCCATATACCTTTGGAGATGACTCCATATTGAGTGTGACAAATAACCTAGTTGGGTGGACGAGCAATCATCTTTATCAACATGCATAGCTTGAGCTCTATCCAATGTTGTAATGACCCAAATCATCATTACACTGAAATGGAGAGTAAAACCCATGCCTAGTTTCCCCTTAGACCAAAATTTAAAAAATCAGAGCAAGCCTAGTTTTAGGTATATTTTTAGTATGTGGTGGTCTAGGGGAGTCTGGGAATTATTAGAGTTTATATTGGTGTTTTGGATTGTATTTTGTGTTAGAGGACGAGTTTAGAAAGTCGTAGAAACTTTTGGTGCGTAAAATGAGTTAGTAGAACTCTGGTTATAGGGGTTATCGTAAAAAGGGTTAGTTCATAATGTCGAATTTCGAGAAGTGTGTTATGAAGTAGCCAGAACTGGGACCAAGTCTTGAGTTACTAGTTTGGGGCTACTGCAGTGACAGAACGCCGCAGTGGCAGCCCCATTTGTCCTAGGAGCTACTGCAGTGGCAGATCCTCCGTTGCAGTGACAACAATACTACTGCAGCGGCCAAACCACAGTTTTTTCAATTTTTAAGTTAGAAAAACATCTTTCATTCCTATTATTTCAAAAGCTCGTTCAAGGGCTAGGAAAAGGCAATTTCGCACCAGTTTGGTTTTTTTTTTTTCCATATTTGAGGTAAGATTCTTACTCCTTAAACTTGAATTCGCTCCATGTACCAGTACTGGGATGGTACCCGATCCAAACTAGTTGAATAGTTGGTTAGCCCTAAGTTCATAACTTGTTAGAATTGGTGTGGAATATTGTTATTAGCAGTTATTGATTCTAGGGTGTTAGAAAATACTCTCTATGATAGAATATATGATTGTTAGTTTAATAATAAAGATTTCAAAGAGTTTAAAGGGTAGAAAAAAAAATCCTAAGATGATGAACTAGATTAAGTTCATGAGTTAAATTGTTAAATATGAGCTCCTAATGTTGCTTTGGAAGGGTGAATTATTGTGATAAATCTATGTAGTTGTTGTTTATAGATTAAGAACGGGCTGAAATTAAAAGGATAGGCTAGTTTATGGCTATATAGTGTTTAAGAGCAAGGAATCAAGGTAGGTTATAGTTTAATTGTAGTAAAGACTTTCTTGACTTTGTGCTTATATGTAAGTTGGGTGTTTGTGATTTGCTTTGATTTGCTTTCGGGAATTACTAACTGTATCATGTATTGAACATATAGTTTTGAGATGGTATTGAGATGATATATGGATCGAATGTCATGCTGACACTGTTATATAGATCAGGTGTCATGCCGACACTATTATTAGATCGGGTACCATGTCGATACAGGTACATGGACTGAGCTCATCCCATGTAGGTTATGTCTGAGAGTCTCTGTTGACTCTAGTATGTGTGTGCATCTTACATGCTGTGGTGACCATTGTTTTAGAATCTGCCTAATTTTAATTGATGTACTTGTGTACTTGTATTCCTGATTAGATGAAGTGTTATGAATGTATTTGGTTGTCAACTAATTGTGAGTTATGTTTTGATTGCGGTTAATTGCATTTAACTTGCCTATTTGTATGGTGTTGTGTTGAGTCTGTTGATGATGCCTACCAGTACTTAGTTGTTATACTTATACTGCCTGTATTCTTCTTTTTATTGAGTGCAGAGCGTGTTTCAGTATTTGAGAGGAGACCTCGATTCTAGTCCGTGATTCAGACATCGATTCAAAGGTGAACACCATGTCCGAGCAGCCATTGGCTCATTCTTATATTGTTTATGTCCTTTTTTTCAGGACTAAGACACTTTTTCATTTTGTATTTTGGATAATATTTTAGACTTGATTTTGGATACTGTTTAGATGTTCTTGTGCGAACTTTTGGGTCCTGAGTGTTGTAATAATTAGAGATACATTCCAAACTCTTTTTGTTTTTGATCATTCAGTTAGTTAATAAAGAACTTGTTTTTCTTATATTGTGTTTTAGTGAGCAAAATGGTAAGTATTTAAGGAAAGTGGCTTGTGAAGGTCTGTATGACCAATTGGGTCGTGACAAAGATGGTATCCAAGCACTGGGTTCTTCTATATTTTCCAATAAGAACAGGTCTATTAGAGTCTTGCGGAACTGTATGGAGACATCTGTACTTGATTCCAATTGGTATTTGGTGATCCAAATTAGTATCTAACCCCCTTCACTCTTTTTTCGCATATGGTGAACACTCATTCCATTAGAGAAACAATAGTTGGACCAACAACAATACCAACACCGGCCGCTGAGGCTGCGGTTCAGGGAAGGCCTCAAGTTAGGGGTAGGGCTTGAAGGGGAGGAAGAGGGGCATCACTTGGTAGAGGTGGTGGTCAGGGTGGTGATAAGGTTCATCTTTATGCTGTTCTGGCCTGTCCTGAAGCTAAAGCTTCTAATGCTGTGATCATAGGTACTATTTTTATCTGTGATCATATGGCTTCTATATTATTTAATCTCGGGTCTACTTTTTGTTATGTGTTTGTGAAATTTGCCTTGGGTTGGGACTTGAAATGTGAATTTCTTGATACTACTATGTATGTGTCTACACCTATTGGGGTTTTTGTATGTGTTGATCAGGTTTATCAAGCACGTCCTGTGATGTTTATTAGGTATAGAACTTTGGAAGACTTAATGATATTAGATATGAAGGAGTTTGATATTATTTGGGGATGAGTTGGTTGTCTCCCCATCATGCTATTTTTGATTGCTATACTAAGACTATCACTATAGCTATGCCCAAGATGAATAAGTTAGAGTGGGAAGGTACTCTAAAGCCTACTCCTTTGAGAATTGTGTCAGCTATTATGCCTAAAAATTAGTTAAGCGACGGTGTAGGGTGTTCCTAGTTCACCTTCGGGATGATAGTTTGGTAGTCCATCCTATTGCTTCGGTTTCAGTAGTGTGTGAATTCTTAGAGGTGTTCTATGATAACCTCCTCGGTATTCCTCCTAGTTGTGAGTTTGACTTCTATATAGAATTAGAGTTGGGAACCCATCTTATATCTATCCCTTCTTATTGGATGGCACCATCGGAGTTAAGAAAATTGAAATCCCAGTTGCAAGAGTTGATGGCACTGTCAAAATTTCCATCTGAGATCGTTTACTAGCAGTTTTGGTCCGAAACCAATTCCTTAACAGCGAAAGCTCCAAAAATCCAAACGAACTATCCGATGACCGAATCGATAGTTTCGGCAAGTCATAAATAACATGTAGCTACTGTTGGAAGGCTCGAAATGCTGGTATGCATGAAAATTGAGAAAATGACCTGGTGGGTCATTACAAATGGTTAAATTTCTGTTGCAGTAGTTCGCTCCCATTTTACTGGAGGCCACCATTGCGGTTCCCCTGACTACTGCAGCAGTACCACTGTAGCACTTACTTTTTCTGCTGTAACATTTTGAGATAGAAACTCGGGACCTCTCCTTAGTTCTCCTCATTTTACAATGCACACCATGAATTTCAACAACTCGAACCAACCCCTCTACGATAAATGCTATAACATGAGTTCTATAACTTTATTTCCAGTGATGGAAGTTGCTACAACTTTCTACACTTGTTCACTACTCTACTATCTAATCAAAACCAACTATTATAAATCACATCAATACCAGATTTTATTCAACTACCATATCCTCAAAATTAAGCCAAAACTAGACTAGCCCTGAATTTCTCAAAATTTAGCTAAGGGGAGTATAGGTGAAAATTTCACCTCCTAATTCAGCGTAACAATATTTTGGGTCGTTACATTAGATACCAATTTACCACTCGTTTGTCCCCGAATGACAATTGGCCTAAAAAAGACATAACAACTGGAACAGAGTATACCTGAGTCAATGAACAAGTATGGATACTGCTTGCGCATGTATGCTTCAGTCTTCCATGTAGTTTGCTCAATAGTACAGTTCCTCCACTGAACATTCACATAAGGAATAACTCATGTCCTTAACTTCCCACATATTTAGCTAGAATAGAAATTAGTTCCTCTTCATAGAAGAGTTTCTTATCAAATAGTTTTGGGTCCCAACGAACAATATAGTCATTATACCCATGGTACTTCTTTAACATTGATACATGGAATATGGGGTGGACCTCGGATATACTAGGGGGTAAGGCTAGCCTGTACGCTATTGACCCCACTTCCTTCAACACCTTAAAAAGTCCTATGTACCTTGGGCTCAACTTTCCCTTCTTACCAAATCACATCACACCTTTCATAGGTGACACCTTCAAGTGTACCTTTTCCCCATTCTCAAAATTCATGTCTCTTACCTCTTTATCCGCATACTCCTTCTGTCGGCTTTGAGCCGCTATGAGCTTCTCCTGTATAAATCTCACTTTTTCCATAGAGTCCTTGAGCGTATTAGTGCCCCAAGGACTCACCTCAAATACGTCAAACCATCCAATTGGGGACCTACACCATCTACCATATAAGGCCTCAAAGGAGCCATATCAATACTAGAGTGGTAGCTATTGTTGTAGGCAAATTCATACAATGGCAAGTATTGGTCTTATTGACCCCTGAAGTTAATAATACAAGCCCCGAGTATATCCTCAAGCACTTGGATAGTCTTTTTAGATTGACCATCTATTTGCGGGTGGAGAGTTGTGCTTAGGTCCAATCTAGAACCCAACTCGGACTGAAACATCTTCTAGAAATTAGAAGTGAACTGAGTACCCCTGTCAGACATAATTGATACTGGTGCCCATGTATCCTTACAGTCCCCTTCGCATAAATTTTGGCCAACTTAGTACATTATAATCAACTCTTACCGGAATGAAATGGGCCGACTTAGTCAATCATTCAATAATGACCCAAATGGAGTCTTATTTACTCAAAGTTTTCAAAAGACCAACCAAAAAATCCATCGTTATCTGTTCCCACTTCCAGTTCAAAATGGGTATCCGCTGAAAAGTACCGCTAGGCTTCCGATTTCTTATTTGACCTGCTAGCAGTTTTGACACTTACCACAAAATCAATAATATTGCTCTTTATAGTGGGAATTAAGTTATCTACCCGAGGCACACACAACTGACCTTGAATTCTCAAGGCCCCTTCGCCATAAAGAATAAACTCCTTTGCCTCCCCTTTTAACACTTTTTCTCTAAGGTTGCTCAATTTCTTATCTTTAAACTGTCTACTCTTAATCTGATAATAGAATGTAGACTTAGCCTCCACATGTGCCAATACCTTTCCTTCTCTAGTTTCCTATAATCTTAGAAAATCGTTAACCAAAAGCTGTACCTCTCTCACCAATAGGCGCCTGGACACCTCCAGAAATGCTAAACTCCCCATGCTCATTGGTTTCTGGCTCAGTGCATCCTCCACTACAATGACCTTACCTGGGTGATACAGAATTGAGATGTCATAGTCTTTAATTAACTCTATCTATCTTCTCTATCTCAGATTCAAATCCTTCAGGGTGAACACGTGCTACAAGCTGCGGTGGTCTGTGAACACTCACACTTCACCCCGTAGAGATAATGTCTCCAAAATTTTAAAGTGAACACCACAGCTGCTAATTCCAAGTCATGAGCGAGGCAATTTTTCTCATAGGGCTTTAGTTGTCTCAAAGCATAAGCAATCACATTCTGATCCTGCATCAACACATCACCTAAATCCAAATGTGAGGCATTACAAAATATAATAAAATCCTTACCCTCGACAGGCAAGGTTAATACTGGAGCCGAAGTCACCAAATTTTTGAGCTTTTGAAAGATCTCCTCACACTTGTCATCTTATTCAAACCGAACTTTTTTCTGAGTCAAACGGGTCAAGTGCGAAGCAATCACAGCAAACACCTTAACAAACTAACGATAATAACTGGCCAACCCCACAAAACTATAGATTTCTGTCACACTCATCGGTCTGGCCAGATTCTTAACCGCCTCAACCTTTTGTGGGTCTACCATCACCCCTTATTTGGAAACCATGTGCCCCAAAAAGGATAATGAAGAAAGCCAGAATTCACACTTAGAGTACTTAACATACAATTGCTTCTCCTTCAACAATTTCACAGTATACAAATGAGCTTCATGCTCTTCCTCACTTTTAGAATAAATAATTATATCATCAATAAACACAATAACGAACGAATCCAAAAAGGACTTAAACACTCCATTCATCAAACTCATAAAAGAATCTTGGGCATTGGTCAAGCCAAAAGACATAACTAGAAACTCATAGTGCCCATAACGAGTTTGGAAAACAGTCTTTGGGATGTTCTCTGCCCTGATTTTTAGCTGAAAATAACTCGACCCCAAATCAATCTTAGAGAACACTGCAGTTCCCTGTCACTAGTCAAATAGATCATCTATTCTAGGTAAAGGATAATTGTTACAAATGGTTACCTTATTCAATTGGTGTTAATCTATACACATCCTCATACTACTATCTCTCTTCTTCACAAACAACACCGATACACCGACTTAAGGGTACCCTCCCACTCTAACTTCTCTCTCCCAGACATTGCTATAGTAACAGTTTTGAAATAATAGTTAAGAATAGTGTGATAAGAGGACAAATGACTCATCCCCAAAATAACATCAAACTCCTTCATGTCTAAAATAACCAAGTCTGATAGGGTTTTAAACCCCATAAACATCACAAGACACACACGATATACCTGATCAAAACATACAAACAACTCAATCGGTGTAGACACATACATAAGAGTATCAAGATATTCACAATCCAAGTCCCAACCTACAACAAATTTCACAGACATATAAGAAAAGATGGAGTCGGGATCAAACAATACAGAAGCCATATGATCACAGATAAGAATAGTACCTGTGATTACCGCATCGAAAGCTTTTTCCTCAGGATGAGCCGGAACTGCATAAAGATATGCCTTATCACCACCCTGGCCGCTATCTCTACCACTCTGTGCTTTATTTCTACCAACTTGTCATCTACCTCAGTTATCCTGGTTACCACCTCTATCCTGACCACTACGACCATCCTATAGATGACCTCTACCGTTTTCTCCTCCACTATGACCTGTCAGAACTAGAGTACTAGAAACTGGTTGTTGTGTCAACTAACCTGTAGACAAGAAGTTTGGACAATACCTCCTGATATGTTCCAGACCTCCAAACTCAAAAGTATTTGGTCCCCAAAGTAGGCCTTTGAACCGAAGAGGAAGAAAACGTGTATCTGCTGGCTAGAGAAGGCTGATAACTGACCCCAGATGGTCCCCCTGCAGATACTAGCATAGTTGAGTGGTAGGGCTTAGAAGAACCACGCCCCTTTGAGAATGTACCACTGAACTGGCTCGAAGTCCGAGCCTTCTTCTCTTCTGCTTTTGCCACTTCCTGTTTCTTAAGTGTTTCAACCTTCTTGGCAAGTTCAACAACATCCTGAAAAAACTTACCAGACACAACCAAAGATAAAGTAGCCAATAGAATCCTCAAGCTTAGACCCTTCATAAAATACCTGGTCTGTTCCTCTTTTGAGGTAATCATAGGCCGCCACAGACATGTTACCCTACTCTAACCTTAAAAACTCATCCTTCTTTTGATCATGGTAGGTACGAGGAATATATTTCTCTAGGAATACATTCTGAAACAGTGTACAAGTAAGTGAAGGTAAGACAACCTTGTACTTCACAAATGATCTCCACTATTTTTTGACTTCGTTCTGCAGCTGAAAAAAACAAACTCCACACCATACCTTTCAACAATACCCATCTTGTGAAGACATTCGTGATAATCTATTAAAAACTCAAAAGTATTCTTGGATTCTATACCTTGGAATACAGGGGTCTTCATCTTTATGAACTTGTAAAACAACCTATGCTCATCATCAGTCATCAATGGTCCAAGTGCCTGTTGAGGATACACTCTAAGTTTAGAGCCTGCATCCATCATTGGTGCTACAGTATTGGCATGTTGCAAGGCTATGGCCAGAACAGTTGGAATAACTGGAGTGTAGCCAGTGCCAGCCAAGGCACCCAAGAACCCCAACACTTGCTAAATCACCTTTGTAGACAAAGGTACCTGCGTTGCCCCATTTGGTACTGGCACCACATTCTCTGGACTTATCATTTGTTCTTCCTTAACTACCTTATCTTCATCCTAAGCATGTCCTGGAGCATCCTGCGGTAGGGGAGAGGTCGGTGATCTCTGTCTTTCTAGTCTTCCTACTGCTTGTGCTCTATCCCTAACAGGCGCTGCTCCCCGTCCTCCCCTTCTTGCTCTGCCCCTAACTCGAGAGCTGACCCTGACGACGGTCTCAGTAGTCGATGCGGGCGTTGCTATAGGTGCTACTACTGTTGCTCTGGTGGAATGAGTATTCACCATCTGCGAACAAGAGGGAAAGTATTAGTTACCAATTTGGATCGCCAGATACCAATTGGAATCAAGTAATAACTATCACGACCCGAAATCCCATTCGGGCCGGACTGGCACCCTAAGTCAATAAGGCCCGAGAGAACCAATCTTTACTCATGCCCAATCATATGCACACCATAAGATTTATCACCACCTCGTAAAGACATAAAATGCTAAATATGAATATCATGGAACATTATATATACATTAAAGAAACTTGGCCGTTGGGGCCATCGAGTCAAAAGGACATACATCTTTTTCTTTCACCATCATACACATACCCACATATGTCTACAAAAGCCTCTAGCTGAAATATATAACTTATGACAAACTTAGAGTCAGGATAACACCCCGCTTTATACTCATATACAATACCAAAATGAATGTACATAGCAACTCAGGAAGCCCCAAGCCAACTGGAGCTCACCAAAAGTCTGCAAAAGATCCGCAACCTGCAGTGGAGGTCTACTAGTACCTGCGCCTGCAGCAAGTAAGGTAAATTCCCCAATAGGGGTCAGTACGAAAAATGTACTGAGTATGTAAGGACATATGGAACTATTATAAATACGTCAATAGAATCAGAATGTATAGGATAGTCAATATGAACAACCCATCGATCTGCATATGTGGAACCATGTAGCTTTCATAAATTAAGTTCTTCTCTTTATTGTTTATTCCTCATCGCTCATATCATATCGTACCAGGGCCTCAACTGATCAGTGGGTCTTAACATAACATAACGTTATGTTGGGATCGACTCGAGCTAGGACTTTGCCTCTAGAGCTGCCACCCATAAATCAATATACATTGGGATCGGCTCGAGCTAGGCTTATGCCTCTAGATCTGCCACCCATACCAACATATCAGGTCCGGCTCGAGCTAGGTTATTACCTCTAGAGCTACCCCCTGTCAGGATCAGTTCGAGCTAGGCTTATGCTTCTAGGACTGCCCCCTGATCCAATAATTTCGGGATCGGCTTGAGCTAGACATTTTTCCCCCAAAGCTACCACCCATACTTGATCATTGACCACCAACAGATATGAATTACTTTATTTCTTACTTTTGAGAGATTGAGTCATCCACGTATGAGACATTGATAAATTGAGGATCATGATAGTATATAATATCGGGCCTCCACCTTTAGTGGGTTAGAAATGACATAGCATAATATTGGGATTTTTCCATATTGAACTTATACCCTTTTCATAGTTATGAGAGATTAATGTATATAATTGCAGCCACAAAATTATTGGAAGCTTAAGAACATAGCATCATTGGAACCATTGAACTACAATCAATGAACAAGAAACATGAGTATAACCACTATTGGAACTTTGGAACCCGACCTTATTGGGCTTTTGGAACATTAACAATGAAAATGAGACATGCGATTCATAGTTGATCAATGAGTAGAAAATATGTGATAATGACCATTGATGACCGGGTTTAGGATACCTTATCACCTTTCGGGATGGGACAAGCATAATGTCAATGTGAATTCTATTTGCCGCAGAAAGATATGGACAGAGTAACTTTACATACCTTGTATTCTCAATACGGATATACAATCTTAGATGTGCATACAATAGTCCCGCTCCTTCTTTATGTGTCACTATACAATACAAATACATAACGAAATTCACATTAACCACCAACTACCTTACTAATGCATATAACGTCAATGAGTTACATGTTTGCCTTTAAACATGCCATTTCCCTTTGACAAAACCATTGATGAAATTATTATTCCAAAAATCCCACAATATTCCCAACATTGACCAATACATAATATTCAATAAATTTCACCACAATACTTCTTCTTTACACTTTCTTATCCACACCACATCACAATTAATCCATCAAATTACCTTAATACACCTCATAGCACATATCGGACAAAATCCCATAATTTACACTTATAGAAAAATAACAAGTTTAATAACAAAATCACACCATACATGTTAATATTTTATCCATACCATGCTCTTTCATTAAAGTCACAAGTCATAATTCAAGCTTGAAGCTCATGGATATCACATCTTTTACCAAAAACACAAAGCACCATATTCAACACGTCCAAGCATGACCAACATGATTTACATACTCTCCCATGCATATAATATATTAATCCATAATAATAATCACTTACCCAAGCTTGGAAATTGATGATCTTTCTCCAAGAAGTGCCTTAGGGTTTGAAGTTGAGAGAAAAAGCTTGTAGATAATTCTAGATTTGGCATGAGAGTGTTATGTGATAAAAAATCTGATTTTGACCCCTTTTTATAGGACTTGGGGTCATCCTTAGCCACTCTTGGCATTTAATGTAATGTGAGGCTTAGTCAATGGAAGAATGGGTCATTTGACCCATTCTTAGCCCATGTTTTCTTTCTCATTTTGGGCCCTTTTTGAGCCCAATTCACTTGACCCAATAAAATCAATAATTTCTCATGTTTAATTCATTCCATACGCGTTACAACAATATTCCCACTCATGAAATTCATACTCGTAGCCTCAATTCCTAAAACAAGCGATTCTAGCCACGTACGACCTATTTTGACCAAAAGGGTAAAACCGTCATTTTGATGCCAAATTCGTTCTCGAGTAATTTTATCATACCAATATAATACTTTACTCATTTCATGTATATACTCATGGTTGTAGAAGAAACGTGTCAAAAATCGGCTCGGTACGACCCCGGGTACCCTTGGGACTTAGAAAATTTCCAACTTTCGAAAAATTGAAAAATCCATCCTGGCACGCCCTTGGGCGAGCTAGGTTGCTGCCTGTGGAAAAAAAATTTTGGCCCAGAGCGGCCTGGCACGCCCTCTGGCGCGCCCCACCCTTAGATTTTTCGAAAATTTCATTTTTCGACTTTTCTTCGCGGGTTTGGTTAGATACTTCAAGTCCTATTCTTTAACTTACTTCTTAACCTTAATATCCTTTGTTTAGAGGTCTTCTTAGACTCAGTTTGAACCCCAAAAATGCTCCATGAAAATCACAAAACACCTCCTACGAGGGTTTAATCACATATACGAGGGACAAATTCAATTATCTCATCACTAGCATTACAAAATACATACGTATGGCTCTCGACACCTAAGTAAGCGTTATTTAATGTCGTCAAGTAGGGTTGGGAAGGTACGGGGTGTTGCAATAACACTATAGGAAGAAAGAAAGGAAATTCTTTTCCTAAAGCCCTGTAGCCTCCTAAAGAAAAGTACAGACGTCTCCGTACCATTTCGTAGGACTCTATTAGACCTGTTCTTGTCCTGTTCTTGTACGACAAGATCTACGAACCCAGTACTCTGATACTATCTCTGTTATAACCCAACCGATCACGATTTTCACCCATTCTAACCTATGGCGAGAGAACGATACGAGTCTCACCTTTACTTACTTAAGTATTGCTCTCTCATTCACATTACATAACTCCCATAATATTAATTTGATTCAAAAAGGTTTTCATTTGAGTAAGAATCTTAATCAAACGATATCATCATCCATAAAATGAATAGAGTGCGGAAACCTCTATTTATTACAATCTCCAAGGTCTGAAACCAACATGAATATCCAAATAAAGCAAAAGAGGAAATTGTCTTAGTCCCAAATCCAAGGACACAGACATCATATGAAGATCTGAAGGTTGCCCGGACATGGTGCTCTCCCTCAAAATCAGGTCTGAATCAATAGCTAGAGCCAAGGTCATGTGTCAACCCCTGGAAGATGTTCTGCACTCAACAAAAAGAAGAGTACAGGTAGCATCAGTACATCAACAAGTACTGGTAAGCATCATAGGTCGACTAACTTAACAATGTACAAATAAGTAAGTCAAACAAGTATAAAAGCGATCATAAAAACACTCATAACCAATGATATCAATCAGACAAACACATCATGAATCATCATATAATTACAATTCACAAGTTCACTTTCACAGGATTTCATACTAAATCATTTTCTTCAATCATTAATCATCACATATATTCATCAAAATATCACTCAATTCATATGAATGAGTACATGTATGCAAGATGCGTGCATCATCTCTTACCTTTCTCATTCTCATCATCAACATAATAACGTACTGGCCTAGTACCCGACCCATTATCATAATATATCACATTATACCGGCATGGAACCTGACCCATCATTTCAACACCTCAACATAATGCAATTAAAATACAATGCATTCGTCAAATCATAAGTCATGTTGAAGGCAATCATAGATGTTTAAATCACAAACAAGCACAAAGCCAAAAAAGTCTAAGTGCTACACAAAATCATAGTCTACCTCAACTCCTTTGCTCAAAGTCACCTTTAAGCCACACTCTTTCCATTTTTTATTCTCGTTTAATTCGATCTTGATCTGTACAACCACAAAATATACACACATTTAAATAATTCATCCCTTTTCAACTACTAGGGATCAAAAGTCACTGATTTTAGTCATAACTTACCCTATTTTTTCATCTTAGGGTTTTCTTACCATTTAAACTTCATGAACACCACTTGAATTAGCATAAATAGTCATAATTCTAGTCCTATTAGTGTTTTCTAACATCCTAGGATAATTATATGCTGAATTTATTCACATTCCCACCACTTTTCCTCAATTTCCACGAACTAGGGTTAAACCTCAATTTCACCATTAATCTGTGTCTAGTGATTCTCTAAGGTTAAACAAAGTGAATTCAAGTCTAGAACGTAATTACTTACCTCCAAAGATGAAAAACTTTAAAATTCCTCTGAAAATCGCCTTTCCCCATAGCTCTATTGTATTTTCCAAAAAGTGAGGAATGAAAATATTTTTTGGGTTTTAAAACTGAAGATTTAGTGTGCGTTACTGCTGCAGTGGATAATTACCACTACAGCGGATAATTACCGCTGCAATGGTTAAATTTTCCATATAGTGGTTCGCACCCATTTTACTGGAGGTCATCGTTGTGGTTCCCCAGCTGCAGCAGTTACTTTTTTTGTTGAAGTGGTCTGAGATAGAAACTCAAAATCTCTCCTTAGATCTCCTCATTTTACAATGCACACCACGAATTTCAATAATGCGAACCAACCCCTCCACGATAAATGCTATAACCGGAGTTCTATAACTCTGTTTTAGGTGCCGAAAGTTGCTACGATTTCCTATACTTGTTGTATATCCAACTATATAATCAAACCCAACTATTATAAATAACCTCAATAAGCTAAAACAAGACTAGCCCTGAATTTCTCAAAATTTAGCTAAAGGGAGTCTAGGTGCAAATTTTACCTCCTAATTCAGCGTAACAATATTTTGGGTCTTTACACCCACAACAATTAATCAATTAGAAAAGAAAATAAGTACTACCCATTTAATAATCACTAATCAATCATAACACAATCCCAAGTAGGGGAAATTAACCACGCATAGTAAGAGAAAGAGAAATTAAACCCACATGCTCATTGAAAACTTCCATCGGATCCAAATATTCACAAGTAAAAATCTAAATCCATTGAAAAAGAACAAGAGATAGACTAATCCTAACCTTAGGGTCTCAATTACAAGTTTTTAGATCTCAATTTTGACAAAAGATTGGGTTAAAAGCTGCCAAAAAGCCTTTAATAGCTGAAGCAAAAATGGGGCCAAGATGTTATGAAACTGCCACCATGCTCACTTCAGCGAAGGGGAGAAATAATTACCAAACTTATCGGTGATGTTCCAAAGTGAGTATTTATAGTTAAACTGGCTTTGAACATGAGCTTCAGTGGTTGGAAACTGTTATCTTTGGTGATGGACTTCTACCATTGCCGAACTCTACGGCGATATGCCTAACTCTTTCTCGTTATCACCGAACTACTTCCCTTGGAACTTGGACGAAATATTAAATTCAGCAAGGACTTTCTACTTTGGTGATATGCCATGATGTTAGGAGATCTGCCAAATTACTTGAGCGATGCCATTTTTACCTTTTAGCTTGAATTTTCCATCTTTTTGCTTCCTTATGCTATAACAACCACTTCTTGGCTTTACCCTAAAAAACAACCAAATTAACAATTAAATGAACTCAAATTGGCATTGAGGATGGACTTGGTTTCTCACCGATTTTAGGCCAAATGAGTCACAAATTGTCGACTCATCAACACCCCCAACTTAAACCTTTGCTCATCCTTGAGTAAATCAATGCATACCTAACAAAATCAACATTGTCTACAAATGGTACTACTTGGGAGCTTAGAAACATGCTTCTTAGTAAAAATAACTTTTCTCTCATGATTTTGAAAACATTGGCATAAGTATCACCTATCAAGCACTCAATTCATGAATTACAAACCTCAAATGTTGACTAATTGCTTCCAAACCAAGCACATGCTCATAGACATCAATTAAGGTTGATGAATGTTCTCAAGAAGTGCATTCAAGTTTCCTCACAATAAAAAGATCCCTTCCCTCAAGATACAATCAAAATTTAGACAAGGAATTAGCACGATACCCTCTCACTCTCAAAGATGATCATGAACACAAGTACCATTCCATAGTCTTGCCCATATGGTCCATCTCACCACACTTAAACATGATACATTGAAGATCACCAAGGTCTTACTTGGTTTGTAGAATAGGCAATGGGTAAGGTAGGATAAATTAGGATTATAGTGACTCTACCCTCTCGAAGCATCACATGAGACCTCACTTAAATTACTGTCCCAAAGCTTACTCTTTGTGACACACTATGAACCAATTCTACAAGATTCACATGCCATCTTCCTCTTATCCTTTTAAAAAGCTAAACTCTTCAACTATTTACCAACTAAATTCAAAATTGCCAATCTTTTTCACTTCTTTTCATTCTTTTACTTTTTATTTTTTAAGTATTTACAAGGGATACTAGGATGACTAGAAGAGGATGTGAATGGACCCTAAATCTATGAACATCCGATTAAAAATCCCACTCGATAGCTCTTCCACCCCCAACTTAGGCTTTTAGCCTAAGTTGGTTTACGACCTCACCTAAATGCTTCAAGATGGGTTTGGTTCAAAAGAGGGGATTATAGAAGATGGATTACGGCTTGTAATGAGGTAGTCCAAGAAATAGGTTCCAAGGCACAAATTTGGGAAAAAGTTGGCCACTCAACTCACAATGAGGGTGTCTATTTGGTCAATTTGAAGGCTCACTCTCATTTAATGGCCTAAGATTATTTATCCAACATTAAAACAATCTTTGCTTAGTGAAAGAGCAACCGGGCAAGTTCTAGAAGGATGTTGCATCCTTTATCTCATGCAAGCATACATGGTCGTATAAGTAATAAAGGATGTAAGTTCAGCTATCATACCCACAGGGATTTGACAAATTGATTTCTACTTTGAATTCTTATGCGAGCTATTCAGTAGGTAACCAATAATAATGAGTGATTTATTTATTTTGAATGTAAATAACCAATTGTAGACAAGCCGTGGAATAATTGTGTTGCAATTCAGATTTGAGAAAAGATCTAAGATTGTGGTATTTTGACAATCGAATTGAGCTATCCAATCATACATCTAATTTGATTTCCTGATTTACTAGTTATAGGTTAATTATAGCTATATTGAGAATTTTTCCAACAAATCTAAGCCTATTCAACTGTCCCTAACGCCTATATTTCTATGGTCATCGATTAATAGTGAAGTGCATAAAGATATCATCTGTATCAACTAAGATGGGTCACAGGGTATATTTCTATCCTCAGTGATCAATCGATTCCCTTTCTCTATAAGGTTCACAAGATAGCCCTATTTCCTCTTTTTACACTTATCATTCCCTTTTTCATGTCCAACAAATTATCCTTAAATAATATTTGCAAGGTGATAAATCAAATGAATAAGTGAAAGCAAGAAGAAATAAATAACTCAATAGATGGAAATCAAAATAGATAATATGATATTCAAGCCACAACTTTTATGTTCAACCACAACACTAGAAATTAAGAGGTTTAGATACTCATGAATCTCTTTTGAAGAAGAGATTTCATGAGTTTACATGGTGGAAATCGAAAATGAAATAAAAGAAATAAACTGAACATTGTTCTTGAGCTTTGTCCTTGCTTTTGGCTTCCCCAAATAAGTTGTTAATAATAAAAAAATGTGTGGAGGGGGTTTATATAGAGTTTAGGAACCCTTAGAATGTCAAAAACCAATCCCAATCAGGTTAGGAGTAGTCCCGACTTGTGCCATAGCCCAAAGGCAGAGTTGTGGTTCAAGGAACAAAGTAAAATTCTGCAAGGTGGTGTTTCTTGAGCCACTCCTTGCTTTGGGGGAATGGTGCGAGTTGAACTGCAGCCTTTACAATTCGACACCACTTCTTGCTTTGCAATAGTGGTGCAAAGCACCTTCCCCTTGGCCATTTTTTGCTCATTTTACTATGTGTTGCAATGTTGATCCTTCCTTGTTTTCTTTTGATTGGTTGGTGATCTTTTTCCTCTTGCTTAAGATCTAACTACCTTAAGACACTACTATATAAACAAAACATAAAAACAAGTGTAATTCACATTATTTAAGCTCAAGACAATACTAAAAATAGAACAAATGAGAGGCAAATGATAGTGAAATAACATGGTTTTTAGCCTCACATCAGCACCCCACACTTAAATCCTTGCTTGTCCTTGAGTAAGTTAGAAACTCATTACTTAGATTCTACTACAAACTATACCAATTGAAACAATATTACTCAAGCTAAGACTACAACGACTATAATAGATGACAAGTTCTTATTAAACATGCTTCTTTCAACATATTTAAACTTAGGAACAACTACTTCAAGACATCCTAGCCTCAAAAATGGACTCCATGATATTAGCAAACTCATGCAAGTTACCTAACTAAGAGATCAAATACTTCACCTATCTTTCATCAAATATGTGCCCTCACAACAAGAGAGTTACCCATCTTTACTCGCAAGTATACACAATGTCACATACATAGGTATAAGAATAGAATTACGCTTACTCTCACAAAGAATTTCACATGTAAACAAAGAATTTCACATGAAATATATGATGAACCATAAGCTTGCCCTTAGTCTATTACTCCACTAATATATCAAAATTTAAGATCAAGTAGGACTTTTAGAGTTGTAACATAGGCTAAGGGACGGGTAGAAACTATTTTGGCTCAAATAGTGACTAACTTTCCTAAGCACTATAATACATAACAAAGTTTTCAATATTTGCTCGCTCTTCAATAAACAAACTCTTTCTTCTACTCTTCTCACCTATAGATTTCTTTATTTTCCCATATCTTTAAGAAAGTTCACATACCACTAGTAAGGAGTACTCAATTATCAAACTTTTTTTTTCCTCTTTTCTTTTGTTCTTTCTCTACTCTCTACCAATAGCATATAAATTTTTAGTCATTTGCACCCTTAGACTACTAATCATGGATGACGACGCAAGTAATGGGATCAGATAAGTAGCTTTAGCTCTTTTAGAAGAAAAATAATATTATTTCATTATATTTGGACATTTAGTCAATATTAATTTAATTTTATAAAATATATCTAACATATTAGATTCTCATAATTCATTTTAAGTGTGAACACAGTTAATTGGTCAAATTTCCATGAGGGTCACACTTAAAAAGAATTTTCAAAATCTAATGTATTAGCTATATTCTAAAAAAATATATTAACCAAATGTCCGAATATGGAAAATGATATTATTTTTCTTCTAAAAGAGCTAAAGCTACACATTTGACCCTATTAATTTCATCCACATCTATCTTCAAAATACTTTCTTTTTTCTAAATTTAATTATCTATATATACTCCTCAATATTTTATCAACATTACTTCTCATCTATCATTCTTTTTTTCTGTAGATAAATTTTATTTCTTTTGTATCTGAGATAAAGTTCTTTATATACCACCAATTCCAATCATTAAAAGTGCTCAAATAGAGGTATGTTGCCTGCTAACTTAGATTACTCTATGAATGATATTTCTTTTTCTTCATTTAAGATGCATGGATAGTTTGAACAACTTTTTGAAAAAGGTTTTGGTTTTTTTTTTTTAAATTTGTAAATTATAGAAGGTCTCTTAAAAAATAGGGGAGGGTTGGTGGTGGTTACGTTAATGGGGCTTCTTCTTTATTTGCTAAAGAAAACAATTTTACCTAATATGACATTTATATCAAGAAAAACTTGCATAACAAAATTCATAAGATTTTTGCTCTGACATTTTGAGAATGTTACTTAAGGAATAAAGTTTCATGTTTATTTTTATTCAAACCCCCCATTCTAGTAAATATTAGATCTAGTTGCACGATGCTAGAATTTTTTTTTAATTCATCCAATTTTATTAAATATTCTCGAAGGGGCTAGCTAGGGATTCTTTATTTTCAAAGCGATTATCAGATAATAATTGTAGTTTGCTAGTCATGGATTCAGTTTCATTACTAATACACAGTTTCAAGAATCTAATTAGTAGATAATGTAATAAACTAATATCTTTATATTTATAATTTTTTTTAATCATAATGACCTAGTTATATGGTAAAAAAATTATTTTTTCAAATTAAGAAAAAGTTACACTGACCATTTCAAGCAACATTTAAATGTTGATAGTCTCTTCAATTATAGAATAATGTTGGAAGTTCAATAGTACCCCAGAAATTGTCTGGGAAGAAGATAAGAATAGTTACTATTGCTGACAATGTTAATCTTAGCTTTATAATTGTACGTTGTGAAGGTGAAACAAAACTTTTCAACATTAAACTAGACAAGATTAGTAGATATTTGATTACAAAGATAGTAAAATATTGTCATAAAGTGGTTGGTTTGACTATATGTATATATATATATATATATACACACACACACACACATACATACTGTTATGATGGTTTTAGACTCAGAATGTGAAAAGCAACAATGCTTCACAAAGGAAACATAAGCTAATGAATGAAAAAGAGATATTACTCATTAAGAAGGCCCTTATAGATGAACCTGGTATGCAGCAAAATAGAGCTTTATTAGAATCTTGGGTTGTACTATTAAGTGTTCATGTAAGTCCCAAGATTCTAATAAATCTTTATTTCATTGCATATCATTTTCATCCATAAGCGCCTTCTCAATAAGTGATATCTGTTTTTAGTTTCTTCGCTTCTACTTCCTTTGTCATAGCTGGTTTTCATATTCTGATTCTAAAATCATCATTATATAAAAAAATATATATATATATAGTCGGACCAACCGCTTTATAACAATATTTTACTATCTTAGTAATTAAATCTTTACTAACCTTATCTAGTTTAACGGTGTAAAGGTTATGATGATGCATAGTTACTATGATACTATATATTTTGATGATTTGATAAACTTGCTGAGGGACTTGATGAGGGACTAGACATGCACCAGGCTAATCTCAGTAGGAACAAGGGAATCAAGGTCTCAAGAGGAATAAGGGAACAAATTGTATGATTGATAGAGATCCTATTTCATAGGGACCAGATGATGGGACCAGGTACGTGCACCAGGCTGATCTGTTCAAGTCAACTCTTACAACAGTCCACAGTTCTATAGATGCTGCCAATTGTTATAGAGCTATAAAAAAGTTTCTTTGGTCCTTTCTCGATCAATAAGAAACATTCAAGGTTTTCCCTCCTATTTTCTCCTTATATATACATCATTATCTGGGAGAAAAACCTAGTTTTTGCATAAACAATTATTTCCTATTCTTCTTGCAAAAGCTCCTACCAAGGTGTCCAACAAGAAAAGGTATCAACAACCAAGGGACCAGTTGCTACAACTGAACATGTCTTTACGTCTAGGTTGTTGAGTCTCTATCTTTTGTGCTTAATTGTAAACCTACTCTTTATTTATGAAGCTTGTGTAGGTGTTATTATTTTGTACTCTTCTTTTTGTAAGAGTGTATCAGCTATAGGTAGTTGATAGAGTGCACTAGAGTTAGCCAGATTTTAGTCAGCTAGAGAAAGTTGACTATGTAGGCTGCAATAAAAGTATTACAACGTGGCTCAGTATTCTCCTATTATAAGGGGATAGGGTTAAGGAGTTACCTTAGGGTTACCAGAGTCTGTAATCAACATCACTCTTGTTTTAGTGGATTGTTATTGGTGAAAAGCCTACGTGGTAGGTCGTGGTCTTAGTCCCTTGAGCAAGGAGGTTTCCAAGTAAACATCATATGTTCTTTATTTGCTGATCGTTTTATTTGCTTTTCACTGTTAGTAGTCGTACTCAATTAACAGACATAATTCCTTGACTAGTGGTGGACTCATAAATATAAAGCTAACAATTGATATCAGAGCGAGTTCTTCCTAAAAGGTTAACACCTAGGTGGTATCCTGCTAAAAAGCTGTTTCACCAAATCTTGGAGAAAAGGTAAACCTTCATGATGTCAAAATAAATCTTAAAAACTATTCTCAGAAAGAGTTGAGGTCATTGGCCAATGTCCAAATTGAAGCATATCATGAACTTGTTAATGAGAAGGAGTTGCTGACTGATAGTCTTGTTGAAATAGATGTTTGAAAAATTTCTATGTCTAACAAAATTCTTGAATTAGAAGAAAAGACTGTGACCGTGTCTTTTAAAAATGATGCTTTTAGTGAAAATTTGAAGGTGCTCTCTCATAATGGTCCAAAGGAAAAAGGTGTCACAACCCAAAATAGAGTCCGTGATGGCACCTGTCACACCCTACAATATAGGTAAGCCTATCCCAACCCAACATGATAATCAAAAATAAAATTGAAGTAGAAGAAGTAAGACATAGAGATAAACCTCAAATGATATAAAAGAACTATAATCTCAATGATACATCCAAGGTTTGGTTGTCACTAGTACGAGCCTCCAATATAGAATATGATCAAATAATCCAAATTATATTAAGTGCAAATAAATTATATGATAAGATAAGGAGAGATCTGGGTAAGCTCTGAGATCTGTTAGCCGCTACCACAATCTTTGAAAATTCAACACTGAGATAACACTATCTATGCTCCACTACTCGAATCAATACCTCTATGGGGTGAACAAAAGGGAAAGAAAAAGCACGGGTGAGTACGAAATATGTGTACTAAGTAAGCATCATCGATAATCGACCCTAATCCAAAGTGATGGTGAGAACCACCACACCAACCATCCAAAATTACCCTAAATAAACCTGCACTCAGAAAAGTCCCAGCCTATCCTAGTACATATCAACACTTAACAAGTGTTATGACCCAAACCCATCATGAGTGGAACCCCTACTATCCCTCCAATGGGAGAACCATCTAACCCCAATTACCTAACACCATTATTCAATAGATTTTAAAAATGAAATAGCTATCCCATTAACAACCAAATATCTTGAATAATTCTAATAAATAACTAGTGTAAAAAATACCATATGTCTAGAATACCCCCAGAAACTGAAACTCATTGTACCAAAACATCTAATAATGTCAAACTACGGGTACAACCCGAAAAACCAAAATAGTAAAAATGTTTATGTCCCGAACAAGTGGAAAAGTATGATAAGTGATATTACTCATGGCTACCCAAAAGATGTAGCTCACCCTTGAGTCAAAACAATCACTTGCTAAAGTTGAGGTCTCATCGAAGTTGCTGGAATATGCTCTCTACTCGTCAAAAAAAAAGCACAGGTAGTATCATTACAAAACCACTATGTATTTCTAGGGTCATCAGCTAACTAAAAATAATAAAATATGAAGACATAGCAACCACTTTGTAAACAAGTACAACCATGTAACACTTAGCATTTATACCTCTACTTTGTCTTTTCTCAATAATACCAAACAATTCAAACAAGTATAAGACAATACAGACAATCCACCAAGTTAATACCATGACTAATAACGATTAACTTAACCTAGCCACAGTTACCTTATTCAATGGACTTCAACAAATATTACATAATTCAAGTAAATTGATAGTTTATATAAGTCCACAACAACAGTAAGGACCTGATTCGATACCTGTTTCTTGTATGAGGAAAAAGAAGAACAACAAGAACACAAATTAAATAAAAGTAAAGAAAGGATAGAGGATGTTTACGTGGAAACCTCCTTGCTCAAGGGAGTAAAACATGACCACCCTAATAGGATTTCACTAACCACTTCTCTATCACCAAGCAAAAATTTAGATTATAACTTTATGTAATCTAGGAATTAACCTCTTAATCCCCAACCCCTTGATACCTAACCCCTTTCAATAACTTTATTGCAGCTACTCTTCACAATAACTCTATTACAAAGACTCAATCTAGGAATTAATCGTTTAGTCCCTAATCACTTACAATAACTCTATTGCTATACCTCTTTCACAGTAACTCTACTTGAAAGACTCCATTAGCTAACTATAGCTAAACGCTACAACTCAACAAAAACCAAAAGAGAAATACCCACAAGAACCTCTGATTAATGTGAGTTTACAATTGTAAGAACAAAATACAAAGACTCAATCAACCTAGAAACAAAAGCATTTTTCACTATGAGTAGAAGTGTTTCTAGGATGTTGAAGCTTTGTCTTTCCGGATAAAAATGCGGCTTTTGCTTAAATGAGAATGCTCCTTTTTTGTATTTATAAAAACTATGTTTTATTCTCTGTTAAAGATCAATATATGGGAGTAGGAGAGTGAGAGCTGTTATGCTGTGATTTTTGCATTGGAGGGGAAATAAGGACCACACTAGTGTATGATTAAGGCATTCAGCAGTGTACATGGACAGTTGTCACTAACTGAAAATTGTATTGACAGTTATAACGGATACCAGGTTCTATCATAAATCAAGTTTCACTTGAGGACCAAAATTCCTAAAAGAATATCCGCACATACTTGACTTTATAAACCAATTATAATTCCTTGCTGCAGTGCAACCAAACACCAATTGACCATATATTCATACATTTCTGGTACCTGGTCCTCTCATGTGTTTGTCAATTAGCAAAACTACCTATACGTTAATTTCCTCCTTTTTGATGTTGTCAAACTCATTCCACATTTATCAAGAAATTTCCAATATCAAGTTAGCTCTAATTCTCCTATCACCAGTGATCAGTTCCCCCTATCATCTTATTCCCCCTGTCCTTAGTTCCCTCCACCAGTTTCCTCTATCCTTTTACTAGTTCCCTCTATCACCATTATTCCCTCTTTCACCAAGATCAAGATCTTTTCCCTTTTGGCATTATTAAGAAGAACAAACAGTAAACCAAGTAAATGAACAAACTCTTCTCCCATAGCCAAAATATTTGATGATGTCCCCCTTTCATGTACACTTTTACCAACCTCCACTAGACATTATATTATTGAGAGACCTGATCCTGATCTTGAACCATTTCTCAAAGCAGTATCATCGAATAAGTCTAAGGAGGGTCTGATGTTTTTATAAAGTGGTTTAGTGAGTAGAGTGGGGTTTAGGAGTAGAGCATTTAGAAGAAACTGCCAGACCGTAGGGTTTGGGGAATTCAGTTTTCCTTTAAAAGTGGTGATAAATTGAAGAAGCGGTTAGGATTATGCCTATAAAGAAGAACCTGGTCCCTCTTCTAAATTTTTGAACCTAGATGATCTCTACTTCTTATTTTCTCCATTCTTTCTATGTGTGCATACCTGGTACCTATGATAGTTTTGTCGGAGAGTCTAAGAACTAGATATCAAACCTCGTTTCTCTAAAACTGATAAAGTTCTTCTTGCGTAGCTTTGACCAAATCCGGATTCTTCAAGGCTTCTATAAACGTTCTTGGGATCAATCCAGAGATGTGACATGCTTTCAGTTGAGAAGTTTGCCATAGATTGCATTTGACTAGGACTAGGTTGTTCTGTAGACTATTCTTCAGGAATCGAGTTTAGGATATTGACTTCAATACTTCCTTACTAATTCTCATTTTCTAAGGGACCTTGAGTTATGTCAGGTCCTTTGGAATCATCTACTAACTCTTCCTCTACATGTGTCTTAACCTGATCAGCTATATTTCCATCATCAAGACCATTCCTTTGAATTCGTTTCCCTAAGCACAAGCATTGCACAACTTTCCATTTGAGAACTTCACGTTGTACAGACCATAAACCAGGTCCTTCAAGATTAACTTATTCAAAAGCTAAGGACTGACATGCCCTAACCTTCTATGTCACAAACCAACATCATTTCCAATGCAATAATAAACATTTTTTATGGCATAATTAAGAGAACTTCCAATTCTTCCAACGCTAAGAATATAACCTTTCTTTCCAATTCAAAGGAGACACTTTCCCTTGAAAAGCCTTGTGTGAGAGAAAATCTTCCATTCTCCAAGTTATGTGCTTGGAGAAGCTACCATCCATAAAACAACTTTGGCTACCTCCTCTTGCTCTGCCCTGCAGAAAGGGTAAATTGTTAGATTTAGGAACCCAAATGTGTTTAGGTCCCCAGAAGGGTGAAAGAGGATGGATGAGATTTCTTTTCATCCATGCTGGCAACCAGGTCTTTATAGGCTAGGACCAGGTTCCCTTGAGGTCCCTTCTGTCTCAACATACTTCATATACTTCTCAGCGGTAAATATTCTAGTAGGACATAAAGTTGTTTTCCTGGACGAAGGAATAAGTCCCCTTGAGTTCCCTTGTGTTTCAACATATTTTCTATGATGATTGTAAGGAGCGTTTTTCTTTATAAAACCCATACCCTTACCATTATTTGGCCTTATTTTAGCAAGATGATCTAGAGTTTCTAAGAAATTTATCCAGTGGAGGGATTTTTCAAGATCAACCTTGATTCAAACCAGGTTCTCCTACAATTCCCTGTTCCTTTCAAGAGAAATAGTGAGGTCTAATTTGAATTTACTGATTTCTTCCTCAAGTTTGAACTAAACATCACTTTTTTGTTCCTTTTAAAATAAACTGAGAGCTATTTTTCATTTTCATAATAAGAGCATTATTTTCAACAAAGACTTTATTGATGACTACCTCCAACTCAGAGATTTTTTTTAATTAGAACCATTTTTCCAGTTTCAGATTTAGCAAGTTCATCAATGAGAGAATCCTTTTCTTTAATTAACTCCTGGTCGGCATCAATTAAAACATTTGCAAGAGATCTAAGTTTCTTATTAGAATATTCCTTTAGATTCTATTTAACTTCAATAAGACTAACCTCATCGTCTTTCTCAGTATCAGATTTCACCATAAGAGCGAATAATGTATCAAACTTTGAAAGCTTATTGTCATACGCTAACATGGAAGTGTCCTCTTGATCATTGTCTCATTTAAATTCATTAGAGGTATCTCCCCAAGAAGCAAGTTCTTGTTTAATAATTTTATCAGCAACTTCTTTTCTTTTGAATTTATCAGGGACCTGGTTTCTTCTATAGGTCCTCTCTTGAGTGTTTTTTTTTTTTTTTTGTAATCTTTGTACTCCAGCTTGTGCAGAAGGTACTCTTTGATAAAGTGTCCAGGTTTTCCATATTTATGACAGAAATCATTTTCTATGGTAAACTTTCTTGCACTTCTCTTTCTTGGAAAAAAACACCATTCTTCCTCGTCATTCTCTGGAATCTATGAGTAATGTAAGCCATATTAGCATCATTCTTTCTTAAGTCACTTTCGGTAGCCTTGAGACTAAAAATTTTCTCCTTCTTGGGCTCATCTCTCTTCTGATCCTGTTGCTTCTTGATCTCACGCGTCTTTAAATTCCCAATCAACTCATCCATGGTAAGAGCTTGTGGATCTCTTGCTTCAGAAATTGCATCAACTTTGCTTTCCCATGAATTTTGTAGTACACTCAGTATTTTATGAACAAGTTTGCTAGGCTTTATCACTTCACCAAGACAATGAAGCTCGTTAGTGATTGAAGTGAATCGAGTGTATGTATCTTGGATGGGTTCACCTTCTTTCATGGTAAAGAGTTCATATTGAGTCGTAAGCATATCAATCTTGGACTTTTTGACTTGACTTGTCCCTTTATGAGCTATTTGAAGAACTTTCCATATTTCTTTAGCATTTTGAAAAGTAGAGACCCGGTTGTACTCATCAGGTCTTATCCCACACATAAGGATCTCTACTTGAAAGACTCCATTAGCTAACTATAGCTAAATTGCTCCAACTCAACATAAACCAAAAGAGAAATACCCACAAGAATCTCTGATTAAGATGTGAGCTTACAATTGTAAGAACAAAATACAAAGACTCAATCAACCTAGAAATAAAAATATTTTTCACTATGAGAATAATTGTTTCTAGGATGTTGAAGCTTTGCCTTTCTTTATAAGAATTCAACTTTTGCTGAAGAGAGAATGCTCCTTTTTGTATTTACAAAAACTAGGTTTTATTCTCTTGTAAGGATCAATATATATGAGTAGGAGAGTGAGAGCTATTGTTTTGTGATTTTCTCATTGGAGGAGAAATAAGGACCATAATAGTGTAAGAATAAGGTATGTCAGCAGTGTACATGGCCAGCTGTCACTAACCAAAATTTATATAGACAGTTATAACAGATACCAGATTCTCTTATCGGGTCTGTCATTTGAATATCAAGTGCTTCTCAAAGCGAGGAGTATGTTTACGAAGAAAAGTAAAAGACAAAGACACATCAACCTAGACTTTAAGATAAAATCAGTTGTGAAGAGCAGGTCTTTCAGTTTTTAGAGCTTTGTCTTGTTGGAGCACTTATGTCGCTTTGCAAATAAAGAGAGACAAATATTTTGATTATGCAATGGCTAGGTTTTCCTCCCACATAATGATGTATATATATGGAGAAAATAAGAGGGAAAATCTTGAATGTTTCTCATTGGTCGAGAAAGGAACCATAGCAGTTTTTCTACAACTCTATCATAGTTGGCAACATCTTTACAGCTGTGAACATCTGTGAGAGTTGACTTGTATGGATCGACCTGGTGTGTGTAACTGGTCCCCATGATATAAGATCCCTATCAATGATACAACTTGTTCCCTTATTCCCCTTGAGATCTTGATTTCCTTATTTCTCCTGAGATCAGCCTGGTATATGTCTGGTCGCTCATCTAGTTTGTCAAATCATAAAAAAAAAGCATAGTATCATGGTAACTATGCATCATTATATATCAATAGCTCGGACCACTCATGGATCCAAGTAACAACAACATCCTCAACCATATAACGTGGATCACTCATGGAACCGTTAAACTCACCAATACCATGTACACACATGCTATGGGTCTTATGGTTTTCCACTAGCCATGACCTGCAGTGTACGAGATCAGTCCATGTACCAAAGAACCCAAATATCTAGTGTCTGCCACCCTTATCCCTAACCAATGTTATAACGCCCTTATTCCAACATCCCCACCCTTATACTCCCTGAGTTCCACTGATTCAGTAGTGATGATGTTTACCGGTTCATCTCACAATATCAACTTATAACAAGATAAGTACAATGACAATATGAGATAACAAAGAGGCAGTTAACATGCACATATAAACTAAATTGAGTATCTACTACAGTTCAACCATCACCTACCTTAATCCAAGCTTCACACGTGCTCTAACAAACTTGAGCTTTACCCTTTCTTGCAATCTTAGCTTGGTTGTCTTTTAAAAACAATAATACAACCAACATTCAAAAAATGATCAAACAATTACAAGGATTATAACCTAATCCCAAATCCCCAAGGGCAAAATAATGATCATTCCCTTATTCTAGGGTTTTTCTACCTTCATTCCACTTTAATTCTACCAATTTCATGTTTATAAAGATGAATTCTGAGCATGCAATCATAATTCATCTATCTTTAACCAAAACTCAAGGGTTTCACTCTATTTGCACTAAATTACAGTAGAAATTCAGCCTAGGTCAAGTCAAATCCTCCCCATACTCAAAACCTAGTGATTTTAAGGATTAATCTTTAAAAAACTAGTTAAACGGGTGGATTTACTTACCTCAACTAAGTATTTTGGTTGAAAAGAGGTAGAAATCACCCTAAAATCATATCTCTTTTCTCTTAGATGAATATGGAGTGAAAATAACATTTAAAGTCTATTTTCTACATTTAATAACGCTTATCCTACTAGAGCTGCATCACTATAGCGGGATTCGCCCGCAATGACGGGATTGACCAAAGATGACTCCCGCTATGACTAGAATATTCTCGCTATAGCAGGCCAGTGGTAGCAGCATGCCTTCAGCTATAGCGGCCTAGGCAAGGCAGAAAGTCTGACAATCCCAAAAATTTCCCAATTTTGTAATACAATTCTAGATATTGACATCCCAAACTAACCCCTTTATGTCAAATGCAATATTTGGAGTTCTACTAATCTGAATTCTTTTTCGAATGTTTATATGAACTCCTTAACTTCTTAGCTATCAAACCATGGTTTCAAATCATATAAACACCAACCTATCCATTACTAGATTAACCTAGACCATACCACACTTGGATTTCTTCCAAGACAAGCCTACCTGAAATTTCTAACTTTTTATTTGGGGAGAATCTTAACCCAAATTTTGGCATGCTAGACTATATTGCAATGACAGAAAGGGTCGTTATAATAAGATAATCAAATCAGTTTTATTAAGGCAGGCATGTACAGGTTCCATATTAACGATAATAGTGATAAATCACATCAAAAAAAAATCTCACCAACATAATATATGATGTCCACTTACTATACAAAAACCAACAATCTAGAATAACAAAGAGAAGGTGCATATCATGCAACCAATAGGTGTGACATAACAATCTCAACGGATCAAGCCGTACTCAAATCCACAACATACAATAATATCTCGACCATAATATAACCCAAGATAAAGTTCAATGTAATGCAATGTGGTGATATGAGATGCAAAATACAGAATATAATAAACAAGATTCAATCACGATAATACAACACGAATGGAAATAATCAGACATAATATCAATCACATAAAAAAATGCAATGCAGTTTAATATGATGGTATGGCATGTATGCAATGGTCATATGTTTCACCTCGTATACACCTTTCAAGCTTTAAGTTATTAGGAGAGGACCCATTGGGGGTTCACAACTCATATATTATCACAATCTCATCAACAACCTTTCCGGCACACCCTCGACTAAGGCATTTTATAAAGTATCTCATTTTTTCAAAATAAGTATTTCTCAGTGATACTAGTTTCGTGAACAGGAATGAATGAATACATATGCATGCTCATAACCAGCTAAACTCAAAAATGGTATAAATTAGTTCAAGTCACCCAAACCTCAATAATCATGATACAAGCCCCTGATGGCAACACAAAAAGTAAAGAAATTATGTATTATGTAAACACTAATAATAGGATCAACACAAGCCCCCACTCATGCATCACGATAATTATAAGCTCTCAATTCAATAATATAGTCAACATAAGCCCCCACTCGTGCATCACAACAATGATAACCAATCCAAATAACATAAACATAAAGAATTTACCCAAACTATAGTTTATTTTGTTTTATAAACATAAAATTATAAACAACAACAAATTATACCCTAAGTGACTACTAAACCCCAAACATTCCATCAAATTACTACATATATATATATATATATATATATATATATATATATATATATATATATGCACACACACAACAACAACAACATACCCAGTATAGTCCCACAAAGTGGGGTCTGGCGAGGGTAGGTGTATGTAGTTCATACCTCTACATCGGAGGTGAGATAGAGAGGCTATTTCCAATAGACCCCTAACTCAAGACAAAAATAGGCTATAAATGAAATAGTAAAGGAATATGAAACAATAGGTATCACCACACCAAATAATAGCGTAAGCAAGACTATCACTAAGTAATACGACAAATGATAACATACTTTAAAATAAGACTAGCACTATGACTACTAGCACGGATAACAAACAAAGGCCTCCTACCTACTAGCAATAACGCCCTCCTCCCTACTAACTAAGTACCCCAATCTGCCTCCTCCATACCTTCCTATCTAGGGTCATGTCCTCGGTAAGCTGAAGCCGCTCCATGTCATGTATAATCACCCCCTCTAATATTTCTTTGATCTACCTCTACCCTGCCAGAATCTATCCCTAGCCAACCTCTCAAATATCTTTACTGGGGCATCCATGCTGTAACACCCCATACGTTTTTGAGTCTAGCTGACTACCGTAACATTTATAGAAAAATGGAAACATGAGAGATTTGGTGAATTATGTATTAAATTGTGGGCATTAATAAGTCTTGTACAATTGGGCCTTAAATGAAGCCCAAAATCATAAGGAAGACATGGCCCAACATGGGAATTTGACCCATTCTTCCAAGACTCATCCATTGACCAAGTAAACACACCAAGTGTGTGGATGAGGATAATTATAAAGGGACTACATAATCCAAATAAATCAGATTTTTATTTCATTTGAACTCTCATGCCAATTTCTAGACTTTTCCAAAATTTTCTTTTTGTCTCTCAAGAGCTCTAAGTCATTCCTTTGGCCAAGATCATCTTTGTAAAAGGCTTGGTAAGTGTTTATTATGATGGTTTAATATGTTTTATGCATGATATATGGTGTATATTATGTTGGTTATGTTGGTGGAGTATTGAGAATTTCACAATGTGTGAAATGTTACATGTTTGCTAAATCGGAGGATGGTTTTGTCTTGCAAACTTGAAATGTACTTGTGGTCTTGAAAGAAGTGAACTTGATGGAGTAAATATTTACATGTGATATGTGATTATAGTCTTACCTTGTTTTATCCTTGTGAATAATGTTTGGAATTGTTATTGTGAAATTGGTTATGGTTTTGGTGACGTATTGGTTGTGAAGTGCAGTTTTGGGTGTTGTTATGTGTGTTGTGAGACCATGGCTGATTGTTTGTGTTCAAGATGATTAAAAATATGTCAAAATAAGTTTGGTTATGATCATGAACCATTCATTGCATTAAAAGACCTAAAAGAGACCATTTCGAACCAAAACGGGCATCCGCCCCCGCAGACGAGGGCACCTGCGGGCACAGATGCCAACGCAGGTGCCACTGGCATCTGCCACCAGCCACATGAGGGCACACCTCAGCCACCTTCGGGTGCATGTGGCTTCGCAGGTCAGCCCCAGGTGCGGTTTTGTATGTTTTCGCATCGTCGTGGTCCCCGTAGGCCCCTATACCCTTTTTGGATGTAATTATCAACTTGTGATGTCATTTAAATGACTTTAAAGTGTCGTATGGAGGCATGTTGGACTATAATAAGTATGTATGTTTGTTCATATGTTGTTATGAAGGAGTAATTGTGACGGAATGATAAAGAGAAAAGCGTAAAGGGTAAGTGTGGTGTGAAATGCTATTGATGTATGATATCTTGGTCAATGTGTGGAATGTTATGGTGTTGTTGATATGAAAATGCAGTGGATTGTATTGTAATGGATAACATGATGTTATACGGCAGTCATATAGTTCATTTTTGTCTTGTACGCCTGTATAGTAACTAGTTGCTAATGTAAGCTCCGATATGTACTTGTATTGTAGAGTAAAACGTAAGGAAGAAGCTGGGCTATTGTATTCACGTATAGGATTGAGTATACTCATACTTGGAAGTGAAGGTATGTAAGGTTACTCTATCCGTATCTTTATGCAGCATATAGTATTCACGTTGACGTTACACTTGTCCTATTCCAAAATGTGCTGAGGTATCCTATTCCCGGTTTCCAATGGTTATTATCACATGTTTCCTGACCATTGATCAATTGTGAATTACATGTCTCATATTCGTTGATAATGTTTCAAAATCTCAATAAGGTTGTGTTCCAAAGTTCCAATAGTGGTTATACTCATGTATCTTGTTCATTGATTATTGTCCAACGGTTCCAACAGTGTTATGTTTCCATAAGGCTATGTTTCCAATAATGTTTATTCACATGTCTCTCAGTCATTGGTTATTGATCCAAAGTTCAAATAAAATTATGACTATCATTGTATTAATCTCAAAGTAATGAATGAAGTAATGCATAAGTGGTTAATGATCAAGTATGGGTGGTAGCTTTAGGGGAGAAATGCCTAGCTCAAGCCGATCCCGAGATTATTGGATCAGGGGGCAGTCCTAGAGGCATAAGCCTAGCTCGGACCGATCCTGACAGGGGGTAGCTCTAGAGGTAATAACCTAGCTCGAGCTGAACCTGATAAGTTGGTTCATGGGTGGCAGCTCTAGAGGTAATCACCTAGCTCGAGCCGAACCCGATATATTGATTCATGGGTGGTAGCTCTAGAGGCATAAGTCTAGCTCGAGCCGATCCCAACATAACATCATGCTATGTTAAAAACCCACTGTTCAGTCGGGGCCCGGGTATCACAGGTCACAGGCAAAGATGAATAACCATAGAAGCGAAGAAGCAAAGAAAGTAATGAAAGCAATATACATGGTTCCCAAATCACTGAATGTTGACTTATCCATATTGGTTATGCATTTGTAATTGAGCTCATTGACGTATTTATGATTCATACAGTTTTATTTGAGCCTTACATACTCAGTACATTCTTCGTACTGACGTTGTCACACCCCGAATCCCATTCGGGATGGACTGGCACCCGAAGCCAATGAGGCCCGAGAGAACCAATCTTTGCTCATATCTATTCAAATGCATGACTCTGTAACAACATCACTGTATCCCATAAGTATTTGCGGAAGTCATAGAAACATGTATTGTATGTATATGAAACTTGGCCGGTAGGGCCGGTAGGTGAAACTGTACATACATCTCTTACCTTCCTCATCCCACATATGTCTACAAAGCCTCTACAGATACATATACATAGCCAAGCTAGAGTCGAGACAAGTCCCCGCTTTACACAACATCTACAATACCAAAATCAGTGTACACTATGACTCGAAAATCCCCGAACCAACTGGAGCTCACCAAAAATCTGCAAATGACCCGCACTCTACTGTAGAGGTCTACTAGTACCTGTGCCTGCAGCAAGTAAGGTAAATCCCCCAAGAGGGGTCAGCACGAAGAATGTACTGAGTATGTAAGGCTGTATGAAACTGTATCAGTACATAAGAACTTCAATGGAAAAATAATCACAAGAGAATGCCCAATATGGATAAGCCATCAATCTATATATTTGGAACTACGCATATTACTCTCATTACTTTCTTCTCTTCTTTACATTACCTTACTTACTTCATCAATCATTAATCATATACTGCTCGGGCCCAACTGATCAGTGGGAAAAAGAATATCGTCATACAGGTGTTTATTTCACCCCATGGATACATCCCGTGATATTGGGAATAGACATCATGCAGGTGTTCATTGCACCCCATGGATACATCATGCAGGTGTTCCTTCCACCCCATGGATATATCCCGTAATTCGGGGAATAGTCATCATGCAGGTGTTCATTTCACCCCATGGATACACTCATAATTATACCTTACCTCATTCTTTAACTTTTACGAGATTGGTACCTTGACTTGAGAGAGTTTGCTATGTCACTCATGAGAGATTAATACATTCACTTATGAGAGATCGGTACTTTTGTTTGTGAGAGAGATTGATATATTTGTAGTCATAACCTTATTGGAAACTTTGGAACATAATATTATTGGATATGCTACTCAAGAATGAGTAGATTCTCCTTACATCGTCACTTTTCTTGAGATAGTTCTTTTAGTAATTATAACATTATGATACCTTAGGAACTTCAGTCCATGGATAAGAGACATAAGGTTGCCAATTGGTCAATGAATAGGAAACATATGGATAACAATATATATCAAACCTGAATGATATACTTTAGAATATTTCGAAAAGGAACAACTACTATGACAATGTGAACAATATCTGCTGCAGAAGTATACGGAAAGAGTAACCTTACATACCTTTACTTCCAAGTATAAATACACAAGCCCATATATGAACACAATAGTCCAGATCCTTCCTTAAATTTCACTCTACATTACAAGTACATAACGGGCGTACGTTAACAATCAACTACCTTACAAATGCATAAGATGACAATGAGCTACGTGACTGCTATATAGCATCATTTCGTCCTTTACAATACAATCCACTGCATTATCATACCAACAACACCATAACATTCCACACATTAACCAAGACATCATACATCAATAACATTTCACACCAAGTTTACCCTTTACACTTCCTCATCAACACTACGTTACCTTTTCTCCGTCAAGTCACTCGATAGTTTTTACAAAAACACATTAACAACAATCCATATTTTATACCATTCAAAATACCTCCAGTATACTCCTTTATAGTCATTTAAAAGGTACCATAAGTTGATAATTGCATCCATGAAGGGTATAGGGGTTTTGGGGGGGGGGGGTCAACGGGATGCAAAAACAAGAAATTCGGGGTTCTGGGCTGACCTGCGAAGCCACATGCGCACACAGGTGGCTGACCTGTGTCCGCAGGTGACCTTTGGCAGTATCCAGAGGCACCTGCGAAGTCACCTGTGCCCGCAGGTGCTTCGTCTGAGAGGGTGGGTGCCTATTTCGGCCAAAAAGGGTCTCTTTTGTGTCCTTTTTATGCAATGAATGGTCCATGATCATAACTAAACTTATCTTGACATATTTTAGATCATCTTAAATGCCAACAAACAGCCATGGTTTCACAACACACATAAACATCACCAAATTACATTTTTCTTTCAATACGTCACCAATTCCATGCCCAATTTCGTAACAACAATTCCAAACATTATGTACAAGGATAAAACAAGTTAGGGCTATAATCACATCTCACATGTCAATATAGAATCCATCAAACTCACTTTCTCCAAGACCACAAGTCCATTTTCAAGTTTACAAGGCAAAAACCTTCACCGATTAAGCAAACATAAATTGTTTCACACATAGTGAACTTCTTAGACTTCACCAACATAACCAACATGATATACACCATATTCCATGCATATAATATATTAAACCATAATAATATACACTTACCAAATCTTGCCAAAGGGTAATCTTTCCCAAAGAAGTGATGGTTGCCTTAGGGTTTGCAAGAGAGGATGTTGTAGAAAAGTCTAGAAATGAGACATGCCTTTTGTGGAATAAAATCTGATTTTTGGTGACTTTTATATTCACTTTATAGTCATCCTTAGATACTCTTAAGCAATAAATATCTTATGTTGACTTGGTCACAAGAATGGGTCATTTCCATTTGTTTTGGGTCATGTCTTTTATATGATTTTTGGGCCTCATTTGAGCCCAATTGCACATAATACATTTAAGCCCACTAGTAATACATAAATCACCAACACTCTCATGTCCAAATAATTCCATGAATATTACGGTAATTAAATAGGTTCGGAAACATACAGGGTGTTATAGACGTCCCTTGTGGGACTTACCCTACTTGCTGCAGGCGCAGGTACTAGTAGGCCTCCACAGTAGGTTGCCAGTTGTTGCGGATCGTTGGTGAGCTCCAGTTAGTTCGGGGCTTCTCCGAGTCACAGTTGTTCATATGTTTTGGTATTGTACATGTTGTATAAAGCGGGGACTTGTCCTGACTTTCAGTTAGTTTTGGTAAATGTATCTGTTAGAGGTTTTTGTAGACGGAAGTGGGTGTATAAATGTAAAATATACATGTCGTTTTTTACTTGATGGCCTTGACGGCCAAGTTTCACATATGTATATCTATCACATGTTCCACGATTTCTGTTTTTGGTCTTTTATGCTCATACATGATAGTGGTGTTTCTTATGTCATGCGTATGAATGGATATAAGCACAGTTTGGTTCTCTCGGGCCTTATCGGCTACGGGTGTCAATCCGTCCCTATGGGATTCCGGACGTGACACATGCACCTCCTCCTCATATACCCGAACCATCTCAACCTTCTTTCCCGTATCTTAATTTTCATAGATGCCACTCATACCTTATCTTGAATAACCTCATTTCGAATCCTATCTTTTCTGGTAAACTCACACATCCATCATAGCATTCACATCTCTGCTACCTTTATCCTTTGGATGTGAGAGTTCTTGACTGGCCAACATTCTACCCCATACAACATAGCCGATCTATCCACCACTCTATAGAACTTGCCTTTGAGTTTAGGAGGCACCTTTTTATCACACAAGACTCCAGAAGCGAGCCTCCATTTCATACACCCTGCCCTAATACGGTGAGTGACATCCTCGTCAATCCCTCCATTTTCTTGGATCATAGACCCAAAATACTGGAAAATATCTCTTCTTTGAATGGACTGAGTATCAAGCTTTACCACCACATCAGCTTCATGAGTCACCTTGCTAAACTTGTACTCCAACTATTCTTTCTTAGACCTACTCAAATGAAACCCTTTAGACTCTAGGGTCTGCCTCCAAAACTCTAACTTTGCATTAACTTCACTTCGGGTTTCATAATCAGAACTATATCATCCACAAATAGCATACAACATGGAACCTCACCTTGAATTAGCCACGTCAATACATCTATCACCAATGCAAACAAAATGGGCTGAGAGTCGATCCCTGATGTAACCCCATCAAGATAGGAAAATGCTCTGAATCTCCTTCCACAGTCCTAACTCGAGTCTTGGCTCCATTATACATATCCTTAATCACCCAAGTATACACCACTGGTATACCTCTAGCCTCCAAGCACCTCCAGAGAACCTCCCTAGAGACTCTATCATATGCCTTTTCTAGGTCAATGAACACCATTTGTAAGTCCTTCTTCCTCTTCCTATACTGCTCCACCAATCTCCTAAAGATATGGATAGCTTCAGTAGTTAAGCGTCCTGGCATGAAGCCAAACTAATTATCAGAAATAATCACAGTCCTTCTTAACCTCAACTCAACTACCCTCTCCCAAACCATCATAGTGTGGCTTAACAACTTGATACCCTAATAGTTGTAGCAATCTTTAATGTCACCTTTGTTCTTATATAATGGAATCATAGTACTCCATCTCCAAGTTTCGGGCATCTTAGCCAACCTGAAAATAATGTTAAATGACCTAGTCAACCACTCCATAACTGCCCCTCTTGTACACTTCAAAAAATTCACTGGAATCTCATTCTTAATACACCTACAATAACCCAAGTCTCAAAGCCTCTCAGAGTTCTCCAAATCCCCCAAGACAATGTTAGTGTCCTTGTCTTCATTCAAGAGTTTATGAAAGTAAGACTGCTATCTCCTTCTAATAAGTGCCTCTTCCACTAAAACTTTACCATCTGCTTCTTTTATGCACTTCGTTTGGTCAAGATCTTGAGCCCTCCTCGCCCTAAACTTGGCTAGCCTATATATATATACACCCTAAGTGATTACTAAACCCCAATCCTTATATCAAAATCCACTAAACATGAATTGACCTCTTAGGTAGATATTCACTCTCAATAAGAAAAAAATCAATAAGCCATTTATCCACGATTTACCATAAGCATATCAATGAGTAAGAAGAACATCTAATATATCCATTTGTTTTACTTCAATCCATCAATAGACTCTGGTACCCGCAGAGATGCATGCCATCTTATCTAAGCGGGATCCCTAAACCCTTAGTTATTCAAAAAACACAAGCAATAAACACATAATACAACAACACCTCAGAAAAGAGTTATGGTAGATCTCAACTTGCCTTAAAAAAGATTCGCAAAGCCAAAACACAGCCTGAAGGACGAACCAAAAGCTCTACTCCCTCAAATAACCACCAAAAGCATCTAATCTAATCAAATCTTACCTCTACACGTAAATACAAGACAATGGTACCCATATTGACATACTTTGGTTCGGGATCCGAAATTATCTCAAAAATCAATCCCAAAATTAAATCGATAAAACTAGAATTTTAATAAAGAATCAATTCACCCATAGTTTAAGGGTTCTAAATATGAAATCCCAATGAAAACCAAGTTGAAATCGGGATAGAAATCATCAAAATATGAATATTTCACTTTACTGATAAAATCCTAAATCTCCATTAACAACCAACGATTTAAAATGAAATTTTTTAAAAAACTTTTATCAAAACTGGTTTACCCATAATACAAGGACCTTAAAACCCAAAAATCAATGAAAGCCATCCCAAATCGACCATCAAATAAAGAAATTTTTATTTCATAACTTTTGGGGTTCAAAATCTCAACTCTATCAATGAAAATCATGTAAAAAAAAGTGGGTAATCTTGGAAAATGAGTAAAATGAATATAGAAACACATACACAAAATTTGTACTAGAAAAACAAAACAAAAATTGCCTCAATTGGAGTTTCCTATCCCCCAAAATGTCAAAAATACAAAATTCTTGAAGTTGCCTTCAAATAAAATTGTTGGAACCTTAAATGGCGAGCCTTCGTGGTCAAGAAAAAAGGCTCGCGATTGGAAAGGCTTCTTGTGATGACACATTGCAGTATCGACTAAAGTTCGCGATCTATTGCACCAACAACAACTATCAGCGCTAAAATGGTCATATCTCCCTCATACGAACGCAAAATTCATTGATTCGTTGTTGTTGGTTCCAAAATTTCAATGCAGATCTAATAGTACCATACACATGCACCAAATAGCTCATTAACTACAGGTGATGCTACTAAAAACAATGACATAAAACTCCAAACTCTGAACAAGTACCCAAAACTCATCCGAGACCTTCCGAACACAACCCTACGTTGCTACTAGGATAGATTTGACATTCCGTATTCAACGGAACCATCAAATTTACCAAAAGAGCTAGTTATCAAAAATATCACCCCAAAACCACTTTAGGCAAATAAAACTCGTAGGTCGACCAAATACTCAAAAATTACAAAAAGAGTCTCAAAACCTAAACCAACTATGCTACTAACCCAAAATGGACTTTTCAGATCTAATAAAGTAGACAGAATCATCATCCGACACTCGGATCACAAAATATTGACCAAAGTCAACTATACCACTTTAAACGCTACTCAAAACCACAAACTTATATTAATCACTCTCAAATACTTCGGGGACCTTGCAAACCATTCCCACAACTCATAATTGATATAAAGCAACAAGAGGGAAGAGCAAAATGGTCAAAACATAGAAAACTCTAAAAATCACAATGAGGGTTGTTTCATTATCCACCACTAAGACTCACTTTCATCCTCAAAGTAAAGGTAAGGATATACCAAAACTAACAAGGAACTGAAAATACCCCCACACATCTCACGAAAACACTCTCAAGAGGAGATACATCTATAGTACGACTTGTTCACTACAGTAACTAGAAATTCCTCACATTATGACGCTAAAGGCTACCACTCTAGCATCTAAAGACAAAATTTTCAATGAAACTGAGTTTCCTTATTTCTGAAATTCCTCTATACCCAAAAATTGAGTTAATCGTAATAGAAGTTCTGAACATACCCAGTTTACTTGAATATGTTAAAGACATTGCAGGACACTAATTGTACGACAAAACCAATGGCATCCGTGCACCAACAAAATACCAAAAAATCCATGAAACCACATTGTAACTCTCAATAATACTGAAATATGCCTCCTTCTATCCCAAAAGGACTTTTCTCTAAGCCCACTTTACATATTTTTTGATTGAATCATATTTATCTAAGGCTGATACCATAAACGTCAAACCTGATAGTATTGCCTTCTCAAGCTGAAACAACAAAGTCTAAACTCGATATTAATTCCACATAAATTCTCAGATGTCGTACCTCGATCACCATTCAAATAGTCATATTCTCATGTTCAACCCTTGGAGAAAATCAAGAATAACCACGAAACTTCCCATACCATAGTAGGTACCCTTTATACGTTACAAAACTATTACGCAACCCATCACAATAATCTATGTAGTTCTCATCACCTATGTAGTATCAATCAACCCAAAGTCCTCGATAACCTGGTAGAATAGAAAGCCATCTTTCACATGTAAGCAACCCATTATATCATGAACAATTTAATTCAGAGTAGAAGTGCAAGATTACCACATGTCACTAATTGTCACTCCAAATAAAAATTCAATATTATGAAAGTCACCACCAATCTCTTCATAAGTCATATCAAACCATGTTGTCAAGACTTTAAATTTCCAACTCACACCCATAACATAATTTTGAATACCTTAAAATTTCCTATGTACAAATTTCTTATCTTTTCCTTAACTCGTTCCCTATTTTGTATTCTTTAACACAAGAACCATGGAATAATACTGCCTAGTATAAATCAAAACTCTTGAGTAAAATACTTCATTAATCCCTTTAACTTCTGAAGTAATAAATTCCACAACCCATGTGATTTCTATACAAAAATCCTTCAATGATCTCTAAACCAACATACGTAAACTTTATTATTATTCTATTCCATACTATAGTATAATCCACCTCCACCAAGTAGCCTTACCATGAAAACCCATAATTCTAACCTCAACCATGTAGACAACCTTCTTAATCGACCAATAAAAAACCATTCAAAACATAAATTAGTACCTTCATAATCTGAACCAGATCCAAGTAACCACGTAGCTCTGAATGCATGTCCTAATCCTTGAAGACAAACCCATAACCTTCCAAATCAAAAGCAAATACCCTTATAAGTTGAATTTCTTCAAGTCTACTTGAGGAGTGTTTCAAAATACCATAAGTCATTCGATGCCAGCAAAGCTAACCACCAAGGTAGTATCAAATCACACAGCCTAAACGCCTACAAAATCATCCCATGTCTAACTAGAATCCTTTAATTGCAATCTTCTCAAGTTAGTCATATCACGAGTCTGATCTATCACAAGGTCTTCTTGCTAAATTTAATTAGTAACCCTAGTCCTCTCACATGTCTGATCTCATTGTCAGTGTGCTAACCAAACCTCAGATTGTCCAATGCAATACCATAAGGAATATAATCCATGCACACACATTCCTAATACACTATCAGATAACTTTGCATAAGTGCACCAACTATAAGCTTTCTCTATTTACAACTGACCATTCCAATAATCAAATCATTTTCTCTATCCCAATTGACAGCACAACCATCTAATAAACCTCTAAAATGCATCCAATAATCTACACATACCAATACCTACCATCAATCCACCATTATTCCACAACATAACCATCGAAAAAATCACACCTTAATCACACTGAAATCCATAATATCCAGAGAAATCAAATCTAACTTAGTTATATCTATTAAATGAGTCACAACATAGGATTGGTACACCCAATCCACCACTAAAAAATCACCTACTGGGATAGTAATATGAATAGCAAGAAACTCACAAATCATATCAAGACCCTATGCGGAATAAGTAAGCGCATAGGAGAATATAGAACCACAATCAAACACTACCAAGATAGATCAAAAGTGTACTTAAACTATACCTGTGAACACTATAGCAGAAGCTCCGGCCTTGAATTCACCTTGAGGAATATATTACTAAGACATGTCATCTCCCCATGTCACTAATGATGCATATCTACGTTCATGTTATGGAAAATCCATCCCATAGGGCCTGATAACCCCATATATGAAGCAACCTGAAAAAGTAGGAGTCTGCTGAGTTGAATCTAAAGAACCTGAATAGCTACTATAGCCTAAATGCCTCAAAGAATAACCACAAGAAATCTGACCTCTACCGTACATGTCGCTACCATAGTCAAGTCTATGGGGCCTTTTGCCCTCATGCTCCTCATGTATCCACACAAACTCCTTTGGAAAAACCTAAATAAACTAATCCCAAGAAAAAAAAACACCCAACTGGCCTATCCTCAACTGCAGTCCCCCATCACTATCTGGCTAGTTCAAATAATTGAAATGCAATAAAAATCAACTCCATTAGAGTCTACTAAGTCCAACCTATGCAACCTCTCGTTGAAACCAGCCAAACACTCATAATCATCAACACTGAGATCATCATTAATCTATAGGGGATCTATCCTTATAAATTTATAAGCCTACTCTGTCCCTCTACAGACACAACAGGTAAAGACATTGGATATGAGACAATGCCTGATAATACCACTTAAACACTAGAGAGATTCGTAGCAGTAACTAACTGTATATCTAGAATCTAAAGCCCCAAAGTAACATGCTGAATGAAAGTCTTAACCTCCCCTCAAGAAAGTACCGAGAAATCCTCAAGCATAAGTATAGAATGAAAATAGATGGTGTCTGAAATAGGATCAACCCCTTTGTCTCAATAGACCCATCAACATAAGCAACTACTGAACCTAAGGTGGCAACCTCAGCCTGAACTCTAACTAATCTAGGTGATCTAGTTCTATATATCAACCTCTTCATCTGCCACGTACTAAAGGCACGGGCTCTGAATCTCTAGTCAAAGAAGAATATGTCCTCACTATCTGTGAGAGAATGAATAAGAGGTCTTTGAGTCACATTAAGCTATGAATACATGAAACAAAATGAAGAACATAATCTATGCTCTGCTATTTAAATTAATACCTACACGAGGTGCAAAAAGGGAAGAAAAAAAAAGCAAGGGTGAGTACTAAATACGTGTCCTCAGTAAGAATCATCAATAATTGACTCTAATCCAAAGTGATTACGAGAACCACCACATCAACCATCTAAGATTATCCCAAATAAATACACTCAGAAAAGTCCCAGCCTATCTTAGCAGATAGCAACATTTAACAAGATAAGTAAATTAGTTCAATTAAAGCAGGCACGAATAGGTTCTTGATTAATGACAATAGTGATAAATCACATCAAAAGAGAATCTCACCAACATAGTATATGATGTCCACTCACCATTTCAAACCAACAATCCAGGATAAGGTAGAGAAGGTGCATATCACCCAAATAATAGGTGTGACATAATAATCACAATGGATCAAGCCGTACTCAAATTTACAATATACAATAATAGCTCGACCCCAATATCACCTAAGAGAAAGTGGAATGTAATGTAAGGTAGTGATATGAGATGGAAAACACAGAATAAAATAAACAAGATTCAATCACGATAATACAACATGAATGAAAATAATTAGACACAATATCAATCACACAAAAGACTGCAATACATTGCAATATGATGGTATGCCATGTATGTAATGATCATATATTTCACCTCGTATACATCTTTCAAGCTTTAAGCTACTAGGATAGGACCCATGAAGTGTTTACAACTTATATACTATCATAATATCATCAATCAACCTTACTGGTACACCCCTTATCTAAGGCCTTTTATAAAGTATTTTATGCTCTTTCAAAATTAGTATATCTCAGTGGTACTAGTTCAATGAATAGGAATGAATGAATAAGTATGTATGCACATAACCAGGTTTAACTCAACAATGGTATAAATAAGTTTAAGTCACCCCAAACCTTAATAAACATGATACAAGTATCTCATGGCAGCACAAAAAGTAAAGAAATCACGTAGACACATATAATAGGATAAACACAAGCCCTCACTCAGGCATCATAATGATAGTAAGCTCTTAAGTCAATGATGTAGTCAACACAAGCCGCAACAAGGGCATTACAATAATGATAACCAATCCAACTAACATAAACATAAAGAATTTACCCACTGGTTTTACATGATAAGTTTCTACCTTTTCCAATCATCTGTAATAACCCATTTCATATTATGGTAAGATCATTTCAATTATAGAATTTGATCAAAATTGAGCTTTGGGCCTGGTTAGAATTTTATTTTATGGTAGAGAATCAGTGGTCCAAAAGTTAATAGGCCAAATTATTGGTTAAGCTGGACCTGCCAGCGTCTATAGCATCAATGTTGTTGCAATGATATTTTAGTCACTGCAGTGTAAGTAAAAAAGTAAGGCCCCGATGAACCCTAGGATTATAATGACAAGAATAAAGAAACCAGGCTTTGAGAGGGTGTTTTCCACTCAATTTCTCATCAATAAGGTAGGTTATGGTTAATGTATAGTAGATTTGAGTTAGTTATGTGTAATAATTATAGTTTTGATGGGAGACTTCATGTCAAGGCCTACGAGCGCAAAGTTTAGATGGAATAAATAACAAACTGAAACTAGGGTAACAAAATTTGATGTATTATATGTTGCATGTTGATTTATGGTATGTGTTAACCTTTATTATGTTGAGAAATTGGTATGCTTATATGATCTAGAGTCAAGTCAGGTAAATGGTGGGTTAGTATAAGTTTCTGTTTGAAAGAGTATGTAAAGGAGTGAAAATAGTATATAGTGGGTATAGGGCCTCGTACATTCCAGACTGGTGGTAGTTTAGAATAGGTTGAGTTGTCGTAGTTGTGTAAAGAGGACCCGATAGGTTTGAAGGTGCTTGGTAGTGAGGTTAATGGGGGAAGACGAGAGAACTTGATGGGTAAACTAAGCATGGATTTGAGTTTCTAGGGTGAGGGTTGTTGTTAGTGGAGTGAATATTTAGGTGTGTGGTGTTATATAGTTTTCCTTAAGATGAATAAGGAATCAAGTTAATTATATATGGTAGTGAGTGAGGAGTGATTAGTAGGGTCGAATCAGTGCCATGGAGAAACAACCCTTGGCATGTTATTTTATTATAAAGGTGGTTGAGTCAATTGGGAGAAATTCTTAGAGGTTGGGTATGAAGTTGTTGACTTGATTTGACTCTATACTTATGTCTGAGTTAGATGATTGTGATTAGTGTTTGGGCATGCTTATAATTATTAGTTGAGTTGATGTTAAGGTCAAGTTAAAATGATAAATTTAAAGTTTATAAGTGTTGATGAACTGAATATGAACTTAATTGTGATATTATCATGCTTGATGCATTATTATTGAGACTTTTACCTAGTGTGATAAAATTTGGGATTGGGCGCCACCCCTGTATTGTTATTGAAAGCCTTGATATTGAGAATGGGTACCATGCCAATACAATACATAGACTGAGCTCGTCCCCTACCTGTTATGACTAAGGGTCCCTGATGACCCTACTATGTATGTACATTAATTTTAGGCATGCATTGTTGTTATTGCATTGTAGTTATTACATTGTTGTATATTATCATATACATTATTAGTTGATGATTACGCTGATTTAATGTAAGTGAAGTTAAATGAGTAACATGAGATGGATTAATAAGAAAAGGATAACCAGTGGTTTTTAAGTTGATGTAATAGTGACTATACATTGAAGGTAGGTATGAATAGAAGGTATGTCTTGAATTTGGAATCATGGGGTGAATTGTTGTGTCTAATCTTGTGAATTAGTTATCATGCAATATTATTTTTCCTGGTATTTACATTACCAGTATGTAGTGGTAGCTGAATAGTGAGCGAGGATTATTGTGGGAGAGGATTAAAGAGAGAGGAGTGTAGAACTGATTAAATGAGATAAGTGTGTAAGAGATATGGTCTTGTTGGTTCCATGGTATTATATCATTTAGTCACGCTCTGAGGATAAATTAATAATGTTACAACTAAGGGAGAGCGGTAAGGTTGGGAGTTGAAGGTATGTTAAAGTTCGTTAAGTGAATATTGCCATGATCTCTTCTTGATTGTTATATATTGTTATATGTTTTCTAACTCTAGTCGGCCAATCGTACCTACTAGTATGTCTGTTTTGTACTGATACAACACTTACTATTCCTTCTTTTGGTAGTATAAATTTATTTGTAGGTCAGTTAAAGTTTCTGGCTTAGCTTATTCCTCAATAGCTCCTGTTATCCTACTCTTATATGGAGGCTGTGTCTTGTTTAATTATTCTTGTATTTATACCTCTTGTATGTGTTTAGACTAGGTTCTCAAAATTTATTTAGTTGAATTCTGTATTTGTTGTAAAATGTTTTTGTTTAAATTAGAGGTTAACGTTGTTTTCAAACTTTGTTTTGTGGTATAAAATGGCTTTATTATTTTATGATGTTTAATTCTTTAGAGATGTGTTCTGCAGTTGATTACATATTGGGGGTAAGGGTTCTCCTATCTAGGGTAGAGTTGTGTAGGTCCCGCATGATCTGGTTAGTTGGGTCATGGAAAGTTGGTATTAGAGCCCAAGTTACCAATCTCCCAGTGCAAGAGCAAATGTCGAGTAGAGTCCTGTGGATTGGTCTGGTGATGTCCACATCAAATCCTTAGGAAGCTACAAGGCATATTAGAATAGATCTCATTTTTTTCTCTCCTATCGTGCTATTTCATTGTTGTTTCCTTGAGTTGAGTCCAATTGGTATCTAGAAGAATCCAATTGGTATCTCTCCAATCACAATCAGGTTTACTTAGTCCCAATTGGTATCTCGATAATGTTTGAAAGGATGGAAACTGGTTATTCTAACTAGTAGAGGTCAATAGGAGGTGCAGGACTTGTGTTATAATGTTATTGTAGTGTTTTAATTGAGTGATACATATATCCTCTATGTTATTATAGTTGTTTGATTAAGTGGAGTATTGTGATTTCGATGAAGTTAGACAGTGTAATTTTCTCATTGATTGATTGGTTATGTTTACCAGAAGGGATCGTAAGATGAAGCTAAGTTAAAAACATGCTCGGGTGTAAGGTTTTTGGAGTTAATAGTTAAGTGTAAATGAGGTGTAAAATTTGAAATGTGTTGTGAGTGGGTGTGAAACTAGTGTATTAGGGTTCCAGCTTCAGTTAAAATTGTCAGAAAATAGTTAATACAGGTATCAAAGTGTTCTTGGGATAGCATTATGCTGGCAAAAGTTTAAGAAAATCATTGATCAGAGTCACTACTTAGCAGTCGTTGTAGCAATAGATTTATCGTTGTAGCGAGCTATGGAGATTCCTTGCTGCTCTAGCAAAGAAATGGAAGCTGTAACAACACTTAGGAAGAAAGTTGCTTGTGGATTACCCTATTTTCATGTTCCTTTCGTGCTTCATAAAATTGATCCAGTAGACGGAGCGTATATGATAAGAGTTTGTTGGGCTAATTTTGCAATAAAAGAAAATATTCAAAAGTGTGGAAAAAGGAAAAGATTGTTTAATACATACCCCAAACGGAGGCAACCATCCATAAATGCTATAAAGGGTGGGGAAATGTGCAAGCCTGGGGAACTAGCTAAATCTTCTAATTTAGCTGACGTTGGATCTGGCATTAAGTATAATTTTGTACCTATTTTCCTATATCTCCTTCCTAGATTTGAATGTATTATCATTATCTGTGTTCCTTCTGTACTAATAAAGGTTTTTTCTTCTACGGGGTATTCTTCTTTATTCATCTGTATACTTTTGTTTTAAGTCATAATGTTTTAATTTTAATTTGGTTATTACATGTTTTTGGGCTTCTAGTGATTGTTTACATACTCCTGCAAATATATTATAAGTTAGTCTTTCTTGCCTATATTTAATTTCTTCTTGTAGGGTCTTTTATTGCTACTGGAAAATATAATTTTGGTAACTTTTGACAGTTTGCTGCCATAGTTCTAGATTTTGGTGGTCCATTTTTAGTTAAAATCTAAGTATCCATCGGAATCTATGTCGTAGTATATATCATTGTTTTTATAATCATCTTCTTCTGTGCTATTAAGTATATTTTCTAACCATGATTCTTTCATTAGATTTATAATCTCATGGGTTAGTAATAGGTTATATATTATTTGTATTGAATCTTTATTTAATTTTCTGAGTGTATATAAGAGTAATATTTTATAGTTGCTGTCTTCATTGATTAGATATTTAGGTGTTTTAGTTTTGTATCTTTCTATGTTTTCACTGGTTTGAGGTATATCTATGGAAATTTCTTTAGGTTCTGTCATTCTTTTCATTTTGTGTTTTTAATCATTATTCCCTCTAACCTCTACTTGTATTAATATCTCTATCACTTAGCAATTCAGTATGTTTAATTATCCGTTTGATCACTACTATGGGTTTCAGCGCCAATCAGTTTACCCTAACAATGCTTTCTTCACTTGGTTTACTACCCTTTTCACGGCATTCCTAGCCTCTTCTGGTTTCAACCATTTTGGTCAGCTTAGTCTGGGCTTAACTTACTCTTAGCTTATTAACCATAGTAAACTAATAAGGATAATATAACATAATCAAATTACTACATGATAAATAATAATAATATACTAGAGATTATTGGGAATTAAAAGATTAGTTACACATAGTTGGATGAAAGTGTACCTTAGTTGTTATTTCCTCAGTAGTATGTGAGATGGATGTTGTTATGTTGGATTCCTCCATATCTATATAAAACTTATATATTGAAAAATTTATTTTGTAATTCTCAGCACATGAGAGTTATAGGTAAGCAAGATTGCTTGCCTCTTTCTCTCTGCCTTTACCTATTTATAATACATTACAAACGCGTCCAAACAGTGGAAAACGCGTTAAAAGAAAAGTAAAACGCTTGAACAGTGCTAGTCACTGTGCACTTTACGACTTTTGTACATCTTTTTACAATTTTTTCAAAAAGTAAACAGTATTGCTACTGTGCACTTTCTGACTTATTCTAAAAGAAAGAAAAGATAGAAAATGTGTGGGGTTATATTATTCCCACTTTAATAAAGAAAAGATGCTACTAATAATTTACATTATGATGTAAAATATGTGGGTCTTTAGTATCTTGTTTTGTCCGTAGCTTGTCTGATGTGCTGCTGTTATTCATCATTCTAATTGAACTTCTGGTATATGAGTGATATTTCCTCCATTACACTGTGAACAGTGATGATCTGGGTATTTCTGTCCTATAAGCTGGCAATATCTTGTTAATAGATTTGCTGAAATAAAATCCTTCTTGAGTGCCTTTGTAGTTGGTATATCTTCTGGTTTAAGTAAAGAGAGTATCCATTGCCGTATTTCTTCCATATCTCCTGGTCTTAGTTCTCTTGAGTTTGCATAGATCATATTTTGATTTCTACAGTGGTAACACCATAGTGCTTGTCCAGTAGTATAATTATGTTCTAGTTCTTGTAAGATAACTTGTAGTCTTATTATTCTTTTGTTCGCATAAAATGCTGGTATGTCTTCTCTAGGTATTTCCGGTTGAGGTCCTATAGCATCTGGTATTAACATATCTCGTGTCAGTCCTATTTTTACTACTTGTATGATAGGTTTTATTTTATTGAAAAGTATTTCTGCTGGGGCTGCATAAAATCTGATATAAAAGAAAGTTCCTTTGGTAATTCTTTGGTATGTTGAAAATGCAGTATATAGTTCTTTGGGGGGGGTCCCTTGATCTTTCTCTTCTTTGTTCATTATCTAAATGCGGAATTATAATAAGTATCTCTTTGTTTAATTAATCTAAGTATTTGGTTAATATCTTGGACTATTAAGTCTAGATAGTCAGAATTTTGAGTCTGTATATATTTATCTAAGTTATATTGGATAAGTGTTTCTCTTTCTCTTAGTTCATCTATAGTTTGCTGTCATAGTTCTAGATTTTGGTGGTCCATTTTTAGTTAAAATCTAAGTATCCATCGGAATCTATGTCATAGTATATATCATTGTTTTTATAATCATCTTCTTCTGTGCTATTAAGTATATTTTCTAACCATGATTCTTTCATTAGATTTATAATCTCATGGGTTAGTAATAGGTTATATATTATTTGTATTGAATCTTTATTTAATTTTCTGAGTGTATATAAGAGTAATATTTTATAGTTGCTGTCTTCATTGATTAGATATTTAGGTGTTTTAGTTTTGTATCTTTCTATGTTTTCACTGGTTTGAGGTATATCTATGGAAATTTCTTCAGGTTCTGTCATTCTTTTCATTTTGTGTTTTTAATCATTATTCCCTCTAACCTCTACTTGTATTATTATCTCTATCACTTAGCAATTCAGTATGTTTAATTATCCGTTTGATCACTACTATGGGTTTCAGCGCCAATCAGTTTACCCTAACAATGCTTTCTTCACTTGGTTTACTACCCTTTTCACGGCATTCCTAGCCTCTTCTGGTTTCAACCATTTTGGTCAGCTTAGTCTGGGCTTAACTTACTCTTAGCTTATTAACCATAGTAAACTAATAAGGATAATATAACATAATCAAATTACTACATGATAAATAATAATAATATACTAGAGATTATTGGGAATTAAAAGATTAGTTACACATAGTTGGATGAAAGTGTACCTTAGTTGTTATTTCCTCAGTAGTATGTGAGATGGATGCTATTATGTTGGATTCCTCCATATCTATATAAAACTTATATATTGAAAAATTTATTTTGTAATTCTCAGCATGAGAGTTATAGGTAAGCAAAACCATATAAAATCGAAGATACAAGATTAATAATTCATTACCAAAACAAGAATGTAATTATAAGTAGAGCAAGAACAACAATCTAAAATAACTTTAACATGACAAAAGTATATATACTAGCAAAAATAATAGTGGAAGGATATAATAGTAGATACTATACACCAATGATAGATACAGGCTCAGAAGCAAATCTATGCAGATATAATTGTTTACCAGAATCTAAATGGAAAACAATAACACATCCAACAGTCTTAACAGGCTTTAATGACGAAGGAAGCATGGTAAAATATTACGCAAAAGATATAAAAATATAAATATGGGATAAAATACTAACTATACAAACAATGTACAATTATGAATTCACAACACGGGATATGATATTAGGAATGCCCTTTATCGATAAGTTATACCCACATATATTAACAAAAACACATTGCTGGTTTACAACACCTTGTAAACAAAAAATAGGAGCAAAAAGAGTACCAAATAAACAGAGAAAAACAACACCATGGATAAAAGGACCAGAAAACATAACACAAAAATTAGAGACTCAACCCAATACAGAAAAATCGATAGAAATAATAACTTTTAATATAAACATATTAAAACCAATTTACGACAAGTTAGAACGTTTATATAGCGACAATCCACTTAAAGGATGGGATAAACATAAAACAACAGTTACTATAGAACTTATAGACGACAATAGTATCATCATCCAAAAGCCATTAAAATATAACTTTGATGATTTAAAAGAATTTAGTTTACATAGAAAACGATATTATACTACAAGAACAAGAAATACCCGGTTTACCAAAAGAGTTAAAACAGACAAAAGAAATAACTATCCAAGAATTAATCATAGGAGGAATACCTATAAATATACAATTTACAATAGGACAAATAAATCCAAATATTGTATTAGGCTTAAATTGGCTAGAACAAGTAAAACCATATAAAATCGAAGATACAAGATTAATAATTCATTACCAAAACAAGAATGTAATTATAAGTAGAGCAAGAACAACAATCTAAAATAACTTTAACATGACAAAAGTATATATACTAGCAAAAATAATAGTGGAAGGATATAATAGTAGATACTATACACCAATGATAGATACAGGCTCAGAAGCAAATCTATGCAGATATAATTGTTTACCAGAATCTAAATGGAAAACAATAACACATCCAACAGTCTTAACAGGCTTTAATGACGAAGGAAGCATGGTAAAATATTACGCAAAAGATATAAAAATACAAATATGGGATAAAATACTAACTATACAAACAATGTACAATTATGAATTCACAACACGGGATATGATATTAGGAATGCCCTTTATCGATAAGTTATACCCACATATATTAACAAAAACACATTGCTGGTTTACAACGCCTTGTAAACAAAAAATAGGAGCAAAAAGAGTACCAAATAAACAGAGAAAAACAACACCATGGATAAAAGGACCAGAAAACATAACACAAAAATTAGAGACTCAACCCAATACAGAAAAATCGATAGAAATAATAACTTTTAATATAAACATATTAAAACCAATTTACGACAAGTTAGAACGTTTGGTAAACCGGGTATTTCTTGTTCTTGTAGTATAATATCGTTTTCCGTTATTAATTCTTGGGTTATCCAATTATCTTGTTCTCCTGTATTTATAAGGATTAAATATTTTCGTTGGTTTAGTATTCCTGTTATATAATAGGGATGTAATGGTATTTCTATTATTTCGGTAGGTTGTTCATATTCTAGTCTTCTAGATGTGCTTATCCTAGATGAGGATGAAGGGGTATCTATTTGCCTTTTTGTTGATGTTCCTATTCTTTCTTTAACTATATCTAATTCTTGATTTATGTCTAATTCATCATAACTATAATCATTATTATCTATTGCTGTTAATATATTGTCAAATGGGGATTCTATCTTGATTTTATCAATTTTACTAGTTGCTTGTACCATGTGTTTAGTGGTTAATATATATAGGTTTTTACATCTTGCGGTAAATATCTTACTACCTGGGGTTAATTCTATTCCTGATAATTTCCAATATAATACTAATGATTTATCTATATTTTTGTCTTTTATTGCTACTGAGTAGTTTGGGTTAACTGTAAATTTAAATTTTTGGTATATTAAATTTCCTTTTACTGCACTTATTATATTTTTTTCAATTGGATATTTAATTCTATCATCTGCTAGGTATAATTCTATAGGTGTATCTATTCCTTCCTTAAAACATGCTTTTATGAGTATCTGTATTGCTCCTAAATGTACATGAGTTATTTCGTGCTTAGGTTTTGGTTTTAATGATTGTATTTCTTTATTTAATTCTTTTTTACTTATTATAGCAAAAAACATCGGAGCCCTCTTCCTCCATTCCACTCAAAAAGGACAACTCTTGCATGTCTAAAGTCCTTAACTAGGGTTTCTTCTTGTCTGGGGCGACTCACTTGAACATGACCTTTATGCTCTTCCATATTTGGGTAAACATGTGGTCCTGAGAGGCACTCTTCTTTTTCTCTCTATCCAAGTCCTTGCGGAGGTCCTCGTGAGCCTGAGCTAGGGTACAGTAGGAGGTCTAGAGTTTCGGAGGAGACGTAGAGCTAGAGGTGGCCCCCGAGGGAGGCATGTAGTGCTGCTGCAGGATATACTTCACAACAGGCAAATCAGACTCCACCCACTGCATAGATCCTTGGGGTGGTACAAGACAACCCTTTTTTCCCTCGCCCTTGTGGGCCCTGATACTCTCTCCCTCAGTCCCTACCTTTCTCTTCTTCTTGCCCCCTTGTGAACCCTTTACCTTTAGTGGGTTGAAGGGCACATCACAATCCTTAAAGTGGTCACCCCTCTCCTTTGGTACCTCAGTCCGCTTGCACAACTCAGGAATCAAGGAGGAAAAGAAGAGGTCTTTTACATACCTCGAGTAGAAGAACTTCCACTCTTTAATTTTTGCAGTCCCATGTTTATCTCTACCCCCTCTATAGCACAACCAATACCAACGCCCTGTGAAAGGTCACGTCGGTGACATTGACTAAAGGACGAATCCTCTGGGATACCAAGTTCAGCCACCTCTAAGCCTCCTCCGAGAAAGAAGTTCTCTTGGTTCGCTCGGTGTTGGTCCATCATACCTTACCTCTCTCACCCTCAAACACCAAAGTATTACCAACCAATTCAGATTGGCTTCATCCTTCTTTGCATTGAAAGCTTCATTTGATGGGTTTGGCACCCTCAAAGTATCATTGATGGTAGCTGCATCCACTGCAACGTTTACCCCTCGAATGTAGATTGTAGGATTTGGATGGGACCAACCCACAATAGGGAGTATAGCATAAAACTTCTGAACTATTTCAAGATTTCATACGGAAGTGGGATCCTCTAGCATGTCCCACCCGAAGGCACACAACCTGTTTAAGAACTTGGGTGCCTCCTCTGCTACACTTTTTATCACAAACCCTCTTTTATGGATGAACCGCCTTTTGCTTCTCCCCTCTTTGTACCTAGTGCAACAAGCATTGTTTAGGAACCATTAGTAGGCAGGTAGGGCGGCTTTTGGGTTGGCATTTCTTATTGTCCTTCAAGTGTCACATGAGTATATTTAGGATCAAAAAAGGAATACTATGAAAAGAAAAGGAATCGAAAAATCCTTTTGAAAAATTCTAGGCAGGGTTACTATCACGACCCAAGTGGTCATAATTGGCACCCACCCTGACACTATAATGGAAGGACCATCTAACCCAACTCATACCAACTAAGTCAAATCCTTCACAAGTTACTTTCATTAATTCCGTATTATGAAGTCACAAAACACAAATAATGATTTACCGATATAAAATTCAAAACTTAATCAAATATCATTACTAAAGAATAAGGAGCAGAATTTCTCTATTTATTACAATCCTGGGACTTGAAGTCATCATACGAGAACATCTAACAGTGTCCAAAAACTAATGCCTAACAAATCATCCAAAATAAGAAAATATGGAGAATGTCTTAGTCCTGTAATAAGGGACATGAACGAAAATTAGCAGACCCAATGGCTGTCCGGTCATGGTGCTCACCCTTGAATCGAAGTCTGTATATGCTGGCTAGAGTTGAGGTCTCATCCCAAACGCTGGAACATGCTCTTCACTTAATAAAAAGAAGAGCACAGGTAGCATCAGTACATCAACTAAGTGCTGGTAGACATCATAGGCCGACTCAACTAAACACTATACCAATAGGCAAATCAATGCAAGTAACGACGATTAAGAAAAAACTTACAATTAATGACATCCAAGTACATATTTAACACTTCACATCAACAAGAATACATGTAACCAACAACACCTTTGACACTTAGGCAAAATATTCAACATGATTCATTATAACACACACACACACACATATATTTCAAATGCATATGATGAATGTATGTATGCAAGATGTGCGTATAATCTCTTTCTCATCTCAACATCATCATCAATATTATTCTTAACATACTTATCATCGTGATCTCAATATCATCATCAATATCATCATCATGATCTAAATATCATCATCATTATCATCATCTCACCTCCACAACATTATAATATTCATCATCAATATCAATGTAATTGTAAATACAGTTAACACTACTAGATATTGAGCCTACGACAATAGATTTGGTAGTAATAATTTTAAAACCATTGCTATAGTGTATCTATTGCAACAGTTCTAACCATTACCAAAAGATTTGGATACTATTGATTTGGCCTACCATAAAACCATTGCAACTATACTAAAACAATTGCAATAGGCCTACCAATCGCAATGTTTATCAGAACCGTTGCCATAAAGCCATCTATAGCAACACTTCGTGAAAAAAAATTATATATGAAATGGTTATTTAATCCCTTCACATTCTCCCTCACTTATTTTTATAACCCGCTGAATAGACCCTTTTATTTTCTTTTCTTTAATAAAATAATTTTCCCTCTTTAAGACAAAATGTTCTCTCTTTTTGGACAAACTCTTTACTTCGAATCTCTCAAACCTATTTTTACTTCGAATCTGTCAAACCCCTCCCGTGAAATCTGAGAAAATGTTCAGTGCTAGCTGGAGCATGACTCCAGGCTAAGAAGTATTATTTTTTGTAGTGATTTTAGTGAAATCTGAGATTCTAGAGATTTTGGTTTGCCAGATCTGAGAAATTTTTGAGGTTTTCTTCTTTATTTCCTGGAGATTTTCTTCTCTAATCTTTGAGATTTATGGTTGAAGAAATAAATCCTTAACAAATACTTTTTCTCTGATCTCAAACCACGTCTGTCTGTGCCAGTCTTGAAAGCCTTTAACTAATTCTGGCTTCGAGTTCTGTACTCCTGTTCAGGCCGCCACCATACCCTTAATCTGCCGCTACATGGATATCACTGTCAATGCCGCCATTTGTTATGGTAAAACCCTTTCCTTCATCTTACCTCTTGTTGAGATACTCCATTGCTCCTTCTCTAATCCTAAACCTGACAAGGTAACCGTCCTTCTTCTTTGTACTCTGTAGCTACAAGGATATCACCTATTTGTACTCCCTTTTTCTATTTTACTAGTTGGTTTCATATCTTAATGAGATTAAATGTCTAAGTACTTGAAATGCTTCACAATGCATAGATATATACCTGTGTAACATAGACTCTTTTGATTGCACAAAACCAGGTAAAAGGGAAAAACTTTTATAATCCAAACCAATTGATATGTAACCCTTAATTTCTAGCTTTTAAAGTCATGTAGGGATCTCATTCTTTATATTAGAACTCAGAAAGTAGTCCTAGGAACACATTACTGTCTATAATCAGTATGAGTGATAAGCCGATTAAGTCTTTTGAGGGATGATTGGTTTCAAAGAAAAGGAATGACTGAAGTTGTTTAGTGCAAAATGAAGTAGGCTCTTGTGGTCTTACGAGATCCCTGCAGGTTAGGTGAATAAATTTGTACTCAGGTGGTAATTGGATTGTAAACAAATTTGTATCCAGTGGTAATTGATATATACTGTAAAATTTTTTGTATTGGTAATGAATAAATCAAAAAGACACATCTTCAATAGCAGATTAGGGCGTGAATATTGACAACTAGGTATCTTAGGCAAAAGCTTGACGTCGATTTTTCTATTTAAATATCAGGATTTTATCTGATGCAGAGCTCGAATCCATGACGTGCGCCTAAACCACATATCACATGTTGCGCTCTTTCCAATAGCCCTTATAAATTTCTTAGTTATTAAAGAAAATTACACCTGAGCTTGTGACTGCATAATAGTCTTTTGGCTTTGGATAGAGTTTATATCTAAAGACTGATGGCTGATTGTACTGTAGAATAGTTTGATCTCAGCTAGAGTGCAATTGAGAAAATATGACTGGTTGAAGTTCAAATTTGTTAAGCATAGATAACAAAATGGACCTACAAGGAGATAATAACTCATTTCCTTAACCAATGTGAGGCACTTTTAATACCCCCATGCATTCCAAAAATTGTTCAACTTTTGTGTGGTAACATAAGAAGAGGCTCAACATTAGGAGACACAATAATAGGGGTGGGTCTGGCTCTAATACTATGTTAGAAAATACACTTTGAGCTTAGTATGGTTACTGCAAGTTATCATGTGGGCACTACTCTTGGATATTCATCAAGCAAATCCTTTGAACTCATTGGTAATAATCCTTCAATTATTTAGTTCTTATTAAAGGAGAGAAGTTATTATCAATTACTGTTCTTCTTCTTGTTTTTTAGGTACAAAAATAGTGGTTACAAATTTTTTGTATTTTTTCATGCAGATATAGTCTGAAATCTCTCTTGGGGTCAACTTTACTAGATTAAATTGGAAATGTTTATGTTTTTTCGTGCATTGATTATATGGCAGACAAAAAGGATCCACTCAAAGGAATCATGGCTAAACTGTCTAACAGAGTTCCAACGACCAACTATTCACTTTCTGTGTCTATTGTATGCGATACAAATGGAGTTCAAGTAAGGGCTTGTTTTCTTTTTCGGCTTTACTTTTCTCCAGTGACATTTCATCAGAATTCGGCCAATGATTTTCTTTTCCATTTCTTTGCCAGGGTCCTCAGACACTTGAATTAGTTGAGACTTATGATTAAGTAAGTACTCTGAATCTCCATGTTTCAATCTCATTATGCATACTTTGTGTCACCCATAGGAGTACTTGATGTCATTGTATTAAGAAAAGGATCTTGTTATAAATTACATAAAATGTGTTTTTTTAAACTGGCAATAAGGTACAAGACTTGGTATGGGCAGCCACATTATGATAATATCTTATAGAAGTTGGAACAAGTAAGTAACTACTGCTCTATAAATGGAGTAACACTGTGCTTATTGCTATTACCCATCTTTAGAATTTTCCTAGTGTTGATAGATGACACCCTCATTAGGAGGAGGTGGCAGTCGTATTTTCACAGACTTTTGAACGATGAAGGAGTCGAAGGTTTGGTGTTGGGGGACTTGGAACACTCTGAGAGGTGTCGTGATTATGGTTATTGTAGGCGTATTAAGGTGGAGGAGGTCAAGAGGGCTATTTGTCGGATGCGTAAGGGTAGGGCTACTGGGCCAGACGAGATTCCGGTAGATTTTTGGAAGAGTACTGGCGGGGTAGGTTTGGAGTGGCTGACAAAGTTATTTAACACCATTTTTAGGACGACGAAGATGCCGGAAGCTTGGAGATGGAGCACGATGATCCCGTTATATAAGAACAAGGGGGACATTCAGAGCTGCAACAACTATAGAGGTATCAAGTTGTTGAGCCATACTATGAAGGTGTGGGAAAGGGTGATAGAGTCGAGGCTGAGGAGGATCGTGACTATTTCGGAAAATCAGTTCGGTTTCATGCCAGGTCGCTCGACTACCGAAGCCATCCACATTGTGAGGAGACTGGTGGAGCAGTATAGGGAGAGGAAGAAGGACTTGCACATGGTGTTCATTGATTTGGAGAAGGCATACGACAAAGTCCCCAGAAAGGTTCTGTGGAGGTGCTTGGAGGTTAGAGGTGTGCCTGTGGCGTACCTTAGGTCGATTCAGGACATGTACGCCGGAGCGAAGACACGGGTGAGGACGGTAGGAGGAGAGTCAGAGCACTTTCCTGTTCTGACTGGGTTGCACCAGGGGTCGACTCTTAGCCCATTTCTATTCGCCTTGGTGATGGATGTTTTGACACGGCGGATTCAAGGAGAGGTACCTTGGTGTATGTTATTTGCGGACGGTGTAGTGCTTATTGACGAGTCCCGGGGAGGAGTTAATGATAAGTTGGAGGTTTGGAGACAGACCTTAGAGTCAAAAGGGTTTAAGCTGAGCAGGACCAAGACGGAGTACTTGGAGTGTAAGTTCAGTGCTGTGACGCAGGAGGCTGACGTGGGAGTGGAGCTGGACTCCCAGGCTATTCAGACGAGGGGTAGTTTCAAGTATTTGGGGTTTATGATTCAGGGGGATGGCGAGATTGACGAGGATGTCACGCACCGTATTGGTGCAGGATGGTTGAAGTGGAGGCTAGCTTCGGGAGTTTTGTGCGACAAGAAGGTGCCTCTGAAGCTTAAGGGTAAGTTTTACAGAGTGGTCGTCCGTCCGGCTATGTTGTATGGAGCGGAGTGTTGGCCAGTTAAAAACTCCCACATGCAGAAGTTGAAGGTAGCGGAGATGAGGATGTTGCGATGGATGTGTGGACTGACCAGGAGTGATAGGGTTAAAAATGAGACTATTCGAGAGAAGTTGGGAGTGGCTTCGATGGAAGACAAGATGCGAGAAGCGAGGTTCCGATGGTTCGGGCATGTATCGAGGAGGTGCACGGATGCTCCGGTACGAAGGTGTGAGAGGCTGGCGGGGGATGGTTTTACGCGGGGTAGGGGCAGGCCGAAGAAATATTGGAGGGAGGAGATTAGCCATGACATGGAGCAGTTAGAGCTTACAGAGGACATGACCCTCGATAGGAAGGGGTGGAGGGCGCGGATTAGGGTAGAGGGTTAGGGGGTAGGAAGGAGTTTATATTAGTAGGTAGGAGTGTTTGAAGGGATGTTTGTTTTGTATTTGTGCCTGTTGTTTTTTGGCAGACTCTTGTTCGCGTGCCTTTGGTAATGTTTGTGATTCCCGATTTAATTGCATATAGTATTACTCTGTGGGTGTCGTGTTTCCTTTAGCACCTAGCCATGTGATATCTACTTGTATCTCTTTTTTGTTGTTGGTTCTTATGTTTTCTCTGGTATGGTGATCTGTTCTGAGCCAGGGGTCTATCGGAAACAGCCTCTCTACTTCTTCTGAGGTAGTGGTATGGACTGCGTACACTTTACCCTCCCCAGACCCCACCTGGTGGGAATACGCTGGGTATGTTGTTGTTGTTGTTGTTGTTGTTTTTCAAGATAAGGTGTAGGTACCATCAGGGTTTCAGAAAGGTCACTAAAGTGGACAAATCTCCATGTTCATGAATTGGTTGATATTTTTGGTTCTTGCTATCACTATCTCCTAGTTGGTGTATTTTGTCACAGTTCAGTGGGTTAATTCAGGAGTTTCAGTAATTTGATACTCAATAGAGCGTGTAAGACCTACTCATAGTTATCAACTATCCAATCCCAACTTTTCTGAGTTCTTGCTAAATGAACAACAGCAGTAACAACAACATACCTGGTGTAATCCCACAAAGTGGGTTCTGGGGAGGGTAGAATATACGCAAAACTTACCTCTACCTCAGAGCTCAAGTAGAAAGGTTGTTTCTGGTAGACCCTCGGATCAAGACAAAGAAGTCTAGAAAATGATGTAATGAAATTACAAGAGACAATAGAATTAATAAATGTAACCATAGCATAGTTGAGTCTTTTCAAACTGCGTCATGGACTATGTGCAGACCTTGAACTTTCCACCCATCAACTTAGTTCCAACAAATTCTCATTACTCACTGGTTTCTCTTCACTTTTTAGATGCTGATAAATATCATTTGCAGGTTATCGTTGAGAAGATACATCCAAAGTAAGTGGAAAATGAGTAGGTCGAGTGAATTAAATTTCAGTTATTCGTTAGTTTAATTTTCTGTAACATTGCACCATTTGAGTTACTTGTTATAATATCATCTAGCTACTCTAGGAATAGAAACAACAAACCAACAATTTCACTGGATATAAGCTTACCTCATAGTGAGTTATCTTCTTATACAACTATATCTAGGGACCTACAAACCAATAGTCAGTACAAGTTCCAACTGTAGACTAAAGGCTGCATTTTAATGATGCTCTAGCACAACAAGCATATGCTACTTCTCAAACTATGACAACAATGTCTCTTCTCTTATCTTTGAAAATCCTCTGATTTCGCTCAAGCCAAATAGCATGATAAACTTCTGCAAATACCATCTTGAACACCTGGGCCATCAGAGATTTTCCCTTCCTATTAGTTTTCCCCCAGGCAACTATTTGAGGCCATGTAGGCCATTATTTCTTGTATCTTGGGTCTTGGCTTGCTAAATAGAGGTGAAGGGAAAATTACAAGCGAGTTTTGTATGGCATCTCTCTTTTGTGTAACCAAGCTATAAAAAACATTCTATAAAATAGTTATATCATCAAAAAAAAAATGTTAAGTATTTGTCTTGTTCTATTTTTGCTTGTGTGTTAGACTTAATTTATCTTTGAATTGAGCTCTAATCAAGTTTCTTATTTCTATGAATGCATGATCATTGTGTGTTTGCTAACTCATATTTAATCTCTAACCAAATTTTCTTCATATTTGATGAACTTAAGTCAGTTCTGAATTATCAATTCATACAACTTTCAGGCTGCTGAAGGTTTTTGTCGCAGAAATAATATGCTTTTAGACTCTATGTATAGATGAGTTGAAGGTATGTTATGTAAGATTAACATTTATTTTTTTATCTAAGTGTTTGTTCATGTGAGTTCTTGTGTTGATTTATTCTATCATGCTAATCATAGAACCTTAGTTAATTCATTTTTCATAATAGACTTTTTATAAATGTTATTGATTTGGAGTCAAAATTCCATTACCTTATGCAACTTCTACACTTTATAGGTGTGTAAATAAAGCTATGGAATCATGTATGGATTGGGTGTTCACTAGGTTGCAAGCCAATCTGGAGAAAGTTTTGAACCTGCTATTCTCCAAGCTATAATTTTTCTCTTAGGTATGCAATAATTTCTTATAATATTTGTCAAAATTTTATACTAACTTCATTAAGCAGATCTGAAGTTCAGTTGTAAATAAGTTGACAATTGTAGTCAACAAATACTCGGTGTTGTAGAGTTTGTTTAATGCACACAACTGTTGCCATTGTAATTTGGTGGAAATTTGTGGTAGTTCTCTCTTTTTTTGGGTGTTTCTAATTGGATTTTCCACATATATATATTTGTATATATATTTGAATTGTACATTGATGCAGTGAAGGTGCTTGTAATATGCCTAAAATACTAATACCTTCTTTTAACAAAAGAAAAATCTTTTCACAGATGCCCGACAACTTGAATTTGATTGTTTCAGTTCGCCGAATTTGGTTTTATTATTTTAATTAATTGAGTTAATATTGTGGGGTAGTTAATGAGTTTATGCACACCTTTTTTTGGTTTATTTGTCTCATTGATGATTGTAGGTATCGTGGATCTTTTGGCTTAAAGGTGAATTAGATCATAGTGTAGAATTTGGTTTTAGTGGTGGCTAAGGAACTCACAAGAATGTGAGATTTATGCTTATGTGAGGTAGTCTTTCTTTCTTCACGATTATCTTGTATTTCTAATTTTATTTTAATTTAAGAAAATCTTTGTCATTCATAGGGCTCATCAATTTTCTTTGAAGATTGAGGCTTACATGATCGTCATCCTTCAATTTTTTAGTTTCTTTTTCTGATTAATTCCACAACCAACTCCCCAAGGAGCTCAAAGGAAATTCTGCTATTCACAGCTGGTCAGGTTGGTGTGTTCACTATCACAATTCCTTAACGGGCTTATCGTTTCTTTCTTTTTCTTATTCAAGATATTTTTATAGTCTTGAGTCGATATTCAAATTTATGAATAACTTGTGCATCCAACCAATGAGGTACCACGACCCAAATTCTAGGAATCTGCCAAATTCTAGCTGTTTCGCAAGGATTCCTGGGATGATTGAAGATCAAGATCAATTGTCTCTTGAACTCTGTAGAGTACGACAATTGGTTCATCTTCGTCTAATTAAATATAGTGGACTAATAATCTTGCAACAATGATATTTGTGTATTGTTTACTGAAATACATAAAGTTTATTTTCTTTTATTATTTTCTTGGATCAGTTGCTTGCACTTTGTTCATTAGAATTTATTGATATCAACATCACGACACTAAAACAGTTTTGCCTCTTAAGTTTGTTTATTTATATATGACTGTTGTCTCATTTGTTATCTTAATTAGAAGTTACTCATCCATACATGAGTAGTTCTGAAATATAGTAATGCATTTATTGCTGGTAAACACAGTGTATTGTGAAGTACCTTAATGCATGTATTGGTAAACATAGAAATATTTTGCCGTGGATAGACAAGTTAAGTAAGAGAAGTGGATCTCATATAGTAATTCAAGAGAGTAAACATATATGCTAGTATTTCAGCTTCAGCTAGGATTTTTCCCATAATTTTCTTGTCCAGTTCGTTAAGGCTAACAATATTGAGTGTAGTTAGTGATCTTTAGTCTAACTCTTTATTTTGGTTCATAAATTTTATTTGTCGTCTTTTGTAGGTGGAAAATATAATCAAGGGGATGATGAAAGAATTGAGGATGTTATTCAAGATAACTGGTTAAAAGTTGTAGAGACATCAAATGCTCTAGCTCATTTTTTTTTTCTATCCAGTTGAAACTTGAGCTAACTGTTGAAGAAGTTTTTTTGTATGTTTTTTTTTATCTGGATCATTTTACAATGATTGAGATATTTTTTATAATGATCGATTCTGCTGAGTAATTGTTATCTTTCGTGATTTATAGAATTTTTAGTGTATTATATCTTTTTTAATGGGTACATATTTATATATGTAGTTCAGGTTATAAATTGTTTTTATATATAAAGCTCAAAAAACATATAAGAATTATTCCAATAGGATATATTGATATAACTGCTGGAACGGTTAATAACCGTTGCAATAAAAAATTGTAGTGTTGCTATTAATGTGTAAAATCAGTTGCAATAAAAGTAGTAGAGTTAAAAAGTCTGTTGCAATATAGAGAACAACCGTTACAAAAAGCTCTTTTGCAACGGTTATTAACCATTCCTGCTGATGTAATATAATTGTCATTATAGATGGAAGAATAATCGTTACAATAGAGGTATTTCTAGCAGCGATTTCAAGAACTGTCACACAAACTGTTGCAAAAGATCTACGGTAATTCGAGCTAATGTGGCGGCTCTATAGATCGTTTCCATAGTATATTAGCAACTGTTTAAGGGCCTACTACAACGATTTTGATACTGTTGTAGTAGGACCAATTTCTAGTAGTGTAAAAATCACAATAGTGCCTGAAAGCAATCACAAACGCTCAATTCACATACAAGTACAGAGTCAAGAAAGTCTTCTGCTACAAATAAACCATAACCTACCTCAATTCCTTGCTTGAATCACTACAAGTCACAAGCTTGCCTTTTCTCTCTCTTTCAGTCCGTTCTTGATCTATAAACAATAATTATACACACCCATTTCAATAATCTCACCTTTCCCAACCATTAGGAACCTACAATTTTCAATTTAAACTATGAAATTTCCTTAGTTCATCATCTTAGGGTTTCCTACCCTTTAAACATCATGAATTCTAAATAATTTAGCACGAACAACAATGATTCTAATAGAGCAAATGTTTTCTAACATCCAAAGATTATTAACAATTGGAAATAATCAAATTCTCACTAATTCCCTCAGGTTCATAATTTAGGGATAAATTCCAAATTCTACCATGGATAAGTTTCTAGTGATTTCTAAGAATTTCAAGGAGTAATTCAAGTTTAGAATGTAAAGAATCCTTACCTCCAAAGATGAAAACTCCTAAAATTTACAGAAAATTGCCTCTGTTGAGCTATAACAGCAACATCACAGAGAGTAATCTGGGATGGATATCCCTCAACTTGAATTTCAAGCCTATGTATTTCGCTTGCCTAAGGTTACGGTAAGAAAAAGAGAGAGCTACTGGACACAAAGGGGACTGTAAGTGATCTATGCACCCGAACATGTTTAATCGACCTTCGACGTAAGCGACTTCATACTGCTATAGTCTCTAGTTAGGACTTAGATAAAATTTACTCATTTTTGGAAAAGTGGGAATGAAAAATGAGCTTTCTGATTTTTAAAACCAGAATTCTACATTTTTACCGCTGCAGGGTGATCTGCCGCTGCAGCGGCCCGCTGGCCAATTGGGGTTGCCGCTGCAGTGGAACTTTTACTATTACAATGACACTTTTGTCCGCTATAGTGGTCCCGAGGAAGTAACTCTGGACCTCATCCCAGTTTAGGCTATTTTACAACACACCTCTCAAAATCCGACATCACGAACTTACCCTTTCATGGTAATCTCTATAACCAGAGTTCTATTAACCCATTTTACATATTGGAAGTTGCTATGACTTCCTAAACTTATCCTTTAATACAAAATCAAATCAAACAAACCCTCCAATGCTCAAATTAATACCATATTTCCCTAGAGCACCACACACTCAAAATATGCCTACGACTAGACCAGCTTTGAATTTCAAAAAATTGTCTAAGAGTAAACTAAGCGAATGTTCTACTCTTTATTTTAGCAAAACGATGATTTGGGTCATTACATTGGATTTGAATTTACCACTCGTTCATCCCCAAATGGAAACTATTCCAAAATGGTACAACAAATATCAAGTAAATACCTGAGTCCATAAACAGATGTGGATATCGCCTGAGCATATCCACCTCTGCCTCCTAAGTTGCTTCCTCAACCAGATGATTTCTCCACAGAACTTTCACAAATGAAATGACCCTAGTTCTTAGCTTCCTCACATCCCTATCTAATATAGCAATTGGTTCCTCTTCTTAAGATAGCCATTTGTTGAACAAATCAAAGTACCAAAGTATGATGTAATCTCTATCACCTTGATACTTCTTAAGCATGGACACGTGGAACACCGGATGAACCCCAAACAAAATAGGAGGCAAAGCCAACTTATAAGCCACTGACACTACTCCATTCAAAACCTCAAAGGGTCAGATGTACCTTGGACTCAACTTGCCTTTCTTACCAAATTGCAACATATCCTTCATGGGTGACATTTTCAATAACACTTTCTCATATTTCTCAAACTTTACATCTCTTACCTTATTATCTACATATTTTGACTATCATCTCTGAGCTGTTACCAACTTTTCTTAGATAAAACTTACCTTCTCCATCAACTCCTTGATCATATTAGTTCCCTAAGGCCTCACCTCAAACGCATCAAACCATCCAATTGACAACTTATATCTCCTACCATGTAAGTCTTTAAAAGAAGCCCTGTCAATATTGGAGTGGTATCTATTGTTATATGTAAATTCACACAAAGGTAAGTACTGGTCACATTGAACACCAAAGTCCATCACACAATCCCAAAGTATATCTTCAAGTACTTGGATTGTTCGTTTCGACTAACCGTCGGTATGTTGATGGAAAGCTATACTTACATCCAACCTAGAACCTAATTCTGAATGAAACTTCTCCTAAAAGTTAGAGGTAAACTTAGTACCTCTGTCCGACATAATAGAAACAGGTGCCCCATGGAGCCTTACAATCTCTTTCACATAAATCTTGGCCAAGTTAGCTACTTTATAATCCACCCTTATAGGAATAAAATGAGCTGACTTGGTCAATCGATCAACGATAACCCTTATAGAGTCGCACTTCTTCAAAATTTTAGTAAGACCCTTAACAAAATCCATGGTTATTCCTTCCCACTTTCATTCTAGAATAGGCATTCTCTGAAAGGTTCCACCAGGTTTTTGATGTTCATACTTGACCTGTTGACACTAGGATTCCGATGTTCATACTTGACCTATTGACAATTTTTACACTTGGTCACAAAATCTATAATGTCACTCTTTATTCTTAGCCACCAATAATGTTGTCTTAAGTCCCTGTTCATTTTTGTTGCACTCGGATGTATAGAGTACTTAAAATTGAGAGCCTCTGCAAGAAGAGTTGGAATAAAATTGCCCACAAAAGGCACACACATGCGCCCCCCAATCCTCAACACTCCTTCTTCATCAAGAATGACATCCTTGGACTCACCTTGCAACACTTTTTCTTTAAGGTTTCTCAACTTCTTGTCTTCAAACTGCCTGCTCTTAATCTTCTCAAAAAAATTAGACTTAGCCTCTATATGGGATAACACTCCTCCCTCGTTATTCCCTTTCAATCTTATGAAACCATTAGTCAAAGCCTGTACCTCTCTAATCAATGGGAGCCTCGACACCTCCAATCATGACAAACTTCCTATGCTTTTCGGTTTTCGTCTCAATGCGTTTGCCATCATATTGTCCTTGCCCGGATGATATATGATTGAGATATCATAGTGTTAGATCAGTTCCATCCACCTTCTCTATCTCAAATTCAGGTCTTTCTGGGTAAACACATGCTGTAAATTATGGTGGTCTGTGGATACTTCACACTTCACCCCATCGATATAGTGTCTCCAAATATTCAATGCAAATACCACTGTTGCCATTCCAAATCATGATTAGAATAGTTCTTCTCATAAGACTTCAGCTAATTCAAAGCATAAGCAATCACATTCTGACCTTGCATTAAAACAACACCTAAAACAAACCGTGAAACATCACAATATACAATGAAATCCTTACCTTGAACAAGCAAGGTAAGAATAGGAGCTGAAGTTAACAAAATCTTGAGTTTTTGTAAACCCTTCTCACACTTGTCATCCCACACAAAAGGTACCTCATTCTGAAGCAGGCAAGTCATGTGAAGTAATAGAAGTGAACCCTTTGACAAACTGGCAATAGTAACTGGCCAACCCCACATAACTATGAATTTCTATAACCTTCGTCGGTCTATCCCAATTCTTAACTACTTCAATATTCTGCCGGTCTACCATAACTCATTCCTTAGATACCATGTGCCCCAAGAAGGACACTGAAGACAACCAGAATTTACACTTTGAATTTTTTTTATATAGTTGCTTCTTCTTAGGCAACCCCAACATTATACGCAATGAGCTTCATGCTCCTCTTTACTCTTGGAGTAAACCATAATATCATCAATGAAAATAATAACAAAATAATCCAAAAATGACCTAAAACCCCTTTCATCAGATTTACAAAAGTGGCTAGGGAACTAGCAAACAAAACAACATAGGCAAGAACTCGTAATGCCCACAACAAGTTTGAAAAGCAGTCTTTGGGATGTCCTCTGCCCAAATCTTGAGCTGATGATAACCTGACCTCAAATCAATTTCGGAGAACACTGCATATCCCTACAACTGGTCCAACTGATCATCTATCCTGGTCCAACTGATAATCTATCCTAGGCAAAGGATACTTGTTGCAAATAATCACCTTGTTCAACTAATGCCCGTCTATGCACATGCATATACTACCATTCTTCTTTTACACAAACAAAATAGGAGCAATGGTGCAAGACGAGCCTCATCAATATCATGAAATGAAGAGTTGAAGCTCGAGAATATGCTAAAGTGGAAGTACAGGGAAGAAAGACGAAAAAGAAAGAAAGAGGTTGTAGACGTAAAGTGGCTATTCTTGATATTCAAGCCTCATGCTAAAGAAGACCCTTATTTCATTAAGGGTAGTTTTGTAATTATTAGTGTAGGTTATAAATAAGGGGGAATAACTCATTTTAGGGTTAGATTATCTTGGTGAATAATGAATATTAAATACTCTTTTGAGAGTTTGAGAGCTTGTTGAAGCTTTTGATTGTTTCAAGTTTAGAAAGGAGGGTTGCTTGGGAATCTAATTCTCTTGAGGTCTTTCTCATAGGTTTAGGTGCTTATTTGGATATTTGAAGGAGGTCTTTTCTTTTTATAGAATTGGTTGCCTTTGATTCCACTTTTGTGTCTACCTTTCTATCCCTTTTTATCTTTGTTTATCTTGTTTCTTTAAAGCCTTCCACATTTTCTTTCTTGTATCAAGCACCCCAAGGTGAAACACTTGGATGAATAAAACCCTTTTCTAACAACTCTTGCAATTGGGACTTCAATTCCCTTAACTCTATTGGTGCCATCCGATAAGGAGGGATAGAGATGGGGCAGGTTCCCGACTCTAAGTCTATACAGAAGTCAAACTCATGGTCTGGAGGGCATACTGGGAAGATCATCAGGATAAACTTTTAAGAATTCACACACTACTGGAATTAAATCTATAGGAGGAACTACTGAACTTTCTTCCCGAAGATGAGCTAAAAATGCCCTACACCCTTGCTTAACTAACTTCTGGGCATGAATAGCTGACACAATTCTCACAAGAGTATGCTTAAAAGTACCCTCTTACTCTAATTTTTCCACAGGGGGATGACTATTATGATAGTATTTTCATAACAATCAAGAATAACACGATAAAGAGACAACCAAATCATCCCCAAAATAATATCAAACTCTTCAATGTATAAAATCACTAAGCCTGCCAAAGTTTTATACCCAATAAACATCACAGGACATGCCTGATAAACTTGATCAGAACATAAAGAAACCCCAATAAGTGTAGACATACATAGGAGTGTCAAGAAATTCATAGTCTAAATCCCAAGCCAAGGTAAATTTCATAAACACACTAGAGAAAGTAGACCCGAGATCAAAAAATATATAAGCCATATGATCATAGACAATAATAGTACCTGTGATCACAGCATCAGAAGCTTCAGCTTCAAGATGGGCCAAAATAGCATAAAAATGAGCCTTGACCGCCACCTCGACTAACCCGCCCTTCACCATGGTTGGCTTAGTAGCCACCCCTCCCTGCACCGTGACCACCATGCCCACCTTGTGGAAAACCCCTACCATGTCCTCCACCTCCACAACCCACTGGAACTAGAGCACTAGAAGCTGGTTGCTGAGTCAACTGACCTACAATTAAGAAATTAGGACAATACCTCTTAATGTGGCCTAAGCTCCCATACTCATGGCACTTGATACCCAAGGTAGGTTGCTGAACTAAAGATGATGAAGGTGCATAGCTGCCTGTCCATGAAGGCTGATAACTAACCCAGATAGGACCTCTGCATACACAGGCATGGCCAAATAGTAAGGCCTGGATGACCCTGCAAACCATGACCTATCAAATATTTACCACTGAACTGACCAGATGTCCGATCCTTTATTTCCTCTGGCTTCACCTCCCCTTGTTTCCCAATCGCTTCAGCCTTCTTAGTAAACTCAACCATATCCTGGAAAGACTTACCCAAAATCGCGATTGACAGGTAACCATCTGGATCCCTGAATTCAAACCTTTCACAAAGTACCTAATCTGATCCCCCTCTAAAGTAAACAACTAAAGTGCATAACGGGGCAAGGCATGAAACTTGGCCTCATAGGCTGCCACAACCATATCCCCTTGTTCTAACTTTAGAAACTCATTTTTATTCAGATACTGATAAGTGCAAGAACCATACTTTTCAAGAAACACACTCTAGAATCGATCCCAAGTAAGTTAAGGTAAGGCAACCCTACACTCAACAAAGGATCTCCACCATTGCTTGGCCTCAGCATACAACTAGAAAGACACGAATTCCATACCATACCTCTCAATCACACCCATCTTATGCAGATGCTCATGGCAATCAATCAAAATCTCAAAAGCATCCTAAGACTAAGTACCCAGGAATACTAGAGGTTTCACCTTCATGAACTTATAGAATAATCCATACTCATCATCAGTCATTCCCAAAACCAATACCTGCTAGGGAAACACTCCGATCTCAGAGCCCTCATCCATCTTAGGTGTTATAATAGCTGTATGTTGTAGGGCTTGGGATGGAAATATAGGAACAACTAAAGTAGTATCTATGCCATTCAAACTGCCCAGAAATACCAACACCTGCTGAATCCATTATGCGGTCATAGGCACTTGGGTTGAACCATTTTGCACTAGCACCACATTTTTAGGGACCATTACTTCTTCTTCCATAACTACCACATCCTCATTCTAAGCTAACTCTGGAGCATTCTGTTGTGGGGGAAGGGATGGTGTCCTCTGTCTATCTAGTCCTTCACCTACCCGAGCTCTACCCCTAACAGTTGCTACCCTTCTTCATCCTCTCATTACCCTACCCCTCACTTGAGGTCTACGCCAGACTACAGCCTCAATAGCCGGTGCAGGTGCTGTCAATATTATAACTGCTCTAGTGGAACAGGTATTCACCATCTGCGAAACAAGAGTGAAAGAGATTAGATACTAATATAGATCACAAGAGACCAATTGGAATTAAGTAATATCACAAAAGAAAGAAATAGGTGAATTTTTGTTTCCTAAGGCCTTGTAGCCTCTTAAAGAAAGGTACATATGTCTCCACACAAGTCTCTACTGGTCATGTTCTTGTACGAAGAAATCTATGAACCCAGTGCTCTGATACCATCTTTGTCATGACCCAAGTGGTCATAATTGGCACCCACCCTAACACTATGGTAGGAGGACCATCTAACCCAACACATACCAATAAAGTCAAACCCTTCACAATTTACTTTCATTAATTCCTTATTATAAAGTCACAAAACACAACTAATGATTTACCAAAATAAAATCTAAAACATAATCAAATATTATCACTAAATAATAGAGTGCGGAATTTTTCTATTTATTACAACCCCGGGACCTGAAGTCACCGTATAAGAACATCTAATAGGGTCTAAAAACTAATGTCTAATAGATCATCCAAAATATTAAAATAAGGAGAATGTTTTAGTCCCAAAACAAGGGACTCAAATGAAAATAAAAAGACCCAATAGTTGCCTGGTCATGGTGGTAACTCTTAAATCGAAGTATCAAAATGCTGGCTAGAGTCGAGGTCTTATCTCAATCGCTAGAACACCCTCTGTACATCAGTATATCAACTAAGTACTAGTAGGAATCATAGTCCGACTCAACTCGACACTATACAATAGGAAAATCAAATGCAAGTAGTGGTGATCAAGATAGAACTTAAAATTAGTGCCAACCACACCTTTGACACTTAGGATAATTCTTTATAAAGATTCATCACAACAAACACACATATATATAAAATGTACTTTTCAAATGCATATGTTGAATGTATGTATGCAAGATGTATGTATCATTCTTTCTCATCTCAACATCATCATCAATATCATTATCAACATCATCATCATCATGACCTCAATTTCATTATCAATATCATTGTATTATCATCATGATCTCAATATCATCATCTCATCTCCACAACATAATAATATTCATCATCAATATCAATATAAATACAAATATAGTCAATAATAAAAAAGTAGTGCCCAAAAGCAATCACAAATGCTCAATTCATATATAAGCACTAAGTCAACCAAATCTTTTGCTACAAATAAACCATAACCTACCTCAATTCCTTGCTTGAATCACTACAAGGCCACAAGTTTGCCTTTCCTCTCTCTTTCAGTCCATTCTTGATTTATAAATAACAATTATACATAACTATTTCAATAATCTTACCTTTTCCAACAATCAGGTACCTATAATTATCAATTTAAACTATGGAATTGCCCTATTTCATCTTCTTAGGGTTTTCTACCCTTTAAACATCGTGAATTCTATATAAATAGCATGAACAACAATGATTCTACCATAGAAAGCGTTCTCTAACACCTAGTCTCATTAACAACTGCAAATAATCGAATTCCCACTAATTCCCTTCAGTTTATAATTTAGGGATAAACCCCAAATTCTACCATGGATAAGTTTATTAAGAATTTTAAGAAGTAATTCCAAGTTTAAAATGTAAAGAAACCTTACCTCCAAAGATGAAAACTCCCAAAATTTGTAGAAAATTGCCCCTTGCTAAGCCCTACCTCATTCTTGGAAAAGTTGGAAAACAGCAGCAACAAAAGTGCCACTACACCAGTGAATCTACTGCTGCAGAGGCCCGCTAGCCAATTGGGGTTGCCATTGTGACGTCAATTTTACCGCTGTAGTGGAACTTTTGTACCCGATCCAATAACTCAGGACCTCATCCTAGTTTAGGCTATTTTACAACACACCTTCAAAATTCGATATCACAAACTAACCCTTTCACGGTAATCTCTATAACTGGAGTTCTATTAACCCATTTTATATACCAGATGTTGGTACGACTTCCTAACCTTGTCCTCTAATAGAAAATAAAATCAAACAACCCATCAACACTTAAATTAATACCATATTTCCCTAGACCACCACATTCTCAAAATACACCTATGACTAGGCCAATCTTGAATTTTCAAAACAATTTGTCTAAGGGAAGACTAAGTGAAGGTTGTACTCTCTATTTCAACATAATAATGATTTGGGTAACTATAGTTACTGCCAGACCTCCACTACCATGGAAATTTTGTCGCTGTAGTGAGGTTGCTATAGCGAAGAGGCTTCGCAACGGTGGTGTCATTGCAGTGAAAAAGCTTTCGTTGCAGTAGCGCCATCATCCCCAAGAATTCCCCAACCCCAACAATAGTGGATTTCCATTTTTTATTTTTATTTTTTGAGTTTTAAGCATAGATCGGACTTTGTAGAAAAGTATTGGACTCTTATCTATTAATTTTTGGATGAATAATAACCAATGCAAGCCTCAATGTCTTAGAAAATCTTGGGAAAGATGAGCCTTCACCTTCTACACTATTAAAGCCTAAAATTTCCATGAACGTCATAAATCTTAAGCCTAGAATACGATAGGAGCGTTGAGAATATAAAATAGACTAGCATGCTTCGATAATCAATCCAAAAGGGGCTAAAACTGAGTTGCCCAAAAAGCACCAAGAAATCAACCAACATTTTGAAATTCTAGTCCTAGAATATATGATTTAACAATGACAAAGCATAAATTAGAGTAGAAGAGATGAGAATTTAGCTTAGTTTGACGCCGGAGAGAGTTTTTGCAATAGAAAATTCAACAGAGTTTGGGATTTGTAGAAGGTGGAAAATTAAAATCCCATTTCCCCTTTTAAAAACTGTTGAATCTCTACTGTGGTGACCCATTTGTTACTGCAGCAAAATTGATACAGTGAGAAATTACTTGCTGCAGTGAAGGAAAGGGGGAATTTAATTTCTGTCCTGAATTTTTGTGCATTGTAATATTGTGTGGTTCCCTTGGTATTTTAGATGACCTATTGCATAAACTTTATTATGAATCATATTCCTCTAGATATTGTGGTCATAGAGTTGTTCCTAGAGCTTAGGGCTTATAGTGTGTAGGCTGGTTTGGGTAGCTTATTTTACATTTTTATGGGACAACGATTCGATAAGGGTTATTGAATTATTTTAGAAAGAAATGAGTGTTTCCAATCAATTTCTACAATTTTTGGAAATGCTAAGTTTCAACAATCTTGCTAAACTCTTCATCTTGGTTATTGTACCCATTCAGGGACGAATGATTGGTAAATTGGTATCTATTTTAACAAACCATTTTGTTGTTATGGTAAAATCATTTTGATTATAGAATTTGATCAAAAATGTTCTTTGGGCCTGGTTAGAATTACATTTTGTGGTAGAGATTCTGTTGTCCAAAAGTTAATAGGCTAAATTGTTGGTTGGGTTGGACCTTCCAACGTCTTCTATAGTGACAAGTTTGCCGCTACCAATGCTGCTGTAGTGACATTTTTCTTATCGTAGTGGAAGTGAGGCAGTCAGGCCCTAAGTTTTTAAAACTTTTTTTTACCTCAGTTGTGGTCTCATATATCATTTGCATCTTCCAAAAATACCCCAGATGAACCCTAGACTTAGAACAACAAGAATGAAGAGATGAAGCTTCAGAAGGGTGCATTCTGAAGAAAACCCTCGATGGAATGGATAGCAAAAGTATTGGAGGAGAGGATCTTTACTCTCAATAGTAGCAAACTCATCAACGATGTAGGTTATGGTTAATATGTTGTAGATTTGAGTTAGTTATGTGTAATAATTATAGTTTTGACAGAAACTTCATGTCTAGGCCTACAGGCACATAGTTTGGATGGAATAAATAATGAACTGAACATATGATAACATGATTTGATGTATTACTTTCTGCATGTTGATTTGCGGTATGTGTTAAACCTTATCATGTTGAGAATTTACTATGCTTAAATGAACTAGAGGAAGGTCGGGTAAGTGGTGGTTAGTATGAGTTTCCATTTAAAGAAGTATGTAAAGGGGTGGAAATAGTATGTAGAGAGTGTTGGGACTTTTATATCCTAGAATGGTAGTAGTTCAAAATAGGTTGAGTTATGGTAGTTATGAAAAGAGGAGGCGGTAGGTTCGAGGGTGATTGGTAGTGAGGTTAAAGGGGAAAGAAGAGAGAAGATGACGGGTAAAATAAGCATGGATTTGAGGTTCTAGGAAAAGGGTTGTTATTAGTGGAGCATATGTTGAGTAGTTTGGTGTCATGGAGTTTCCCTTAAGAAGAATACATAATTGATTTAACTATAGATGGCATTGGGTGAGGAATGATTAGTAAGGGTGAATTAGTGTCGTGGAGAAATAACTCTTGGTATGTTATGTTATGGTAAATGCAGTTGAGTCTATTAGGAGTAATTCCTGAGGGTTGGGTATGAAGTGGTTGAATGGAATTAGTTGTAGACTCGATTTGACTATATGCTTATATTTGAGTTAGATGATAGTGATTAGCCTTCGGTCATGCTTGTAATTTTTGGTTGAGTGGATGTTAAGGTTTAGTTGAAATGATGAACTTGAAGGTTATAAGTGTTGAACAGAATATGAACTTGATTGTGATATTATCATGCTTGATGCATTATTATTGAGAGTTTTACCTATTGTGATAAAATTTAGGATCGAGTGGAACACTAGTACAAATATTGACAACCTTGCTATCGAGAACAGGTACCACACTACTAAGGTACATAGACAGAGCTCGGCCGAAGTAGGTCATGATTAAGGGTTTGTGATGTCCCTAGTATGTGTGTACACTATTTTAAGGAATGCATTGTTGTTATTACATTGTTGTATATTATAGTGTACGTGATTGGTTGATTATTGGACTGATTAAATGTAAGTGAAGTGATATGAGTAACGTGAGATAGATTGATAGGAAGAGGATAACCGGTAGTTCATAAGTTGATATAATAGTGAATATGTTGTGCAGGTAGGTATGAATAGAAGGTATGTCTTGAATTTTGAATCAATGTGGCTATCTTGTGTGTATATATACGTGGGGTGTATCATCGTGTATTTTCTTGTGAATTAGATGCTTTGCAATATTACTTGTCCGGGTATTTGCGTTACTAGTGCGTAGTGGTAACTGAATAGTGAGCGAGGTTTTCATGGGAGAGGATTGATGAGGGATGAGTGTAGAACATATTAAAGATTTCCACATATAAGATGAAGATTTGAAGATTAAAACATAAGTAAAACATCGAGAAATATGTAATTATAGGTTAAGAATCATACCCAAAGAAGAATCCATGAAAATTATATTTTGAATCTCCCAAAAATGAGTTCCCATACATCTAAATTGAGGTTTGAAATAACAAAATGACTTTAAGGACAACTCACTATTAGCCTGCAGCGATTACCACAAGAATGGAGTCTAGCCGCAGGTGCGACATTGCAAGTGTGAAGAACCCTTTTCAACAGTGGAGGTCACAAGCCACACCACTCATTCCAGGAGCAACCTCATCCCACATGAGTAAGAAAATCTCACAGTTGTGGCTCTACTGGTGTGAATGATCTTCTACAAAAAAAATGAATACATGTTGCCAACTTCTATGGGAAAGGAAAGTCTCTATAATAGCAACCTCTTGATAAAAGGAATGGCTCAATAGATGCAGCCGAAGCCAACAAGTGTTGCTGCAGCCGACACTAGGGACCATCATCTAAGCCATAACAGTCCTGAATCTAGAATCGACCCTCAAGATTCATTTGGATCCTTGTGGACACAGACCATATGTGCTAACTAACTGGAAATAATATTTTGGACTCAATGAAATTATTAGAACACCAAACTGAGATCATCTTGCCCAAATCTTGACCGAAGTCAAACCTTAACCTTCTATCTTTCAATTTTCCAACCAACAACCCCAAATCTATTTGAACACCTAGGGACCCAAACCAAAGGTCTAAATAATCTATAATTCACATGCCAAAGCTAACAAAGCTATTAGAATTCCAACTCGACCTCTTAATCATCTAATGTTGACTTTGGTCAACCATACCAACTTTCAAACTTCTTAAAATGAAAAACTTGTATTACTCTGATCCAACTACTTCGATAACCATGCCACACATATGCAGACCACAAATACCATAAAACAACTATGGAAAGGGTACAAACATAATGGAAGAAGAAGATTGAAGGGTGTAAGATCTATTAGGTGGTAAGTAGATTGAGAATGTTGAAATATACTTTGAGAATGTTGCACTCGACAACTTTTAGCAATGTCCTAATAGAGGCTAAAGAGGGTAAGAGGAATCTGAAAGAGGTCCGGGAAGAGTTGCATCAAAGTCCAATGGACACTACATTATAATAAATAGAAAGGGATTTGGAGAAAAAAAATCAGAAATGAAACTACATAGCATAAATGTTATTAATGTAGAGGAGTAAGGTAACTTGGTTGAAGTTGGGGAAGGACAACACAAAGTATTTTCATTCAGTGATAAAGTAAAGGAATGTAGTTCAGTCTATATTACTGTTGCAGGATAAAAATAAGCAAAGACAGTCTGACCCTGAGGCAATAACAACTATCTTTTGAAATACTATAAAAACTTGTTGGGAGACTTGAGAGAGAGTAGGATTAAAGATCACCCTGGATTTATCAATAATGGACATGTACTAACTTTTGCACAACAAGTAGGTCTACTGAAGGGCTTTACCAAGAAGGAGGTTAAGGAGGCCATGTTTAACATGAATCCAAACAAAAGACCAGGGCCTGATGGGTTTAGAAGTGGACTTTTTTGAGATACCTGGGAGACAAAAGGAGCAGATATTACTAATGCAGTGCTTGAAATAATCAGTATAGGGAAAATACTACAATAATTGAATGCTATAGGTATAACACTTATTCCTAAGGTGCCTAATCCTGAAGATCCAAGCCAGTTCCGGCATATTTCATGTTGTAATGTGATTTATAAATGTTTTTCCAAGTTGCTTTATAGAATATTAAAGAAGGTCTTGCCTGCTCTAGTGAATGAAAGACAAGCTGCTTTTGTGAGTGGTAGATCATTGACACATAATGTTCTCATATGCTATAACCTCATGAGGCACTATAATAAGAAGAAGACTCCACCAAGATTCTTGATGAAGATTGATTTAAGGAAGGCCTATGACATGGTTAGATGGGAATTCTTGGAGGAGGTGCTTATGGGGTTTGGTTTTCCTGAAAAGTTTAGATAATTGATTATGCTATGTGTAACGACAACTAAATTCTTCATAAGGGTTAATAGTGATAGTTATGGTTATTTTGAAGGGAAGAGGGGATTAAGGCATCTATCCCCTCTATTATTGTGTCGGTGATGGAATATTTATCAAGAACATTGAGGAAGATGAGTAGACTACCGGACTTCAGTTATCACCCTATGTGTTAGGCTTTGGAGATAACACATCTCACATTTGCAGATGATTTGATCATATTCTGCAAAGACACTAAGGCATTAGTAAATAGGGTGATGGAGGCATTGCATCACTCTTTTGAGACTACAGAATTAGTTGTAAACATAGATAAATCTAATAATTTTCTTGCAGGGATAGATGATGAAGGCAAAAGGAAGCTATTAGTCCTTACAGGGTTCAAATTTAGGTCTTTTCCTATTAAGTACTTGGGCCTGCCCCTGTCACCTAGGAAATGGAATAGGATGGAATGTCACCAGCTTAGCCTCAAAATAACAAAAAGAATTTGAGCAGTGTCTAACAAGCACCTCTCTTATGCAGGTAGACTGCAGATTGTACAGTGAGTTTTCTTCTCTTGGAACAGTTTTTGGGGTTCTGCATTTGTACTGCCAAAAAGTGTATTGAAGGGAGTAGACAAGTTTTGTAGGAACATTCTATGTGCATGTAATGATGGGTAAAAGAAGATACCACTAGTGGCTTGGGAGAAGTTGTGTAGGCCTAAAAGTTAGGGAGAACTAAACTTCAAAAGTTGTAGGGTGTGGAATATAGCTCTGGTAGGAAAGCTAATATGGCTCATTATGGAAAACAAAGATATTTTGTGGGTTAAATGGGTAAAGGGCATATATATATAGAGAGAATATAGAAGGTATTTGGTCATCACAACCACCAGCAGACTCCAATTGGTACTGGAGAACTTTCCATATACTAATGTTGAGAATGACTATATGGTATTAGGGTGGAGAGTACTGTCTCACAGAGAACTAGAAATATTCAATTACTAAAGGCTATATGGAACTTATAGGGAGTGTGCCAAAAGAGCTAACTACTGAACTTGTTTGGTCTAGAATTGTTGTGCCAAAACATAGGTTTATCCTATAGTTGGCTGTATGTCACGACCCGAAAACTCGAGTCATGATGCCACTTACTTTAACCTGCCAGTAGGTAAGACAAACCATAGCCCAAAATGGAGACTAACGGACCATCAAGTAGAAGCGGGATAGACAGGGGTAAAACAGTACTTTAAATTGACTACAACGGAAAAATATGCAAAGCATGACATATAAAAAGAATGGAAAAGGACAAAATATACAAAATGAGTTCCCTAAAATCTGGTAAAGCCAGTAGAAGAGCTACTATACGCAAAGAGTACTAGACATGTGAAAAATATACAAGCAGTCTCCGAAAGATAAAAAATAAGACTAGTGCTAAAACAGAAGGACATGGATCAGCTACAGACGCTGAAAGCTCACCCTAATATCCAATCAAGAGCTCCGCTCAAACATGACTCGTAGTTGGATTTGCATAAGGGAAAAATATACAGAAATGTAGTATGAGTATCAAAATATGCGGTACTCAATAGGCATCATAGGACGACTGAGCTAAATTAAAGTAAAAGCATAAGAAAGTGCGAATCTATAATAAGAAACAATAAAAGAGGGCCAGAGCAAAAATAACAGGCTATACTAATAAAGTATGGGAATCATATGTAAATAACTCAAGAGCAGAGAATAAATGCCTAACTATAACCTAATTGGACCCCTACAAGCCCAGAAGGTATACACAATAAAAATAAAACACAATCAAGCCCACATAAGCGTGGTGGGTCAGACACGGAATAATACTATACAAAACAAAGTACAACAGTAAGGAATGTAAAAAGTAGACAAGATGTGCAATAAGTTTACCATGTACACCTCCTTCAGCCATAACCATAACTCATACCAGTCTCAAACCAGATATCCAACAAAAAATCAATAATAATGAATGACGAACTCGAATCAAAACTATTAGATAATAAGTAGAAAAATCAGGTATGGGACTCAAACTAGAACTAAATATTCAATACGAGGAAACAATTCAGAGTTCAGTCTTAAACCATGTCTAATTAGCCCCTTTTTCTTATTTTAGAAGACCAAGTTCCTTAAAGATATACAAAGCTCCATTTATTAAGTTGAAAATTGCAATTTAAGGCCACAATATAAAAATACCAAGGATACCGTGGATGATGAACACAATATAGTGAACAAGCTAACCAAATCCCAATATCGAGCCTCTCGAAGCAATCCTATAATTTTTTTTACCTAAAAACGACGTTATTCTAAATTACCCTTCTTTAAAAGAACTTTAAAAGAAGCGATAATGCTAACTACAAGTCCCGATAACCCAACCTAAGACAATCAACTACCTAAGCCTAGACTAAGGCATCTAAATCCAATCCCAAGGGCCCTAGGCACCATAAGCTAAGAATTAAGAGAGAGCATCTACCGAGCCTAAAGGAATCCAACGTAGAAATGTAGCCAGAAGTCCCCCAACTGGCTATAAGGCTCGTGAAAAGCCGAATAGAATATCCAAACCCCAATACTATCATGACCCAACTAATCGGATCTTGCAAGAACCTTCTCCAATCCAACTATATAGGAGAACCCGTACCACCCATTCATAATAAATAAGAAAGTTAAAAACAATTTTTTTTAAATATCTTAAAATTTAAAAATTCTTACAGCCTATTTTTCAAAATACAAAGAATAAAACACCTTTCTCGGAGACCTAGTCTAGACATGTACACGATCTTCTAATACAGTAAAAGACATAAACAAAAGACACAACTCCCACCATAGGAATAAAATGAGTAGAAGCTGCTGGAGATCACCATCTATGTCCCCTAAGAAATATCAACTGATCGTACAACTAGACTATACCCCAAAAAGGGTATAGCAAGAGTAGTATCAGTACAACCACATATACTGGTAGGTATCATTGGTCGACCAGGATTAGATCACGTAAACATCATAAAGAAATTACATAAAAAAACACGACAACTTATATAACAATTTAATTCCCAACATCTCATCCACCCACTTATGTTATCTTTCTCTCTCATATTACCTAAGAGTATTTCCATTCTTATTCTCACTGACTTAGTTGTACCCAATTCATTACTAGTAGGAAATCTGTACCACTGGCGTGCCCCTTATACAATTCATACTTAATCTCACTAATCATACATCACTTTTCTCATTAAATGTCATCCAACATAACTCTCACTTGTTTAACCCAAATAGTTATTATTGGTCAATAAGTTTCACTCACACCTCAATTGCTATGCCCACAAATCAGGAACAACACGCGGATTAACCTTATACATGTTTAATACTCAATTCAAGTAAAATATCATCTAATACTTATGGAACCAAACTATATATTAAGTAGATAGATAAATCATCTTCAAATAAACAATATTCAATTGAATCTAACACAATGAATCTCATAAATAATTCACTTATTGTATGATAACAAATAGTAACTCACTGCAAGTGCAAAGTCAATTAACCGGATCACACAAAGATACAAATATAATGAAATAACAATATAACCTAGTTCAATCAAGCAACCATAAAATACCTTATCAGCATAACCGGTCCACACAAGGAACCATAATATAATGATCAATAAACTGTAACCCTATTCACTCAAGGAACTGTCAAACTCTCCAATACCATATAAACACATTCTAAGGGTTTTATGGTTGCCCACTAGCCATGACCTATAAGGGACGGGCTCAGTCCATGTACCAAATAAGCTAGACATCTAGTGTATGCTGCCCTTATCCCAAACCAATATTCTGGCACCCTTATTCCAACGTCCCCACCCTTATACTCCCTGAATTTCATCAATTCTATGATGATGACCTTTATCGGTTCGTCTCACAATATCAACCCATGTCACACATGTACAATCACAATATGAGAAAATACAACCACACTTGCACTTTAAAACAAGTCTTTTAACACAATCTCAATTGAGGTGATTAACAACTTGTAATATTATCCAACAAGTACACATTCACATTGTGCATTGCAACAAGTAGACAAACAGTCTAAACACTTGGTCAATCTAAAGTTCATCATGTAACACCCCGTACATTTCCGAACCCATAAGCCTACTTTAACAATTATGGAATTATTTAAACATGAGAGGGTTGGTGAATTATGCATTAATTTGTTGGTATTAAATGAATCATGTGTTATTGGGCTCAAATGAGGCCCAAAATCATATAAAAGACATGGCCCAAAAATGGAAATGACCCATTCTTGTGTTTGACCAAGAAAACATGCATTTCATGTGGCTAAGTATGACCATTAAGTACTATATAAAGCAAGAAAAATCAGATTTTTATTCATATCAACACACATGCCTTTTCTAGAATATTCAAGATATTTCTCTCTAGTCACAAACCCTAAGTCATCACTCTTTTGGACAAGATCACCATCTTGCAAGCCTTGGTAAGTATTTATTCTCATGGTTTAATATATGATATGCTTAATATGGTGTATAAATCATGTTGTTTATGTTGTCAAGGTGTTGGACAGTTCACTATGTGTAAAACTGTCTATTTTTGCAATCGGAAAAGGGTTTTGCCTTGTAAACTTGAAAATGGACTTGTGGTCTTGAAGGAAGTGCACTTGATGGATTAAATATTGAAATGTGAGATGTGATTATATCCTTAACTTGTTTTATCCTTGTGTATAATGTTTGGAATTGTTATTGTAAAATTGTGCATGAACTTGGTGGTGTATTGAAAGAAAAATGTGGTTTTGGTGATGTTCATGGGTGTGGTGAAACCATGGTTGTTCATTGGCATACAAGTTGACCTAAAACATGTAAATATAAGCTTATTGGTGGCCATGGACCATTTATTACAAAAAAGGACCCTACAATGACCCCTGGAGGCTGAAACGGGCATCCGCCCTTACGTCTGGAGCACCAGCGGGCGCAGATGCCAACGCAGGTGGCTCTGGACAAGGCCAAATGGGCACCTGTGGCCACGTGTCATCTACCTGTGGGCGCAGGTGGCTCCACAGCCCAGTCCAAAATTCCGTTTTGTATGTTTTTGTCTCTCTTTGATCCCCGAAGCCTCCTATACCCTTCTTGGATGTAATTATCAACTTATGATACCTTTTTAATGACTTTAAGGGGTCATTTGGAGGCATGTTGGATTATATAAATTATGGATTGTTGTTAATGTGTTGTTATGAGGTGACTTGATGGAGTAATTGTGACGTAATGATAATGAGGAAGCGTAAAGGATAAACGTGGTGTGAAATGCTATTGGTTTATGATGTTTTGGTCAATGTGTGGAATGTTATGGTGTTGTTGGTATGGTAATGCAGTGGATGGTATTGTAAAGGGTGAAATGACATTATATGGCAGTCATGTAGCTCATTGTCGTCTTGTGCACTTGTACAGTAACTAGTTGTTAACGTGAGCTCCATTATGTACTTGTGTTGTAGAGTGAAACGTAAGGAAGGAGCTAGATTATTGTATTCACGATATAGGACTGTGTATTCATTTTGGAAAGATAAGGTATGTAAGGTTACTCTTTTTGTATCCTTCTGCAGCACATAGTATTCACATTGACATTGTACTTGTTCCATTCCAAATTGTTCTAAGGTATTTCCGGTTATCAATTATTGTTCATCACATGTTCCTTATGCATTGATCAATTGTGATTCACATGTCTCATGTGCATTGAATAATGTTCCAAAGTTCCCATTGTTCCAATTATGTTATGTTCCAAAGTTCCAATAATGTACAATCACCAATGTGTCAATCTCATAGAAGTAAAGATATGAAGTAATGTATAATTGATTGGTTGAGTAACATCCCAGGGGAGATATAAAAGCCTAGCATGGGTTATCATAGTAACATCCCAGGGGCGACATAAAAGCCTAGCATGGGTTAATCTAACATCCCAGGGGCGAAAGTAAAGCCTAGCATGAGTTAATCACATTCCAGGGGTTAAAATACCTAGCATGGGTTAATCTCATCCCAGGGGCAACAGAAAATCCTAGCATAGGTAACACGATAAAGATGAATAAATGTAAAGGAAAAAGAAGTAAAGGATGTAATGTACATGGTTCTATATATGCAGACCGGTGTTTTATATGTACTGACTATTCTCTTATATTTGATTTCATGGAAGTACTTATATATCATACAGTTTCATATGAGCCTTACATACTCAGTACATTCTTCATACTGACGTCCCTTGGGGGACTTACCTTACTTGCTGCAGGCGCAGGTGTTTGTAGACCTCCACAGTAGGTTTTCGGTCATTTGCAGATCTTTGGTGAGCTCCAGTTGGTTCGAGGCTTTTCGAGTCACAATTGTACATTTGTTTTGGTATTGTGAATGTTGTATAAAGCGGGGACTTGTACCGACTTTAAGTTGGTTTTGTGTATGCATCTATTAGAGGCTTTGTAGACGTATGTGGGAATTTGAACATAAGAGATGTATGTCCACTTTGACTTGGTGGCCCTAACGGCCGAGTTTCTTATATGTAAATATCACATGTTTCCATGACTTCCGCTATTAGCATCTTGTATCGATATGTGATGGTGGTGTTTCGTGAATGACATGCATATGAATGGACATAGATGAAGATTGGTTCTCTCGAGCCTTATCGGCTTCGGGTGCCAGTCCGGCCCGTTGGAATTCGAGGCGTGACACATCATTTCATGTAAACAATAATTATTCTATAATGCATGAAATCATAAGTGTGCTCGAAGGCCAACCAACAACTTATAATTCAGGCCTTATCAATTTATATTCATCAATTACAACTTGTCCGAAGACCAATCCATGGCTTCCTCAAGTAAGCATTTTAAAACCATATTCATCAAATTCAAGTATTCATTTTAGGAGTGCACATTCAACCAAATGGAGTCCATACTCCAGTTTAGCATTCATAAATTCATTCAGAAACCTGATCCTCTTTTATTTTTATCGAGACCGGTAAATTTCGCTATTATCTACTAGGTTCAAAACCCTTCTCCATTAGCCAAGTATTCGACCATTCAACTATATTCAACTTAAAATTCTAGCTTTAGTCATGTACATTTACACATCTTACTTCCTAACCCTTAGCCTTACTTGACTTTAGGTTCTTAGGCTATGATATTGTATTTCCCTCTAAGAAACAATTCTTCTAATAGTATTACAACAGGAATATCACACATTCAAGACATGTCCAATATCAATTTCACCACTTTTATGGTATTTAGACTAAATCATTAGATTATAAGATCACATAATCTCCTTAACATCTACTATATTGACATAATTCACATTACAATTCATCGTGGAGTCATACAAACACATAGCACCCATCAAGGGATTCATATATTAACATATCAACGCACAATTAAATCTTTATTACATCAATTTTATGTCTTTATCCATCCAAACTCTGTGCTCGCAGGCCTAAGCATAATTTCTCCCATCAAATCTATATCACAAATATGATTTCTAACCATAGTCTACTGCTCATAAATCATAACCTATCTCAACCGAATAATTTCCACCCCAACCTTGACCAAATCGTCCCTCTAGGGCTTTGGAACAAAATTTTGGAGTTAATAAACTGAAATTTGCAAAAATAGGCTAATATACTACCATTATCCCGCTATAGTGGCCTGAGTCCCATTATAGCGTCCACAACTTTTTCAGCACGTATAGTCTTCAGTATAACAGTCATAACTTTTTACTTCAATGTCGGATTAATGAACGATTGGTGGCATTAGAAAAAAGAATCAACGATCTTTGATTTAATGGCTATTGGGCCTTATTACTCTATATATTCTAGGAGGAGTGCTCATTTGAAGTTGACCTAGTTTAAATTTAGCTCGAAACTCAATCGGTAAGGACACTTCTAACTTAACTCTATGCTAGAGGTATAGTATGACCTTAATTCAGATCTAATGCACTCCCATTCTAAAAAATAGATCCTAACACCTATGAAGAATAAGGTTCGTATGCATTCACCGCAAATATTTTTAGTAACGACTTAACGGGTTGTTGCATTAAATACCAATTTACCATTCTTTCATCCACGAAGCATGAGGTTGGAATTAGAGAGTCAATATATTTTGGGTTGCTTATATTATGCCCTTACTTACCCACTTTCTATTGTTTATAATCCAAAATACATTTTATACTCGGCCTCCCTATCGAGGCTTGTCAAAACAAAAAGATGCAGAGTCAAACATTTACGTACGAATTAGTTATTTCTCTCATAGTGGTCTAAGAATGAAACCTTGATAGTTCATGATGAGAAAACATCTAAACTCTGAGAAAACTAAACATTTACTACATCAAGCCTGATATAGCAGCCTAATTCCTGATATAGCAGCCTCGCTATAGTGGAATCTGCCCGCTACAGTGGGACTGACCATTATTGACTCCTGCTATATCGAGAAGATTCTCGCTATAGTGGGCCTGTGGTAGCATTCTACCTACCACTATAGGGTGTAGGCGAGGTAATAATTCCAGGGAGTCTCAAATTTTTCCAATTTTACAACACACTCCTAGATTTTGATAATTTGAATTAACCCCTTTACGTCAAATGCTATATCAAGAGTTCTACTAACCCCAATTTTGTTCCAAAAGTTTCTATAGGCTACTATGTCCCTCATCTATCATGATATCACCTTAATTTTATCAAACACAATATTTTGAGACACCAAATATCTCTAAACCATACAACACCAGATTTTCATCAGAACCCACCCTAGCTTGATATTTTATCAACTTTCGTCCTAGAGAAAACTATACTCGGGCACTTACACCCTAACCAATGCTCTAACAAACACAACACCACCAAACACTACACTATTATAGGTTTTTTTACCACAAAAATTCTCTACCACAACTCACGTTAGTCTATTCTGCCCTCAACAATCAATCGTTTATAAGCAAACTAGCTTATAAGTTATCACCCAAGGACAAGCTATACTTATATAGCCACATAACTAGCTTACGAATAGTCTAATTACCAATTCAACATACCTCAACCACTTAAGGAGTAATACCAATAAAGTATTATTATGTAACAATGAGAGAGATGTGAATATGTTTAAACACATCTAATAGCTCTACTCCCCCAATCGACCCTACAACTAAGGATTTTCAATCATAATCAAGCTAACTTACTTTACAAACCTTAGTAATTCAATTATATGACATTCAAGGGATATTATTAACCGATAATTACTCTCATACAATAAGTATATAAGCAATATCAAACCATGATCATCCAATTACAAGTCATTTTATTAATCAACACATGAGTGACTAGTTCTATAAATAGGCAATCATAATTACTATTTCACGAATACAAAGGAACCTAGTTCCACCATAATCTTACGATTTCCTTATCAACTACAAATTAACATCGTCACAATACAAGTAGTTTATTAAATCAATAATCAAAACTTCCAAGCGAAACAAGTCTAACATTTAAATATGTATGTCACCTCAAACAGACAACAACACCCACATCAAATATTTAACTTATCAACACATCATATCTTATCAACCACATCATTCAACTTTTATGCAGAAGGCAACCATATTACCCTCTCAACGATCTAATTGAAAATCTAGTCATCTACAGAAATTTCAACCATCAATTAAACCTTCAAGTTATCACAGAATTCAAAACCAAAAATTAATTCTCTTTAAACAGCTAATTCAAACAACACTTTTATTAACCATTCCAGTTACTACCATCAAACCAAGAAACAATCAAAATCACATCTTATAATATACTAAACAAAGTTATGACCAAGCCATTTCATCATTATTCACACGAGAATCGTAAGTTCTAGCTCTTATGGACAGATACCAATTGGAAACAACTAGGTTTCAATTGCGAACTTATCATGATACCAATTCAAATTGAATATATTCTAATTGTGGTTGCAAAGATACCAATTGGAATCATCTAGATACCAATTGGGATCAAACTAGGTAAACAAAAATCAAGGTAGCACGATAGGATAGAAGAAAAGGAAACAATTCCTAGAAAGCCTCATATATTCCCGAGGATTTGATGTGGAGGTTTACATACCAATACACAGGATTCTACTCGACATTTGCTTGTGTACTTGTGAGACTGGTAACCTAGTGCTTTGATACCAATTGTCATGACGCAACTAACTTGATCTTGCATGCACCTACTCTAATCCAACTAGATAGGAGAACCCTTACCACCCATTCAAAACAAATTTGAAAGTTATAAACAATTTTATTAAAGATCTCAAAATTTAACAATTATTATTGCCTTTTTTTTCAAAATACAAATAATAAAACACCTTTCCCGAGGACCTAGTCTAGACATGCACAACAACTTCTAATAGAATAAAAGACAAAAACAAAAGATACAACTCCCACCATAGGAATGAAATGAGTAAAAGTTGCTAGAGATCACCATCCACATCACCTAAGAAACATCAACTGATCCTGCAACTATACTATACCCCAAAAAGGCTATAGCAAGTGTATTATCACTACAACTACACGTATTGATAGGTATCATCAGCCGACCAGGGTTAGATCACATAAACATCTTATAGAAATCATAGAAAGAAAGCATGAAAACTTATATAAAAATATAATTCCTAACATTTCTTTCACCCACTTAAGCTATATTTATCTCTCATATTACCTAAGAGTATTAACATTCTTATTCTCGTAGACTTAGTAGTACCCAATTCACTACTAGTAGGAAATCTGTACCACTGGTGTGCCCCTTATACAATTCATACTTAATCTCACTAATCATACATCACTTTTCTCATCAAATGTCATCCAACATAACTCTCACTTGTTTAACCCAAATAGTTATTATTGGTCAATATGTTTCACTCATAGCTCAATTGGGATGCCCACAAATTAGGATCAACACACGAATTCACCTTACACATGTTTAATACTTAATTTGGGAAAAATATCATCTATTAAACAATATACTACCTCAACATATTCATGTTAAGTAGATTGATAAATCATCTTCAAGTAAACAATATTTAATTTAATCCAACGCAATGAATCTCATAAGCAATTCGCTTATTGCACGACAACAAATAGTAACTCACTTCAAGTGCAAAATTAATTAATTGGATCACAAAAAGATCTAAATATAATAAAACAACAATATAAACCAGTTCACTCAAGGAACCATAAAACAGCTCATCAACATAACTGGTTGACACAAGGAACCATAATATAATGATCAATAAACTATAACTCGGTTCACTCAATGAATCGTAAAACTCTCTAATACCGTGTACATACATGCTAAAGGTCTTACGGTTACCCACTAGCCATGACCTGCAGGGGACGAGCTCAGTCCATGTACCAAATAACCCAGACATCTAGTGTCTGCCGCCCTTATCCCAAACCAATGTCATGCCATACTTATTCCAACATCCCCACTATTATACTCCCTGAATTTCATCACTTTCATTATGATGACCTTTACCCGTTCATCTCACAATATCAACCCATGTGACACATGTATAATGACAATATGAGATAATACAACCAAACTTGCACTTTAAAATAATTCATTTTACACAATCTCAATTCAGGTGATTAACAACTTGTAATATTATCCAACAAGTACACTGTCACAACCCGAATTCCAACGGGGCGGACTGGCACCCGAAGCCGATAAGGCCCAAGAGAACCAATCTTTACTCATGTCCATTCATTTGCATGCCATAAGAAACATCACCATCATGTAAGGAAATGAAATTCTAATAGTGAAAATCATGGAACATGTGATACATACATATGTGAAACTTGGCCGTTAGAGTCATTAAGTCAAAACGAACATACTTCCCTTTCATTCATATACCCACATACGTCTACAAAGGCCTCTAACAGATGCATTTACAAGACCAACTTAAAGTCGGGACAAGTCCCTGCTTTATACAATATTTACAACATCAAAACAAATATACACTGTGACTCGAAAAGCCTCGAACCAACTGGAGCTCACCAAAGATCTGCAAGTACCCGGTAATCTACTGAGGAGGTCTACTAGCACCTGCGCCTGCAGCAAGTAAAGTCAGTCCCCCAAGGGGGTCAGTACAAAGAATGTACTGAGTATGTAAGGCCATAAGAACTGCGTCATACATAATAACAACAACGGAGTCAATATAAGAGGAATAGTCAATGTGGAAAAAAACTCTCTTTTTGTATGTGAGGAACCATGTACATTACATTCTTTACTTCTTTTGCCTTCACATTTATTCATCTTTACTGTTCTACCCATGCTAGGCTGTTTTGTCTCCCATGGGATGAGATTAACCCATGCTAGGTACTTTGACCCCTAAGATATTATATTAACCCATGCTAGGCTTTCGTATCGCCCCTGGGATGTTATTAATACATGCTAGGTACTTTGACCCCTGGGATGTTATTTTAACCCATGATTGTACAAACCATTATACATTACTTCATTCTTTTTAGGTCTGTTCTATCTTTATAAGATTGACATGTTGGAAGTCATAACATTATTGGAAATGCAACTCAAGAATTTCACATCATTACTCTCTTTGAGATAGTTCTTTTAGTAGTTACAACATTATGAGAGCTTAGGAACTTCAGTCAATGGATAAGAGATAAGTAAATCACAATTCGTCTAAGAATAGGACACATGTGAATAAAAATATATGTCAACCTGAGTTGGGATACTTCAGAACCCTTCGAAATGGAACAAGTACAATGTCAATGTGAACAATATCTGCTGCAGAAGGATACAAAAAGAGTAACCTTACATACCTTCACTTCCAAGTATGAATACACAAGCCTATCTATGAACACAATAGTCCAGCTCCTTCCTTACGTTTCACTCTACAATACAAGTACATAACGGAGATTACATTAACAACTAGTTACCGTACAAGTGTACACGACGACAATGAGTTACATGATTGCCTTAAAATGTCATTTCCCCCTGACAATACCATTGATAAAATTGTCATACCAACAATAACACAACATTCCATACATTGACCAAAATATCGAAACCCAATAGCACTTCATACCAAGTTCATTCTTTACATTTCTTCATTAACACGACGTCACAATTACTCCATCAAATCACCTCAATACACCTCATAACAACATATCGGCCAAAATCCCATAATTTACACTTATAGAAAAATAACAATTTTAGAAACATAATCACACCATACATGTTGATATTTTGTCCATACCATGCAGTTTCATCGAAACCTCAAGTCACCTTTCAAGTTTAATTCACAAAGATGACACATCTTTTTCCAAAAAGCAAAAGTGGCCTATTCAACCTTGCCAACATAACCATCATGATCTACACAATCTCTCATGCATATAAGATAGTAAATCACAAGAATAAACACTTACCCAAGCTTGCAAAGTGATGATCTTGTCCAAAGTGTCCAAAGAAAAATGGTTGCCTTAGGGTTTGGAAAATAGAGAAATATTTGAGAAATATCTAAAGAGGCATGAGAGTTTTGTGTGAATAAAATCTAATTTTTTTGGCCTTTATATAGCCTCTCAATTAATCCTTGTCCACTCCTTGGCATTAAATGTCATGTCTATATAGTCAACATGGAAGAATGGGTCATTTTGCCCTTTTGGGCCTTGTCTTTTAATCCTTTTTGGGCCCTAAATTGAGCCCATTTAAACATCCTACCTTAGCCCACCAAATTCCATGTATAATCCATCATATATCTCATGTTTAATTAATTCCATAATGTCACGACAATATTCACTCACAAGATTCATGTTCGTAGCCTTAATCTCAAGAATAAAAATTCTAGTCGCTCATGGCTTCATTGAACATTTTTGGTAAATACTTGCATTTTTGGTAGGAGTGTATTGAGGTATTTGAAGACTTAACAAGGAGTATAGAAACACCAAATAACCAAAAGAAACCAAGGAAGAATCGACGTTGCAGTGCGTTGCAAAACGAGCACGTAAGGGCCAAGTTGTTGTGCCTTGTGCCACTTGCTGCAAAGCAAGCAGTGGCACAAGAACTAGCTTCCCTATGAATTAGGAGGCTTGCACCACACCCCCTGAAACAGGTAGTGGTGCAAGTTTTGCTACCTTGCTGAAATTTTTTTCCCTTTTTTTTTTTTGGCAAACACTAGCATACCATCCAATACCCCATCAAAGCACTACAAAATACTTATTCATTGCTCTCAACACTATGTAAATATTACTTCAAGTTATCAAGTGAGGTAGAAAATGTACAGGGTATTACATTCTTCCCCCCTTAGAAACATTCATCCTCGAATGTTAACAACATCTTCTCATGTACAACAGACGCATCTCTATATTAACATACATATACACATACACATAATGCTCTTAGATACTTACTTGTTATTGTTCCACCTCTGCATTGTGAAATTTTTCTTTCATTTGAAACAAATATGGGTACTTTGATTTCATTATTTCTTTAGTTTCCCAGGTGATCTCTTCGACTTGTTGATTTCTCCAAAGAAATTTTACGGAAGTTACGTCTTTATTTCTTAACCTCTTCACTTGTCGATCTAGAATAGAAATAGGTATCTCTTTCTAGTGAGATCCTCCGTAATTTGTACATTTTCAATGGGAGCAATACGAAATGGAACTCTTATGCACTTCCGGCAATTTCACATAACATGCTTTATAGGGTCAACTTTCCTTTCTTTCCAAATCCCATTACCCCTGTCATTAGTGACACCTTTTTTTTTTTTTAAAGAGTACTTAATCATCTATGATCACAAACATCTACTATAGCATTACGATATGTTCTTTTAACTATACCAAATTCAACGACAGGTGGAGATAGTTTCATTGACTTAACTAATAATCCCAGTGTCCCATCAAATTCACAGTAATCGATGGAGTAACATACGATAGGGTAGAGCCTGAATCAATCAATGCATATACATCATGTGAAAATATAGATAATATATCTGTAACTTCACTAGGAGATGCCTCCGCATTCTGCCGGTCCACTAGAGCATAGGTGCAATTTTGGGCTCCACTGGAACTAGCTGCTCCTCTAATATCTCTACCATGACCAATAGGATGAACACCTCTGCCTAGGGAAGGAACCGATGATGAAGATGCAATGGTTGACCCCGTAGGTCGTGCTATACCACTCACGCTCCTTCGGGGGCATTCTCTCATTATATGCCCGGTTGTGCCACACCCAAAACAAGTATTTGTCCCCAATCAGCATTCACCTAAATGATACCTTCCGCAACGCTGACATGGAGGAAGAGAAAATTCTACTGTTTGTGAACCTTACACTCCACTACTCCGTCCAGATTGACTACCCCTAAATCCTCTGAATTGGGGTTGAGTGCCTACCGTGGAATAAGAGAATAAGGGTCTAGGCGGTAACATCCGAGGTCTGGATTCTCCTGGGGACACCATAGCCTACCCCATAGGTCAAGCCCTCTTTGATGGCCCTTCCTCAGATTCCTGCGTCCTTCTTCTTTGCCTTTGGTCCTCCATTTTCTGTACGAAAGCCTGAATTCTAGCAATGTCCATATCTCTGTTCAAGGCAGCAATAGTGCAGTCCCTTACCAAGTATGGCTCCAGTCTGTCCACATATCGATGGACTCAATCTTACATTGTGGCCACCAAATTCGGAGCATATCGAGCTAAAGAATTAAACTGCAAACTGTATTCCCTAACACTCAGATTCCCTTATCGGAGTTTTAAAAACTGATCCGCACGAGCCTCTCGAATCTCATAGGGAAGATAGTGATCAAGGAATGCCGCTTTAAATTCTTCCCAATTAGGTGGAATTGCAGCGATACCACGAGACTTCTTCCAATCTTCATACCACAATATTGCCTCTCCCTTCAATCTATATGCCGCAAGTTCAACTGTTTCAATACCAGTCACGTGCATAACCTCTAAAGCCCTTTGAATTTGGTCAACAAAATCCTGTGGATCTGCGTTTGGGTCTGACCCATTGAATATAGGGGGTCTGGTTTCAGAAAATCCTGTGTCCTGCAACTCGCTACCCTAGCCGCATCATCCTCATTTATCATTGGACCAGCTCGTCCTTGACTTTGTGCAGAAACTAACTGAGTCAACATATGCACTGCATTTCTTAGATCCTGGTCAGTGGCATTCATTGGCGGTTATACGGGTACTTCTCTACCCCTTGGCTCTTCCGAAGCTGGAAAAGTAGAAGAAGACCGTGATGCAATTTCAGCGTCAGCCCCACCTTGACTAGCTTGGTCAGGTGGTGATTTACTCATGCCTTCTCTGGCAGGCATATCTACCTGTTTACCCTTGCCTCTACCTCTTCTTGTCATTGGCATTTTACTATACTAAAGAAAATCAAGTACCATGGTCAGATATAATTCCACCTACATAATTGGCTCTATTGCACGATCTAGATATGAAGAAAAGAAACAACTCCTAGATGCCCCGTAGCCTCCTACTTATAAATGTGGTGCACAACACATCGATAAGTAAGACTCTACTCAGACAAGATTTTGTAGACACCCTTAGGACAACCTGCTCTGATACCACTTTTGTCACGACCCAAATTCCAATGGGGCGGACTGGCACCCGAAGTCGATAAGGCCCGAGAGAACAATCTTTGCTCATGTCCATTCATTTGCATGCCATAAGAAACATCACCATAATGTAAGGAAATGAAATGCTAATAGCGAAAATCATGGAACATGTGATACATACATATGTGAAACTTGGCTGTTAGAGCCATTAAGTCAAAACTGACATACTTCCCTTTCATTCATATACCCACATACGTCTACAAAGGCCTCTAACAGATGCATTTACAAGACCAACTTAAAGTCGGGACAAGTCCCTGCTTTATACAATATTTACAACATCAAAACAAATATACACTGGACTCGAAAAGCCTCGAACCAACTGGAGCTCACCAAAGATCTGCAAGTACCCGGTAATCTACTGAGGAGGTCTACTAGCACCTGCGCCTGCAGCAAGTAAAGTCAGTCCCCCAAGGGGGTCAGTACAAAGAATGTACTGAGTATGTAAGGCCATAAGAACTGCGTCATACATAATAACAACAACGGAGTCAATATAAGAGGAATAGTCAATGTGGAAAAAAACTCTCTTTTTGTATGTGAGGAACCATGTACATTACATTCTTTACTTCTTTTGCCTTCACATTTATTCATCTTTACTGTTCTACCCATGCTAGGCTGTTTTGTCTCCCATGGGATGAGATTAACCCATGCTAGGTACTTTGACCCCTAAGATATTATATTAACCCATGCTAGGCTTTCGTATCGCCCCTGGGATGTTATTAATACATGCTAGGTACTTTGACCCCTGGGATGTTATTTTAACCCATGATTGTACAAACCATTATACATTACTTCATTCTTTTTAGGTCTGTTCTATCTTTATAAGATTGACATGTTGGAAGTCATAACATTATTGGAAATGCAACTCAAGAATTTCACATCATTACTCTCTTTGAGATAGTTCTTTTAGTAGTTACAACATTATGAGAGCTTAGGAACTTCAGTCAATGGATAAGAGATAAGTAAATCACAATTCGTCTAAGAATAGGACACATGTGAATAAAAATATATGTCAACCTGAGTTGGGATACTTCAGAACCCTTCGAAATGGAACAAGTACAATGTCAATGTGAACAATATCTGCTGCAGAAGGATACAAAAAGAGTAACCTTACATACCTTCACTTCCAAGTATGAATACACAAGCCTATCTATGAACACAATAGTCCAGCTCCTTCCTTACGTTTCACTCTACAATACAAGTACATAACGGAGATTACATTAACAACTAGTTACCGTACAAGTGTACACGACGACAATGAGTTACATGATTGCCTTAAAATGTCATTTCCCCCTGACAATACCATTGATAAAATTGTCATACCAACAATAACACAACATTCCATACATTGACCAAAATATCGAAACCCAATAGCACTTCATACCAAGTTCATTCTTTACATTTCTTCATTAACACGACGTCACAATTACTCCATCAAATCACCTCAATACACCTCATAACAACATATCGGCCAAAATCCCATAATTTACACTTATAGAAAAATAACAATTTTAGAAACATAATCACACCATACATGTTGATATTTTGTCCATACCATGCAGTTTCATCGAAACCTCAAGTCACCTTTCAAGTTTAATTCACAAAGATGACACATCTTTTTCCAAAAAGCAAAAGTGGCCTATTCAACCTTGCCAACATAACCATCATGATCTACACAATCTCTCATGCATATAAGATAGTAAATCACAAGAATAAACACTTACCCAAGCTTGCAAAGTGATGATCTTGTCCAAAGTGTCCAAAGAAAAATGGTTGCCTTAGGGTTTGGAAAATAGAGAAATATTTGAGAAATATCTAAAGAGGCATGAGAGTTTTGTGTGAATAAAATCTAATTTTTTTGGCCTTTATATAGCCTCTCAATTAATCCTTGTCCACTCCTTGGCATTAAATGTCATGTCTATATAGTCAACATGGAAGAATGGGTCATTTTGCCCTTTTGGGCCTTGTCTTTTAATCCTTTTTGGGCCCTAAATTGAGCCCATTTAAACATCCTACCTTAGCCCACCAAATTCCATGTATAATCCATCATATATCTCATGTTTAATTAATTTCATAATGTCACGACAATATTTACTCACAAGATTCATGTTCGTAGCCTTAATTTCAAAAATAGAAATTCTAGTCGCTCATGGCTTCATTGAACATTTTTGGTAAATACTTGCGTTTCATGATTTGATCATGTAGGAGTGTATTGAGGTATTTGAAGACTTAACAAGGAGTATAGAAACACCAAAGAACCAAAAGAAACCAAGGAAGAATCGACGTTGCAATGCGTTGCAAAACGAGCACGTAAGGGCCAAGTTGTTGTGCCTTGCGCCACTTGCTGCAAAACAAGCAGTGGCGCAAGAACTAGCTGCCCTATGAATCAGGAGGCTTGCACCACACCCCCTGACACAGGTAGTGGTGCAAGTTTTGCTGCCTTGCTGAAATTTTTTTCCCTTTTTTTTTTTGCAAACACTAGCATACCATCCAATACCCCATCAAAGCACTACAAAATACTTACTTATTACTCTCAACACTAAGTAAACATGACTCCAAGTTATCAAGTAAGGTCGTAAATGTACGGGGTATTACATGCACATTCACATCATGCATTGCAACAAGCAGAAAAACACTCCAAATCTTATTTAAACTCAAGTTCATCAATTCATGTAAACAACAAATATTCTTTGACGCGCGAAATCACAAGTATGCTCGAAGGCCAGCCAACAACCTATAATTCAGGCCTTATTAATTCATATTCATCAAATATAGCATGTCTGAAGACCAATCCACGACTTATTAAAGTAAGCATTATCAATCCATATACATAAAAATCAAGTATTTATTTTAGGAGTGCACATTCAACCAAATGGAGTCTAAACTCCAGTTCAACATTCATAAATTCATTCACTAATCCGATCCTATTTTATTTCTGTCGAGATCAAAATTTTTTGCTATTAGTAACGCTTACATTCAAGTCATTACTATGTTCAATACCCTACTCCATTAGCCAATTATTTAACCATTCAACTTTATTCAACTTAAAATTTGAGCTATAGTCATGTACATTTACACATCTTACTTCCTAGCCTTAGCCTTACTTGACTTTAGGTTCTTAAGTTATGATATTGCATTTCCCTCATAGAAAAAATTCTCCTAATAATATTACAACAAAAATATCACACATTCAAGACATGTCCAACATCATTTTTACCCTTTTTATGGTATTTAGACCGAATCATTAGATTATAAGCTCACACAAGCTCCTTAACATCTTCTATATTGACATAATTCACATTACAAATCATCATGGAGTCATACAAACACAAAACACCTATCAAGGGATTTATATATTAACATATTAACAAACAATTAAATCTTTATTACATTAATTTTATGTATTTATCTATCCAAACTCTGTGCCTGCAGGCCTAAGCATGATTTCTTAACCATAGTCTACTACTCATAAATCATAACCTATCTCAACCAAAGAATTTCCACCCCAACCTTCAGAAAATCGTCCCTCTAGGGATTTGTAACAAAATTTTGGAGTTTATGAACTCAAATTTGGCAAAAATAGGCTTATATACAGCCGTCATCCCTCTATAGCGGCCTGAGTCCCGCTATAGCGTCCTCAACTTTTTCAGCACGGACAATCTTCAGTATAACAGTCATAAATTTTTACTTCAATGTCGGATTAATGAACGGTTGGTGGCATTGGAAAAAAGAATTAGAGATCTTTGATTTGGTGTAAATTAGGCCTTATAACTCTTTATATTCTAGGAGGAGCGCTCGTTTGAAGTTGACCTAGTTTAAATGTAGCTCAAAACTCAATCGGTAAGGACACTTAAAATTTAACTTTGTGCTAGAGGTATTGTATGACCTTAATTCATATCTAATGCACTCCCATTCTAAAAATTTTATCCTAACACCTATGAATAATGAGGTTTTTATGCCTTTACCATAGACATTTTTAGTAACGACTGAACGGGTCGTTACATTAAATACCAATTTACCATTCTTTCATCCACGAATGGACATTGGGTGAAGAGAAGCACGAGGTTGGAATTAGAGAGTCAATACCTTTTGGGTTGCTTATATTATACCCTTACTTTCCCACTCTCTATTGTTTTTCATCTAAACTACATTTTATACTCGGCCTCCCAATTGAGGCTTGTCAAAGAAAAAGATGCGGAGTCAAACGTTTCTGCATGAATTAGTTATTTTTCTCACAGTGGTCTAAGAATGAAACCTTGAGAGTTCATGATGAGAAAACATCTAAAATCAGAGAAAACTGACCATTTACTGCATCAAGCCTGCTATAGCAGCCCAATTCCTGCTATAACGGCTATAGCGAGATAGACCATTATTGACTCCCGCTATACTGAGAAAATTCTCGCTATAGAGGGCCTGTTGTAGCGGCCTACCTCCCACTACTCGAGCGCTTACACCCTAACCAACGCTATAACGAATACAACAAAACTAAACACTACACCAATATGGGTTTTATTGACAGAAAAATTCTCTACCACAACTCACATTAGTCTATTCTACCCTCAACAATCAATCATTTATAAGCAAACCAGCTTATCAGTTATAACCCAAGGACAAACTATACTTATATAGCCTCATAACTAGCTTACAGATAGTCTAATTAATGATTTAACAAACCTCAACCACTTATGGAGTAATACCAATAAAGTATTATCATGTAACAATGAGAGAGATGTGAATATGTTTAAACACATCTAAAAGCTCTACTACCCCAATCGACCCTACAACTAAGGATCATTAATCATAATCATGCTAACTTATTTTACAAATCTTAGCAATTCAATTATATGACATTCAAGGGATACTATTAACCGATAATTACTCTCATACAATAAGCATAAAAGCAATATAAAACCATGATCAATCAATTACAAGTCATTTTATTAATCAACACATGAGTGACTAGGTCTAACAATAGGCAATCATAATTACTATTTCACGAACACATGGGAACCTGGTTCCACCATAATATCTTTATTTTCTCATCAACTACACATTATCATCACAATACAAGTAATTTATTAAATCAACAGTCAAAACTTCCAAGTCAAACAAGTCTGACGTTTAAATATGTATGTCACCTCAAACAGACAACAACGCCCACATCAAACATTAACTTATCAACACATCATATCTTATCAACCACAACATTCAACCTTTATGTAGAAGGCTACCATATTACCCTCTCAACCATCTAATAGAAAATCTAGTCATCAACAAACATTTCAACCATCAATTAAACATACAAGTTATCACAGAATTCAAAACCAAAAACCAATTCTCTTTAAACAGTTAATTCAAACAACACTTTTATTAACCATGTCAGTTACTACCGTCAAGCCAAGCAACAATCGAAATCTCATCTTATAATATACTAAACAAAGTTACAACCAAGCCATTTCATCATAATTCACACAAGAATCATAAGTCCTAGCTCTTATGGAAAGATACCAATTGGAAACAATTAGGTTTCAATTGCGAACTTATCAAGACACCAATTTGAATTGACTATATTCCAATAATTGTTGCAGAGATACCAATTGGAATCATCTATATACCAATTGGGATCAAGCCAGATAGACAAAAATTGAGGTAGCTTGATAGGATAGAAGAAAAGGAAACAATTCCTAAAATGCCTTATATATTCCTAAGGATTTGATGTGGACGTCTATATACCAATACACAGGACTCTACTCGACATTTGTTCGTGTACTTGTGAGATCGGTAATGTAGTGCTCTGCTACCAACTGTCATGACCCAACTAACTGGATCTTGCTGCACCTACTCTAATCCACCTAGATAAGATAACCCTTACCATTCATTCAAAATAAATACGAAAGTTATAAACAATTTTATTAAAGATATCAAAATTTAACAATTATTATTGCCTTTTTTTTCAAAATACAAAGAATAAAACAACCTTTCTGAGGACTTAGACTAGACATGTACAATAGCTTCTAATAGAATAAAAGGCAAAAACAAAAGATACAGCTCCCACCATTCAGAATGAAATGAGTAAAAGCTGCTGGAGATCACCATCCACGTCACCTAAGAAACATCAACTGATCCTGCAACTATACTATACCCCAAAAAGGGTATAGCAAGAGTATTATCTGTACAACTACACGTATTGGTAAGTATCATCAACCGACCAGGGTTAGATAACATAAATATCTTATAGAAATCATAGAAACAAAGCATGACAACTTATATAACAATTTAATTCCTAACATCTCTTTCACCCACTTAAGTTATGGTTCTCTCTCATAGTACCTTAGAGTATTTCCATTTTTATTCTCCTTGACTTAGTAGTACCCAATTCATTACTAGTAGGAAATCTATACCACCGGTGTTCCCCTTATACAAGTCTTACTGAAGCTACCTAATCATACATCACTTTTCACATCAAATGTCATCCAACATAACTCTTACTTGTTTAATCCAAATAGTTATTATTAGTCAATCTGTTTCACTCACACCTCAAATGGTATGCCTACAAATTAGGATCAACACACGAATTCACCTTACACATATTTTGTACTCAATTTGGGTAAAATATCATCTAAAACATATAGAACTAAACAATATACTACCTAAACACAATCATGTCAAGTAGATTGATAAATCATCTTCAAGTAACAATATTTAATTCAATCCAACACAACGAATCTCATAAGCAGTTCACTTATTGCACGACAAAATATTGTAACTCACTTCAAGTGCAAAACTAATTAAACGGATCACACAAAGATCTAAATATAATAAAACAACAATATAAATCGATTCACGCAAGGAACCATAGAAGACCTCATCAACACAACTGGTTGACACAAGGAACCATAATGTAATGATTAATAAGCTATAACTCGGTTCACTCAATGAACCATCAAACTCTCCAATACCATGTACACACATGCTTAGGGTCTTATGGTTACCCACTAGCCGTGACCTGCAGGGGATAAGCTCAGTCCATGTACCAAATAACCCAGACATCTTGTGTATGCCGCCCTTATCCCAAAACAATGTCATGCCACTCTTATTCCAACATTTCCACCCTTATACTCCCTGAATTTCACTACTTTCGTGATGAAGACCTTTTCCAGTTCATCTCAAAATATCAACCCATGTCACGCATGTACAATCACAATATGAGATAATACAACCAAACTTTCATTTTAAAATAAGTATTTTTACACAATCTCAATTCAAGTGATTAACAACTTGTAATATTATCCAACAAGTACACATTCACATCATGCATTGCAACAAGTAGACAAACACTCCAAAACTTGGTTAAACTCAAGTTTATCATTTCATGTAAACAACAAATATTCTTTGACGGAAAAAATCACATGTATGCTTGAAGGCCAACCAACAACTTATAATTCAGGCCTTATTAATTCATATTCATCAATTATAGTATATCCGAAGATAAATAAACGACTTATTCAAGTAAGCATTATCAATCCATATTCATCAAATTCATGTATTTATTTTAGGAGTGCACATTCAATCAAATGGAGTCTAAACACCAGTTCAACATTCATAAATTCATTCACTACCTCCTTTAATTCTATACATTTACATATCTTACTTCCTAGCCCTTAGCCTTACTTGACTTTAGGTTCTTAAGTTATGATATTGCATTTGACTCATAGAAACAATTCTCCTAATAATATGACAACAAGAATATCACACATTCAAGACATGTCCAACATCATTTTCACCCTTTTTATGGTATTTAGACCGAATCATTAGATTATAAGCTCACACAATCTCCTTATCATTTTCTATATTGACATAATTCACATTACAATTTATCATAGCGTCATATTTAAACAAAACACGCATCAAGGGATTCATACATTAACATGTTAACACATAATTAAATCTTTATTACATTAATTCCATGTCTTTATCCATCAAAACTCCGTGTCTGCGAGCCTAAGCATGATTTTTTCCGTCAAATCTGTGTGACAAATATGATTTCTAACCATAGTCTACTACTCATAAACCATAACCTACCTCAACCGAAGAATTTCTACCCCAACCTTGAGCAAATCTCTCCTCCATGTCATCAGAATGAAATTTTGAAGTTTATGAACTGAAATTCGGCCAAAATAGGCTTATATACTGTTGTCATCCCGCTATAGCAGCCTCAACTTTTTTAGCACAGACAGTCATCAGTAAAATGGTGATAACATTTTACTCTGATGTTGGATTAATGAATGGTCTGTGGCATTGGAAATAAGACTTAGAGATCTTTAATTTGGTAGGTATTGGGCCCCATAACTCTTTACATTTTAGGAGGACTGCTTGTTTGAAGTTGACCCTTAGTTTAAACTTAGCTTGGAAATCAATCGGTAAGGACACTTCCAACTTAACTTTATGATGGGGGTATTGTATGACATTAATTCATATCTAATGCACTCCCATACTAAAAAATTGATCCTAACACCTATAACGAATGAGTTTCTTATGCCTTTACCGCAAATATTTTTAGTAACAATGGAATGGGTCATTACAAATACCGTATCAATAATTAGCAAAATGCCTTGCCAATACCACAAAAGAGCAAAGTCTAAAGGAAGGTAAGCCTAGCCTACCTGGACATCACCAAAAGCACTCAAAATCCATTAAATCAGAGCTTTTCCCATCTGAGAAGCCTCCAACCACTGCAATACTATCAAAATATTAATTTACGCATCAAGACAAGAACAACAATACCCATATTGCTAAATTACACTCCGGGTTAGAAATTGGGCTAAAAATCATTCATGGGGCCCACATTAAAAATTCAAAAATTTAAACCGCAATAATATTCCTTGGGGAACAATGAGCTTGTACTTAAAGATTGAGCACTACCAGCTCCTTAATCATGCCCCAAACTACCCCAAATAAAAGTAAAAAATTCAAAAAAAAAATAGAGAATTAAATGGAAATTAGGCCGAGAAGATACAGAGAAATGATCACAAAATGATCGCCTTGTTGACTCTTAACTAGTCCCAGCCTCAATTTAAGTTTCCCCAATAATTATTCGAGCTCCCAAGATCAACTATCGTGTTTACACTTGAAAATTTAAGCTAAAAATGAAGGGATATATTTATATATATATATATATATATCACCAACACTGACTGTAAAAATGCCCTATTTTACTGCTAAAGCGGAAGCGAGACCATTTAAGCAGTCGCTGGTGATGTCACCCATTCTTCCTAAAACATTCAAGAGGCCGACTAAGGGACTAGTGCTGATGCCATCAAGCACCACTAAAGCATCACACCAACCACTAAAGTGGAAAAACGGGTATTTTCACGGTTGCACCTGATCAAATACACTAGCAAATTTTAGCTATCTCCAAATATCCCCAATGGGTGTTTGGGATCGTCCAGAGTCCTGTACATGTAAATTAAATATACTACCCTTCCAAAAGCGACATTCTGGTCTCAACAGAATTATTAAATTTCCAACAAAGGTCGTTTCAATGAAAAGTGAGTCCTATACCCAATGTTTCACTTTTATCAAATTCCAACCAGTAGCCCAAAATGATCCAGGATGCCTCAGAAGCCAAACCAAAGGTCCTTCTTGCCTAAAATCCACATCCACAGCTAACAAAGTTATTGAAATTGCCATCCAAGCCTTGTTACCTTAAGTTTTGGCCAACGACCATTTTCTCTACTCCAGGAGCTCTAAAATAGGGAAACTGACATAAAAACCAAACAAACTACCCGAGCATCAAACTGTTAGTCCCAGCATGTCATAAATAAGTTGGGGCAGCTATAGAAAAACTCTAAATGCATAAAAAGCACAAAAGGAGGAAAATGACCTGGAGGGTCATTTAACATCTACTACTAAAAGGACTTTCAACCTTGAAAGTCAAAAGTAAAAAAGTATTTGAAGGCTTGAATAAGTAATGATACTGAGTCTGCATGTCATACTCAATCTGCTAGGTAGCTCTTCGACTGGATGGTGTCTCCACTGAATTTTACCTCCGAAATCTTTTTTGAATGCAACTGTCTAACATCTCTGGCTAGAATAGAAACTGGCTCCTCCATGAAGGTCAACCTACCATCAAATTGAGCCGAGTCCCATCTAAGCACATGAGGCTTGTTTGGAATGTAGCACCAAATCTTCAACACATGAAAATATAGATGCATAGTATAAAAAGCTGAAGGCAAGGCTAACTCATATGCTACCTCCCTAACTCTCTAAAGGATAACAAATGGATCGATAGACCTGGGGCTGAGATTACCTCTCTTCCCGAATCTCATCACACCGTTCATGGGCGACACCTAAAGGAAAACACCAATCACCGACTCTAAACCTAAAAGCATAAAGCCTATGGTTAGCATAACTCTTCTGCTTTCTTTGAGCTATCCGTAGCCTATCTTGAATAACCCAAAATCTATCCAACGACTCTCAGATCATATAGATACCTCATGGACTAGCCTCTGAAGTCTGAAACAAACCAACAAGAGATCGACACCACCTACCATACAATGCCTCGAATAGGACTAACTAAATACAAGAATGGTAGCTATTATTGTAGGTAAAATCTGCTAAGGATAGAAACTACTCCCACTGACCCCCTAAAGTTCATAACACAAGCTCGAAGCATGTCCTCCAATACCTGAATTGTCTAGTCCGACTGACCGTTAGTTTGGGGGAAACACTATGCTAAGGTCGACCTTGGTACCTAATTCCTCCTGAAAATCTATCCAAAAGATGGAAGTGAACTAGGAACGTCTATTAGGAATAATAGACATGGGCACCTGGTGATGACGAACCACCTCTCAAACATAAAATCGAGCTAACCTCTTGGCACTGTAGGAAGACTGAATAGGTAGAAAATGAGAAGACTTGGTCAGCCTATCTACTTTGACCCAAATGCTATCAGAACCACAAGATGTGTGAGGCAAATTAATTACAAAATCCATAGTAATCTGCTCCAACATCTTCTTAGGAATGCAGACCACTAGGTCTCAAATGCTTAAACTTCACCTGCTGATAACACAAACACCGATACACAAAGTTTGCTATATCTTTCCTCATACTATTCCTCCAGTAATGCTGCCTCAAGTCTCTATACATCTTAACTATATCGGGGTGAATAGAGTATCTGGAGCAATGTGCCTCTTGAAGTATCAACTTAATCAAACCTCCTACCCTCAAAACACAAATATGACCATCAAACCTCATCACAGCATATGTGTTTAGGTAGGCCCTCCAGGACTCGCCGCTCAACACCTGATCTCGAATGCTACACAACCATCTATCCTAGAATTATCGATCTCAAATCTACTCCATCAAAGTAAACCTAGCCTCAACACTAGCAAGAATCTTCTTAAGGTTCGAAATATTAAGTCGAACTAACTTGTTGGCTAAGGACTAAATGTTCTAGGTCAATGATCACTTCAAAACTGAAAGAAAGGCCAAAATCCCCATACTTAATGCCTTACGGCTTAAGGCATCCATTACGACATTCACCTTCCCTAGATGGTATACAATAGAGAGGTCACAATCCTTCACCAACTCATTTCATCTGTGCTATCTCAAACTAAGATCCTTCTGAGTCAGAATGGACAAAAGACTATGGTGATCAGCGGATACCTCACAGTGAACACCATAAAGATAATGCCGCCAAATCATAAGCATAAAAAGTATCACCGCCAACTTCAAGTCATGAGTGAGGTAGTTTCACTCATGCACCTTCAGCTGTCTTAAAGTATATGTTATAACTCATCCCCGCTAAATTAGAACACAACCCAAACCATCACTCAAAGAATCCCAATATATTATAAACCCCTTGCCCTCAACTGGAAGAGTCTTAATAGGAGCTAAAGTTAGTAAGACCTTGAGCTTTAGAAAGCTTGCCTCATACTTGTTAGACCACTAAAATGAGACCTGCTGCCTAGTTAATCTTATCATAGTTGCTAAAATAGAGGAGAATGACTCAACGAACTGTCTGTTGTAGCTTGGTAATCCAATAAAGCTGTAAACCTCAGTCGAAGATATGGTCCTGGCCTAATCACGAACTACCTTTATCTTTTCTTGGTCTATTATAATTCCATCTTTAGACACCACGTGCACCAAGAATGCTATAAATTCAAGCCAGAACTCACACATTGAGAGCTTGGCATAAAATCACTATTCTCTCGAAGTGTGGAGCACAATCCTCAAATGATGCTCATGCTTCTCCCTACTCCTCGAGTAAACAAGGATGTCACCAATAAACACAATCATGAAGGAGTCTAAATAGGGCCTGAAAACGCATTTCACTAAATCCATGAACATTGTTGGTGCATTGGTCAACCTAAAAGGCATCACCTAGAACTCATAATGGCCGAAGCAAGTCTTGAAGGCTGGCTTAGGGATGTACGCCACCCAAATCCTCAACTGATGGTCGCCAACTCTCAAGTCAATCTTATAAAATATGGTTGTACCCTAGAGCTGGTCAAATAAATCATTGATACGTAGCATATGATACTTATTATTCACTATGTAATCAATACATATACACATAGAACCATCTTTCTTCTTTGCAAATTGAATGGGAGCACCCAAGATGTGACACTCAGTATAATAAATACCTTACCCAAAAGATCCTTAAGTTGATTATTTGGCTCTTTTAGCTTAGCAGGAGCCATACGATAAGGTGCAAGAGAAATGGGTCGGGAGCCTCACTCACCCGCAAACTCATGGACTATAGGGACTGAATCAAGCAAAGGACTCTTCATACTAATATCTCAGACGTATGCAAGATAAGTCAAATACCCTCTTTGTACCAGTCTCTTAGCTCGAATATTAGAAATAATCCATATCGATGCGTGACTATAAGCACCCTGCCACATAAATAGGGGTATGTAAGGTATGGCTAAGGTAACAATCTTGGCAAAGCAATCCTAGATCATATGATAGGAGGATAACTAGTCCATGTCCAAAATCATTTCGAAGTCTACCATATCTAGTACAACAAGATTGGCCCAAGTGTAATGCTGCGAAATAGTCACAATGTAAGATTTATACACATGATCCACTATTAAAACATCACCCATGAGAGTAGCTAAATAAATAGTCACAAAAATAGCTCACAAGATAACCCCAGCCATAATGCATAATAAGCAAAAATAAAAGAATAAGTGGAGCCTGGGTCAACTAATGCAGAAGTTGGCTGATGGTACACCTAAATCGTACTTGTCATAATAGTAGTTGAAGCCTCAGTCTTTGACATACTAGGAAAAACATATAAATAAACCTGCCCGCCTCCAGGCTGGGTGCATACTCGACCACCTGCTCTGCCTTTTTGCGTACCTCAACAAGAACCATGGGGACCATTCCTACGATCCTGTGCACTACTCTTGATCAGGGGCCATACTGACCTGATAGGCCAAATCCCACGTCGGGGATACTCTATGGGAAAATGACCAACAACCCTACAATCAAAGTATTCCCCAGGTACCCTAACTTGACGAGAAGGTCCTGCTAACCTAAAATTACCACCTCATCCTGAAGTCCCTCATTAAATACCCCTCAATGGCTGACTGCTGCCCTGACCACTAAAATTAATATAACTAGGTTGACCCCCTTCTAAAATCTATATTGATGCATGAACAGGCCTATAAGACTGACCGTACTGCTGATATGGCTAGTGTTGTGGATACCTGCCCCTAAAAACCTTTACCCCAGAATTATGTTTAATATAGCTCCCACTGTAATTGTCCTGATGATGGGCTCTATTATCACTGCCCCTATGGTCCTCGCGATGCAACTCCTCTATAGTGTGAGCATGATTAACAATATCTAAAAATGATCTACCTGGAGATACCTGACTCTGGGTAGCCATACAAAGTGAAAGTCTCAACCACTTACAAAGAATCCTGATGTAACCTCATGAACACATCTCCCAGATCTCGCATATATTGTGAGGCATATACTTCTCCAAGAAGTCCTAGGGAAACTAAACCCATGTTATAGAAGGAGATCTAGCTAGTTTAGAATCACGGTATCCCCTCCACTACTGCCTCGCTGCACTAACAAACTAAAATATGGTTTAATCCACACTGTGCGAGTCCACCAAGATAAGATTATGCAACCTCTTCTCGCAGCTAGTAAGTAAATCAAATGCGTCCTTCCCTGGGGCTTCTGAAAACCTTAGTAGAGCCAATCTAAGAAACCAACCAAGCATCTTCTGCAGATCCTCTGGCACTACCTATAGTGCAATCTCTAACTTCGAATCAATAACTAGCTCTGGTAAAGGCTTTCTGGCCTGGCCAAGAGTTGTTTCTGCAGCTCTAGTCTGACCTTGACCTTGGGGTCGGCCTATACCTCTGCACCTAGTTGGAGCCCAATTTACAGGCTTGAAGGCCTTGTCCTCAGCCACCATGGCACTCGTCCTAGCCATCTACGAAAGAGTGAAACAAATGAGAACCTAGAAACCAATATAGACACAATACACGATAACAAATCAAAGAAAGTGGGGTTGTTCCAAAGAATGTCCTGTAATCTCACAAAGATAGGATACGAATGTCATCGTACTAATCCGCAAGACTCTACTAGACAATTGCTCTTATACCAATGATATCGTTAATTCTAGGCCCTAAAACTCGAGTCATTATGACACCTATTTTAACCAGCCAGTAGGTAAGCCAAACCATAGCCTGAAATGGAAAGTAATGGGGTATCAGGTGGAAGGGGGATAGATAAGGGTAAAACAATAATTTAAAGGGACTACAAGGGAAAAATATGCAAAGCTTGGCATACAAAAGGAAGGAGAAAGGACAAAATATACAATATGAGTTCCCTAAGACCTGGTAAAGCCAGTATAAGAGCTACTATACATAAAGAGTACTAAACATATGCAAAATACACAAGTAGTCTCCGAAAGATACAAAATATGACTTGTGGTAAAAAAGAAGGAGATGGATCAACTCTGGATAATGAAAGCTCACTCAAATCTCCAATCAACAGCTGCGCAAGAAATCGATGCCAACGATGATGACTCATACTAGGATCTGCATCAGGGAACAATATGTAAAAGTGTAGTGTAAGTACCAAAACACAGGGCCCTCAGTATGCATCAGAGGTCAACTGAGCTCAATTAAAGTAAAAGTATAATAAAGTGCAAATCTATACTAAGAGGTAATAAAAGAGGGTTAGAATGAAAATAATAGGCTATACAAAGAAAATACAGGAATCATATGTAATTAATTAAAGAGTGGAGGATAAATGCCTTGCTATAATGTAACTGGACCCCCATAAGCCCAGAAGGTACACACAATAAAACCAAAACCCAACCAATCCCCTATAAGCATGGTAGGTGCAGACAAGAAATAATACTATACAACACCAAGTACAACAGTAAGGAATGTGAAAACTAGACAAGATGTGAAATAAGTGTACTCCACCTTCAACCATAACCATAATTTGTACTAGTCTCAAACCAGATTTCCAGCCAATAATCAATAATAATGAATGCCAAACTCGAATTGGAACTAATAGATAATAAGCAGAAAAACCAGGTGCCGAACTTAAACCAGAATGAAATATACATCATGAGGTAACAATCCAGAGATCAGGCTTATACTATGTCTAACTATTCCCTTTATCTTATTTTAGAAGACCAACTTCCTTAAAGATATACAAAGCTTTATTTATTAAGTTGGAAACCACAATTTAAGGCCACAATATTAAAATACCAAGGATAGGGTGTCTGACAAAAACATTATACTAAACAATACAGCCAAATCCCAATAACCAACCTCTCAAAAAATCCTATAATCATTTATACCTAAAAAAAGCGTTATCCTAAAGTAACCTTCTTTAATAGGAGCGATAAAGCTAACTACAAGTCCCAAGAACCAAACCTAAGGAAATAAGATAACCTAGCCTATAATAAGACATCTAAATCTAATCCCAAGGGCCCAAGGCACACTAAGCTAATTTCTAAGGGAGAGCATCTACCGGCTTAAAGGAGTCCGAGGTGGAAATCTATCCTAAAGTCCCCCAACTGACTATAAGGCTAGTATAATTCTTAATAGACTATCCAAACTTAATAACCTACAAATAATTGGCAAAATACTATGCCAATACAATAAAAGAGCAAAGTCAAAAGGAAGGTAAAACTAGCCTACCTGGATACCGTTAAAAGCACTCGACATCCACTAAATCAGAGATTTTCCCTTTCGAGAAGCCTCCTACCACTGCCACACTATCAAAATGGTAATTTAGGAGTGACGATGATAAAAATAATACCCATATTGTGAATTTACGCTTTGGGTCAGAAATCGGGCTAAAGTGGACCCTTAGCCACTAAAGCAGACAATGGGCTGCCTACGTGCCTGGTGCTGACGTCATAAGGCATCGCTAAAGTGACACTCTAGCCTCTAAATAGGCTCTTCTAAAGCAGAAAAAGCACCGCTTTAGCAGTTGCACCATATCAAATAATCCAGTAAATTTCAGCTATCTCTAAATATCCTGATCGGGTGTTTAGGATTTGTTCGGAGTCCCGTACATGCAAATGAAATATTCTACCCTAACAAAATTGGCTTTTCAAACTCAATAAAATTATTAAAATTTTCAACAGAGGTCATTTTGATGAAAAGTTGGTCCCACACTCAATGTTCTGCTTTTATCAAATTCCCACCAATAGCCCAAAATGAGCCTGAAAGATTTGAGACACGGACCAAAGATCCTCCTAGCCTAAAACCCATGTTTTCGATCTAATGGAATAATAGGAATTTCCATCCGAGACCATTTACATGAAGTTTTAGCCCAAGGACATTTTTCAACTTCATGAGCTCCAAAATAGAAAAACAAACATAAAACTCAAATGAGCTATCCGAGAACTAATCTGTCAGACCCAGTAAGCCATAAATGACTTGGGGCAGCTATTAAAAAGCTTTTAATGCAGAAAAAGCATAAAAAAGAGGAAAATAAAAACCACAGATAGTTGTAGATGTGAGGGAAGTCACTTTAAAGATGCTGACCATCTATTCTTTCAATGCACAAGGACTAAATAACTTTGGGAGAAAGTAAAGAATTGGTTGGGTATAAAAATCCAGCATAGGAGGATGCAGATCACACTACTGCACATTAAGAGCAAGCACTGGAGTAAATTTAAAAAGAGACCACGACAGTAATATATGGAGCTTCAATTTAACACTTATAGATGACAATGAACAAGAAGATTTTAACAAAGCAGGATGTACAAAACATTGTTATAGTGCAGGAGATACAATACGTCATAAGAGAAAGATTTGGGGTATACAGAAACACAACCAGAGGTAGGAAGAGTAGATACTTTATTGATGCAATTTGTAATTAGGGGAACTCGAGAGGCTCACTAGACATAGGCAATCATCCTAGAAGGGGGCTAAGGCTATGAGTGCTCCTTACGTGTATACTTATTTTTTCTTGTTGGTATGGTAATACTTCAGTGTTTATTGCCAAAAAAAACTACAGAAAGGGGATAAATGGTCAAAATTCATAGAAAATGAAAATAACCGTGAGGTTTGTTACCCAAATAAATTATAGCTAATATGATTTTTGATAATATATCATTAAATAAGAATATTAATTATAGAGGGAACACAAGTAATAGGACCATATATGTAGTTTTAGCTCTCTTAGAAGAAAAATAATATCATTTCATTATATTTGGAGATTTAGTGTCACACCCCGAATCCCAACGAGGTGTGATTGGCACCCGAAGCCGATAAGGCCCGAGAGAACCAATCTTTGCTTATGTTCTTTCATATGCATGCCATAAAAAATATCATTACCACGTGAGAATTTACCATGCGAATAACAACATTCATGAAACATGTGCTAAATATATATATACATATGTGAAACTTGGCCGACAGGGCCATCAAGTCATCATGGACATACACCTCTTACATTTGTCTTCCCACAACTGTCTACAAAGCCTCTACAGATACATGACCATGTCTATACAATATTTACATAATACCAAAAACCTAGTGTTCACATGTGACTTGGGAAGCCCCGAAGCAACTGGAGCTCACCAGAGACCTGTATAAAATCCGCAGCCTACTGTGGAGGTCTACTAATGCCTGCACCTGCAGCATGTAAGGTAAGTCCCCAAGAGGGGTCAGTACGAAGAATGTACTGAGTATGTAAGGCCTTAAGAAAATGACAATGACATCAATGCATCAATACATAAGAACTTCAATGGAAATGATTATAAGAAAAACTTTATATGTGGAACCATGTGCCTTACGTTTATTATATTCCTTACTTACAGTCATCATCTTTAATAGTCATCCACCTTATTGGTCGGTTATTATGATCATCCACCTTTTGGTGGGCATCCACTTTATTGTGGGTGGTCATCCACTTTTTGGTGGGCATCCACTTTATTGTGGGTAGTCATCCACTCTTTGGTGGGCATCCACTTTCTCGTGGGTAGTCATCCACTCTTTGGTGGGCATACACTTTATTGTGGGTTAACATTACATAACATTACTTCCTTTATTTCATTACTTTGAGATTAGTACATTTGCTTGTGGGAGATTGATTCATTCACTTGAGAGAGATTGATACTCTTGCTTATGAGAGATTAATGCAATGATAGTCACAACTTTATTTGAAGCTTTGGATCAAGAATGAGTGAAAAACATGTGAATAAGCAGTATTGGAAACATAACACTGTTGGAACCATTGGACAATGATCAATGAACAAGATACACGAGTATAACCACTATTGAAACCTTGAAACATACCTCATTGGACTTTTGGAACATTGCTAATGAATATGAGACATGGATCTAATTCTATTGGAACTTGAACCATGACATGATTGGAATAATGCTATTCAAACTAAACAAACCCTCTTTACCTCATTGCTCTTGTTAGGATCATACTCTTAGGACCTACAACCAATGATAACTTAAGACCTTCCGCCCATAAATAGAAGACAAGTGGATCCTAATTCATCCAAGAAGAAGTCTATATCAACCTTCGTTGGAATACTATAGATCCCCATTGGCATAGAACACTTATGTAATCTTAGGATAATAAGCACCAAACACTATGCATATGGATTTCAACTGTCACCGACTAGAAATGTGATACCTTAGATCCTTATAGGACTTTTAGCATACTAACCAATGATCATAAGTCAACCAATGGACATGCGTCCATCAATGAACATGAGTCATACGATTCACCATTGACCAAAAAGGACATATGAGTAACTCTAGCCAACTATTGGATACGGAATACCTTAGGGTATTTCGGAATCGAATAAGTACCATGACAATGTGAACACCATATGTTGCAGAAGGAAATAGAAGAATAACCTTACATACCTTTGCCTCCAAGTACAAGTACACAAGCCGAAATATGAACACAACAGTCCAGCTCTTTCTTTACGTCCCACTCTACATCATAAGTACGTAGCGAAGCTTATATTAGCAATCAACCACCTTACAAGTGCACAAGATGACTGTGACTCACATAGTTACTTTAGAACGTTATTTCGCCTTATTATAATGTCATTTATCGCATCAACATGCCAACACTACCATAACATTCCACTCATTGACCAAGATTTCATTCAACAATATCATTTCGCATCACACTTACCCTTTATGCTTTCCCATTATCATTCCGTCATATTTACACTTCTCAATTTGGCTCACAACAACATATGAACAACCATCCACATTTAATACAGTCCAACATGCCTTCATATGACACTTTAAAGTCATTAAAACGACATCACAAGTTGCTATTTACATCCATAAAAGGTATCGGGGCTTTCGGGGATCAACTGGGTACGAAAACATACGAAACTGCGATCTGGAAGTGACCTGCGCTTCCACCTACGCCTGTAGGTGGAAAGGTGCGCGCGCAGGTGCCCTCTGGCAGCAGCCAGAGGCATCTGCGTTGGCATCTGCGCCCGCAGGTGCCTCCGTCTGCGGGGGCGGATGCCCGTTTGGTCCGAAATGGCTCCGTTTTGGGTCTTTTAATGCCATGAATGGTACATGATCATAACCAAATTCATTTTAACATACTTTTGATCATATAACATGCCAACTACCATCCATGGTCTCACAACACACATACAACACCCAAAACTACACTTTACGGCCAATACGCCACCAAAACCATATCCAATTTCGCAATAACTTTTCCAAACATTATACACAAGAATAAAACAGGTAAATACTATAATAACATCCCACATATCAATATGTAATCCATCAAGTTCATTTTCTTCAAGATCACAAGCCCATGTTCAAGTTCACAAGGCAAAATCATCCTCCAATTTAACCATCACATACACTTCACACATAGTAAACTTCTCAATACTTCACCAACATGACCAACATATTATACACCATATCTCATGCATAATATATATTAAATGACAATAATAAACACTTACCAAGGCTTGAAAAAGGGTGATCTTTCCCAAAGAAGATGATAGCTTAGGGTTGTGTGTAGAGAGAATTGTGGAGAATTCTAGAAAATGGCATGTGTCTTTGTGATGAATAAATTCTGATTTGGGGCCTTATATAATGCCTTAAGGTCCTCCTTATCCATCCAATTAATCAAGAATTAGAGGTCCTCTTTTGGTCAAAGCAAGAATGGACCTTTTTCCATTTTTGGGCCATGTTTGTCTTGAAGTTTTTTGGGCCTCATTTAAGGGCCCAATTGTCTTAGACTTTTCAATGACCACAATTGGACACATAATTCATATTTTCTCTCATGTTTTCATATCTCCACATATGTACACGTAGTCATATAGGGTCGACAACATACGGGGTATTACACGTCCTACAAAGTTCGAGTCCCATGTACTAGGCCCAATATCAATTATCTCCTCACTAACATTACACAAGACACCCTTTACACTCTCGACACTTGGGTAATCATTGTTCAACATCGTCGTATAGGGTTTCGTAGGTACGGGGTGTTACATCCTTCCCCCCTTAGGAACATTCGTCCTCGAATGTTAACAACGTCGTGTCATGTATATCCCATGCTTATTTATCTTAACACATATATGCATATGCACATAATGCTTATAGATACTTACCTGTCACTACTCCAATTCCACACTTTAAACTTTCTTTTCTGTTTATATCAAATACGAGTACCTTAGATTTCCTTCTCTTGGGATTTATTCTATGTGCTAATTTCTCCAATAGTGCCTTTACAGAAGCTACTTCTTTAGTTCTCATTGCTTTCACTTGCCGATCTTGAATAGTAAACAGTACCTCTGCACATGTGAGATCTTCGGTAGCTTATATACCACCACTGGGAGCACTAAGTGATAATCTCCTATAATATTTACTAAACAGTGAAGGACTGGACTAGTACGAACACATACGCAATTTGCTCAAATCTTTGGACAATGTCCCTGTCTTTTCGAATTCTCATTATCTTCCTTTATTGGTGACAATGTCAAAAACACCCAATCACCTATGGAACATTTTAATTCCCTTCTTCTAATATCAACATATGATTCATATCAACTTTGGGCCATTTGCTATATCACATTCACCTTCTTGATTGCTTGAGAGCTTGGTGACCACAATCTGACTCGAACAAAGCAAATGATGATCTATTATTTGTTTTCATATAAAAGCTTCGTAAGGTGCCTTTTGATACTTTTGTTGTAAGCAATTTCACTAGATGACGGACGTTTACCCCAACTACCTTTAAAGTTCAATGTACCAGCTCGTGGTATCTCTTCAAATGGTCATATCATATGTTCTGTTTGTCCATCCATCTGAGGATGACAAGCCATATTTACATCCATCTGTGTACCCATGCTTTACTGAAAAGCCTTCCAACACTGTGCATGAAAGTGAGTTCTCCTGTTTGATATAATAGTGAGTGGAATCCCACGTAATCGTACGATCTTTGTAGCATACAAGTTTGCATAATGTTTAGCTGTATCGGCGGTCCTAACTGGTAGGACATACACTAACTTGGTAAGCATGTCAACTCTTACCTATATGAACTCAACCTTTGCAGTGTATGAGGCAACCCTGTGGTTAAATCCATGTTATTCATGTTCCACTTCCAAACTAGAAAGGCAATACATTGCATAGAACATATAGATTTCTGATGACATACAAGTTCTATGATGCACTTCTCATGTAACCTTACCAAAACATCTCTGTTAAACCATGGTACATTCTAGTTGCTTCCGAATGAAATAAAATACCGTGAACGATGTTCTTCTGTCATAATTCATTTTCTTAACTCGTCTATGCCCGGTACACACTATCTCCATTGGCGTGAAAGTACTCTCCTTTGTGTTTTGTCACAACTGTTAACTTAAAATCATATGTGGACTAGGTTCTTTTATGTGGACGCAATTGTCTTAAGGTATACGCTATCACATTGTCGTGCTGCATGTATACACATCCCATACCAACTTGTAAAACATCACAATACATTGCATATTCTTATGTGTTTTTGGGAGGTACTAGGACAAGTGTAGGCGTCAAGTTATCTTTCATCTCTTGCAAACTTTTCTTACATACAGCATTCCCCTGAAACGTGGTTATACTGTGTTAACTTGGTAAGGGTATTGTAATGGAAGGGAAGCTCTTCAACAAACTCTCTGTACCACCCGACTAAACTCAAGAAAACTACGAATCGCTGTAGGTATCATAGGTTTTAACCAATTCTTCACGGCTTCTGCCTTTGGTATATAGTCCATTATTCTTTCATCTGGTACTATGTGACCCAAGAATGCTACGGGGTTTACCCAGCATTTACCCTTAGAGAATTTGTGTCTATACCAAACGGTCACGAAGAATCTATGACATCGTGTAAACCACCATAACATCTGGAAACTTTGTTACGGACTTGTATAAGAGTGGTTTCGTTCTACTCGTCACATCCATAATAACTGCGGGTGCATTCGCTAGCCCAATTGACGTACTAAGAATTTATAGAATAACCTTACCGTTTTCGTAATGCTATTCGTTCAATCATTAGCCTCTTTTCACCTTTACCAAGTAGTACATATATTCCCTTAGAGTATCATCTTCCTTGCCTTCAGATAGGCGATAAAGTTACCTCTCGATGTTCTGACATTGTCTATGTAACTTCGTAACTCGACACTCTACTGTGGTCTAACATGAAGACAACGAATCCGTACCCCTTATAACATCCAACTCTACCATGTCCTACTTAATAAAGTCAACCAATGTATCATGATCATCAGATTCACTATACAATTACGATATACACAATAGATTCATAAGTTCTCCAGTTTCCAGGTGACCTCTCTGACTTGTTGTTGATCTAGACTAGCCACAGGTAGCTCTTCCTAGTGACATCCTCTGTACTTGTTATATTTTTAATGGGAGAAACATGAAATAGAACTCTTTTATACACTTTCAGCAAGTTCATCTGACATGCTGTATAGGGCACTTTTCCCCTTTCTTTCCAAATCCCATTACCTCTTTCATTAATAATACTTTTCAAAGTGTTTGATCACCTGTGATCACAACATCTACGATACCATTATACGACATGTGCCTTTAACTCTAGTAAATGCACCAACAGGTGTAGATAACCTTGACCAGCTTGGTCAGGTGATGAGTTACTCATTCCTTCACCAACAAACATATCTATCTTCTTACCATTGCCTCTGCCTCTTCTCGTGTTTGGCATTTGGACTATACCAGAAGAAGCAATTACCATGGTCAGATGCAATTCAACTTACAACACTGGCTCTATTGCACAATCTAGAATGAAGAAAAGAAACGACATCCTAAATGTCCCGTAGCCTCCTACTTATAAATGTGGTGCACAACACATTGATAAGTAAGACTCTACTCAGACACGACTTTGTAGACACCCTTAGAACGACCTGCTCTGATACCACTTTGTCACACCCCGAATCCCAACGAGGTGTGATTGGCACCCGAAGCCGATAAGGCCCGAGAGAACCAATCTTTGCTTATGTTCTTTCATATGCATGCCATAAAAAATATCATTACCACGCGAGAATTTACCATGCGAATAACAACATTCATGAAACATGTGCTAAATATATATATACATATGTGAAACTTGGCCGACAGGGCCATCAAGTCATCATGGACATACACCTCTTACATTTGTCTTCCCATAATTGTCTACAAAGCCTCTACAGATACATGACCATGTCTATACAATATTTACATAATACCAAAAACCTAGTGTTCACATGTGACTTGGGAAGCCCCGAAGCAACTAGAGCTCACCAGAGACCTGTATAAAATCCGCAGCCTACTGTGGAGGTCTACTAATGCCTGCACCTGCAGCATGTAAGGTAAGTCCCCAAGAGGGGTCAGTACGAAGAATGTACTGAGTATGTAAGGCCTTAAGAAAATGACAATGACATCAATGCATCAATACATAAGAACTTCAATGGAAATGATTATAAGAAAAACTTTATATGTGGAACCATGTGCCTTACGTTTATTATATTCCTTACTTACAGTCATCATCTTTAATAGTCATCCACCTTATTGGTGGTTTATTATGATCATCCACCTTTTGGTGGGCATCCACTTTATTGTGGGTGGTCATCCACTCTTTGGTGGGCATCCACTTTATTGTGGGTAGTCATCCACTCTTTGGTGGGCATCCACTTTCTCGTGGGTAGTCATACACTCTTTGGTGGGCATACACTTTATTGTGGGTTAACATTACATAACATTACTTCCTTTATTTCATTACTTTGAGATTAGTACATTTGCTTGTGGGAGATTGATTCATTCACTTGAGAGAGATTGATACTCTTGCTTATGAGAGATTAATGCAATGATAGTCACAACTTTATTTGAAGCTTTGGATCAAGAATTAATGAGTGAAAAACATGTGAATAAGCAGTATTGGAAACATAACACTGTTGGAACCATTGGACAATGATCAATGAACAAGATACACGAGTATAACCACTATTGAAACCTTGAAACATACCTCATTGGACTTTTGGAACATTGCTAATGAATATGAGACATGGATCTAATTCTATTGGAACTTGAACCATGACATGATTGGAATAATGCTATTCAAACTAAACAAACCCTCTTTACCTCATTGCTCTTGTTAGGATCATACTCTTAGGACCTACAACCAATGATAACTTAAGACCTTCCGCCCATAAATAGAAGACAAGTGGATCCTAATTCATCCAAGAAGAAGTCTATATCAACCTTCGTTGGAATACTATAGATCCCCATTGGCATAGAACACTTTTGTAATCTTAGGATAATAAGCACCAAACACTATGCATATGGATTTCAACTGTCACCGACTAGAAATGTGATACCTTAGATCCTTATAGGACTTTTAGCATACTAACCAATGATCATAAGTCAACCAATGGACATGCGTCCATCAATGAACATGAGTCATACGATTCACCATTGACCAAAAAGGACATATGAGTAACTCTAGCCAACTATTGGATACGGAATACCTTAGGGTATTTCGGAATCGAATAAGTACCATGACAATGTGAACACCATATGTTGCAGAAGGAAATAGAAGAATAACCTTACATACCTTTGCCTCCAAGTACAAGTACACAAGCCGAAATATGAACACAACAGTCCAGCTCTTTCTTTACGTCCCACTCTACATCATAAGTACGTAGCGAAGCTTATATTAGCAATCAACCACCTTACAAGTGCACAAGATGACTGTGACTCACATAGTTACTTTAGAACGTTATTTCGCCTTATTATAATGTCATTTATCGCATCAACATGCCAACACTACCATAACATTCCACTCATTGACCAAGAATTCATTCAACAATATCATTTCGCATCACACTTACCCTTTATGCTTTCCCATTATCATTCCGTCATATTTACACTTCTCAATTTGGCTCACAACAACATATGAACAACCATCCACATTTAATACAGTCCAACATGCCTTCATATGACACTTTAAAGTCATTAAAACGACATCACAAGTTGCTATTTACATCCATAAAAGGTATCGGGGCTTTCGGGGATCAACTGGGTACGAAAACATACGAAACTGCGATCTGGAAGTGACCTGCGCTGCCACCTGCGCCCGCAGGTGGCAAGGTGCGCGCGCAGGTGCCTCCGTCTGCGGGGGCGGATGCCCGTTTGGTCTGAAATGGCTCCGTTTTGGGTCTTTTAATGCCATGAATGGTACGTGATCATAACCAAATTCATTTTAACATAATTTTGATCATATAACATGCCAACTACCAGCCATGGTCTCACAACACACATACAACACCCAAAACTACACTTTACGGCCAATACGCCACCAAAACCATATCCAATTTCGTAATAACTTTTCCAAACATTATACACAAGAATAAAATAGGTCAATACTATAATCACATCCCACATATCAATATGTAATCCATCAAGTTCATTTTCTTCAAGATCACAAGCCCATGTTCAAGTTCACAAGGCAAAATCATCCTCCGATTTAACCATCACATACACTTCACACATAGTAAACTTCTCAATACTTCACCAACATGACCAACATATTATACACCATATCTCATGCATAATATATATTAAATGACAATAATAAACACTTACCAAGGTTTGAAAAAGGGTGATCTTTCCCAAAGAAGATGATAGCTTAGGGTTGTGTGTAGAGAGAATTGTGGAGAATTCTAGAAAATGGCATGTGTCTTTGTGATGAATAAATTCTGATTTGGGGCCTTATATAATGCCTTAAGGTCCTCCTTATCCATCCAATTAATCAAGAATTAAAGGTCCTCTTTTGGTCAAAGCAAGAATGGACCTTTTTCCATTTTTGGGCCATGTTTGTCTTGAAGTTTTTTTGGCCTCATTTAAGGGCCCAATTGTCTTAGACTTTTCAATGACCACAATTGGACACATAATTCATATTTTCTCTCATGTTTTCATATCTCCACATATGTACACGTAGTCATATAGGGTCGACAACATACGGGGTATTACACGTCCTACAAAGTTCGAGTCCCATGTACTAGGCCCAATATCAATTATCTCCTCACTAACATTACACAAGACACCCTTTACACTCTCGACACTTGGGTAATCATTGTTCAACGTCGTCGTATAGGGTTTCGTAGGTACGGGGTGTTACATTTAGTTAATATTAATTTTTTTTTTTTGTAAAATATAGCTAATATATTAGATTCTCATATTTTTTTAAATGTGAACATAGTTTATTGGTCAAATTTCCAAGAGGGTCACACTTAAAAAGAATTATCAAAATTTAATGTATTAGCTATATTCTAAAAAAATGTATTGACCAAATGTTCAAATATGTCGAATGGTATTATTTTTTTTCTAAAAGAGCTAAAGCTACACATTTGACCCTATTAGTTTCTTCCTCATCCATCTTCAAAATATTTTATTTCTTCTCAATTAATTGTCTATATATACTCCTTAATATTTTATCTCTCAAATAACTTTACTTCTCATCTATTATTTCTTTTTTATTTAGATAAATTTTATCTATTTTGTATATTTTATAAAGATATTCTAATCTCCATCTTCATAGATACATGGGTTGTTCATATGTAACGTACATTTGCCAAGACAATATTATTTATATGCCACCAATTCCAATAATCAAAAGTGCTCAAATAGAGGTATATTTCCTTCTAACTTAGATTACTGTACAAATGATATTTCTTTCTCTATATTTAAGATGCATGGATAGTTTGAACAACTTTTTTTTTTTTTTGATTTTTCTTTAGATTTGTAAATTAGAGAAGGTCTCTTACAAAATAGGGGAGGGGTGGTGGTGGTTATGTTAATGGGGTTTCTTCTTTATTTGCTAAATAAAAGAATTTTACCTAATAGGTCTTTTTATGTCAGAAAAACTTGCATAACTAAATGCTTAAGCTTTTTATACTGACATTTTGAGAATGTTACTTAATGAATAAATTTTTATGTTTATTTTCATTCAAACTCCCCATTCTAGTAAATATTAGATCTAGTTGAACGCTGCTAGAGATTTTTTTTAATCCATCCAATTTTATCAAATATTCTCAAAAGGCTAGCTAGGAATTCTTTTCTTTTTTGCGTGTGACTTTCTTAAACGATTATCAGATAATAATTGTAGTTTGCTAGTCATGGAATCATTTTTAGTACTAATACACAATTATAAGAATCTAATTAGTAGATAATGTGATAAACTAATTTATTTATATTTAAATTTTTTTATCATAATGACCTGGTTATATGGTAAAAGAAATATTGTTTCAAATCAAGAAAAAGTTACACTGACCATTTTAAGCAATATTTAAATGTTAATTGTCTCTTCAATTATAGAATAATGTTGGAAATTCAATAGTACCCCAAGAATTGCCTGGGAAGAAGAAAATATTAGTTACTATAATTGTACGTTGTGAAGGTGAAGCTAACCTTCACAACATTAAACAAGAAAAAGTTAGTAGAGATTTGATTACAAAGATAGTGAAATATTATTATAAAGAGGTTGGTCTGACTATATATATATATATTGTTATGATGATTTTAAACTGAGAAAGTGAAAACCAACAATGCTTCACAAAGAAAACAGAAGCTAATGAATGAAAAAAAAATATCACTCATTAAGAAGGCCCTTATGGATGAACCTGGTATGCAACGAAATAAAGCTTTATTAGAATCATGGGTTGTACAATGAAGTGTTCATGTATGTCGCAAGACTCTAATAAACCTTTATTTTATTGCATATCATTTTCATCCACAAGGGATTTCTCAATGAGTGATATTTATTTTCGTTTATTCATTTCTGCTTTCTTTGTCATAGCTGGTTTTCATATTCTGATTCTAAAATCATCATCATATAGAAAACATATATATAGTCGGACCAACCACTTTATAAAATTATTTTACTAGCTTAGAAATTAAAAAATTAATAACCTTGTCTAGTTTAATGGTGTAAAAATTATGATGAGGCATAGTTACAATGATACTATGCTTTGTTTTGATGATTTGACAAACCCGATGAGGGACCAGACACGCACCGGACCAATCTTAAGGGGAACAAGGGAATCAAGATCACCGGGGAATAAGGGAACAAGTTGTATGATTGATAAGGATCTTATTTAATAGGACCAGATAAAGGGACCAGGTATGTTCACCAGGACGATCCGTACAAGTCAACTCCCACAATAGTCCACAGCTGTAATGATGCTGCCAATTATAACAAAGCTGTAGAAATGCTGCTTGGGTCCTTTCTCGACCAATGATAGAGTGCACTAGTGTTAGCTAAATTTTAGTCAGCTAGAGGTAGTTGACTGTGTAGGCTGCAATAGGAGTATTTTAGTGTGGCTCATTGTTGTCCTATTACAAAGGGATATGGCTAAGGAGTTACATTAGGATTATCGGAGTCTGTAATTAACATCGCTCTTGTTTTAGTGGATTGTTGTTGTTGAAAAGCCTACATGGTAGGTCATGGTCTTACTCCCTTAAATAAGGAGGTATACATGTACACATCCTGTGTTCTTTTTTTTGTTGCTGATCTTCTTATTTGCATTTCACTGTTAGTAGTCGTACTCAGTTAAAGGACGTGATCCCTTGACTAGTGGTGGACTCATATAAATCCATCAATTGGTATCAGAGCAATTTCTTCCTAAAAGGTTAAAATCTTGGAGGGATCCAACTAAAATGGTTGCTTCACCAAATTCAGGAAAAGAGGTAAGCTTTCATGAAGTAAAACAAAATTTTAAAAACTATTCCCGGAAGGAGTTGGGGTCTTTGGACAATTTCCTATTTGATGCATATCATTAACTTGTTAATAAGAAGGCGTATAACTCAGATCCATATAACATTAGAAAGGTGTACCACTTTGATCCATACCACATTAGGAAGGTCTACCACTCTAATACAAATAAGATACAATGTAAGATGTGCAGGCGAGCAATTCTGACCCCGCAAACATAAAATACAACTCTAGGCAATGCATTTCTTATCAAGAGTCAATTAAATTCTTAGTTTTCATCAAATATCTTCATAACCTGATTCAAGTGCTCAAGAGAGTAAAATAATCAACTATCATGTTCAATATGTCACCTTCAGATGCAGTTCAGACAAATCATGCCAAATAATGGAAAGATACTCCAAATAAGCTAGTTATTTATTTTAATCCTTCACATAAAAACGGGACCCATAAAGATGCTCGCCATCTAAACTATGTGGGACCCTCATTTCTCTATTAGTCTATCATACAAGAAAATAGCACATAAATACTTTGATAAAGAGTCAAAGAAAGCCTCAACTTGCCTTAAATGAAGCCCAAAAAGTTAAAGTGAAGCCTTTCCCTTTTTTAAAGCTTCTGAATGAGCCGCCCAATCTAATGAAATATGTATTCGACATAAGAAAAAGAAAGCATGGACACTCATATTGCTATACTTCTATTTTAGGTTAAAATGTTAACCTAAAAGTCAACCCCAGGCCCAAAATGGAAAAACTAGAATTTTATTTAAAAATTGCGTTACCCATAACTTTCGAAACTCTAACATGAAAACTCATCTAAGATTGAGTTCAAATCGATCTTTAAATCATCAAAATATAATTTCTTAATTTTAGCACCAAAATTTCCAAATTTCCAAATGTAAAATGAAGATATGGAGATTAAAACATAAGTAAAGCAACGAGTAATGTGCAACTATAGGTTAAGAATCATATCCACAGAAGAATCCATGAAAATCACATTTTGAATCTCCCAAAAATGAGTTCCCATACTTCAAAATTGGGGTTGAAATAATAAAATGAGTTTATGGAAAACTCATTGTTAGCCTACATCGATCACCACAAGAATAGATATCTAGCCATAGGTGTTAAGAACCATTTACAATAGTGGAGGTCACAAGCCACGCCACTCATTTTAGGAGCAGCCTCATCCCACAGGAGCAAGAAAATCTCACATGTGGCTTTGCAGGTGGGAACAATCTTCTATAACAAATGAGGAGTCCATGTTGCCAAATTCCATAGGAAAGGAAAGACTCCACAAAAGTAACCTCCTGATCATAGGAGCAACCCAATAGGTCCAGCCGAAGCCTATAGGTGTGGCTGCACCCGTCACTAGGAACCATCCTCCAAGCCATAACAATCCTGTACCTAGAATCGACCCTCTAGATTCATTTAGATCCTTGTGGACACAAACCATATGTTCTAAACAACTGGAAATAATATTTCGGACTTAATAAAATTATCAAAACACCAAACAAAGATCGTCTTAGCCAAATGTTGACAAAAGTCAAACTTTAACCTTCAATCTTCCAATTTTCCAACCAGCTACCCCAAATCCATCTGAACACCTAGGGACCCAAAGGTTTGAACAATCTAAAAAGTACATTTTAGAGCTAACTGAGCTATCAAAACTCCAACCTGACCTCCTCAACATCCAATGTTGACTTTGATTCACCATATCAACTTTCAAACTTCTAAAAATAAAAAAACTTTCTTCACTCTCATCCAACTACTTCGAGAATAATGCCACACACCTACAGACCATAAATACCATAAAGCAACTACAGAAAGGGGATAAATAATCAAAATGCATAAAATAAAAAATAACTGTGAGGGTTGTTACCCAAATAAATTATAGCTAACATGATTTTTGATAATATATCATTAAATAACACTATTAATGATGGATGACGATGTAAATAGTAGGACCAGATATGTAGCTTTAGCTCTTTTAGAAGAAATGATATCATTTTATTATATTTGGACATTTAGTCAGTATTAATTTATTTTTGTAAAATACAGCTAATATATTAGACTCTCATAATACATTTTAAGTGTGAACATAATTAATTGGTCAAATTTCCTGATGGGCATACTTAAAAAGAATTATCAAAATCTAATGTATTAGCTACATTTTAAAAAAATATATTGACCAAATGTCTAAATATGCCGAATGATATTATTTTTCTTCTAAAAGAGCTAAAGCTACACATTTGACCCTATTAATTTCATCCTCATCAATCTTCAAAATACTTTCTTTCTTCTCAGTTTAATTATCTATATATACTTCTCAATATTTTACCACTCAAACAACATTGCTTCTCATCTATCATTCTTTTTTTCTTTAGATAAATTTTATTTCATTTGTATCTTTTATAAATATATTCTAATCTCCATCTTCATAAATACATCGCTTGTTCATATGTAATGTACATTTTTTGAAAAGAAAATTTTAATATACCACTAATTTCAATAATTAAAAGTGCTCAAATAGAGGTATGTTGCCTTCTAACTTAGATTACTTTACGAATAATATTTCTTTCTTTTTTTTTAATTAAGATGCATGAATAGTTTGAACAACTTTTTGTTAAAGGTTTTTGAATTTTTTTTAGATTTGTAAATTATAGAAGGTCTCTTACCAAATAGGGGAGAGATGGTGGTGGTTATATTAATGTGGTTTCTTCTTTATTTTCTAAAGAAAGAATTTTACGTGATAGGTCATTTTATGTCAGAAAAACTTGCATAACTAAATCCTTAAGCTTTATGCACTAACATTTTGAGAATGTTACTTAAGGAACAAAGTCCTGTATATTTTTATTCAAACTCCCTATTCTAGTAAATATTAGATCTAGTTGTGCGCTGCTAGAGATTTTTTTTAATCCATCTAATTTTATCAAATATTCTCGTTGGGGATAGCTAGGGATTCTTTATTTTTTTGGGTTGCTTTTCTAAGCAATTATCAAATAATAATTGTACTTTGCAAGTCATGGAATCAGTTTTAGTATTAATATAAAATTACAAGAATCTAATTAGTGGATAATGTAATAAACTAATCTCTTTATATTCACAATTTTTTTATCATAACAACATCGTTATATAGTAAAAAATTTATTGTTACGAATCAAGAAAAAGTTACGTTGATCATTTCAAGCAACATTTAAATGTTGATTGTTTCTTAAATTATAGAATAACGTTTGAAGTTCAATAGTACCCAAAGAATTACCTAGGAAGAAGAGAAGATAAGTTAAAATCATTGGCAGTGTTAATCTTAACTTTACAATTGTACGTTTTGAAGGTGAAACTATATATATGTATATATATATGATATGATTTTAATCTCGGAATGTAAAAACCAACAATGCTTCACAAAGGAAACATAAGCTAATGAATGAAAGCCAGATATCACTATTAAGAAGGCCCTTATAGATGGACCTAGTATGCAGTGAAATAAAGCTTTAGTAGAATCTTAGGTTGTACAATGAAGTGTTCATGTATGTCCCAAGATTCTAATAAATCTTTATTTCATTGCATATCATTTTTATCCATAAGGGCTTTCTCAATGAGCTATATCTGTTTTTTGTTAATTTGCTTCTACTTCGTTTGTCATAGTTGGTTTTCACATTCTGATCCTAAAATCATCATTATATAAAAGAAAATTATATTACTATCTTAGTAATGAAATCTTACTAACCTTGTCTAGTTTAATGGTGTAAAAGTTATGATGATGCATAGTTTCAATGATACTATGCTTTGTTTTGATGATTTGACAAACCTGATGAGGGATCAGACATGCACCTGGTCAATCTCAGGAGGAACAAGGGAATCAGGATCTTAGGGGGAATAAGAGAACAAATTTTATGATTGATAGGGTTTTTATTTCATAGGGACCAAATGAAGGGACCAGGTACGTGCACCAGGCCAATTAGTATAAGTGAACTCTCACAGCAGTCCACAACTATATAGATGCTACCAATTGTGAAACAGCTACAAAAAATCTACTTGGGTCCTTTCTCTATCAATGAGAAACATTCAAGGTTTTCCCTTCTATTTACTCCATATATATACATAATTATGTAGGAGGAAAACCTAGTTTTGTATAATCAAATATTGCCTATTCTTCTTGGAAAAGATCCCACCTAGGTGTCCAAACAAGGAAAGGCTTCAACAACCAAGGGACCAATTTGCTACAACTGAATATGTCTTTAGGTCTAGGTTGTTGAATCTTTATCTTTTATGCTGAATTATAAACCTACTCTTTAATTATGAAGCTTGTGTAGGTGTTATTTTTTTGTACTCTTCTTTGTGTAAGAGTGTATCAGCTAAAGGTAGTTGATAGAGTGCTCTAGAGTTAGCTGGATTGCAGCCAGCTAGAGGTAGTTGGCTATGTAGGCTGCAATAGGAGTATCGTAGCGTGGCGTAGTGTTTTCCTTATAAAAAAGGATAGGGTTATGGAGTTACCTTAGGATCACCATAGTCAGTAATCAACCTCTTATTTTAGTTGATTGTTATTGGTGAAAAGCCTACATGGTAGGTCGTGGTCTTACTCCTTTAAGTAAGGAGGGTTCCTCGTAAACATCGTGTGTTCTTTATTTGCTGTTTATCTTCTTATTTGCATTTCACTATTAGTAGTCATACTCAGTTAATGGACATTATCCCTTGACTAGTGGTGAACTCCTATAAAGCCATCAATTGGTATCAGAGCGAGTTCTTTCAAAAAGGTTAACACCTAGGAGGGATCCTGGTAAAATGGCTGCATCACCAAATCCTAGAGAAGTGGTAAGCCTTTATGATAACAAAAGAAATCTTAAAAACTATTCTCAGAAGAAGTTGAGGTCTTTGGCCAGTGTCTAAATTGATGCATATCATGAACATGTTAATGAGAAGGAGTTGTTGAACGGTAATCTTGTTGAAATGGATGTTGAAAAAATTGTTATGCCTAAAAAAATTTTGAATTAGAAGAAAAGATTGGGATTTTGTCTTCTAAAAATGACGCTTTTAGTGAAAAGTTGAAGGTGCTTTCTCATAATGATCCAAAGGAAAAAGGTTTCACGACCTAAAATATAGTCTGTGATGTCACCTGTCACACCCTTCGGTACAGGTAAGTCTATCCCAACCCAACATGATAATCAAAAATAAAATAGAAGCAGAAGATGTAAGACATAGAGATAACCCCCCCAAATGATATAAAATAAGTATAGTATCAATGATGTATTCCAGGTCTGTTTGTCACTAGTATGAGCCTCTAATACAGAATATGATCAAATAATCCAAAGTTACTTAAATGCGAATAAAGCATAAGATAAGATAAGGAGAGATCCGGGTAAGCTCTAAGACCTATCTGTCGCTACCTCAATATCCATAAAGACAACACTGGAAGAACACAATCTGTGCTCTACTACTCGAATCAATACCTGCATCGAGTGCAGAAAAGGGAAACAAAAATCATGGGTGAGTACAAAATATGTGTATTTAGCAAGCATTATCGATAATCAACTCTAATCCAAAGTGATAGTGAGAACCACAACACCAACAATCCAAAATTTCCCCAAATAAACATGCATTTAGAAAATTTCCAGCCTATCCTAGAAGATAGCAACACTGAACAAGATAATCAAATCAGTTCAATTAAGGCAGGCATGTACATGTTCCAAATCAACGGCAACAGTGATAAGTCACATCAAAAGAGAATCTCACCAACAAAGTATATAATGTCCACTCACTATACCTAACTAATAATCTAGAATAATGTAGAGAAGGTTCACATCATGCAACTAATAGGTGTGACATAAAAGTTTTAACGGATCAAGCTGTACTCAAATCTAGACCATACAATAATATCTCAACCATAATATCACCGAAGAAAAAGTGCAATGCAATGTAATGTATTGATATGATATGCAAAGTTGTAATGACCCTTTTCCATCGTTATGGGTAAGTCAAGCGTGCAAAATTTTGGGTTAACTTTTCCCCTGAAATAAAAGTTAAAAATTTTAGGCTAGGCTAGTTTCGAAAAAAATTGAAACAAGGTATGGTATAGGGAATTCCAGGAATGTATTGGGTAAATATAATAAAGTTTAGCTTAATTTTATGTTATCTAACTCGATAAGGAATTCGTAGGACTTTTCAGAAGTGAATTCGGGTGAATAAAACTCCTGATATCGAACTTGACAAAAAGGGTTAGTTTGGGATGTCATAGTTTGAGGGTATGTTGCTAAAAAGGCAGAACTAGAAGGATTTTTGAGTTTCTATCACGCCACTCCCACTATAGCGGATGGCATGTCGTTATAACGACTCCCCATATAGTAGAAAAATTTGTGCTATAACAAAAGTCAATGCCGATCAATCCTTCTATAGTGGGAGGTGTCTCTATAGCGATGCCGCTATAACATGATCATGCCGTTATAGCTAGGTAAATTGCTGTAAACACAAAATTTCCCCAAAAATGGTTTATTATTTTAAACTCATTTTTGGGGAAGGGCTTAAGCCGATTTTGGTGAATTTCATCAATTTTCCATCAAGTTTCATCATAAAGGTAAGTATTTCATCCCCATTAACTAGTTTTTAAGTTAATTAACCTTTGAATTACTAGTTTATGGGTATTGTGGAGGGTTTAAGCTTGACTTAACAGATTTTCTAATGTAAGAGGGTAAAATTGGTGTAAAACCTTTGGATTTAGTTATTAATCATTAATTTACTCTTGTATGTTAATAATTCTCTGATGTAACCATGAAATTGGTGGGTTTAAGGTAAGTTATGATAGAAAATCCCTAGAACTGGGTGAATGATCATGAATTTGGCCATGAGGGTTAGGGATTAGGTTATAATCCCTGACGTGGTAGGTATTTTGGTTGATTATTTGTTGTGTTCATATTTTTAGACCACGACCAAGTGGAAACTGCACGAAAAGGCAAGGGTCAAACTAAATTGAGTAGTGGAAGCTTTGATTAAGGTAGGTAATAGTTTTAATGTAGTTGAAACCCAATGTGTGCTATCTGTGCATGAAAACTAATTTGTAGTATTGCTTGTACAATGCATGTTCAAGGAAAATGAATGACTGTTTGTTATCCTAAATGTTAATTGTATGCAATGAACCTATATGAAGCTTTTCGAATTTTATAAGTGTGGTTCGTTATCATTGTGGTTGTGATTATTGTGATATCTGTCATTATTATGGGATATACCGGTATTTAAACATCTCCACAAAATTGGTGGTATAAGGTTGGCAGGCTCTTGATGTCTGGGATTGGGTACATGGAAAAAGACTTGTCCCCTGCAGGTCATGACTAGTAGGCATACACATAAGACCTTTAGCACGTGTGTATAAGGTACAGGTAAGTGCGACGGTTCCTTGAGTGAATCAGGGAGGTGGTTTTTGGCATGATTCGAAATACATGATATTGCTATTGTTATTGTTATCAGGGATCCTTAAGTGGTTTGAGTTGCTTGCAAGTTGAGACATGGCTCTATGTTGTTTATTACTTGCATAAATGGGAAATGTTCTTTATGATAGTTGTGTCAAGGTTGTTGACTTGGAGTTTTGTCGTTGGACTTGATTTGACTTGACTGGTTTTCCTTGTTGACTCAATCAGACTAAAACTTCATGTTGTAATTGTTTAAAAAGTTAAGTATTATGAACTTGAAAGATAGTTGCATGGTAGGGTTCATGGTTGTCATGTTGTACTATATTTTGGTTATGTATCCATATTTCTCGTTTTGGGTTGGCCAATGACCCTACCGGCACACCGTTGTTTCTTGTGTACTGATACTACATGTGCGCTTCTTTTGTTGAGTGTAGATTATATTCAAGCGACCCTTTTGAGAGCTCAGTTGTGAAACATATAGTATTTGAACTTAAGGGTGAGATGCATCTTTTGGGCTACCATAGGTTATTCTATAGTTTTTTGGTCCAGTTGTTCCGAACTTGACATTACTTTGGTTTTTAGGGTTGCATCCCCCTTTTTTTGACGTTATCTAGAGTTTTGGTATGATGACTTTAAGTTCCTAGGAAATTATTTTCCGCATTATTTCGTTATGTTATTTGATATTGTTCTTATTCAATGAAGTTGAGTTTAGTTGCTTATTTTTAAGGCTGTGTTGTTGTCTTATGATGTTGGTTAGTTCTCTCACCGGGGATTTTAGTGTGGGTTCCACTTACGGTGAGTTTAGGTTGTGAAAAAGTTGGTATCATATCCCTTGGTTTGTTGATCTCGTCGTACCAAAATGGGTCGAGTAGATTCTTGCAGAACGGTACGGAGATGTCTGTTATTTTCTTTAAGAGGCTATAGGACCTTAGGAAACAATCATTTCTTTATTCTTTTGTGATATAATTTGATTCCAATTGGTATCTGGCGATTTACATTAGTATCTGACCCTCTTTATTTTTTTAATCGTAGATGGTGAACACAAGGTAGAAATAGAGCGAGAGCAGCAACCCCAACGCCAGAAGCTCCAGTTGTAAAACTAGTTGTGTAGGGATGGGAATGAGGATGAGATAGGGGAAGGAGAAGGGGAAGGTGGAGAGCAATACCCACCAGGGGTGGAGCTTAGGCAGCAGTTGGCCAGGCCTGTCAGAGGTCAGTATAACCTCCTCCACCCCAGGATCATTTTGTGGAGGCTGCGGCTATGGTGTAGCCCTTCCTCCGTTATCTTCTAAGGTTGTTCAGCAGGTTTTGACTTTTCTGAGCAGTTTATCTAGTACTGGAGCTACCTCGTTGTGTCAATTTTTTAGGTTCTGGATGCTAATCCCACCACCACTTTAGCTCCCAGAGTGGATGAAGCTGTAGGTTCTGATGTATTTTCCTATCCCGTATTAGGCCCCTTCATGATCGAGACTGAGAATGGGTTGTTGACCATGTTCTTAAAAGTGAAGCCCCCTTCATTTCATAGTAAAGAAACCGAGGATGCATTTGACTTTATCATTGATTGCTTTGAGAGGCTTCACAAGTTGGGGATTGTGCAACTTCATGTTTTTGAGTTTGTGAATTTCCAATTGCAAGGAAATTCCAAGAAGTGGTGTAGAGTCTATATCGAGTGTCGGTCACCAGTTTTTCCTCCATTGACTTAGGCCCAGTTTTATACCCTATTTCTGGAGAAGTATGTGCCTTATACCCTTTGTGATAGTAAGAGAGATGAGTTCTTGTCCCTTGAATAGGGTAGTATGTCAGTTGTAGCCTATGAGGCCAAGTTCCATGCTATGTCTTGCTATGCTACCCAACTGCTTAGCACTGAGGAGGAGAGGATCCGATTATATATTAATGGTTTGAACAATGATCTTTAGGTTTTGTCTGTTCACATGACTTCTGCAGGGAAGAGATTCAATAATGTGTCTGATTATTTGAAAAAACTTGAGGGAGTTCAGTAGGCTGGTCAGTCTAAGGCATTAGCTAAGAAGTCCCAAAAAGTGGGCAACTTCAGTGGTTCATATTTTAGGGGTCACAACAAACAGTTTCATTTGGCTCGCCCCATTCAGTCAGCTTTGCTGACCTCCATAGGTGGTCTTCTAGGGGCTATTTAGCAGCCTCTAGTTGCTAAGGGCCAAAGTGCCTCTTATTTTTTTGTTCTTAAGCGTGGTTTATATTATTATGGTACTACAGGACCCTTCAAAAGGGAATGTCCTTTGAGGTAGGTAGGTAATCAGGCACAAAAGCAGACCAAGGCTGTGGTTCCAGTAGGTAGAGGTGTAGATGGTAACAGCAAGGGTCGTCCACAGGGTGGACGGGGTAATAGTCAAGGAGGTCATGATGGAAACAAAGGTAATGGTAATGTAGGGAAGGGTGGAGTGCAGCTAGCTAGAGAGTTGCCCAGCTTGATGATAGATCTCACTGCTACGCCTTCCCAGGAAAGACTGAGGCTGAGGCATCTGACACAGTTATTACAGGTACTATTCTTGTCTGTGATTGGATGGCTTCTTTCTTGTTTGTTTCGGGTTCCACTTACTTTTACGTATCTGTTAGATTTCTTTGGGTCTGGATTTGGTTTGTGATGTACATAAATCTCCTGTGTTTGTTTCTACTCTAATTGGAGAATTTATGGTGGTGACCCATGTTTATCGTGCATGTTCTGTGTTGTTTATTGGTTTTGAGACTTGGGTAAACTTAATCATTTTGGACATGCTTGATTTTGACATCATTTTGGGTATGACTTGGTTATCTCCATATCATGCTGTTTTGAACTGTAATGCTAAGACAGTGACTCTAGAAATGTCGGGTATGGGTATACTTGAGTGGGAAGAAGTGTATAAGTCTAAGTCGGTGAAAATCATTTCTTCTGTCAAAGCTATAAATCTAGTGTGGAAGGGGTGTTTAGGCTTCCTGGCTCATTTTTGCGATCATAGTGCGGAGTTACCTTTTATTGAGTCTATTCCTGTGGTTTCTGAGTTTCAGGAGGTTATTCCTTTGAATTTGCTTGGTATGCCTCCGAGCAAAGATGTTAATTTTTGTATTGATTTGGAGCAGTGCACTTGCCCAATTTCTATTCCTCCATATCACATGGATTCGGTAGAGTTAATGGAACTTAAAACTCAGTTACACAAATACTTTGATAAGGGATTTATCCATCAGTGCTTCACCTTGGGGTGCTACAATGTTATTCGTTAAAAGAAAGATGGTAGCATGAGGATATGCATCGATTACAAGTCGTTAAACAAAGTTACCATTAGGAATAAGTATCCCTTGCCTCATATTGATGATCTCTTTGACTAGTTACAGGGTGCTTCAGTATTCTCCAAAATTGACTTGAGGTCGGGTTACCATCAGCTAAAAATTCAGCCTGAGGATATGCCCAAGATAGCCTTTAGGACTCGATATGGGCACTATGAGTTCCTAGTCATGTTTTTTGGGTTTACCAATGCATCGGCGACCTTCATGAGCTTAATGAATGGTATATTCAAGTCTTTCTTGGATTCTTTTGTGATAGTTTTTATTGATGATATTTTGGTTTATTCTAAGAGCAAGGAGAAGCATGCAGGTCATCTTTGCATTGTCTAGGGAATTTTAAAGGAGAAGTTGTCGTATGCAAAGTTCTCAAAATATGAGTGCTGGTTGTCTTCAGTTGCCTTCTTGGGGTATGTGGTCTCAAAAATAAGGGTGATGGTAGATCCCTAAAAAAATGAGGCGGTTAAGAGTTGGTTCCGCCTAGATCTATGACAAAGGTTAGGAGCATCATGGGCCTTGCTAGTTATTATCGTAGATTTGTCAAGAATTTTGGTTATATTGCTACTCACTTGACAAGGTTAACTCAGAAGAAAGTGCCAATTGTGTGGTCGGATAAGTGTGAGGAGAGCTTCCAAAAGCTCAAGACAATTTTGACTACGACTCTTATTTTTTCATTACTGATTAAAGGTAAAGATTTTGTTGTATTTTGTGATGCTTAACTCTTGGTTTTGGGTGTTGTGTTGACACAGGACAGGAATGTCATTACTTATGCTTCGAGGTAGTTGAAGCCTTATGAGAATAATTACCCAACTCATAAGTTGGAGTTGGCAGCGGTGGTGTACGCACTTAAGATTTGGATATACTATCTTTATGGTGTCAAGTGTGAGGTGTTCACAGATCATCGTAGCCAACAACTTGTGTTCATGCAAAGGGATTTGAACTTGATATAGAGGATATAGATGGAGTTTCTGAAAGACTACGATGTGACCATCCAGTATCATTAAGGCAAGGCTAATGTAGTGGCAGACGCATTGAGCAGGAAAGAGGTAAGTATGGGTAGTTTGGCCTGTTTGAGGGTATCAAGACGACCCTTTGCTAGAGAGTTTCAAGCCCTAGCATCTCAGTTCTTGTTGTTTAGAATTTTAGGGAGAGGTGGGGTGTTGGCTTGTATTGAGGTAAAGTCAACCTTTCTTGATGAAATTACGGCCAAACAGTTTGAGGATGTAGAATTAAACAAACTTTGGAACAAGGCAACATCTAGAGAGGCTTCAAACACCACACTTGACAGTGTGGAGTGTTATGGTTTAGAGGGCGGATATACATTCCTCGGGTTAGTGATTTATTTTAAAATATGCTTGCTAAAGCTCATGGTTCTTGGAATGTAATTACTTATGCTTTGAGGTAGTTGAAGGCCTATGGGATTACTCCCAAGGTTACCCATGCTCGAGTGTAAGTGGGTGCAAACAACTATGGATTTCCTGGTAGGTCTTCCAAAGATCTTTGGAAAGCATGACTCGATTTGGGTCATAGTAGATAGGCCGATTAAAGAAGCCCATTTCATTCTGGTTAGAGTGGATTTCATCTTAATGTAGCTGGCTAAGATCTATGTTAGGGAGATAGTGAGGCTGCATGGGGTGCCCCTTTCCATTATTTCAGACAGAGGTATGCAATTCACTTCTAAATTTTGGGATAGGTTGCATGAAGAATTGGATACCCAACTCAATTTTAGCACAACTTTTCGTCCTTAGACTGATGGAAGTCGAAGAGTACAATTTAGATGCTTGAGGACATGTTGAGAGCATGTGTGATTGGCTTCGGTGGCTATTGGGACTAGTTCTTGTCGTTGTGTGATTTTTCTTACAACAACAACTTTCACTCTTACATTGACTTGGCCCTATTCGAGGCACTCTATGGAAGGAGGTGTAGGTCACCCATAGGATGGATTGAGACTTGTTATATGAAACCTTTGGGCACTGAATTGGTGAAGGAAGCTTAGGAAAAGGTGAGGTTCATCCAAACCAAGTTGTTAGCACCCCAAAGTAGGCAAAAAGAGTATGCAAACTGTAAAATCAGGGACATGTCATTCAAGGTTGGTGAACAAGTTTATCTAAAGGTGTCTTCTATGAAGAGAGTTTTGACGTTTGGAAAGAAGGACAAGCTTAGCCCTTGGTATATTAGTCTGTTCGAAGTTATTGATGATGTGGGTCTGATTGCGCACAGGTTAGGATTTCTTCCAATCTTGTTGAGGGCCCATCTGGTTTTCCTTGTATCAATGATAAATAGATATCATAAGGTTGGAGACTACATTATCAAATGGGATTCAATTTTGTTAGATAAGGATCTTACTTATGACGAGAAGCCTATTGCTATTCTTTATCGGGACATCCAAAAGTTGAGGAAAAAGGAAATTTGGTCTATAAAGGTTCAATGGAAGCATCATCTGGTTAAAAAAGCCACTTTAGAAATCGAGAAGGACATACGGGACAAGTACCCTCACTTGTTTGAGGATACATGTATTCTTTCTCTTCTTGACTTGGCTCATTTTTCTTATTCGAACTTTTGGGGACGAACAATGGGTAAATTGGTATATTTATAACAACCCTTCTCCATTATTACGGGTAAGTCAAGCATGCAAAATTTTGGGTAAAGTTTTCCCCCAAAATGAAAGTTAAAAATTTTAGGCTAGGCTAGTTTCAAATAAAATCGGAGTGAGGTATGGTCTAGGAAAATTCGCGAATGGATTGGTTAAATATAATTCATTTTAGCTTAATTTTATATTGTCTAACTCGATAAGGAACCTGTAGGATTTTTCGAAAGTGAATTCGGGTGAGTAGAACTCCTGATATCGAACTTGATGTTAAAGGGTTAGTCCGGGATGTGTTGTGAAAACGGAAAAACTAGAAGGATTTTTGAGTTTCTTCTTTGTCACTCTCGCTATAGCAGAAAAATTCCTGCTATAACAAAAGTTAATGCCTGTCAATCCTGCTATAGCAGGATCAGGACTCTATAGTAGGGTAAATCGCTATAAATGCTGAAATTTCTCCAAAAATGGTTTATTATTCTAAACTCATTTTTGGGGAAGGGCTTAGGGGATTTGAGAGATTTTCATCAGTTTTCCATCGATTATCATCGTAAAGGTAAGTATTTCATCCCCATTAGCTATTTTTTGGTTAATTAACCTTAGAAATACTAGTTTACGAGTATTGTGGAGGATTTAAGCTTGACTTAGTGGATTTTCTAGCGTAAGAAGGTAAAATTGATGTAAAATCTTTGGGTTTTAGTTATTAATCACTAATTTACTCTTGCATGTTAATATTTCCATGATGTAAATATGAAATTGGTGGGTTTATAGTGATTTATGATAGAAAAGTCCCAGAACGGGAGGAATGGTCATGAATTTGGCATTGAGGGTTAGGGTTCAAGTTGTAATCCTTGGCATGGTAGGTTATTTGGTTTAATATTTGTTGTGATCATGTTTTTAGACCACTACCAAGTGAAAATTGCACGGAAAGGGGAGGTTCAAGCTTAATTAAGTGGTGTAAGCTTTGATTGAGGTAGGGATGGTTTTAATGTACTTGAAAACCAATATGTGTTATATGTGCATGATAACCAATTTGTAGTATTACTTGTACAATGCATGTTCAAGGAAAATGAATGACTGTTTGATAGCCGAAATTTTAATCGCATGCAATGAACCTATATGAAGCTTGTTGGAATTTTACAAGTGTCATTTTTTATCATTGTGGTTGTGATTATTATGATATCAGTCATTGCTGTGGGATGTACAGACATTTAGACATATCTATAGGATTGGTGATATAACCTTTGTAGGCACTTAATGTCTGGGATTGGGTACATAGTCAATGACTTGTCCTCTGCAGGTTATGACTAGTGGGCGCGCACATAATTCCCTCAGCATGTGTATACAAGGTACAGGTGAGTGTGATGGTTCATTGAGTGAACCGGGGATTATGTGTTCTTGATTTATTGATTCCTTGAGTGAACCGAGTTTGTATGCTTAATTGCTAAGTTGGTTTCTTACGTGAACCAGAATGCATGATATTGCTATTGTTGTTGTTATCAAGGATCCTTGAGTGGTCCGGTTTCTTGCAAGTTGAGACATGACTCTATGTTGTTTATTAATTACATAAATGGGAAATGTTCTTTGTGATAGTTGTGTCAAGGTTGTTGGCTAGGAGTCTTGTTGACGGACTTGATTTGACCTGACTAGTTATCCTTGTTGACTCTATTTGACTAAAACTTCATGTTGTACTTGTTTACAAAGTTAAGTATTATGAACTTGAAATATAGTTGCATGATAGGATTTATAGTTCTCTTCTTGTACTATATTTTGGTTATGTGTCCATATTTCTTATTTTGGATTGGCCGATGACCCTACCGATACACCGTTGTTTCTTGTGTGTTGATACTACATGTGCTTTTCTTTTGTTGAGTGCATAGCATATTCCATCGACTATTTTTGGACCTCAGTTGCGAGACAGACAGTATTCGAACTTAAGGGTGAGCTGCATCTTTCGGGCTACCATAGGTTCTTCTATAGTATTCTAATCCAGTTGATCTGAACTTGATATTACTTTTGTTTTTGGGCTTGCATCCCCTTTCTTTTGACATTATTTAAAGTTTTGGTACAATGGCTTTCATTTCCTGGGGGATTATTTTCCGCATTATTTTGTTATGTTATTGGATATTATTCTTATTCAATGAAATTGGGTTTAGTTGCCAATTTTTGAGGCTAAGTGTTGTTGACTTATGGTTTTGGTTGGTTCTTCCACCGGGGTTTTTAGTGTGGGTTCCACTCAGGGCAGGTTTAGGTCGTGACAAAAATACATCATATAATAAACAATATTCTATCATGCTAATACAACACGAATGGAAATAATCAGACGAAACATCAATCACATAAAAGAATGCAATACATTGCAATATGATGGTATGGCATGTATGAAATGATCAGATGTTTCACCTTGTATATACCTTTCAAGCTTTAAGCTACTAGGAGAGGACCTATATGGGGTTCACAACCCATATACTATCACAATTTCATCAATCTTGGCTAAGGCATTTTATAAAGTGTCTCATTTTCTTTCAAAATAAGTGTTTCTTAGTAGTACCAGTTCCATGAGTAGGAATGAATGCATGAGTATTCATGCTAATAACCAGCTTAACTCAACAATGGTATAAATGAGTTCAAATCACCTCAAACCTCAATAATCATGATACAAGTCCCTTATGGCATCACAAAAAGTAAAGAAATCATGTAGACACCTATAATAGGATCAACACAAGGTCCCACTCGTGCATCATGATGATAATAAGCTCTCAAATCTATAATATTGTCAACACAAGCCCTACTCGAGCATCACAATAATGATAATCAATATAAATAATGTAATTATAAAGAATTTACCCAAACCATAGCTTGTGTTACACGATAAGTTTCCACATTTCCCAACCATGACACCATTAGACTCAAATACTAAAAAGGGGACTATACTAGTTAACAAACATGTCCTAAAGTTCACCTTCATTCACTTTACCTAATAACCAAGCCAAGATTTCTCTTTTAACTACTTAATTATACTATAGTCTATTTATATCCTAAGTGATTACTAAACCCCAATCATTCCATCAAATAAGTATAAACATATCTATACCCTATGTGACTACTAAACCCCAACCACTCCATCAAATTACTACATATATATATATATATATATATACACCCCCCCCCCCCTAAGTGATTACTAAATCCCAATCCTTCCATCAAAATCCACTAAACATGAATCGACCTCTTAGGTAGATACTCAATCTCAATTATTCAAAATCAATAAGTCATTTATCCATGAATTACCATAAACATATCAATGAGTAGAAAGAACAGTCAATATGTCCATTTTTTTACTTCAACCCATCAATCGACTCTGGTACCCACAGAGATGATCACCATCTGATCTAAGAGAGACCCCCAAACCCTTAGTGATTCAAAAACTCAAGCAATAAGCATATAACACATAAACACCTCAAAAAGAGTTAAGGTAGATCTCAACTTGCCTTAAAAAGATTCACAAAGTCAAAACACAGCCCCCGAAGGACCAGCTAGAAGTCTACTCTTTTAAATCACCATCAAAAGCATCCAATCTAATCAAATATGAACTCTACATGTAAATACAAGGCTAACGGTACCCATATTGACATACTTTGGTTCGATGTTCAAAATACCCCAAAAATCAACTCTAAAAATAAAAAGTTAAATCTGAAATTTAATAAAGAATCAAGTCACCCATAGTTTAAGGGTTCTAAATTTGAAATCCTAACAAAAATTGAGTTGAAATTGGATTAGAAATCATCAAAATATGAATATTTAACTTTACTGGTAAAATCTCAAATCTGCATTATCAAACAACGATTTAAAATTAGATTTTGGAAAACTATTGTCAAATTAGTTTACCCATATTCAAAGACCTTAAATCCCAAAAATCAATAAAAACCCATCCCAAATCAACCTTCAAATCAAGAACTTTTGATTTCATAACTTTGGGGTTCCACATATCAACTTTATCCATGAAAATCATGTAAAATGAAGTGGGTAATCTTGAAAAATGAGTAAAATTAACGTACAAAAATGCTTACCCAACGTTTGTACGAGAAAAACATATCAAAATCACCTCAATCGAAGTTTCCTAACTTCCAAAATGTAAAAAATATGAATCCTCGAAGTTGCCTTTAAATAAAATCATTAGAACCTTTAGTGGCGAGCCTTTGCGGTCGCGGTTGTGAAAGATTTTTGTGGCAACTCTTCGTGTTCATGACTAAAGATCGCGATTTGTTGCACTAGCAACAACTATCTGCGCTGAAATGGGCATATCTTCCTCATACAGACTCGAAATTCATTTATTATTTTTGCAATGGTTCCCGAATTTTGATACGGATCTAATGGTATCATACACATGCCCAAAAGAGCTCATTAACTGCAGGTGATACTATTAAAACTCAACGATGTGAAACTCCTAATTCCGAACTAGTACCCAAAACTCATCTGAGACTTCCCGATCATAACCCAACTATGCTACTAGGCTAAATTTGACTTTCAGACTCAATATAACCATCAAATTTATCTAAAGAGATAGTTATCAACCAATTTCACCCAAAAACTACTTCAGGCAACTAAAACTCGTATTTCGACCTAATACTAAAAAATCACAAAAAGGGTCTCGGATCCCAAACCAACTATGCTACTAACCTAAAATGAATGTTTCAGATTTAATGAAACTGATAGAATTACCATCCGACGCTCAGATCACAGAGTGTTGACCAAAGTCAATTATATCACTTTAAAGGCTACTCAAAACTACAAATTCATATAAATCACTCCCAAACATTTGTGGACCGTGCAAGCCATTCCAACAACTCATAGTTAATATAAAGCAACAATGGAAAAGGGAAAATGGTCAAAACACAGAAACCTCTATAAATCACAATGAGGGTTGTTTTATTATCCGCCACTAAGACTCACTTTTTTCCTCGAAGTAAAGGTAAGGAAAGCAATAAAAAAGACAAGGAACTAAAAATAGCCCCGCACATCTCATGAAAATACTCTCAAGCAGAGTTATATCTATAGTACCACTGGTTCACTATAGTTTCCAAAAATTCCTCACATTATGACCCTTAAGGCTCCCAATCTAGCATTTGAAGCTAAATTTTTCAATGAAGCCGAGTTTCTTTATTTTTGAACTTTCTATATACGCAAAAACTGAGTTGATCGCAATAGAAGTTTTGAACATACCCGATTTACCTAAATCTGTCAAATTCATCATGAGTCACTGACTATACCACAAAACCAATGGCATCCATGGACCAACAAAATACCAAAGAATCCATGGAACCATATTGTAACTCTCCATAATATTGAATCATGCCTCCCTCTATCCCAAATGAACTTTCAACTAAGCCCACTTTACTCATTTTTTTACTGAATCACACATATTCAAGGCTGATACCATAAATGTTGAACTAGATAGTCCTGTATCCTCAAGCTAAAACAATAAAGTCAGAACTCGATATTAATTCCACACAAATTCTCAAATGTCATACCTTTATCACCATTCGAATTGTCATATTCTCATGTTCAACCTTTGGAGAAAATCGCGAATAACCACAAAACGTCCCATACCACAGTAGGTACCCTTTATATGTCACAAAACTCTTGCATAACCTATCACAATAATCTATGTAGTTATCATCACATATGTCGTATCAATCTACCTGAAGTCCTCAATAACTTAGTAGAATGGAAAGCCCTTTCAATCTTACACATGTAAGCAACTCGTTATATCATGAACAATTCAATCCATAGTAGAAGTGCAAGATTACCACATGTCACTGAATATTTCTCCGAATCAAAACTAAATCTTAGGAAAGCCACCACCATTCAATCCAGAGTAGAAGTGCAAGATTACCACATGTCACTGAATATTGCTCCGAATCAAAATTAAATCTTAGGAAAGCCACCACCAATCTCTTCAAAAGTCACTATCTAACCATGTTATCAAGAATTTATATTTCCAATTCGCACCCATAACACAATTTTTAATACCTCAAAATTTCCTACATTCAAATTCCTTATCTTTTTCTTAACTCATTCCCTATTTTTTGTATTCTTTAACAGAAAAACCATGAACTAATGCCGCATACTCAAAATCAAAATTTTTGAGTAAAATACTTCATTAATCCATTTAACATCCAAAGCAATAAATTCCACAATCCATGTGCTTTCTCATGCACAAATCCTTCAAAGTCCTCTAACCGATATGCGCAAACATTCTTATCATTCCAATCTATACAATATCATAGTCCACCTCCACCAAGTAGCCTTACCACAAAAATCCATAATTCTAACCTCAACCCATGTAGACAAACAAACCATTCAAAATATGAAGTTGAGCCATCATAATTTTAACCAGACCCAAGTAACCAAGGTACTCCGAATGCAAGTCCTTATAATTGAAGATGAACCCATAACCTTCCAAATCAAAAACAAATACCCTTATAAGTTGAATTTCTTCAAGTATACCCAGGGAGTGTCTCAAAACACCATAAGTATTTCCACACAAGCAAAGCTAACCACAAAGGTAGTATCAAATCAAAGGGCCCGAACGCCTGAATATCTTCCCATGTCTAACTAGAATCCTTTAATTACAATCTTCCCGAGTTAGTCATATCACCAGTCTGATCCATCATAAGATCTTCTTGGTAAATTGGATTAGTAAACCTAGTCTTTTTACATGTCTTATCTTATCATCAATGTGCTAACCCAAACCTCAGATTTTCCAATACAATCTCATAAGGCATATAATCCATACATGCATATTCCTAATGACACTTTAAGATAACTTTGTACAAGTGTACTTTCTATAAGCTTCCTCTATTCACATCTCACCATTCCAATAATTAAATTATTTCCTTGGTCCCAACTGACACCACAATGCTCTAGTAAACCTCTGAAATACATCCTACAATTTGAGCATACTGATGTTGCCCAAATTACACCTAACAAATGTATAAAGCGGTCGCTGAATCAAATGTAGAACCCAACTAGGTTGGGGTAGATCCCATAGGGAATAGGACAAAATTAGGTCAAGTACTTGTCCGAGTAATTGGCAAGTAAGTAAAAAGGGGGTTTTTGTAAGTAAATAATAACAGTAACGACTGCTGATTTTAGATTTGTAATCAATATGAGAAATACACTAGGACTGTGATCCCCAATGATTTCTTAACTCCACCGGTTACTTGTGCTAGCAAACTGTCCCGATGTGTTGCATATAAAATCTAATAAGATAGGTTTATCTAAACGTCTCTAGATCTTGGTTAGATGAATTTCACTCTTCTTCTCTCGGTCTTTGAGTGTCTCACTACTAACCCTTGTCCTGGATCTCAGATAACTATCCCAGTTACGACTCAAGTTATTAGATGAAGGTTGATAGCTTCAAATCTCTGTTGTTATTCCCTTTTTCTAATCTCTACCTCTCTCTCGAGCAAGTTTAGAAAACAGGTGAGTTTCTAACATTTGCAACCATTACAAGATCAATTATAATAAAGGAAATAACAATACATGCAGTCACACCGGTTCAGAATTGCTTTGCAGTTAACCCGTTTTGTTAATTCCTCATGGTTCACACAACCATAGTTATGGGGTTTAGATACTCATGATTGAAAGAATACAAGAAGAATTCAATGATGAAAACATAATTGTAAACTCACAATAAGAAGAAAACTTTGAAATCTCAATATGAATGAAAACCCTAGATTCGATGTTCCAAGATTACAAAATCAGTAATGTGTTTATGAACTCAAACTAATGAAAATATAATCCAAGATAATGTAATTGACTAACTCTAAACATAGGAGAACATAGAGGTATTTATAGATACAAGGTGTATCCTATCCTAAACCAAGTAGGAGAAAAAAATCAGCAACTTTCCACGGTTCTGTGACTTGGTAACGTGGAACCAACCCACATCATGTGGGTCTATCTTATCGAAATCAGGACACTTTACACCCTTCAAGAGTTAACCCATGGTACCAACCTACATGATGTAGGTAAACTCATGGGACATGAGTCCCTGCCGTGGGTCACTCCCCCGATTTTGACTTGGCTCTTACATCTTCAAATGCTCTATTCTAGTGCATGCTTCTTCTGTTCTTCTCCATTTTGCCTCCATAACCTTTTTCACTACAAGATAGGACAGAAAATACATTATACCATCCAAATATACCCAAGTTATTACATATTTTCCTTCTTTTAAGCATCGAAAGTGCCATGAAACTATGGTACATCAACACCCTCAACTTAGAACGTTTGCATGTTCTCAGGCAAACAATACAAAATAAACATATTTGATGCTTAACTAAGAGAAACCTAAGAGTTCTACGACAGTCGACTCATTGCTTTTGGCACCAAAACTTTTTCGACCTCTCCTATTTACAAATCAAAACCACGGTGTGTATACATGCAACATAATATCATGACACAGAAAGGATCAAATAATGGCATCAACTTATGATCAAACAACTAAGCATATATGCAAATGACATTATCTGAACAAATAACAGTTAACAATGCAAAATATGTACTCTCACAACAAAGAAGTCCCATACACTCACAGTACACTAATGAATATCAAAGTAGGGACTGGTTTAAAACACTCTCTCTCACAATGAAGTTCAAACAGTGTGCGTGAAATACTATAGGCTTGCCTTTATTTTCTATGCCTTATTTTTCGGACAATTGGACTAGGATCACTATAGGACTTTTATCGGCTTGTAATGTAGGCTTGGGGACTGGTGGTGGTACATATGGATATGGTGACTTAACTCTCCTTGACACTACACTGGTTTTGGCTCCACTTTCCAACCATTCTCATTTTATTTTCCCTTATTCTTCTTCATTTATTTTCAGATTTTTGGGTGTTGTTTTCTTCATACTTTCAAAACACAATATATTTTTTTTCTTTTTTTTTTTTTTTTTTTTTTTTGCAATTTCTATTTATTTTACTCATTTTTTTCTTTTTTTCTTCGTACCCAAATTTGTTCTCTTTTTCTTTTACTAACCCCTTCTTCATACCCAAGTCAAACTACGCAACCCTATAATAGCAACTCTCAACTTAGGCAATTAGCCTGAGTTGAGGTACACAATGTCCAAGGAGGGTCCAAGGCCAAGACAAGTTCATTGTAAGTCAAAATGGAAAGGTGAATAGGCTAATGAAAGAAATAGGTCAATTAAAGCTCAAAATTGGGATCAAAGGATATTTATTTCATTTGGTCGGTCATTTAGGCTAAAAGTGGGGTTATTCAAGAATGGTCTATGATCCTTTACTAACCACTATCCAATAACCTAGGCAAGACTAACCGGAAAAGTTCTGGATCGCGCACACAAAGTGAACTCGTTAATGACCTCACACATACATATCGCAGGGTTACAATATCGACTACTACCTATCCAGTTCATGCATTGCTAAGATACAGTCATTCTGCCTATAATATTAATGCCATAACAATATCCAACAACTTTCACAAACTAACATACTACACACATAGTTCAAAATAAAATTTTCAGGATGGGTGTCCTTTAAACAATCAAAAAGCATCATTATCATTCAAAGTTCATTCAAAATTGGACTACACTAAGGTTCCACTATTTTATCCTAATTAAACATGAATGTAACACCCCGTAACTTCCCAACCCTACTTGACAACGTTGAAAAATTTATACTTGAGTGTCGAGAGCCACACGAATGTATTTCGTAATGTTATTGACAAGAAAATTGAAATTTGGCCTTGCACATGTGATTAACCTTGCGTCGTAGGTGCTTTGTGATTTTCATGGAGCGGTTGTGGGGTTCAAAACGAGGCTAAGAGGACCTCTAAACAAAGTATGTTAAGGTTAATAAGTGAGTTAAAGAATAGGACTTGAAGTATCTAACCGAACCCGCGAAGAAAAGTTGAAAACAAAAATTTTGGAAAAAAAATAAGGAGGGGCGCGCCCAGGGGCGTGCCATGCCACTATGGGCTGAAATTTTCAGTCCAGAGGCAGTAAAGGGGCACGCCAGGCAGCGTGCCACGCCGCCCCTGCGCACCTTTCAAAAGTTGAAAATTTTGTTTAAGTCCCAAGGGTTCCCGGGGACGTATTGAGCCGATTTTTGACACGATTATTCTACAACCATGAGAATATACATGAAATGAGTGAAATATTATATTTGTATGATAAAATTACTCGAGAACGAATTTGGGGTCAAAATGACGATTTTGCCCTTTTGGTCAAAATGGGCCATACGTGGCTAGAATCGCTTGTTTTTGGGATTGAGGCTACAAATATGAATAGAATGAGTAGGAATATTGTCATAACATGAATGAAAGGCATGAAACATGAGTAATTATGGATATGTGTTATTGGGCCCAAAGTTAGACCTAAAATGAGCTAAACATACATGGCCCAAAATGGGTCAAAAAGACCCATTCTTGCAAAGACTTCTAGAACACCACATGGCATGCCATAGAGTGGCTAAGGATGGATTACAAGGCCTATATAAAGGACCAAAAATCTTATTTTTGGTCATTTGGTAGAAATCTCATGTTTTTTGGTATTTTGCAATTATTTTTCTCTCAAACCCTAGGCTTTCTCTTGGAGCAAGATCATCCTATTCCAAGCCTTGGTAAGTATTTATTCTCATGGATTACTATATTATATGAATGAAATAGTATGTATATCATGTTGGTTGTTCTTGGAAATAGTGGACATGGTATTTGGTGCTTTTGTATGAGATGTGTGATCCATAAAGTTCAAACTTGAACTATGACTTGTGCCTTTGATGAAAGAGAATGGTATGGATAAAATATGAACATGTATGGTGTTATTTTGTCACAAAACTTGTAATTTTTCTATAAGTGTAAATTATGGGATTTTGGCCGATATGTGTTATGAGATGTATTAAGGTCATTTGATGGATTATTTGTGATGTGGTATGGATAAGAAAGTGTAAAGGAGAAGTGTTATGATGAAATGTATTGATTTTCATGTGTTGGTAAATGTTGGGAGTATTGTGAGATTTTTGGAATAATAATGTCTTCCATGGTTTTGTCAAGGGGAAATGGTGTGTTTAAAGGCAAACATGTACCTCATTGATGTTATATACATTTGTGAAGTAGTTGGTGGTTAATGATATGTATTTGTGATGTAGAGTGAGACGTAAGGAAGGAGCGGAATTATTGTGCTCACATATTAGAGTGTGTGTTTACATTAGAAAAATAAGGTATGTAAGGTTACTCTGTCTGTATGTTTCTGCGGTAAATAGTTTTCACATTGACATTACGCATGTTCCATCCCGAAATGTGCTAAGGTATCCCATATTCGGTTATCCATGGTCATGGGCATATATTTCCTATTCCTTGATTATTGGTGAATCTCTTGTCCTATATTCATGGTTAATGTTCAAAAAACAATAAGGTTATGTTCCCATGTTCCAATAGAATAGTGATTATACTCATGTCCCTTGTTTATGGATTATGATCCAATGGTTTCAATAGTGTTATGTTTCTCATAATGGGATGTTTCTCACACTGTTTACTCATATATCTCTTACCCATTGGTTAATGATCCGAAGCTTCAAGGAAAGTTGTCATAACGTTGAAATCTCTAAAGGACCTAGTTCAAGAGAATAATAACATAAGAGAATCTATCCAATCTTGGATGGCATTTTCCAATTATGCCTTGTTCCAAAGTCCTTTAATATGATGATTATCCTTGTACCAATCGTTCATAAGTAGAAGTACCAATCTCATGACAAGTGAAGAGTGAGGTGAAGTGCTTGTGTTTTCAAGAGTATCACGATCCTCAATGTATCAATCTATCAAAAGAAATAACTTAAGTTAGGTTATGTATGTTTGTTGGTTGCAAGAATAAAGAAAGATAAGAGGGGGATGGACACTATTCCAAAGTTCCAACAATATTATGACTCCAAACTCCGATAATGTATGTTCCAAGTTCTAATAATGTTATGACTAGCTTTGTACCAATCTCATAAGTCTCATAAGAGAGGTGTGTGTCTCCTAAGTGGATGTGTGAATCTCTCATAAGTTGAAGTATCAATCTCACAAGAGTAATAAGAAAGGTGAGGTGCAAGTTAATTAATAATTCCTCATAAGTGAAGATGTCAATCTTATGTAAGGATGTGTGCATAGGGTTCCTTTATGTTTCATTAAGTATGGTTCACAATCAAAAGGGTATAAGTTAAGATGGAACGATCTCAATACTATACATATACATATATATATGATATCCCATCAAAGGTAAAGGCCCGGTACTATATATATCCCACCAAGATGGATGCCCGGTACTATACATATATATATGAAATCCCATCAAAGATGGATGCCCGGTACTATATATCCCACCAAGGTGGATGCCCGGTATTAAATCTATATACATTAAATCCCATCAATGGTGGATGCCCGGTACTATATATCCCACCAAGATGGAGGCCCGGTACTAAATATACTTATTTATCATATCCCATCAAGGTGGATGCCCGGTACTATATATCCCACCACGATGGAGGCCCGGTACTAAATATATATATATACATTATATCCCACCAAAAGTGGAGGCCTGGTCTTAATATAAGATGATGATCCGTAAGGTGTTATGAATCACTAACTAGTTGAGTGAATAATAATAAAGATAGTTGTGATAGAGATGAGAATATATCCCTTGCGTGTATATCTAAAAATAAAGGTTATGCTAATAATGAGATGATGCGACGGAATAACCGAGTAATGAAATAGTAGAGGTAATGAACATGGTTCCACATATTCAGGACTGAGGTATATCCATATTTATTACTCTCTTACGCTTAATTTCTTGGAAGTACTTATGTGCTATTCTAGTTTCATAAGGCCTTACATACTCAGTACTTTATTCGTACTGACCCCTTTTGGGGGACTTACCTTACTTGCTGCAGACACAGGTGTTAGTAGATCTCTACAGTAAGTGGCGAGATATCCGCAGATTGTTGGTGAGCTCCAGTTTCTTCGGGGCTTCCCAAGTCACATGTGTATAGTAGATTTTGGCATTTTTAAATATTGTATAGACATGGTCATGTAGCTATTAGAGGCTTTGTAGACATATGTGGGGTATCATGAGGTAAAAGATGTACGTTCATTTTGACGAAATGGCCCTAACGGCTAAGTTGCATATATATTACATATGTTGTCATGCCTTCTGCTATTGATATTTAATTACATGAAATAAGATGATCTTCATACGCGAACATACATATGAGAGTACATGGAGCATGAGCAAAGATTGGTTCTCTCGGGCCTTATCGGCTTCGGGGGCAAATCACGTCCCGATGGGAATTCGGGGCGTGACAATGAAACACATAAATAATATAAATAACAACCTAAACATGCCAGTTCTACTATGTTAGCACACACGGGGGAAAAGAAACACGGCAATAAACCCCCCCAAGTGGTGGTATACCCCAACCCCCAACTAAATAATGGTGCACTACCCTCAGTGCACAGCTATCAATATGATAAGTGTAAGCTAAAGAAGACATTCCTGAAGTGCCCTAGGCACCAGATATATGCCAGTACATAGTGGAATTATCAATGTGCTCTCTGGGCTCCACGCTAGGTACTGACGGTGGAGCGAGTGACTGACTAGAAGAAGCACCCTGGATTCGCTGCTCATGGTTAATCTTGATAGCATGGTACTCAGCCCGGGGGGACTTAGTATCCCTCTTCATATCACTCTCAAACTCATCGTCACTCTCACCTTGGCCCTCAGAATTCCATGGCCTCTTTCCCCTATTAGTAGCAGGCTCCTCACCAGCAAACAAATCTACCTCAAAAATAAGAGTTATGGGTACCAGTGTCGATATGGGTTAAATGATAGGAGTATGGATAACTTCTAAATCTATAACCTCTACCCTCAATGCTTCCACCTCTTATGTCAACCCCGTAAAATTTGGGATATGGGCCTCTCTCAATCGGTCACCCATCCGATGCTCAAAACTATCAATCCGCCCATATAGCTCATGTATAAACCTCTCCAAAGAAGTAGTCATGTGAGCCTCAACTCTTTCCTATGAAGCATCTATGACAGTATGAACCCATGGATTAAGTTAAGATACCAACTTAGCCATCTAGGCCTCTTTGTGAGCCTGTCGCTCAATAGCCTGCGTCTGTTTATCCACTAACTACTGCAAAAACTCTCGTGAGACTGCCACCATGCAAGACAGGGGTGGTGGTGCTGTAGTACCTGCTGCCCCCTCATCAATCATGTGGCCTGTGCCCTTAATAGGCAATCTTCTAGCCTCGGGCCCACTAACTGGTGCTGAAGTGCTAATTGATTTTTCTCGATCCTCCTGCTCTTCAAAAAGGGCGGTGCCTGATGAAGTACAGGGATGAGACCTTTTTTGGGAAATTGGGTTAGAACCCCGCTGCTGCAGCAACCCTATATAAGCTATACGGGTCACCTCAATGTCATTATCTACCGCAAGCATCGTGACCATACCAGTAATATTACACAGGCCCTGAATCAGACAGGGGAAAGGGATGCTGGTAAATTCTCTAAAGGCATGCTAATGAATCTCCTCAATAATGCAGCGAGTGACGTTGATGTCATATCTGGCCATGATGCTAACTACTAGAACAGCTCGGTTAAGTGTAAGAGAATTATCCACACCTGTGTGACCAAGACGGTTCTGTACAACTTACCACCAAAACTTGCCCGCAAAGTGAAGTGAGGACTTCTTAATATCCAGCTTCTCAGCTAACCATCTTGCATCTATGCCATCCTCAATAATATACTGCGCAACCCACCATAGTAGCTCTAAGCGTTGATTGACATACTTCATTTTGTTTCTATTTTACACCATCTCCATATGGTGATCAAACTCAGTAGTACTAGCTGGAAGCTCACGTTCGACACCAAACAAGAACCTGTGGATAGTCTGCTCAGATATGTCTACTCTGGTACCATGAACAAAAGTGTGAGTCAATGGTGGTTGGTCTCGATATCGGTGCTCATTTGGTGTGATCAATTCAATAGAAGTAGCATATGAAACATAAAACTCATAGACCAACTCTGGGCTATAGCTACCTGAAGGCTCCATCATCCACCCAAATCCATAGCGATCAAACAATGGCTTAATCTCTGGTAGTTCCTTCAACTCATCTATCCGATATCCGGGCTCCTCAGTGATACTTCTTTTACATGTACCCCGCTTAGTGGATCTGCATCCCTATCATAAATTGCCTTCATACACTGAACACACCATCTCCTGTTTTCCCTTCATGCTACAGCTGCGACCTACTGGACACCAGCTCCTGAAGCAGAAGCTATCCCAGCGGCCTCACCACTATCAACTGACACAGAATCATCCTTACCCTTATCATTCTCATCGGTCCTAGGTGCATCATCTACGTTTCCAGTATTGCCGGTCGTAGAAGCAGCCACCCCCTCATCAGACTGGGGGAAGAATCAGATGACTGAATAGAAGTCACCATTTTGGCAAGTGGCGGGGACTATGAAGTAGGCTAAGGTATGGCCTGGGCTACAGCCTGTGCCCTATTTCATTGCCTTGTGGTGTGACGCACAATAGCGGAATCATCCCTAGAGATTTCACAAACCTCTTTGGACCTACTTTTCTCCATCTCTGAGGCTTATCTCGCAGCTTTGTCTAAACTTTTGGGTTTTTAAGAAAGAACCCATATCTATGTGTTTGGGATTTCCTTTTGATGACATTGTTCAAATGGGTTGTGTCTTTTGCGAATTTTGGTTTGGTCGGGTATGGATTTTGGGTTAGGGTTTTGCAAATTAGGGGTAGGGGTATTTGAATTTTTTTGCAATTGGGGTAGTGGGAATTGTCGAATTTGAGTGTTTGGTACTTGGGAAATTTTGTGAATGTAGGTTTGGAAGTGTTAATTGGGATGAATTTTGGTAAATAGGTTGGGTATTTAGAGTAGAAAGATCGGGTTTAGGGTTTTGGGTAGGATAAAATCGGGTTTATAAAGGTTTGAGGAAATATAAGGGGTTAGGTTGGGTCAAAATTTGATTCTTATTGGGTTGTTCTGATTCCCATGGCACAGACACACGTCATGTAGGTTAACCTATGTCACGTGGGTCCCTAGACTAGATTGGATTCTACAATTTAAAAACTTTGTCTGAATTTCATAATACCAACCCATGTCACGTGGGTCCATGGCATGGGTTGGATTCTGTAACTTGAACATTTAGTCTGATTTCCATGGTACCAACCCACGTCACCTGGGTTGACCTACGTCACGTGGGTCACTGGCGTGGGTTGGATTCACAACTTAAAAATTTAGTCTGATTTCCACAAAACAGACCCACATTACGTGGTTTGATTTATGGGACGTGGGTCACCACCGTGATTTAAGTTTCACATATTTTAGTTAACATATTTTCAACTCGTCTATTCTGTAACATCATCTGTATCCACAAAGAACAAAACACAACTGGTATCAATCCTTGGGTTGCCTCCCAAACAACACTTGATTTAACATCGCGACAAGACTTAGCTAGGTTGGTTAATCAGACTTCACCAGCCCATGGGTTGCTTCCCATGAAGCACCTGATTTAACATTGCGGCATGACCCAACTCCCTTGACTACTCAGACTTCATCAAGACTACACTCCTCTCACATCCTTATGTCTTCCATGGTTCCCACATAGTGCTTTACACGCTGACCATTGACCTTGAAACAGACATCATTATCACCTTTTAGCTCAATTTCCCCATGCTGGAACACCCTAACTACAGTGAATGGTCCAGACTATTTGGACCTCAGTTTTTTAGGAAATAAGCAAAGTCGGGAGTAATAGGGCAATACCAAGTCTCCCAAGTGAAATTCTCTTCGCTCAATTTTTCGTTCATGATACAAATTCATCTTTACTTTATACAGTGCTGAACTTTCATAAGCCCAGAGATGAAATTCATCCATATCATTCATTTGCTCTAATCTTAATTTAGCTTCTTCACTCCATTCCAGATTTAACCTCTTCAATGCCCATAATGCCTTATGGTCAAGTTCGATAGGCAAACGACACAATTTCCCAAACACCAGCTGATATGAAGATGCACCAATTGGTGTTTTGAATGCAGTTCGATATGCCCATAATGCATCATCCAACTTTCTAGCCCAATCAGTCCTGTTGGCATTTACTGTCTTTGCCAAGATAGATTTAATCTCACGATTAGACACCTAAACCATCCTGCTTGTCGGAGGATGATAAGTTTTTGCCACCTTGTGCTTGACACAATATTTTTTAAGCAGGGCTTTGAACAATCGATTGCAGAAGTGGGATCCTCCATCACTAATAATAACTTGAGGTGTTCTGAATCTTTAGAATATGTTCTTTTTCAAAAATGCTGTGATAATCCTTCCTTTATTATTGGGAAGCGCAATTGCCTCCACCTACTTAGAAACATAGTCAACAGCTACCAAGATGTACTTTATCCAATGCAAACTCACAACCGGGCCCATAAAGTCAATACCCCATACATTGAACAATTCGAGCTCAAGGATAGTCGTCATTAGAAGTTTGTATCTATGCGAGATGTTCCCTTGCCTTTGCCATTGGTCATAATCCCAAGAATAGTTATGCGCATCTTTAAAATAATGGGTAAATACCCACATTATAAGATCTTATGAGTAGTCCACGCACCTCCATGATGACCCCCGACTAGAGATGAATGACATGCTTCTAAAATACTCATCATCTCAACCTTCAAAATTGTCACGCCTTGAATTCCAACGGGGCGGACTGGCACCTGAAGCCGTTAAGGCCCGAGAGAACCAAATCTTCATTCATATACACTCAAACGCATGTCACTCAATAAGCATCACAATCACATAGAGATATAAGATGCCAATAGCGAAAGTCATAGAAAAACATGTGATATATATAAAACTTGGCCGTTGGGGCCACCATGTCAAAAGCATACGTTCCTTACATTTCCTTTATTTTGTCCCACAACATATACAAAGACTCTAAAGATACATGGACATAACCAACCTAAAGTCGGGATAAGTACCCACTTTATACAGTATTTATAATACCAAAACAAATGTACATAGTAACTCGGAAAGCCCCGAACCAACTGGAGCTCACCAATGATCGGTAAATGATCCGCAACCTACTGTGGAGGTCTACTAGCACCTGTGCCTACAGCAAGTAAGGTAAGTCCCCTAAGGGACGTCAGTACAAAGAATGTACTGAGTATGGAAGGCTATAAGTAACTGCATAAGATAAAAGGACTTCAATGAAATCAAGTACAAGTGGGTGGGCAATATAGATTAGCCGCCAGGATATACATGTTGAGTCATATACATTGCATTCATTTATTTCATTTTCATTCATATATTGTTCATGTAATATCATTCATATAATCTTTCGGAATAGCCTCTAGCTAGGGTTTCACCCCTTTGAGTTGCCACCTGTTCGGGATAGCCTCTAGCTAGGCTTACGCCCCTTCGAGTTGCCACCCATTCCAAATATTCATTTGGGATTTCCTCTATCTAGGATTACGTCCCTTCGAGTTGCCACCCGTTCCCAATATTCATTCGGTATTGCCCCTAGCTAGGCTTTTGCCCCTTTGGGTTGCCACCTGTACTCAACAAGTATGCATTACTTCAATTCTTATATTATAAGAGTGATACATTATTGGAAGAGTGATACGTTATTGGTTGTAACATTGTTGGAACTTTGGAACAATAGTCAATGAATAAGAGACATGTGAATAACAATAGATGACAACCAGAAATGATATACCTTAGAACATTTCGAAATGGAACAAGTACAATGACAATGTGAACACTATGTGCTGCAGAAGGGTACAGAAAGAGTAACCTTACATACCTTATCTTTCCAATATGAATACACAGTCCTATATATGAATACAATAATCTAGCTCCTTACTTACATTTTACTCTACAACACAAGTACATAACGGAGCTCACGTTAACAACTAATTACCTTACAAGTGCATAAGACGACAATGAGTTAAATGATTTCCCTATAACGTCATTTCATCTTTTACAATACAATTCACGGCATGGTCTTACCAATAATACCACAACATTCCACAGATTGACCAAGACATCATAAACCAATAGCATTTCACACCAAGTTTCTCCTTTACGCTTCCTCATTAACACTACGTCACAATTACTCCAACAAGTCACCTCAATACGTTTCATAACAACAATACCACAACAATCCCACAAGTTATGCACATAGAAAAAAAAATTTAAAGACATAACCACACCATACATTTTGATATTTCATCCACACCATTCACTTCCATCAAAACCTCAAGTCTCCTTTCAAGTTCAAGTCACATAGATGACACATCTTTTAGCAAAAAGCAAAAGTGCACCACTCAACACCTTTAGACATAACCATCATGATCTACACCATATCTCATGCATATAATATATTAAATCACAAGAATAAACACTTACCCAAACTTGCAAAGTGATGATCTTGTCCAAAGGAAATGGTTGCCTTAGGGTTTGAGAGCTAAAAGAAATATCTTGGAATTGTATAGAATGGCATGTGTGTTTAAATGAATAAAAATATGATTTTTCCACTTTAAATATCCCCTCATGGCCATACTTAGCCACACTTGGATCAATAATTGAAGTTTTTACTTGGTCAATATTGAGAATGGGTCATTTTCCATTTTGGGCCATGTCTTTTGCCTACTTATTGGGCCTTAAATTGATCCCAATTGCACAAGATTAATTTATCCCAACAATTGAATATACAATACCCCAACAATCTCATGCTTAAAGAATTCCATAATTGTGAAGACAACATTCAACTCACGAGATTCATGTACGTAGCCTCATCCCCCAAAATAAGTGATTTTTGCCACTCATGGCTTAATTTATCATAAATTGATAAAAATTATAAAAAAATAAAAAGGACGAAGAATTAACCCTCATTTAGATGCCAAAATAGTCCAAGAGTAATCCCACTAAGATGGAATAATGATACAATAACCCAAGAGCCCTATTTAGAGACTAGTGGTCGGAGAAAATATTTCTCAAAAAGCGGCCTGGTACGCTGCCTGGCGCTCCCCTATGCTTCCTATGCCATAAAAATTTTGGCAAAAAGCGGCCTGGCATGCCTCTGGGCACGCCTGACACCAAAAATCCGATTTTCTTTTTTTCTTCGACTTTTCTTTACGGGCATTAGCACAATATCAATAGTCCATCAAACAAAATACACAATATCCACTTATTTCTCTCAAAACGAAGGTAAACATGGTTCAAATAAGGCATATAAATACGCCCTAGATCACCCAAGCAAGTAGGGTCAGAAATGGACGGGGTGTTACATCCTTCCCCTCTTAGAAACATTCATCCTCGAATGTTAATGACATCTTTCCATTTGCAACAAATGTACCTTTATGTTAGAATATATACATATACACATAATGCTTATAGATACTTACTTGTTATTGCTCTTCTTCCGAACTTTGAACTTTTTCTTCCGTGTGAAACAAATATGGGTACTTTGACTTCATCATTTCTTCGGCTTCCCATGTGATTTGTTCTACTTGTTGATTTCTACAAAGTAATTTTATGAAAGACACTTCTTTATTCCTTAATCTCTTCACTTGTTGATCCAGAATAGCAATAGGTATCTCTTCATAGGTGAGATCCTCCGTAGCTTGTACATCTTCCATAGGAGCAATACGATATGGATCTCCTTTACACTTTCGAAGCATCGAAACATGAAATACTGGATGAACTGTGGAGAGTTCTTGGGGTAGTGCCAATTCATACGCAACTTGCCCAAATCTTCGAACAATTTCATATGGCCCTATATAACGGGGACTCAACTTCCCTTTCTTTCCAAATCGCATTACCCCTTTCATCGGTGACACCTTCAAGAACACCCAATCACCTATGGCAAATTTGAGCCCTCTGCTTCTAACATCAGCATTTGACTTGTGTCGACTTTGGGCCATTTTTAGCTGCTGTTGGATCACTTTAACTTTGTCCATAGCTTGATGAACAAGATCTGGCCCAAGTAAGGCAATTTCACCCCCTTCAAACCATCCGATTGGTGACCTACACCTCCTTCCGTATAAAGCTTCAAAAGGTTCCATTTTAATACTTGAATGATAGCTATTGTTGTAAGTGAATTCAATTAGAGGTAGATGATCATCCCAACTACCTTTAAAGTCCAATGTGCACGCTCGTAGCATATCTTCAAGTGTTTGGATAGTACGTCTGGTTGTCCATCTGTATGAGGATGAAAAGCCGTACTCAAATTCACTTGTATACCCAAGCCCTTCTGAAACAATCTCCAAAAATGCACAGTAAATTGAGCTCCCCGGTTTGATATAATGGAAATCGAAATTCCATGTAATCGTACTATCTCTTTAACATACAACCTTGCAAAATCTTCAGCTGTATAGGTGATCTTGACTGATAGAAAATGCGCTGACTTGGTAAGCCTGTTAACTATGACCCATATAGAATCAACTTTCTGCAGTGTACGAGGAAAAAACTGTGATAAAATCCATATTAATCATATCCCATTTCCAGACTGGAAGATTGATACATTGCATGTAACCTCTAGGTTTCTGATGTTCTACCTTTACTTGTTGACAATTTGGGCATTGAGCTACAAATTCTGCAATGTTCTTCTTCATGTTTCCCCACCAATACATTTCTTTCAAATCATGGTACATTTTGGTAGCTCCCAGATGAATAGAATATCTTGAATGATGCACCTTTGTCATAATTCATCTCCTCAGCTCATCTACATCCGGTACACATAATCTACCTTGGTATTGAAGTACTCCCTCTTGCGTAAGATCAAATGCCTTTGTCAGACCCTATTGTACATTTTCTTTCAGCTGCAATAACATAGGATCGGCATCCTGTTTCTCTTTTACCTCAGCTACTAAGGAAGATTCTGCTGCATTTTGCACAATAACCCCTTCATCTGGAGATTCAAGAAGACGAACGCCCAAGATGGCTAGTTGATGTAAATCTTTGACTAGGTCTTGCTTTTCCGTCAACTGGCAACTAGTGCTTCCTACTGCATGGTGGATTAATGTATCGGCCACCACATTCACTTTTCCTGGATGATATAGGATATCAATATCATAGTCTTTCACTAGCTCAAGCCACCTCCGTTGCCTCAGATTTAAATCCTTCTGCTTAAAGATATATTGCAAACTTTTGTAATCAGTGTAGATGTCAACATGAACTCCATACAAATAATGGCACCATATCTTCAAAACAAATACCACAGCTGTCAACTCAAGGTCATGTGTGGGATAATTTCTCTCATGTGGTCGCAACTGTCATGAGGTACATGATTACATTACCGTGCTACATCAATACACACCCTAGGCCAACTCCGAAAGCATCACAATATACAACATACCCTTCTGTGCCTTTCAGAAGTACCAATACCGGTGTAGAAGTCAATTTATCTTTCAGCTCTTGGAAACTTTTCTCACATGCTTCATTCCACTGAAACTTGACTTCCTTGTGTGTAAGCTTCGTTAAAGGTGCAACAATGGAAGAAAACCCTTCAACAAACCTTCGATAATAACCTGCCAACCCAAGGAAGCTATGAATTTCCGTAGGCATCGTAGGCCTTGGCCAATTTTTCACCGCTTCAATCTTTTGCGTATCAACCTGAATTCCTTCATCTGACACAATGTGACCCAATAATTCTATGGATTTTAACCAAAATTCACATTTAGAGAACTTTGCATACAACCTATGCTCACGAAGAGTTTGTAACACCTGTCGTAAGTGATTAGCATGGTCCTCTTATGATCTTGAATAAACCAGGATGTCATCTATAAACACCGTCACGAACACGTCTAGAAATGGCTTAAACATCCTATTCATCAAATCCATGCACACAGCTGCTGCATTTTGTAGTCCAAATGACATAACTAAAAATTCATAATGGCCATACCGTGTTCGGAAAACTGTCTTGGGTATATCTTTTTCTGTAACGCTGACTTGATGGTAACCCAATCTCAAGTCAATCTTTGAAAAACATTTGGCACCCTGTAACTGATCAAACAAATCGTCAATTATGGGGAAGGGATATCTGTTCTTGATCGTTACTTTATTCAATTGCCGATAGTCAATACACATTCTCAATGTGCCGTCTTTCTTCCGTACAAATAATACTGGTGCACCCCACGGGGACATACTAGGCATGATGAAGCCCTTGTCCAGCAAGTCTTTTAATTGCTCCTTCAATTCACGCAATTCTACTAGAGCCATTCTATATGGAGGAATAGAGATAGGCTGAGTGCCTGGAATCACATCAATACCAAACTCTACTTTCCGTTCTGGGGGCAATCCTGGAAGATCCTCAGGAAATACATCAAGGAATTCATTGACCACTGGAACCGACTGAGGAGTTAGTGGTTCCACATCACTATCTTTCACTCGTACTAAGTGACATATGTACCCCTTTGCTATCATTTTCCTTACTTTAAGATAGGAAATAAATTTCCCTCTCGGTGCCCCTACATCACCCGTCCATTCCAGAACATTCGTTTGTGGAAAATGAAAATGTACTTTCTTATCCTGGTAATCCATCGTGGCAAAACAAGAAGCCAACCGATCCATACCCATTATGACATCAAAATCCACCATTTCTAGTTCAATAAGATCAGCCAGTGTATCATGACCACACACAGTTACCACACAATTACGATATACTCTTTTTACAAAAATAGAGTCACCAACTGGTGTAGATACTTCAATTGACTTAATTAATAATTTTGGCGTTCTTTCAAATTTTACAGCAATCAATGGAGTAACATATGACAATGTAGAACCCAGATCAATCAATGCATATACAATATATAAAAATATGGATAGTGTACCTTTGACTACATCAAGAGAAACCTCCGAATTCTGCCGGTCCACTAGAGCGTAGGTGCGATTCTGGGCTCCACTGGAACTAGCTTCTCCTCTAGCACCTCTACCACACCCAATAGGCTTCACTCCTCTACCTAGGGAAGGAATCGATGATGATGATACAACGGTTGATCCTGTATGTCGTGCTATACCACCCGTGCCCCTTTGTGGGCATTCTCGCATTATGTGCCCTATCGTACCACACCAAAAACAAACATTTGTCCCCAACCAGCATTCACCTAAATGATACCTTCCGCAGCGCAGACACAGAGGACGAGAAAATCCTGCTGTATGTGAACCTTGCATCCCACTACTCTGCCCAAAATGACTGCCTCTAAATCCCCGAAATTGGGATGAAGTACCTGATGTAGGGGAACAAAATGATGGTCTAGGAGGTATAGGAAAAATTTGAGGCCTAGATTCTCCTTGGGACGCCATGAACTATCCCATGTGTCTAGCCCTCTTTGACGACCCTCTTTCATATTCTTGTGCCATTCTCGTTTGCCTTTGATTACCCCTGTTTTGTGCAAAGGCTGGACCAACCTGTCCTTGATTTTATGTAATGACTATCTGAGTCAACAGGTGTACCACATTCCTTATATCCTGCTCCATAGCATGAAAAAGTGTTTCGACAGGGCCTTCGCTCCTTCTCGGCTCTTCTGGAGCTGGAAAAGTAGAAGAAGCCCGTGATACAAATTCAGTTTCAGCCCCACCCTGACTAGGTTGGTCAGGTGGTGATTTACTAGTTTCTTCTCCGGCAAGCATCTCTACCTTCTTATCTTTTCCCCTATCTTGTCTTGTAATCGGCATTTTACTACAAATATGGTGATTTTTCACGCCTCGAATTCCAATGGGGCGGACTGGCACCCGAAGCCGTTCAGGCTCGAGAAAACCAAATCTTAATTCAGATACACTCATATACATGTCACTCAAAAAGCATCACCATCACATAGAGATATAAGATGCCAATAGCGGAAGTTATGGAAAAACATGTGATATATATGAAACTTGTCCGTTGGGGCCACCATGTCAAAAGCATACGTTCCTTACATTTCCTTCATTTTGTCCCACAACATCTACAAAGCCTCTACAGATACATGGACATAACCAACCTAAAGTCGGGATAAGTCCCCACTTTATACAACATTTACAATACCAAAAAAAATGTACATAGTGACTCGGAAAGCACCGAACCAACTGGAGCTCACCAATGATCAGCAAATGATCCGCAACCTACTGTGGAGGTCTACTAGCACCTGTGCCTGCCGCAAGTAAGGTAAGTCCCCTAAGGGACATCAGTACAAAGAATGTACTGAGTATGTAAGGCTATAAGTAACTGCATAAGATACAAGGACTTTAATGAAATCAAGTACAAGTGGGTGGGCAATATAGATTAGCCGCCAGGATATACATGTGTGGAGTCATATACACTGCATTCATTTCTTTCATTTTTGTTCATATCATTGTCACAATCATTCATAAAATATTATTCATGTAATATCATTCATATAATCTTTCGGGATCGGCTCTAGCTAGGCTTCCGCCCCTTTGAGTTGCCACCCATTCGGGATCTTTTCTAGCTAGGCTTACGCCTCTTCGAGTTGCCACCCGTTCCCAATATTCATTTGGGATTGACTCTAGCTAGGATTACGCCCCTTCGAATTGCCACCCATCCCAATATTCATTCGGGATTGCCCCTAGCTAGGCGTTTTCCCCTTTGGGTTGCCACCCGTACTCAACAAGTAAGCATTACTTCAATTCTTATATTATAAGAGTGATACGTTATTGGAAGAGTGATACGTTATTGGTTGTAACACTGTTGGAACTTTGGAATAATAGTCAATGAATAAGAGACATGTGAATAACAATAGATGACAACCCGAAATGAGTAGAACATTTCGAAATGGAATAAGTACAATGACAATGTGAACACTATATGCTGCAGAAGGATATAAAAAGAGTAACCTTACATACCTTATCTTCCCAATAAGAATACACAGTCCTATATGTGAATACAATAATCCAGCTCCTTCCTTACATTTTACTCTACAATATAAGTACATAACGGAGCTCACGTTAACAACTAATTACCTTAAAAGTGCATTAGACGACAATGAGTTACATGATTTCCCTATAACGTCATTTCACCCTTTACAATACAATTCACGGCATGGTCTTACCAACAATACCACAACATTCCACACATTGACCAAGACATCATAAACCAATAGCATTTCACGCCAAGTTTCTCCTTTACGCTTCCTCATTAACACTACATCACAATTACTCCATCAAGTCACCTCAATACGTTTCATAACAGCAATACCACAACAATCCCACAAGTTATGCACATAGAACAAAAACAAGTTAAGGACATAACCACACCATTCATGTTGATAGTTCATCCACACCATTCACTTCCATCAAAACCTCAAGTCTCCTTTGAAGTTCAAGTCACATAGATGACACATCTTTTAGCAAAAAGCAAAAGTGCACCACTCAACACCTTTAGACATAACCATCATGATCTACACCATCTATGATTCATATAATATATTAAATCACAAGAATAAACACTTACCCAAACTTGCAAAGTGATGATCTTGTCCAAAGAAAATGGTTGCCTTAGGGTTTGAGAGCAAAAAGAAATATCTTGGAATTGTCTAGAATGGAATGTGTGTTTAAATGAATAAAAATATGATTTTTCCACTTTATATAGCCCCTCATGGCCATACTTAGCCACACTTGGATCAATAATTGAAGTGTTTACTTGGTCAATATTGAGAATGGGTCATTTTCCATTTTGGGCCATGTCTTTTGCCTACTTATTGGGCCTTAAATTGAGCCCAATTGCACAAGATTAATTTATCCCAACAATTGAATATATAATACCCCAACAATCTCATGCTTAAAGAATCCCAAAATTGTGAAGACAACATTCAACTCACGAGATTTATGTGTGTAGCCTCATCCCCAAAAATAAGCGATTTTTGCCACTCATGGCTTAATTTATCATAAATTGATAAAAATTATAAAAAAAATAAAAAGGATGAAGAATTAACCCTCATTTGGATGCCAAAATAGTCCAAGAGTAATCCCACTATGATGGAATAATGATACAATAATCCAAGAGCCCTATTTAGAAACTAGTGGTCGAAGAAATTTTTTGGAAAAAAGCGGCCTGGTACGCTGCCTGGCGCGCCCCTATGCTGCCTGTGCCATAAATATTTTGGCAGAAAGCGGCCTGGCACGCCCCTAGGCGCGCCTGACACCAAAAATTTGATTTTCTTCCTTTCTTCGACTTTTCTTTGCGGGCATTAGCACAATATCAATAGTCCATCAAACATAATACACAATATACACTTATTGCTCTCAAAACTAAGGTAAACATGGTTCAAATAAGGCATATAAATACGCCCTAGATCACCCAAGCAAGTAGGATCGGAAATGGACAGGGTGTTACAAAAACACACCTTTTAATTATACCATCTGCACACCCCCTAAATAAATAAGGCTCATCCCAGAAGTATTTTCTCACCTCATGCATGAATCTCTTCCTCTGCTGACACGACATATCTTTCAGGACTAGATCACTTGCCAAAAAGTTGGCAAAATCTGCAAACCAAAGGATTAAATCTTGTGATGCTGCCAACAATTGCTCATCTGGAAAAGTATCATCAATATCAAGATCATCCCTTAATTTAAGCATGGCCTCCTCCTCAACGCGTGATAGATGGTTTGCGACCTGATTCTCAGTCCCCTTTCGGTCCTTGACCTCAAAATTAAATTCTTGAAATAGAAGCACCCACTGAATCAGGCTTGGTTTGGTGTCCCTCTTTGACATAATATATCTAAGTTCTAGGTGGTTTGTATGTGCAATCACCTTCGTACCAATTAAATAAGATCAAAATTTCTTAAAACCAAAGAGCACTGTCAGCAATTCTTGCTCAGTTGCAGTATAATTTTTCTAAGCTGGATTAAGTGCTTTGATAACACAATAAATTGGATGTAGAATCTTCTCACGTTTTTGGCCAAGTACTACACCCAAGGCCACACAACTAGTATCACATGTAACCTCAAATGGCACCGTCTAATCTAGCGTAACAATGATCGAGGCTAAAATCAACTTCTCGTTCAGACACTCAAATGCTTTTAGGCAAGCCTCATCAAACACAAACTTCACCTCCTTCTCTAAAAGCTTGCATAATGGATGTGCAATCTTAGAGAAATCTTTGATGAATCTTCTATAAAACCCTGCATGTCCCAAAAAACTTTGAATTCCGTTCTTCGAAATAGGTGGAGGTAACTTTTCAATCACCTCAATCTTGGTTTTGTAAACTTCAATTCCCTTCTTTGAGATTTGATTCCCTAATACGATACCCTCATTAACCATATAGTGACATATTTCCCAAATTAGCACTAAGTTGCACTCCTTGTATCTTTGCAACACATTAGCAAGGTGGGCTAAGCAGTCATCAAATGAGTCTCCCACAACAGAGAAATCATCCTTAGACAAAACCTCAATAGTGTCTTCCACCATGTCGTAGAAAATGAACATCAATTAACGTTGAAAAGTGGCCGGTGCATTACATAAATTGAAAGACATCCTTTTGAACACTAACGCCCCATATGGACAAGTGAAAAAGATCTTCTCTTGGTCCTTAGGAGTAATAAAAATATGATTATACCATGAATAGCCATTAAGAAAATAATACCATCCTCTACCAGCAAGACGGTCTAACATCTGATCCATAAAGGGCATAGGAAAGTGATTATTTTTGGTCCAAGAATTCATCTTTCGATAATTCATGCGAACTCTCCATCCAGTAACCGCCTCATTGGGATTAACTCATTCTTGTCATTTGGAGCCACAGTGATTCCTCCCTTCTTTGGAACACATTGAACTGGGCTAACCCATTTGCTATTAGCAATGGGGTAAACCACACTCATATCTAACCACTTGATGATTTCTTTCTTCAAAACTTCTTGCATTGGTGGGTTTGAACGATGTTGATGCTCAGTGATCGGTATGCACTCAGGATCAAGCTAAATTTTATGAGTGCAAATGTCGGGTGGAATCCCAATAATGTTAGCAATGGACCAACCAATGGCCCTTTTAAACCTTTTCAGCACCCAAACAAGAGCCTCTACTTGCCACTCCACCAACTCAGTAGAAATAATAACATGCAAGGTGTTTTTGGCTTCGAAGAATACATAGCAACGGTGAGCCAAAAGAGCCTTAAGCTCTAAAATTGGAGGCACCTCAATAGAAGGGCGAGCCGGTGGGGTCACCCTATTCTTCAAATCAAGATCAAGTTTCTTTGGAGCATAAGTGTATGATACCCTACTAGAAAGTACACCAACCATCTCATCTTACTCCTCAATACCATCATTATCAAAGGTCATAATCACTGCAGCAAGGGCTTCAACTCCTAGCCTTTCTTCAATAGGAACTGCCAAATCTGCTTCTTCAGTTGTATCAATCATTGAAATTACACACATGTCTCTTGGTTGCTTCATGGAATGGCAAACATTGAAGTTAAACTGCTCTTCATTCAACCTAAACTTCATCTGCCCAGTTTCTATGTCAACTAATGCACGATCGGTGGCAAGGAATGGTCTTCCCAAGATTATGGGAGCCTCGAAATCAACCTCACAGTCTAGAATTACAAAGTCAGCCAAAAAGTTAAAAAATGTCACACTTACTAAAACACCATACAAGATGCCAACCAGTTTATTCACAGTTCTATCTGCTATAAGAAGTCTCATCGAAGTCGATCTTGGTGCTCCCATCCCTAACTGTTTAAACACGACTAGTGGCATCAATTTAATGCTAGAAACCAAATCACACAGTGCCTTTGCAAAGTTCTAAGACCCGATTGTACAAAGAATTATGAAGGCTCCCGAATCTTTCTTTTTCTCTACAAGAGAACGAGAAGCAATTGCACTACAATGGTGTAAATTATCCGCTGGCTCAAAACTGACAATTCTCTTCTTTATCACCAAATCTTTGATGAATTTTGCATAACCTAGCATCTGTTCTAAGGCCTCAACAAGAGGAATATTTATCGATAACTCCTTTAGCATTGAAATAAATTTCTGGTATTTATACTCTTCAGCTTTTTTTTTCAACCTTTGAGAAAAGGGTGGATGAGGTCGTGGAATGGGTTTCAGTACTTGAGTAGCCTCCTTCTCCTTCTTCTTTTCAGACTTAGTTTCCTTATCAACATTTTAGGGCTTGTGTGTTGTGTTGCCATCAACCTCTAAATTCTATGGCTCTATTTCAACTTCTTTATCAACTACCACTGGCTCATCTTTCTTACCACTATCCACAAGCATAGATGGGTTAGTCGTACACTTCCCGCTTCTAGTAGTAATAGCCAAACAATGACTATCATTTTTTAGATTCTGGACGGTATTACTCGGAAGGGTGCCTGGTTAACGTTGGTTCAATGACGCCGATATTTATCTGAACTATTTCTCCAACTGTTTTATGGAAGTTGAATGAGATTCTACTTTCTGACTTTTTCCCAAAATGTCCGACCTAATCTTCTTCAAAAAACACTCCTGGCTCTCTGACACTTTAACCAGTTTATTAAGAAGGGCTTCCATTCTTGAATTTCCATAATCAGCATCGTAATTGCCCCATGGAACATATGCACCACTCTTCTCTTTGTAATCATCCTTTTACCTCCAATCACCATCATGATCTCGGTCTCTGTCTCTATGTCCTGACTTATTGTAATTGTCTCTAAAGTAGTTCCAATCTTGATTCCCTTACCTTGAGTTCCAAGAGTCTTGATTAGACCCTTGGCCCTTGGCTCGAAAACTCTCTACCTCTCGATCCAAGTCCTTAGCCTTCTCATCAGATTTATAATTGTCATGCCTAAGGGTTTTACATTGTACACCTTTGGCATACATCTTCTTAGCACCTTCAGCCGTAATTTGTTTAGCTAGCAAGCTAATTTTTGTCCTCAATTGTGCGACTTCTTGAGCTAAAGATTCATCTAAAGCCCATTGTGCTATCGAGGCTCCAATAACATACGTCCCAACAGGTGTATCTACCCCCCAAGTATGCCATCCTCGATTGGTCTTAGTGATACGATCTAAAATATCTGAAGCTTGTTCCCACCTCAGACTCATAAATGCTCTGCCAGTGATAGTATCTGCTATAGCCTTGGTATTGGCGTTTAAAGCTCTGTAGAAGATCTTAAGTAAATTTTGACCATTCATCCTATGGTTTGGAATATTTTACAACTTATTCTTGAACCGAAGCCAAGTCACGTAAAGTACTTCAGAATGTAGCCGTTTGAAAGTGTAAATCTCATCCTTCAACTGTAGCATCTTGGAGGGTGGGAAGAATCTCTCTTGAAACTAATTTCTCAATTCTTGCCATGTATTGATGGAACCTTATAGTAATTCGACCAATCACAAAGTCGTTTCTCTTGTTAGAGAGAATGTAAACAATCTCAACTAAATAGACTTTTGGTCATTTCCAAGCAAATTATATGAAGTGCAGACCCCCACAAAGTTCATCACCTGCATGTTTGGATCATCTGTAAGAAGATAGATGAATACGCCTTTCAATTTTAATAGGTGGATCATGGCACTTGTAATGTCGAACTTAGTACCCCGAGGTAACTCTGGTGGAATAATGGCACCAGTCTCAACCAGCTCAAAATAAGCCACATCCTTTTCTTTGGGATAATCATAAACCGATCAAGAAGGTGGTAAGACCCTTGCAGAGTTCCCCAACATCATAGATATTGGGAAGCTCAGATCCGGTCAAGATACGAACAATAATGAACACATATGGTCTTTGAGGTAGTTGTTGGACCCTCAGTTTTCTTTGTCTCTCTTCAAGTGCAGTAAGACGTTGTGATGCTTCTTGCATTCCTTGATGATCTCTATCTGCTTTTCTAAGATCTACTTGCCATGCATTCTCCTCAGCCGTTAATCGAGCAGTGATTTGCTCCATAGTTTGATGCCCAATCGAATGAATTTGTGGCTGGTTATGAATACCTTTCGCGACTACAGGATCTTGAACTTCATCGGTGTTCACCATTCTTCGATTTGCTCTTAGTGTTCTTTCTATCTCAGTATCAAGTGGAATCAGGGGATTGCCTTGACTCCTAGTATTGGGCATACACCGGCGTGTGCCCTTAAAAGTATAGAAAAATAAAACCAATAAACTCCAAAAAGAAAACTAATCAAATTTGTAACCGTATTCCCTGGCAACTACGCTAAAATTTGATGTCGCCTAGATTACACCTCTAAGAAAGTATAAATCGGTTGCTGAATCAAATATAGAACCCAACTAGGTTGGTGTCGATCCCACAGGGAAAAGGATGAAATTAGGTCAAGTGCTTGTCTGAGTAATTGGAAAGTAAGTAAAAAAGGGGTTTTTTGAAAACAAATAGTGACAGTAACGATTGTTAATTTTTGGATTTGTAATCAATATGAGAAATACACTAGGAATGTGATCCCCAATGATTTCTTAACTCCACTGGTTTCTTGTGCTAGCAAACTGTCCTGATGCGTTGTATGAAAAATCTAACAAGATAGGTTCATCTAAAAGTCTCTCAACCTTGGTTAGATGAATTTCACTCTTCTCCTCTCGGTCTTCGAGTATCGTACTACTAATCTTTGTCTTGGATCTTAGATAACTATCCCTGTTACGGCTTAAGTTATTAAATGAAGGTTAATAGCTTCAAATCTCTGTTGTTATTCCCTTTTCCCAATCTCTACCTCTCTGTCGAGCAAGTTTTGAATACAGGCGAGTTTCTAACGTTTGCAACCATTAGAACATCAATTATAATGAAGGAAATAACAATACATGCAGTCACATCGGTTAAGAATTGCTTTATACTTAACCCGTTTCATCAATTCCTCATGGTTCACACAACCCTAGTTATGGGGTTTAGCTACTCATGAATATAGGAACACAAGAATAATTCAATGATGAAAACTTAATTGTAAACTCACAATAAGAAGAAAACTCTGAAATCTTAATATGAATGAAAACCCTATAATCAATGTTCCAAGATTACAAAATCAATAATGTGTTTATGAACTCAAAATAATGAAAATATAATCCAAAAAATGGAATTGACTAACTCTACACATAGGATAAAATAGGGGTATTTATAGATATAAGGTGAATCCTATCCTAAACAAAGCAGGAGAAAAAAGTCGGCAACTTTCCACGATTTCATGACTTGGTATTGTGGAACCAACCCACGTCACGTGGGTCCATCTCATAGAAATCAGGTCATTTTACAACCTTCAATAGTTGACCCATGGTACCAACCTACATGATGTAGGTCGACTCATGGGACGTGAGTCCCTGCCATGGGTCACTCCCCCGATTTTGACTTGGCTCTTTCATCTTCAAATGCCCTATTCTAGTGCATGCTTATTCCCTTCTCCATTTTGCCTCCATAACCTATTTCCTTGCAAGGTAGGACAGAAAGAACATCATACCAATCAAACATACCCAAGTTATTGCATATTTTTCTTGTTTTAAGCATCGAAAGTGCCATGAAACCATGGCACACCACATACCAATACCTACCATCGATCCACCACTATTCCACTGCATAACCATTGAGATGATGATACCTAAATCACACTAAAAACTATAATATCTAGAGATATCAAATCCAACTCAGTGATGTCCTCCAAATTAGTCAAAACACAAAATTAGCACACCTGATCCACCACTAAAGAATCACCTACTGGGGTAGTCATATGAATATATATGGAAAAAAAATCACGACTCACATCAATACCCAATGCGAAATAAGTAAGCACATAGTAGAATATATAACCAAAATCAAACACTACCGAGAAAGATCAAAAATGCCTTGAGTTCACCTGCAAGAACATAATACCAAGACCTATTATCTACCTATGTCACTGATACTGCATCTCTCTATCCATGTTATGGATAATCTCTCCCATAGGGCCCGAGATCCCCATAAATGAAGCAATTTAAAAGAGTAGGAGTGTTTTGAAGTGAATCTTATGAACCTGAATAGATACTACGCCCTACACTCCTCTGAGAATAAATATGAGAAATTTGACCTCTACCATACATGTCGCTACCATAGTCATGTCTATGGGGTTTCTTGCCCATACTCTCCTTATGCATCCACACAAACTCCTATGGAATAACCTGAGTAAAATGATTGCAAAAAAGAAAAGATGACCCAACTAGCCTGTCCTCAACCACAATACCCCTCTACTATCTAGTTGGTTCAAACAACGGAAATGCAGTAAAAGTCTACTCCATTAGAGCCTACCATGCCCAACCTATGCAACCTCTCGTGGCAACCAACCAGACACACATAATCATTAATACTCAGATTAGTATTAATATCCAGGGGATATGTCCTCGTGAATCCATGAAGTTACTTTGTCCCTTGATAGACACAGTGGGTAAAGACACTGGATAAGGGGAAATGCCCAACAGTGCCACATCAACACTAGAGAGATCTGTTGCAGTAGCCAACTGTGTATTTGGAGTCTGAAGCCCTGAGTAACACTCTGAATCAAAGTCTGAGCAACTTTTGAAGTAACACTCTAACTAATTCATGTTATTTAGTACGACCTCTACCACTGCCACATACCAAAGGCACAGGCTCTGAATCTCTATTCAAAGAAGAACATGTCCTCATTATCTGTGAGAGGATGAATTAGAGGTCCTTAAGTCACATTAAGCTATAAACATATGACACAAAATGAAGAAGTGGATTTCTCCTAAAGTCCCGTAGCCTCTTGAAGATAGATAACAGACGTCTCCACATCAATCCGTAAGACTTCACTAGACTCAGCTTGTACTAATGGACCAATGAATCTAGGGCTCTGATACCAATTTATCATGACCAAAATAAAGTCTCAGATGGTACTTGTCACACCCTCTGGTATAGGTAAGCCTATCCCAACCCAACACGATAATCAAAAATAAAATAAAAGCAGAAGAAGTAACACATAGAGATAAACCCTAAATGATATAAAAGAAGTAAAATCTCAATAATCATCCCAAGTTTGGTTGTTACTAGTACGAGCATCTAATACCAAAATATTATCAAATATTCCAAAATATTTTAAATTTGAATAAAGCATAAGATAAGATAATGAGAGATACGGGTAAGCTCTGAGACCCATCAACCGCTACCTCAATCTCTATGAAACCAACCCTATGAGAATATAATCTATCCTCTGCTACTCTAACCAATACCTGCATGAGGTGCAAAATAGGGAAACAAAAACTAAGAGTGAGTACAAAACATGCGTGCTCAGCAAGTAATATTAATAATCGACCCTAATCTAAAGTGATTGCGAGAACTATCATACCAACCATCCAATATTATCCCAAATAAACTTTCTCTCAAAAAAGTCCAAGCCTGTCCTAGAAGATAACAACACTTAACGAGATAATTAAATCAGTTTAACTAAGTAAGACCGTACAGGTTCAAGATCAACGATAATAATGATAAGTTACATCAAAAAAAAAAATCTAACCAACACAGTATATGATGTCCACTCACCATACCATGCCAAAAATCTAGGACAAGGTAGATAAGGTGCATATCACGCAAACAATAGGTGTGATATAAAAATCTCAAAGGATCAAGCCTTACTTAAATCCACAATATATAATAATATCTCGACCATAATATCACCCAAGAGAAATTGAAATGTAATGCAAGGTACTAATATGAGATGCAAAATGTAGAATATAATAAACAAGATTCAATTACGATAATAGAACACGATGGAAAAAATTAGACATAATATCAATCATATAAAAGATACAATGAAGTGCAATAAGATGGTATGAAATGTATGCAATGATCATATATCTCACCTTGTATACACATTTTGAGCATTATACTACTAGGAAAGGGCCCATGGAGAGTTTGCAACCCATATACAATCACAATCTCATCAATCAACCTTACAAGCACACCCCTCGGCTAAGGCATTTTACAAAGTGTCTCATTTTCTTTCAAAATAGGTATTCCTCAGTTGTACCAGTTCTATGAATAAGATTGAATGAATTATTATGAATTCTCATAACCATCTCAATTCAATAATGATATAAATGAGTTCAAATTAGCTAAAACCTCAATAATAATAATACAAGCCCTTTATGGCAACACAAAAAGTAAAAAAATCATGTAGACAACCATAATAGAATCAACACAAGTCCCCACTCAGGTATCAAGATAATAATAATGTCACGCCCCGAATTCCAACTGGGCGGACTGACACCCGAAGCCGATAAGGCCCGAGAGAACCAATCTTTGCTCATGTCCATTCATATGTATGTCATTCAAGGAACATTACCACCACATATAGAGATATAAGATACCAATAGTGGAATTCATGGAAACATGTGATATATACATATATGAAACTGGCCGTTAGGGCCATCAATTCAAAATGGACACACATCCCTTACATTCATATTCCCACATACGTCTACAAAGCCTCTAACAGATGCATATACATAACCAACCTACAGTCGAGACAAGTCCCCAGTTTATACAACATCACAATACCAAAACAAATGTACATATGAGACTCAGAAAGCCCCGGACCAACTGGAGCGCACCAAAGATCGGCAAATGATCCGCAACCTACTGTGGAGGTCTACTAGCACCTGTGCCTACAGCAAGTAAGGTAGGTCCCCCAAGGGATTTCAATACGAAGAATGTACTGAGTATGTAAGGCTTATTAGAAACTGTATGATATATAAGTACTTCCATGAAATCAAATATAAGAGAATAGGCAGTACAGATAAACCACCGGTCTACATATATGGAACCATGTACCTTACATCCTTTACTTTATTTGCCTTTACATTTATTCATCTTTATTGTTCTACCCATGCTAGGCTTTTCTATCGCCCCTAGGATGAGAGTTAACCCATGCTAGGTATTTTAACCCCTGGGATGTAATTAACCTATGCTAGGCTTTTATGTCGCCCCTGGGATGTAACTGTGATAACCCATGCTAGGCATATCTATTGCCCCTGGGATGTTACTGTGATAACCCATGCTAGGATTTTATGTCTCCCCTGGGATGTTACTCAACCAAACAATTATACATTACTTCATATCTTTACTTCTATGAGATTGATACATTGGTAATTGTACATTATTGGAACAATATGAATGTAACACCCCGTACCTACTAAACCCCATGTGACGACGTTGAACAATGGTTATTCAAATATCGAGAGTCAAAAGTATGTACTTTGTAAGGTTATTGATGAAATAAATGATATTGGGCCTAGTGCATGGGATTAGACCTTTGTAGGAGGTGAAATACCCGTATGTTGTCGAACCTATATGACTACGTGTACCTTTATGGAATTAGTAAAACATGGGAGATTTGATGGATTATACATTAATTTGTGGGCATAAATAAATCTTGCACCATTGGGACCAAAGTGAAGCCCAAAATTAATAAGAAGACATGGCCCAACATGGAAATTGACCCATTCTTCCAATATGTGTCCATTTGACCAATCAACCATGCATTTAATGTCAAGAGATGGATAAGAGTGACTTGAGGGATCCATATATATATAAGAAATTATACACAAAATTTGGTGGGCTAAAGAAGTCTTGAACTATTGGGCTTAATGGAGGCCCAAAAAGACATCCAAGACATGGCCCAAAAGGGGTATTTGACCCATTCTTGCAAGACCAAGTTGTTATAGCATGATTGGACCAAGTGTGAGGATAAGTATCATTAAAAGAGACTATATAAACCCATAAATCAGATTTTTATTCATTAGCTACACACATGCTTTTTTTTTACATTTTCTTAAACATTATCTCTCAAGATACAAACCCTAGGGCTTCATCCTTTTGGTCAAAGATCATCACTTGGTGAGTATTGGTAAGTGTATATAATTGTGGTTTAATATATTTTATGCATGGAAGATGGTTTATATCATGTTGGTTATGTTGGTGGAGTGTGAGAAGTTCACTATGTGTGTATGTTACATGTTTGCTAAATCGGAGGATGGTTTTGTCTTGTAAACTTGAACATGGACTTGTGATCTTGAAGGAAATGAACTTGATGGATTCAATATTGACATGTAAGATGTGATTATAGCATTTCCTTGTTTTGTCATGGTGTATAATGTTTGGAATTTCTATTGTGAAATTGGTTATGGTTTTGGTGACGTATTGACCGTAAAGTGTCGTTTTGGTGATGTTTATGTGTGTTGTGAGACCATGGATGATTGTTGGCATATAATATGACCAAAAATATGTTAAAATAAGTTTATTTATGATCATGGACAATAAGTTTATTTATGATCATGGACCATTCATTGCATAAAAAGACCCAAAAGAGACCCTTTTTGGCCGAAACGGGCACCCGCCCTTGCAGACGAAGCACCTGCGGGCGCAGGTGCCAACACAGGTGACTCTAGCTACTGCCGAAGGTCAACTTCAGACACAGTTCATCCACCTGCGGGTGCAGGTGGCTTAGCGGATCGGCCCAGAACTCCGAATTGCTTGTTTTTGCATCCCTTTGGCCCCCCGAAACCCCTATACCCTTCATGGATGTAATTATCAACTTGTGATACCTTTTGAATGACTTTAAAGGAGTATACCGGAGGTATTTTTCATGGTATCAATTATGTATGGTTGTTCATGTGTTGTTACCAATGGTATTGAGATGCATTGATAGGAGTAAATGGGACGGAATGATAATGAGAAGGCATAAAGGGTAAGTGTGATACGAAATGCTATTGTTGTATGAAATCTTGGTCAATGTGTGTAATGTTATGGTGTTATTGACATGATGATGTAGTGAGTTGTATTGTAAGGGGTGAAAGGAAGTTATATGGCAGTCATATGGTTCATTGTCGTTTTGTACACTTGTACGGTAAATAATTGTTAACAAGAATTCCATTGTGGACTTGTATTGTAGAGTGAAACATAAGGAAGAAGCTGGACTGTTGTGTTCATATATAGACTTGTGTACTCATACTTGGAAGTAAAGGTATGTAAGGTTACTCTTCTATATCCTTCTGCAGCATGTGGTGGTTGCATTGTCTTATTACTCATTTGATTCTGAAATGCTCTAAGGTATTCCGTATTCGGTAGTGGGCTAGTGTTACTCACATGTTCCTTAATTATTGGTCAATGGTGAATCATATGACTTATGCCCATTGGTTGACTCATGTTCATTGGCTAATATGTCAAAAGTTACAAATGTTCTAAGGTATTGCATCTCAGGTTGGTGAACAGTTGATATCCACATGTATCGTATTTAGTGATCATTGTCCAAAGGTTCCAAAAGTGTTACATTCCTGAGGGGTCCTATAGTATTTTAACTAAGGTAGACATATATTTTTATTCACAAGTGTCCTACTCCTAGATGAATTATGATTCACTTATCTCTTATTCATTGACTGAAGTTCCTAAGCTGTCAGAATGTTGTAAATTCTAAGAGAACTATCTCAACGAGAGTAATGGGTAAAGAGGTCTTGTTTAGTTTGAATAGCATTATTCCAATCATGTCATGATCCCAAGTTCCAATAGAGTTATACACGTCTCTTATGCATTGACTATTGTTCCAATGGTTCCAAGATGTTGTGTTCAAATAATGTTATGGCAAGTGAATATAACAATCTCTCACAAGTGAACGAATCAATCTCTCACAAGTGAATGAATCAATCTCTCACAAGTAAATGTACCAATCTCCCAAAAGTAATGAAAGAAGTAATGTGCAAGTTAATGTATCTATCCCTCACAAGTAAAGATACCAATCTTACAAGAGAAAAGATGTGAAGTAATGTATATTTGTGTTTCAAGTTTCAAGAATATTTCTATCATCAAGGTACCACTCATAGTATGAAAGAAAGAGAAATGAAGTAAAGAATAATGAAAGAAAAGGAAGCAATGTTATGTAATGTTAACCCTACCCATGGAGTAGATGTATGTTATTAACCCACCTACCCATGGAGTAGATGTATGTTATTTCCCACCAAAGAGTGGATGTACGTTATTGCCCACCAAAGAGTGGATGTATGTTATTGCCCACCAAAGAGTGGATGTATGTTGTTTCCCACCAAAGAGTGGATGTACGTTATTGCCCACCAAAGAGTGGATGTATGTTATAGCCCACCAAAGAGTGGATGTATGTCATTGCCCACCAAAGAGTGGATGTATGTTAACCCACCGAAAGAGTGGATGTATGTTGGATGACTAATAATAATGATAATGAGCGTTAAGCAAAAGAAGAATCCATTGAACAAAGGTATCATATGAAAGATATTATATGAATGATAAGGCTATGATTGAGTGATTAAAAATAGTAATAATAATAAAAGAAAGGTACATGGTTTCACATATGGAGTTTTCTCTTATAATTATTTCCATTGAAGTTCTTATGTATTTATGAAATTTTCTTATGGCCTTACATACTCAGTACATTCTTCGTACTGACCCCTCTTGGGGACTTACTTTACATGTTGCAGGTGTAGGCACTAGTAGACCTCCATAGTAGGTTCACAGTATTTGCAGACTTTTGGTGAGCCCCAGTTGTTTCGGGACTTTCCGAGTCACAGTTGTATAGTGTTTGATATTGTAAATGTTGGATAAAGCGGGGACTTGTCCCAACTTTTAGATGGTCTTGTAAATGCATCAGTTAGAGGCTTTCGTAGACGTATGTGGGTATGTAAATGTAAGAGATGAATGTCCATTTTGACATAATGGCCCTAACGGCCAAGTTTCATAAATGTGTATATGAATATAACATATGTTTCCATGTCCATGACTTCTGTATAGTTGCATAATGAATAATAAGAATCATACGAGGATATGCGTATGAGTGTACGTGAGTAAAGATTGGTTCTCTTGGGCCACATCGGCTTCGGGTGCCAGTCCGTCCCGAATGAGATTTGGGGCATGACAGGGAACTTTGTATCATTTGTCAATGAACATGAGACATGTGAATCACCTTTGATAAATGAGTAAAGAACATGTGAGTAAAAATAATTAATAACCGGAATGGGATACCTTAGAACATTTTGGAATGAAACAAGTACAATGAAAATGTGAACATGTCATGCCCCGAACCCCGTTTGGGACGGACTGGCACCCGAAGCCTATATGGCCCGAGAGAACCAACCTATGCTCATGTACTCTCATATGCATACCCTCGTGTGAATCATACGATACCTCGTGCAACTAAGCAAAAGTCATGGAAAATATGTACAATATGAAATTTGGCCGTTAGGGCCATTTTGTCAAAATGAACATACATATCTACATACTGTTCCCACACAAGTCTACAAAGCCTCTACAGATACATAACTAGGACAAACCTAGATTCGGGACAACACCCCGCTCTATACTCATATACAATGCCAAACAAAAGTGCATAGTGACTCAAAAAGCCCCGAAGTAACTGGAGCTCACCAAAGATCTGCAAATACCGTCAATCTACTGGGGAGGCCTACTAGTGCCTGCACCTGCAACATGTAAGGTAGGTCCCCCGAGGGGGTCAGTACGAAGAATGTACTGAGAATGTAAGGCTGTAAGAAACTGCATGATAAAATACGTACTGTACTGAAACCATAACGAGAGAAATAATTATTATGGATAAGTCTCCGTTCTGTATATAAGGAATTATGTTCATCGCATTTATTAATTTCATTTCTGACCCTTCGTCCATATCATCATCCGTCAAATAATACTAACACTTACATGCACATAGAATAACATGCGTATAATGCCAGACATCCAGCTGATCAGTGGGCATAATACAAACCGGACATCCAGCTGATCAGTGGGCCATAATGAAAATATAATGTCATGCATATGATACCGGACATCCAGCTGATCAGTGGGCATAATACAAACCGGACATCCAGCTGATCAGTGGGCCATAATGAAAATATAATATCATGCATATGATACCGGACATCCAGCTGATCAGTGGGCATAATACAAACTGGACATCTAGCTGATCAGTGGGCCATAATGAAAATATAATGTCATGCATATGATACCGGACATCCAGCTGATCAGTGGGCATAATACAAACCGGACATCCAGCTGATCAGTGGGCCATAATATCACCATAATATCGTATAGTATGAAAAAAATATGATGTGGGACCATGGTTCATTACTTCTTCTCTTTACTTTTGAGATTGATACATTGGTAATTATAAGATCTTTATTCAAGAGACTTGCTTCCACGAAATTCGTCTATTCAAGAGATTTGGGTTATCAATATAACGCGCATCCACTCAATTGATGGGTTAACAGACTACTTACACACTTCCTGATTTCTTACTTGGGGAGAGATTGATATACTCACTTATGAGAGATTCATACATTTAGGATCAAGACACTATTTGAAACACACAAAGCTTACTTCGCTTCTTTACTTCTTGAGATTGATATCTCTAATTGAGGGATAGATATAGGAGTTCACACATTACCTCTTCTTTACTCTTATGAGATCTTATGAGATTGGTACTTCTACTTGTGAGAGATTAGTAGTCATAATATTATTGGATTTCGGAACATGACATGATTGGAAAGAAATGCTATTCAAAATAAATAGATTCTTTATGCATGGATACTTCCCTTGAGATAGATACATTATTGGAACTTATCTCATGATTGGAACTTAGGATTACTAACCAATGAATATGAGTTAGGTGAATCATCATTGACCAATGCATAAGGGACGTATGAGTAATACAATTCAATAACCGGGAATGGAATACCTTTGAACATTTCGGAATAGAACAAGCCCAAAGTCAATGTGAACAATACGTTGTAGAAGGATATGAAAAGGGAAAACCTTACATACCTTATCTTCCCAAATGTAAATACACAATCCAATATGTGAGCACAAAAATCCCGCTCCTTTCTTACTCTACATCTCAAGTACACAACGGAACCAACATTAACCACTAACTACCTTACACATGCATACGACAACAATGAGTTACATGTTTATCTTTAAAATGTCATTTCCTTTTCTACAATACCATTTACGGCATTGTTATACCAACAATACCCCATTCATGCCATACATTGACCACAAGTTAAATTCCAAGCATTTAAGATGACCATGAATTATATGAGTCCCTTATAATATTATTTCACCCTTTACCATACCATTCATGGCATAATCATACCAAAAATACCACAATATTTCATACATTGACCAACACATGATAACCCAACAACATTTCACCACAAAGCTTCTCCTTTACACTTTCTTATTCCCACCATATCACAAATAATCCATCAAGTCACCTTAATACACTTCATAGCACAAATCGGTCAAAATCCCATAATTTACACATGTAGAAAAATAGAAAGTTATGGACATAACATCACCATATAAGTTTAGATATCATCAACACCATTCACTTTCATCAAAACATCATGTCCTTTTTCAAGTTTAATTCACAAGGATTACACATCTTCTTGTAAAAACCCCAAGTGCCATATCCAACACTTTCTAGCATAACCAATATGATCTACATAGTCTCTCATGCATATAAGATATTAAATCATAAGAATATACACTTACCAAGACTTGCCAAATGATGATCTTGTCCAAAGAGTTGGCTTAGGGTTCTTGAGAAATGAGAGAGAGAAATATCTTTGGGAAATTTCTAGAATAGCATGAGAATGGTAAAATGATAGAAATCTGATTTTTTCCACCTTTTATAGCCCCTTAATGACCCTTTTTACTCACACACTTGGTCCAATAGTTAGTCTCTACTTGTCCAAGATGAATGGGTCAAATTTCCCATATGGGCCATATCTTTTATCCCAATTTGGGCTTTAAATTGAGCCCAATTTACTTGACCCAATAAAATCAATAATTACTCATGTTTAATGCATTTCATATGCTTTACGACAATATTTCCACTCACGGGATTCATATACATAGCCTCAATCCCAAGAACAAGCAAGTCTAGCCCCATATGGCCTATTTTGACCAAAAGGGTAAAATCGTCATTTTGACACCAAATTCGTTCTCGAGTAATTTTATCATACCAATATAATATTTCATTCATTTCGTGTATATAATCGTGGTTGTAGAAGAAACGTGACAAAAATTGGCTTGATACGTCCCCGGGCACCCTTGGGACTTAAACAAAATTTCCAGCTTTTGAAAGGTGCGCAGGGGCGGCGTGGTACGCTGCCTGGCGCGCCCCTTTTCTGCCTATGGACTGAAAATTTCAGCCCAGAGTGGCTTGTCACGTCCCTCCTTATTTTTTTCCAAAATTTTTGTTTTCGACTTTTCTTCGCGGGTTTGGTTAGCTACTTCAAGTCCTATTCTTTAACTTACTTCTTAGCCTTAATATGCTTTGTTTAGAGGTCCTCTTAGCCTCATGTTGAACCCCACAAATGTTCCACGAAATTCATAAAACATCTCCTATAAAAGGTTAATCACATGTATGAAGCCAAATTTCAATTTTCCTCATTATTAACATTACCAAATGCATACTTATGGCTCTCGACACCTAAGTAAACATTATTCAACGCCGTCACATAGGGTTGGGAAGGTACGGGGTGTTACATTCTCCCCCCCTTAGGAACATTCGTCCTTGAATGTTTACAATATCGCTTCATTTGTAGTCATTGCATCTTCATATTAGCATACACATACGCAAACACTTAAGGCTTCAAGGATACTTTCCTTTTATTGCTCCACTTCCACATTTTGAACCCCCCCCCCCTTTTTTTTTTTATTCATTTACTCAACTCATGTATAACTAGTGCACACAATCTATCTTGACATTAAAGTCCTCCCTCTTGCGTAAGCTCAACTATCCTTGTCGAACGTCGATTTATATTCTTTTCAATTCAATTGAAATAAAATAGATCTTATGCTATACTTCCCCCCCCCCCCCCTTTTTTTTTTTTCACCTCTACTACAAGTGAATACTCTGCCTTACTTTACATAAGAATTCTTTCATCTGGAGTTTCCAAAAGACGAACTCCCATATAAATAATGGTGCCATATCCTTCAAACAAATACCACGATTGCTACCAATTTTAACCAACCTCAAATTTAGAGAACTTTGCCTATAATATCATCTCTAAACACGATCTTGAACACACCGAACAATGGCTCGAATACTCTATTCATTAAACCCATAAAACTGTAAGTGCCTTTGCTAGCCCAATAGACATACTAGGAATTCGTGGTAACCATACCTTGTTCGTAATACTATCTTGGGTATATCATCATCACGTAATTTTTTTTTCCATCTCATCTTCATTTATTTCATCATTTCATCGTCCATTTATACATTCATTCATTTCGTTCCTTCATCTTTCCTAACCCCCCATCACTAATCAAACAAATCGTCAACTCTGGGAGGGAACTTTTGTTACCTTATTCCGTTGCCGATAACTGACACACATTCTCAACGTACTGTCTTGCTTTTGCACAATTAACACTGGTACACCCTACGGGGGTAGACTAGTATCTTTCACATTAGTAGCTTTATCATTGGCATCCGTCACTCTGACTCAGCAACATATGTACCCTTTCCATTCAAGAAAATTCTTTGTGGAAAATGAAAATGTAATTTCTTTGATCGACAATCCATTGTGGCCTAACAAGAAGCCAACCAATCCCTACCCATTAGAACATGAAAATCTATCATTTTTCTCACAATAAGATTAGTCAATGTAACGTGACCACAGCATTTACTATACAAATGCGACATACTCTCTTTAACTTTAATTAATTCACCAACTGGTGTGGACACCCCAACTATCTTGATTATCAACTCTAGTGTTTCTTCCAATTTTTTCCCGCAGTAAATAGAGGAACACATGATAGGGAAAAACCCAGATCAATTGATGCATATTCATTAGGTAAAAATATAGATAACGTACCTGTCACTATATCAAGGAGAGCCTCCGAATTCTGCTGATCCCGTAGGTCGTGTCATACTGCCCATGGCTCTTTGTGGGCACCCTTTCTTTGCGTGTCCTGGCTTTCTACACCAAAAACAAACATCTGTGTCAAACCAGCAATCACTCGGATGAAACTTTCCGCAACGCTGGCACCGTTGACGAAACGACCTCGATTGGCTCAGACTTCCTTGTTCTCGATACCCCACTGTCTGTGAACCTTGAGTCCCTTTACTTTGCCCAGCTTGGCCACCTCTAAACCCTTGAAATTGAGATGGAGTGCCTGCTGTTGGGTAAGAAACTGATGGTCTAGGCGGTTTAGGAAAAATCTAAGGCCTACATTCTCCTTGGGATGCCGTAAACTGTCCCATGGGTCTAGCCCGCTTTGACGGCCCTGCTTTCGATTCTTGTATCCTTTCCCTTTGTCTTTGGTCCTCCATTTTCTGTGCAAAGGCCTGAATTATAGCTATGTCCATATCCTTATTAATGCAGCGATAGTACAGTCCCTTACCAAGTATGGCTTCAATCTGTCTACATACCGATGAACTCTATCGGCCATAGTGGCTACTACATTTGGAGCATATCTCGCCAAAGAGTTAAACCGGAGACTGTACTCCCTGACGCTCATATTTCCTTGACAAAGATTTAAAAACTGACCCGCACGAGACTCGCAGACCTCATAGGTGAGATAATGATCAAGGAATGCTGTTTTAAATTCCTCCCAACTAGCTGGAAATGCACCGACACTTCTAAATCATCTCCAATCCTCGTACCATAGTATAGCCTCGCCTTTTAGTCTATATGCTGCAAGCTCTACTGTTTCTATACCAGTTACGTGCATAACCTCTAAGGCCCTCTGAATTTGGTCCATAAAGTCCTGTGGATCTTCATTCAAATCTGACCCAGTAAAGGTGGGAGGATCCAATTTCAGAAAATCCTGTGTCCTCCGACTAGCTGCCCTATCGGTATCATCATTCCTTACCATTGAACCAAATTGTCCTTGACTCTATGCAACAACTATCTGAGTCAATATTTGTACTGCATTTCTCAAATCCCGCAAGTCTTGTTTCGTAACATTAATAGGTGATTCTGGGGACTCAGTTTCAGCCCCGCATTGCCTAACTGGATCAGGTGGTGATTTATTTGTTCTTTCCCCGGCAGGCATGTCTACCTCCTTTCCTTTATCCATACCTCGTCTTATGACCGGCATTTTACTATAAATAAGAAAACCAATTCCATGGTCAGATAAAATTTTCACTTACAACATTGGCTCTATTGCACGATCTAGGAATGAAGAAAGGAAACAACTCCTACATGTCCCGTATCCTCCTACTTATAAATGTGGTGCGCTACACATCCATAAGCAAGACTCTACTCAGACACGGCTTTGTAGACACCCTTGTAACGACCCGCTCTGATACCACTTTTGTCATGCCCCGAACCCCTTTCGGGATGGACTGGCACCCAAAGCCGATATGGCCCGAGAGAACCAACCTATGCTCATGTACTCTCATATGCATACCCTCGTGTGAATCATACGATACCTCGTGCAACTGAGGAAAAGTCATGGAAAATATGTACAATATGAAACTTGGCCGTTAGGGCCATTTTGTCAAAATGAACATACATATCTACATACTATTCCCACACAAGTCTACAAAGCCTCTACAGATACATAACAAGGACAAACCTAGATTCGGGACAACACCCCGCTCTATACTCATATACAATGCCAAACAAAAGTGCATAATGACTCGAAAAGCCCCGAAGTAACTGGAGCTCACCAAAGATCTGCAAATACCGTCAATCTACTGGAGAGGCCTACTAGTGCCTGCACCTGCAACATGTAAGGTAGGTCCCCCGAGGGGGTCAGTACGAAGAATGTACTGAGTATGTAAGGCTGTAAGAAACTGCATAATAAAATACGTACTGTACTGAATCCATAACGAGATAAATAATTATTATGGATAAGACTCCGTTCTGTATATGAGGAATTATGTTCATCGCATTTATTACTTTCATTTCTGACCCTTCGTCCATATCATCATCCGTCAAATAATACTAACACTTACATGCACATAGAATAACATGCGTATAATGCCAGACATCCAGCTGATCAGTGGGCATAATACAAACCGGACATCCAGCTGATCAGTGGGCCATAATGAAAATATAATATCATGCATATGATACCGGACATCCAGCTGATCAGTGGGCATAATACAAATCGAACATCCAGCTGATCAGTGGGCCATAATGAAAATATAATGTCATGCATATGATACCGGACATCCAGCTGATCAGTGGGCATAATACAAACCGGACATCCAGCTGATCAGTGGGCCATAATATCACCATAATATCGTATAGTATGAAAAAAATATGATGTGGGACCATGGTTCATTACTTCTTCTCTTTACTTTTGAGATTGATACATTGGTAATTATAAGATCTTTATTCAAGAGACTTGCTTCCACGGAATTCGTCTATTCAAGAGATTTGGGTTATCAATATAACGCGCATCCACTCAACTGATAGGTTAACAGACTACTTACACACTTCCTGATTTCTTACTTGGGGAGAGATTGATATAATCACTTATGAGAGATTCATACATTTAGGATCAAGACACTATTTGAAACACACAAACCTTACTTCGCTTCTTTACTTCTTGAGATTGATATCTCTAATTGAGGGATAGATATAGGAGTTCACACATTGCCTCTTCTTTACTCTTATGAGATCTTATGAGATTGGTACTTCTACTTGTGAGAGATTGGTAGTCATAATATTATTGGATTTTGGAACATGACATGATTGGAAAGAAATGCTATTCAAAATAAATAGATTCTCTATGCATGGATACTTCCCTTGAGATAGATACATTATTGGAACTTATCTCATGATTGGAGCTTAGGATTACTAACCAATGAATATGAGTTAGGTGAATCATCATTGACCAATGCATAAGGGACGTATGAGTAATACAATTCAATAACCGGGAATGGAATACCTTTGAACATTTCGGAATATAACAAGCCCAAAGTCAATGTGAACAATACGTTGTAGAAGGATATGAAAAGGGAAAACCTTACATACCTTATCTTCCAAAATGTAAATACACAATCCAATATGTGAGCACAAAAATCCCGCTCCTTTCTTACTCTACATCACAAGTACACAACGGAACCAACATTAACCACAAACTACCTTACACATGCATACGACAACAATGAGTTACATGTTTATCTTTAAAATGTCATTTACTTTTCTACAATACCATTTACGGCATTGTTATACCAACAATACCCCATTCATGCCATACATTGACCACAAGTTACATTCCAAGCATTTAAGATGACCATGAATTACAAGAGTCCCTTATAATATTATTTCACCCTTTACCATACCATTCATGGCATTATCATACCAAAAATACCACAATATTTCATACATTGACCAACACATGATAACCCAACAACATTACACCACAAATCTTCTCTTTTACACTTTCTTATTCCCAACATATCACAAATAATCCATCAAGTCACCTTAATACACTTCATAGCACAAATCGGTCAAAATCCCATAATTTACATATGTATAAAAATAGAAAGTTATGGACATAACATCACCATATAAGTTTAGATATCATCAACACCATTCACTTTCATCAAAACATCATGTCCTTTTTCAAGTTTAATTCACAAGGATTACACATCTTCTTGTAAAAACCCCAAGTGCCATATCCAACACTTTCTAGCATAACCAATATGATCTACATAGTCTCTCATGCATATAAGATATTAAATCATAAGAATATACACTTACCAAGACTTGCCAAATGATGATCTTGTCCAAAGAGTTGGCTTAGGGTTCTTGAGAAATGAGAGAGAGAAATATCTTTGGGAAATTTCTAGAATAGCATGAGAATGGTAAAATGATAGAAATACGATTTTTTTCCACCTTTTATAGCCCCTTAATGACCCTTTTTACTCACACACTTGGTCCAATAATAAGTCTCTACTTGGCCAAGATGAATGGGTCAAATTTCCCATATGGGCCATGTCTTTTATCCCAATTTGGGCTTTAAATTGAGCCCAATTTACTTGACCCAATAAAATCAATAATTCCTCATGTTTAATGCATTTCATACACTTTATGACAATATTTACACTCACGGGATTCATATCCATAGCCTCAATCCCAAGAACAAGCAAGTCTAGCCCCATATGGCCTATTTTGACCAAAAGGGTAAAATTGTCATTTTGAAACCAAATTCGTTCTCGAGTAATTTTATCATACCAATATAATATTTCATTCATTTCATGTATATACTCGTGGTTGTATAAGAAACGTGACAAAAATTGGCTTGATACGTCCCCGGGCACCCTTAGGACTTAAACAAAATTTCCAACTTTTGAAAGGTGCGCAAGGGCGGCGTGGCACGCTGCCTGGCGCGCCCCTTTGCTGCATATAGACTGAAAATTTCAGCCCAGAGTGGCGTGGCATGCCCCTCCTTATTTTTTTCCAAAATTTTTGTTTTCGACTTTTCTTCGCGGGTTTGGTTAGCTACTTCAAGTCCTATTCTTTAACTTACTTCTTAGCCTTAATATGCTTTGTTTAGAGGTCCTCTTAGCCTCATGTTGAACCCCAAAAATGTTCCACGAAATTCATAAAACATCTCCTATAAAAGGTTAATCACATGCATGAAGCCAAATTTCAATTTTCCTCATTATTAACATTACCAAATGCATACTTATGGCTCTCGACACCTAAGTAAACATTATTCAACGCCTTCACATAGGGTTGGGAAGGTACGGGGTGTTACAGAACACTATGTGCCGTAGAAGGATACGAAAAGAGTAACCTTACATACCTTATCTTCCCAATATGAATATACAATTCTAAATGTGAACACAATAGTCCATCTCCTTCCTTACGTTTCACTCTACAACACAAGTACATAACGGAGCTTACGTTAACAACCAACTACCTTACAAGTGCATACGACGACAATGAGTTACATGCTTGCCTTAAAATGTCATTTCCCCCTTGACTATACCATTTATGAAATTATCATACCAACAATACCACAATATTCCATACATTGACAAATACATTATAAACCAATAGCATGTCACACCAAGTTCATACTTTACACTTCTCCATCAACACAACATCACAATTACTCCATCAAGTAACCTCAATACACTTCATAACAACATATCGACAACAATCCCACAATTTATACTCATAGAAACATAACAAGTCAAGGAACATAACCACAGCATACATGTTGATATTTCATTCACACCATGCACTTTCATCAAAAACCCAAGTCTCCTTTCAAGTTTAAATCAGAAAGATGGCACATCTTTTAGCAAAAAGCAAAAGTGCCCTATTCAACCTTGCCAACATAACCATCATGATCTACACCATATCTCATGTATATAATTTATTAAATCACAAGAATAAACACTTTACCAAGCTTGTAAAGTGATGATCTTGTCCAAAGTGTCCAAAGAAAATAGTTGCCTTAGGGTTTGGAAAATATGAAAAATATATTTTAGAGAAATGCCTAGAAAGGCATGTGTGATTTTTGGAATAAAAATATGATTTTTGCCTTTATATAACCCCTCAAGTCATCCTTAGCCACTTCTTGGCATTAAATTCCCTGTTTTACTTGGTCAAATTTGAAGAATGGGTCATTTGCTCTTTGGGCCATGCATTTTATTCCATTTTGGGCCTCAAATTGAACCCATTAACACATATTAACTTAGACCACCAATTTCAATGTGTAATACTCAAATTATCTCATGTTTAAATAATTCCATCAATGTCACAACAATATTCAACTCACGAGATTCATATTCGTAGCCTCAATCTCAAAAACAAGAAATTCTAGCCACTCATGGCTTAATTGAACATAATTTGATAAAACACCTATGACGAAGAATTAATCCCAAATCGGATGCCAAACTTTCTCTATAGTAGTCCTACTATGATGGAATAATGATACCATAACCCAAGAGTCCTTTTTATAGTCTAATAATCGTAGAAGAAATCGGGCAAAAAGCACCCCGGCAAGCTCCCGGGCGCCCCTAAGACTTAGAAAATTTCAGCTCTGTAAAGGTGTCTAGGAGCGGCCTAGAACGCCCCCGGGCGTTCCCCCTTGCTGCCTTTTCCAAAAAAAATTCGGCCAGAAGCGGCCTGACACGCCACCTGCAGCGCCCCATACTAAATTTTTGATTTCGACTTTACTTTGCGGATTTGGTTGGATCTTTCATGTCCCTACCTTTTTCTTGCCTCTTATCTTTAAGATCCTTTGCTTGGATGTCCCTTAAACCTCACTTTTCACCCCACAAATGCTCCACAAAGTCACAAACACCACCTACTACAAAGGTCTAATCACATTTACTAGCACAATATCAAATGTTCCATCAATAACAATGCAAAATACGTACTTATTTCTCTCGAACCTAGGGTAAACATGGTTCAAGGTTGTCAAGTAGGGTCAGAAAGGTACGGGGTGTTACATTCTTCCCCCCTTAGAAATATTCGTCCTCGAATGTTAATAACATCGTCTCATGTACACCAAATACATCTCTATATTAACATATATACATATACACATAATGCTCATAGATACTTACTTGTTATTGCTCCAATCCCGCATCTTGAACTTTCTCTTCCATTTGAAACAGATGAGGGTACTTGGACTTCATCATTTCCTCGGCTTCCCTGGTGATCTCTGCAACTTGTTGATTTTGCCAAAGTACCTTTACGGAAGCTATGTCCTTATTCCTCAACCTCTATACTTGTCGATCTAGAATAGCAATGGGTATATCTTCATAAGTAAGATATTCTGTAACTTGTACATCTTCAACGGGAACACTACTAGATGGATCCCCTATGTATTTCCGAAGCATCGAGACATGAAACACTGGATGGACTGAGGAGAGTTCTTGGGGTAGTGCCAACTCATACGCAACTTGCCCAAATATTCGGACAATTTCATAGGGCCCTATATATTGGGGACTCAACTTCCCTTTCTTCCCAAATCGCATTACCCCTTTCATCGGTGACACCTTCAAGAATACCCAATCACCTATGACGAATTCGAACCCCCTTCTTCTAACATCAGCATAGGACTTGTATCGACTTTGGGCCGTTTGTAGCTGCTGTTGGATCACTTTAACTTTCTCCATAGCTTGATGAACAAGATCTGGCCCAAGTAAAGCAGTTTCTCCTGCTTCAAACCATCCGATTGGTGATCTGCACTTCCTTCCGTATAAAGGTTTATAAGGTGCCATTTTAATACTTGAATGATAGCTATTGTTGTAAGAAAATTCAATAAAAGGCAAATGGTCATCCCAACTGCCTTGAAAATCTAACTTACACGCTCATAGCATATCTTCAAGTGTTTGGATAGGACATTCTGCTTGTCCATCTGTTTGAGGATGGAAAGTCATACTCAAATTCACTTATGTACCCAAGCTCTTCTGAAAAGATCTCCAAAAATGTGCGGCAAATTGTGCTCCTCTATCTGATATAATGGAAATTGGAATCCCATGCAATCGCACTATCTCTTTAACATACAACCTTGCATAATATGTATAGGTGGTCTTGACTGGTAGAAAATGCGCTGACTTGGTAAGCCCTTCAACTATGACCCATATAGAATCAAATTTCCACAGTGTACGAGGCAAAACTGTGATGAAATCCATGTTAATCATATCCCATTTTCAGACTGGAATATTGATACATTGCATGTAACCTCCTAGTTTCTGATGCTCTACCTTTACTTGTTGACAATTCGGGCATTGAGCTACAAATTCTGCAATGTTCTTGTTCATGTTTCCCCACCAATACATTCCCTTCAAATCATGGTACATTTTGGTAGCTCCCGGATGAATAGAATATCGTGAATGATGCGCCTCTGTCATAATTCGTTTCCTCAGCTCATTTACATCCGGTACACATAATCTACCTAGGCATTGAAGTACTGTCACACCTAAATCCCATTGAGGCGGACTGGCAACCGAAGCCGATATGGCCCGAGAGAACCAATCTTTACTCATGGCCAATGATATGCGTGCCATAAGAAACATCATCACCACATAAGGACATAAAATGCTAATAGAGGAGATCATGGAGCATGTGATATATATATACATGAAACTTGGCCGTTAGAGCCATCAAGTCAACATGGACCTACAACTCTTACATTCATATACCCACAAATGTCTACAAAAGCCTCAATAGAAATACATACATGACCAACCTAAATTCGGGACAAGTCCCCGCTTTACACAACATTTACAATACCAAAACCAATATACAACTGTGACTCGGAAAGCCCCGGTCCAACTGGAGCTCACCAAAGATCAGTAGATATCCCGCAGCCTATTGTAGAGGTCTACTAGTACCTGTGCCTGCAACAAGTAAGGTAAGTTCCCCAAGAGGGGTCAGTACGAGGAATGTACTGAGTATGTAAGGTTATATGAAACTTTATCAATACATAAGAACTTCAATGGAAAAAAAATAATCATAAGAGAATGTCCAATATGGGTAAGCCATCAATCTATATATATAGAACGACGCATATTACTTTTGTTACTCTTTTCGCTTCTGAACCTCTCCTTACTTACATTATCAATCATTAATCATATACTGCCCGAGCCCAACTGATCAGTGGAAAAATAATAATATCGTCATGCATGTGTTCATTTCACTCCATGGATACACCCATAATATTAGGATCGTCATCATGTAGGTGTTTTATTCACCCCATGGATATCATCATGTAGGTGTTTATTTCACCCCATGGATACAACTAACTATCAATTACTTCATTCTTTAACTTTTTTGAGATTGGTAACTTAACTTGTGAGAGATTGATAAGTTGACTCATGAGATATTAATACATTCACTTATGAGAGATTAATACTTTTGTTTATGAGAGATTGATATATTTGTAGTCATAACCTTATTGGAAGCTTTGGAGCATAACATTATTGGGACTTTGGAACCATGTCCATAATTATGTAACACATGAGCAACAACGACTAATGAATGAGGAATATGTGACTTAACAATAGATGACAACCTGAAATGACATACCTTAAACATTTAGGAATGGAATAAGTACAATGGCAATGTGAACAATATGTGCTGCAGAAGGATACAGAAAGAGTAACCTTACATACCTTGTATTCTCAATATGAATATATAATCTTAAATGTGCATACAATAGTCCCGCTCCTTCCTTATGGTTCACTCTATAACACAAGTACATAACGGAATTTACATTAACCACCAACTACCTTACAATTGCATAAAACGACAATGAGTTACATGATTGCCTTAACATGACATTTCCCTCTTGACAATACCATTTATGAACTATCATACCAACAATACCACAACATTTCCAACATTGAACAAACTATCACAATCCAATAGCATTTCATGCCAAGCTCATTCTTTACATCTCTTCATTAACACGACGTCACAACTACTCCATCAAATCACCTCAATACACCTCACAACAACATATCGGTAAAAATCCCATAATTTACACTTATAAAAAAATAAAAAGTTTAGAAACATAATCACACCATACATGTTGATATTTCATCCATACCATGCACTTTCATCAAAACCACAAGTCACCTTTCAAGTTTAAATCCCATGGATAACACATCTTTTAGCAAAAAGAAAAAATTCATTATTTACACTTTTAGACATAGACATCATGATCTACATACTCTCCCATGCATATAATATATTAATCCATAATAATAATCACTTACCCAAACTTGTAAAATGATGATCTTGCCCAAAGAAGTGCCTTAGGGTTTGAGAGAAATGTGTTAGAAAATATCTTAGAAGGCATGAGAGTTCCAATGAATTAAAAATCTGATTTTTTGGTCCTTTATATAGTACTCAAGTCATCCTGATCCATTTCCTTGCATTAAATGCAATATTTGCTTGGTCAAAGTGGAAGAATTGGTCATTTGCCCCATTGGGCCTTGCATTTTGGTCTCCTTTTGGGCTTTAAATTGAGCCCAATAACCCATGTCATCTTAACCCACCAAATGTAATGTGTAATCCACCATATATCTCATGTTCAATTAATTCTATAAATGTCTAGATATTATTCACTTACGAGATTCCCATTCCTAGCCCCAATCACAAAATAGAAATTCTAGTCGCTCATGGCTTATTTGAACATAATTCGTTAAAAATATTTGTGACGCAGAATTAACCCCATCTTGGATGCTAAACGCTCTTACGAATAGTCCTACTATGATGGAGTGATGATACCATGACTCAAAGGTCTTATATACATCATAATAGTTGAAGAAATTTTTTTGCAAAAACCACTTTGGCACGCCGCTTGGCGCGCCCCAACGCTGCCTATGCTAGAAAAACTTCTAGAATAGGTGGCTTGGCACGCTATCTGGCGTGCCCCAGAGCTTCCTGTGCCAAAAACATTTTGGCCAGAAGCGGCCTGGCACGCCCCTGGGTGCGGCCAAATTCAATACGAGGCAAATGATCATCCCAACTGCCTTGAAAATCCAACGTGCAAGCTCATAACATATCTTCAAGTGTTTGAATAGTATATTTTGCTTTTCCATTAGTCTGAGGATGGAAAGCCGTACTCAGATTCACCTGTGTGCCCAAACTCTGCTGAAAGGACCTCCCAAAATGCATAGTAAACTGAGCTCCCCTGTCTGATATAATGGAGATCGGAATCCCATGTAACCGCACTATTTCCTTAACATACAATCTTGCATAATCCTCAGCTGTATAGGTAGTCCTGACTGGTAGGAAATGCGCGGACTTGGTCAGCCAGTCAACTATGACCCATATAGAATCAAATTTCAGCAGTGTACGAGGCAAACCTGTGATAAAATCCATGTTAATCATATCCCATTTCCAGACTGGAAGATTGATACATTGCATGTAACCTCCTGGTTTCTGATGCTCTACTTTCACTTGTTGACAATTCGGGCATTGAGCAACGACTTCTACAATGTTCTTCTTCATAGTAGCATCCGGATGAATAGAATAGCGCGAATGATGCGCTTCTATCATAATTTGTTTCCTCATCTCATCTATATCCGATACATATAATCTTCCTTGGTATTGAAGTACCCCTCCTTGTGTAAGATCAAAGGTCGCAGTTAGACCCTGTTGTGCATTCTTTTTCACCTGCAATAACATAGAATCCGCAAACTGCTTCCTTTTTACTTCAGCTATTAAGGATGATTCCGTTGCATCTTGCACAATAACCCCTTCATCTGCAGATTCAATAAGGCGAACTCCCAAGCTGGCTAGTTGATGTAGATCTTTGATTATCTCCTTATTTTCTGTCAATTGGGCCACTAGTGCCTCCTATTTTCTTGCGGCTCAATGCATTAGCTACCATATTTGCTTTGCCTGGATGATAGATAATATCAATATCATAGTCTTTTAAGAGCTCTAACCACCTTCTTTGCCTCAAATTGAGTTCCTTCTGCTTAAAGATATATTGCAAACTTTTATGATCAGTATAGATATCAACATGAACTCCGTACGAATAATGATGCCATATCTTTAAAGCAAAAAACACCGTTGCTAATTCAAGATCATGTGTGGGATAATTTTTCTCATGTGGATGCAACTGTCATGGGACATATGCTATGACATTGCTGTGCTGCATCAATACACATTCGAGGCCAACCCCAAAAGCATCACAATACACTGCATAACCTTCGGTGCCTTCGGGAAGTACTAAAACTGGTGTGGAGGTTAATTTATCTTTCAACTCTTGGAAGCTTTTCTCGTACGCATCATTCCACTGAAATTTAACTGCCTTATGTGTAAGCTTTGTTAACGGTGCAGCAATGGAGGAAAAACCCTCCACAAATCTTCGGCAATAACCTGCCAATCCAAGAAAACTACGGATCTCTGTAGGTGTCGTAGGTCTTGGCCAATTTTTCACTGCTTCAATCTTCAGTGTATCAACCTGTATCCCTTCATCTGACACAATGTGACCCAGGAATGCGACGGATTTTAACCAAAACTCAGACTTAGAGAACTTTGCATACAACTTACGCTCACCGAGAATCTGTAACACCTGCCGTAAGTGATTAGCATGGTCCTCTGGTGACTTTGAATAAACCAGGATGTCATCTATAAATACCGTCAAGAACACGTCTAGAAGTGGCTTAAACACCTTATTCATCAAATCCATGAACACAGCTGGTGTATTTGTTAGTCCAAATGACATAACTAAAAATTCATAATGGACATACCATGTTCGGAAAGCTGTCTTGGGTACATCTTCTTCTCTAACTCTGACTTGATGGTAACCCGATCTCAAGTCAATCTTTGAAAAACATTTGGCGCCCTGTAACTGATCAAACAAATCATCAATTCGAGGGAGGGGATATTTGTTCTTGATCGTTACCTTATTCAATTGTCGATAGTGGATGCACATTCTCAACGTGCCATCTTTCTTCCGTATAAATAATACTGGTGTACCCCACGTGGATATACTAGGCCTGATAAAGCCTTTTTCCAGCAAATCTTTCAACTGCTCCTTCAATTCACGTAATTCTGATGGAGCCATTCTATATGGAAGAATAGAGATAGGTTGAGTGCGTGTAATCATATCGATGCCAAACTCTACTTCCCGCTCTGGGGTAAGCCTGGAAGATCCTCTGGAAATACATCAAGAAATTCGTTGACCACCGGAACTGACTGCGGAGTTAGTGGTTCCACATCATTATATTTCACTCTTACTATGTGACATATGTATCCCTTGACAATCAATTTCCTTGCTTCAAATAGGAAATAAATTTTCCTCTTGGTGCCCCGACATTACCCTGCCATTCAAGAACATTTTCTTGCGGAAAACAAAAATGCACCTTCTTGGCCTGGCAATCTACCGTGGCATAACAAGAAGCCAACCAATCCATACCCATTATCACATCAAAATCCACCATGTCTAGTTCGATGAGGTCGTCCAGTGTATCATGGCCACACACAGTTACCACACAATTACAATATACTCTTTTTGCAATAATATATTCACCAACCGGTGTAGACACTTCAATTGACTTAATTAATAATTCTAGTGCCTTTGCAAATTTTGCAGCAATCAATGGAGTAACATAAGATAATGTAGAACCCGGGTCAATCAATGCATATACATTATATGAAAATAGGGATAATGTACCTGTGACGACATCAGGAGAAGCCTCCGAATTCTGCCGGTCCACTAGAGCATAAGTACGATTCTAAGCTCCACTGGAACTAGTTGCTCCTCTGGCACCTCTACCACGACCCGCCATCTGTACTCCTCTTCCTAGGGAAAAAACCGTTGATGATGATGCAACAGTTGATCCCGCAGGTCGCGCCACACCACCCAAGCCTCTTCACGGGCAGTCTCTCATCATGTGCCCCGTCATACCACACCAATAACAAACATTCGTTGCCCACTGGCATTCACCTAAATAAAATCATCTACAATACTGACACAGCGGGCGAAAAGATCCTACTGTCTGGAAAACACGACCTCCACTACTTTGCCCGGCTTGATTACCTTTGAGCCCTCTGAATTAATATGAAGTGCCTGCCGTGGAATAAGAAAATGAAGGCCTAGGCGGTCTATTAAAGCTCCGAGGCCTGAACTCTGCTTGGGACGCCATAGACTGTCCCGTATGCCTAGCCCTTTTTGACGACCCTTCCTCAATCCCTTGTGTTCTTCCCCGTTGCCTCTGATCTTCCATTTTCTGTGCAAAGGCCTGTATTCTAGCTATGTCCATATCCCTGTTCAAGGCAGCAATGGTGCAATCCCTTACCAAATATGGCTCCAACCTATCTACATATCGATGTACTCTGTCTGTCATTGTGTCCACTATATTTGGAGCATATCGAGCCAAGGAATTAAACTACAAACTGTATTCTCTAACACTCAGATTCCATTGACGGAGATTTAAAAATTGATCCGCACGGGCCTCACAGATCTCATAGTGAAGGTAGTGATCCAGAAATTCCTCTTTAAATTCTTCCCATGTAGGTGGGTTTGCACCAATATCACGAGCTTTCTTCCAACCTTCATACCATAGTATAGCCTTGCCCTTCAATCTATAGGCCGCAAGCTCAACCGTTTCCACACCGCACACATGCATAACCTCCAAAGCCCTCTGGATTTGATCTATAATATCTTGCGGATCTTCATTCGGATCTGATCCAGTGAATGTAGGAGGATCTAATTTCAGGAAGTCATGTGTTTTACGACTCGCCACTCTAGCCGCATCATCCTCATTTATCGTTAGACCAACTGTTCCTTGACTTTGTGCCACAACTAACTGAGTCAACATATGTACTGCATTTCTTAGATCCTGGTCAGTGGCATTCATTGGTGGTTCTGCGGGTACTTTTCTACAGAGTGGATTGGCTCTTTTGGAGATGGAAAATTAGAAGAAGCCCGCGATGCAACCTCAGCGTTAGCCCCACCTTGACTAACTTGGTCAGGTGGTGATTTACTCATGCCTTCTCTGGTAGGCATATCTACCTGCTTACCTTTACCTCTACCTCTTCTTGTGATTGGCATTGTACTATACCAAAGAAAAACAATTACCATGGTCAGATATAATTTAACTTGCAATACTGGCTCTATGGCGCGATCTAGAAATGAAGAAAAGGAATGACTACTAAATGTCCCGTAGCCTCCTACTTATAAATGTGGTGCACAACACATTGATAAGTAAGACTCTACTCAGACACGACTTTGTACACACCCTTAGAACGACCTGCTCTGATACCAATTTTGTCACACCCCAAATCCCATTGAGGCGGACTGGCACCCAAAGACGATATGGCTCGAGAGAACCAATCTTGACTCATGTTCAATGATATGCGTGCCATAATGTCACACCCCGAATCCCATTCGGGCCGGATTGGCACCCAAAGCCGATGAGGCTCGAGAGAACCAATCTTTGCTCCTGTCTATTCTCATATGTATGTTCGTGTATGAATATCATTTTATCTCATGTAATCAAATATCAATGGCGAAAGTCATGGCAACATATGCAATATATGAAACTGTGGCCGTTGGGGCACTTGCGTCAAAGTGAACGTACATATCTTATATTCATCTACCCACATAAGTCTACAAAGCCTCTACAGATACATGACTATGACAAACCTAGAGTCGGGACACGCCCCGCTCTATACTCATATACAATCTCAAACCAATATGCATAATGACTCGGAAGAGCCCCGGATCAACTGGAGCTCACCAACAATCTGCGAATATCTCATCGCCTATTACGGAGATCTACTAACACCTGTACCTGCAGCATGTAAGGTAAGTCCCCCAAGATGGGTCAGTACGCAGAAAGTACTGAGTATGTAAGGCCATACGAAACTATATAATAATACATAAATACTTCCAAGAAATTTAGCGTAAGAGAATAATCAATATGGATATACCTCCGTCCTAAATATGTGGAACCATGTTCATTACTTCTATTATTTCCATCACTTGGTCATTTACTTTTATCATCATAATTCTTATAATAACCTCCATATTTGTATTCATGAACGGGATATACTCTAATTTCTTTTACAACTATCTTCATTCCTATAGATCTCAATGTAATACCGATCGTCACCTTCTAGGTGGATTATAATATAATACCGGTCATCACCTTATAGGTGGATTAATAATATATACCGCTCATCACCTTATAGGTGGATAATAATATATATACCGTTCATCACCTTATAGGTGGATAATCATATATACCGCTCATCACCTTATAGGTGGATAATAATATATATACCGTTCATCACCTTATAGGTGGATAATCATATATACCGCTCATCACCTTATAGGTGGATAATAATATATATACCGTTCATCACCTTATAGGTGGATAATCATATATACCGCTCATCACCTTATAGGTGGATAATAATATATATACCGTTCATCATCTTATAGGTGGATAATCATATATACCGTAATAATACCATCTGGGACTTATACCCTTTGATTGTGATCCATACTCAATAAAATTAAAGTAACCATATGCACATTACTTCTTTACAATCCTATACCCTCTACTTAGTTATGAGAATGACATGCTAAAGATCATGGCATTAAAGCACACACTTATATACATATCTCACTTCACTCCTTTACTTCATGAGATTGACATCTTCACTTATGAGGAATAGTTCTATTAACTTGCACATCACCTCCCTTCTTACTCTTATGAGATTGGTACTTTTACATGAGAAAGATTGGTACAAGGATAATCATAATGATCTTAGACTTTGGAACACAAACATACATTACTTTACGTCTTTACTCTTGTAAAATTGACACCTCTACTTGTGAGGGATAGATACATTCTCTTGTTAGAGATTGTTATGTCCACTTGTCATAACATTATTTGAAACACAACATCTTTGGAACCATTGGAACAATAGTCAATTAATAAGAGACATAAGTGTAAACACTATTGGAACTTTGGAACATAACATGATTGGGACAATCCTATACCAACTAAACAAGCCCCCTTTACCTCACTACTCTCGTTGAGATAATTCTCTTAGAATCTACAACATCATGACAACTTAGAAACTTTAGTCAATAAATAAGAGATATGTGAATCATCATTCATCTAAGAGTAGGACACATGTGAATAAAAATATATGTCTACCTTAGTTAAAATACTATAGGACCCCTTTGGAATGTAACACTTTTGGAACCTTAGGACAATGATCACTAAATACGATACATGTGGATATCAACTGTTCACCAACCTGAGATGCAATACCTTAGAACATTTGGAAATTTTGACATATTAGCCAATGAACATAAATCAACCAAAACACATGAGTCATATGATTCATCATTGACCAATGAGTAAGGAACATGTGAGTAACACTAATCAATAACCGGATACAGAATACCTTAGAACATTTCAGAATCGAATGAGTACTATGAAAATGTGAAAACCATATGCTGCAGAAGGACATAGAAGAGTAACCTTACATACCTTCACTTCCAAGTATGAATACAAAATAGTCCAGCTTCTTCCTTACGTCTTACTCTACAATACAAGTTCATTTCGGAACTCACATTAGCAATTAGTCACTATACAGGCGTACAAGACGACAATGAACTATGTGACTACCATATAACATCATGTCATCCCTTACGATACAATCCACTACATTTTCATATCAACAACACCATAACATTCCACACATTAACCAAAATATCACACATCAATAGCATTTCACATCACACTTACCCTTTATGCTTTCTCATTATCATTCCGTCACATTTATTCTTATCAATTTGACCCATAGCAACATATGAACAACCATCCACACTTAATACAGTCCAACATGCCTTGATACGACACTTTAAAGTCATTAAAACGACATCAAAAGTTGCTAATTATATCCATAAAGGGTATAGGGGCCTTCGGTGGTCAAAAAGGGACAAAAACATGCAAAACAGTGTTCTGGAAGGGACCTATGTTGCCACCTGCGCCCGAAGATTCCCTTTGGCAGCAGCCAGAGGCATCTGCGCCTGCAGGTGCCTCCGTCTGCTGGGGCGGATGCCCGTTTTGGTCCAAAATGGTCTTTTTATGCAATGAATGGTCCATGATCATAACCAAACTTATTTTGACATATTTTTGATCATATTGAATACCCACAATCATCCATGGTCTCACAACACACAATAACATCATCAAAACGACACTTTATGGTCAATACGTTACCAAAACCATAACCAATTTCACAATAGAAATTCCAAACGTTATACACCATGAAAAAACAAGTAAATACTATAATCACATCTCACATGTCAATATTAACTCCATCATGTTTACTTCCTTCAAGATCATAAGTCCATGTTCAAGTTTACAAAGCAAAACCATCCTCCGATTAAGCACACACAAGTTGTTTTACACCTAGTGAACTTCTCACACTTCACCAACATAACCAACATGCTATAAAACATCTTCCATGCATAAAATATATTAAATCATGAGAATAAACACTTACCAATACTCACCAAGTGATGATCTTTGGCCAAAAAGATGAGAGCTTAGGGTTTGTGGAAATATTGAGAAAATTCTAGAAAGGCATGGGTGTCCAAATGAATAAAAATCTGATTTTTCATGCTTTATATAGTCCCTCAAGTCTCTTATTATCCACTTCTCAACATTAATTATCATGTTTGAATTGGTCAAATGGAAGAATGGATCTTTTTCTCCATTTGGGCCATGTATTTGGGCTTAAATTGAGCCCATTTGCATATATTAATTTGGCCCAACAATTTCATGTACAAATCCTCTAAAATCTCATGCATGTTTAATTAATTCCATATATATCATGGGAATCAATTTGGTTCGGAAATTTACGGGGTGTTACACCTCCTACGAAGGTCTAATCCCATGTACTAGGCCCAATATCCATTACCTCATCAATAACATTACAAAATACATACTTTTGGCTCTATACACTTGAGTAAACATTGTCCAATGTTGTCAAGTAGGGCTTGGTAGGTACGGGGTGTTACACATAAGAAACATCATCACCACGTAAGGACATGAAATGCAAATGGCGGAGATCATGGAATATGTGATATATATATACGTGAAACTTGGCCATTAGAGCCATCAAGTCAACATGGACCTACATCTCTTACATTTATATACCCAAATATGTCTACAAAAGCCTCAATAGAAATACATACATGACCAACCTAAATTCGGGACAAGTCCCCGTTTTACACAACATTTACAATACCAAAACTAATTTGCAACTGTGACTCAGAAAGCCCCGGTCCAACTGGAGCTCACCAAAGATCAGTAGATGTCCCGCAACCTACTGTGGAGGTCTACTAGTACCTGTGCCTGTAGCAAGTAAGGTAAGTTCCCCAAGAGGGGTCGGTACGAGGAATGTACTGAGTATGTAAGGTTATATGAAACTGTATCATTACATAAGAACTTCAATGGAAAAAAAATAATCATAAGAGAATGTCCAATATTGTTAAGCTATCAATCTATATATATAGAACTACACATATTACTTTCGTTACTCTTTTCTCTTCTGAACCTCTCCTTACTTACTTTGTCAATCATTAATCATATACTTCCCGGGCCCAACTGATCAGTGGGAAAATAATAATATCGTCATGCAGGTGTTAATTTCACCCCATGGATACACCCATAATATTGGGATCATCATCATACAGGTGTTTCCTTCACCCCATGGATATCATCATGCAGGTGTTTATTGCACCCCATGGATACAACTAACTATCAATTACTTCATTCTTTAACTTTTTTGAGATTGGTACCTTTACTTGTGAGAGATTGATACGCTGACTCATGAGAGATTAATACATTCACTTATGAGAGATTGATACTTTTGTTTGTCAGAGATTGATATATTTGTAGTCATAACCTTATTGAAAGCTTTGGAACATAACATTATAGGGACTTTGGAACCATGTCCATAATTATGTAACACATGAGCAACAACGACTAATGAATGAGGAGTATGTGACTTAACGATAGATGACAACCTGAAATGACATACCTTATACATTTCGGAATGGAATAAGTACAATGGCAATGTGAACAATATGTGTTGCAGAAGGATACAGAAAGAGTAACCTTACATACCTTGTATTCTCAATATGAATATATAATCTTAATTGTGCATACAATAGTCCCACTCCTTCCTTATGGTTCACTCTACAACACAAGTACATAATGGAATTTACATTAACCACCAACTACCTTACAATTGCATATAACGACAATGAGATACATGATTGCCTTAACATGACATTTCCCCCTTGATAATACCATTTATGAACTATCATACCAACAATACCACAACATTCCCAACGTTTACCAAACTATCACAATCCAATAGCATTTCATACCAAGCTCATTCTTTACATCTCTTCATTAACACGATGTCACAACTATTCCATCAAATCACCTCAATACACCTCACAACAACATATCGGCAAAAATCCCATAATTTACACTTATAAAAAAATAAAAAGTTTAGAAACATAATCACACCATACATGTTGATATTTCATCCATACCATGCACTTTCATCAAAACCACAAGTCACCTTTCAAGTTCAAATCCCATGGATAACACATCTTTTAGCAAAAAGCAAAAATGCATTATTTACACTTTTAGACATAACCATCATGATCTACATACTATCCCATGCATATAATATATTAATCCATAAGAATAATCACTTACCCAAACTTGTAACATGATTATCTTGCCCAAAGAAGTGCCTTAGGGTTCTTAGGGTTTGAGAGAAATGTGTTAGAAAATATCTTAGAAGGCATGAGAGTTCCAATGAATTAAAAATCTGATTTTTTGGTCCTTTATATAGTAATCAAGTCATACTTATCCATTTCCTTGCATTAAATGCAATATTTGCTTGGTCAAAGTGGAAGAATAGGTCATTTGCCCCATTGGGCCTTGCATTTTGGCCTCCCTTTGGGCTTTAAATCGAGCACAATAACCCATGTCATATTAACCCACAAAATGTAATGTGTAATCCACCATATATCTCATGTTCAATTAATTCTATAAATGTCTCGATAATATTCACTTACGAGATTCCCGTTCGTAGCCCCAATCAAAAAATAGAAATTCTAGTCGCTCATGGCTTATTTGAACATAATTAGGTAAAAATACTTGTGACGCAGAATTAACCCCATCTCGGATGCTAAACACACTAAAGAATAGTCCTACTGTGATGGAGTGATGATACCATGACTCAAAGGTCTTATATACATCATAATAGTCGAAGAAAAGTTTTTGCAAAAACCACCCCAAAACGCCGCTTGACGCGCCCCAACGCTGCCTATACCAGAAAAATTTCTGGCATAGGCGGCCTGGCACGCTACCTGGTGTGCCCCAGGGATGCCTGTGCCAAAAAAATTTTGGCCAGAAGGGGCCTGGCACGCCCCACACCCAAAATGCAATTTTTTTCCTTTCTTCGACTTCTCTTTGCGGATTTGGTTAGATACTTCAAGTTCAAGTATTTTGCTTACCTCCTAACCTTAATATCCATTGCTTGGAAGTCCTCAAAGCCTCATGTTTCACCCCACAAATTCTCCACGAAGTCATAAACACCTCTGACAAAGGTCTAATCACACGTACTAGCCCTAATATCAAATGTTTCATCAATGACACTACAAAATACATACTTATGGATCTCGACACCTAAGTAAACATTGTTCAAATTTGTAAAGTAGGGTTGGGAAGGTACGGGGTATTACAAGAACTCCTTCTTGCGTAAGATCAAATGCCTTTGTCAGACCCTGTTGTACTTTTTCTTTCAGCTGCAATAAAATAGGATCTACATCCTGTTTCTCTTTCACCTCAGCTATTAAGGAAGATTCTGCTGCATTTTACACAATAACCCCTTCGTCTGGAGATTCAAGAAGATGAACTCCCAAGCTGGCTAGTTGATGTAAATCTTTGACTAGGTCTTGCTTTTCTGTCAACTGGCGACTAATGCTTCCTACTGCTTTGCGGCTTAATGCATCGGCCACCACATTCGCTTTCTCTGGATGATATAGAATATCAATATCATAGTCTTTCAATAGTTCAAGCTACCTCCGCTACCTCAGATTTAATCCTTCTGCTTAAAGATATACTGCAAATTTTTGTGATCATTATAGATATCAACATGAACCCCATACAAATAATGGCGCCATATCTTTAAAGCAAATACCACAGCTGCCAACTCAAGTTCATGTGTGGGATATTTTCTCTCATGTGGCCGCAACTGTCGTAAGGCATATGCTATTACATTATCGTGTTGCATCAATACACAATCAAGGCCAACTCCGGACGCATCACAATATACAGCATAACCTTCGGTGCCTTCTTAAAGTACTAATACGGGTGTGGAAGTCAATTTATCTTTCAACTCTTGGAAACTTTTCTCACATGCCTTATTCCACTAAAACTTGACTGCCTTGTGTGTAAGCTTTGTTAAAGGTACTGCAATGGAAGAAAACCCTTCAACAAATCTTCTGTAATAACCTACTAACCCAAGGAAGCTACAAATTTCCGTAGGCGTCATAGGTCTTGGCCAATTCTTCACCGCTTCTATATTTTGCGTATCAACCCTTATCCCTTCATCTAACACAATGTGACCTAAGAATGCTACGAATTTTAACCAAAATTCACATTTACAGAACTTTGCATACAACTTACGCTCACGAAGAATCTATAACACCTGCCGTAAGTGATTAGCATGGTCCTCTTGTGATCTTGAATAAATCAGGATGTCATCTATAAACACCATCAAGAACACATCTAGAAATGACTTAAACACCCAATTCATCAAATCCATGAAAACAGCTAGTGCATTTGTTAGTCCAAACGACATAACTAAAAATTCATAATGGCCATACCGTGTTCGAAAAGCTATCTTGGGTATGTCTTTTTCTCTAACTCTGACTTGATGGTAACCCGACCTCAAGTCAATCTTTGAAAAACACTTGACACCCTGTAACTGATCAAACAAATCATCAATTCTGGGGAGGGGATATTTGTTCTTGATCGTTACCTTATTCAATTGTCGATAGTCAATGCACATTCTCAATATGCCATATTTCTTCCGTACAAATAATATCGGTGCACCCTACGGGGACATACTAGGCCTGATGAAGCCCTTGTCCAGAAAGTCTTTTAATTGCTCTTCAATTCACACAATTCTGCTGGAGCCATTCTATACGGAGGAATAGAGATAGGTTGAGTGCCTGGATTCACATCGATCCCAAACTCTACTTCCCGTTCTGGAGGCAAACTGGGAAGATCCTCTCTAAATACATCAATTCATTGAACACTAGAACTGACTGAGGAGTTAGTGGTTGCACTTCAGTATCTTTCACTCATACTAAGTGACATAGGTACCCCTTGGATATAATTTTCCTTGCTTTAAGATAGGAAATAAATTTTCCTCTCGGTGCCCCTACATTACCCGTCCATTCCAGCACATTCGTATGTGGAAAATGAAAATGTACTTTCTTAACCTGGCAATCCATCGTGGCATAACAAGAAGCCAACCAATCCATACCCATTATGACATAAAAATCCACAATGTCTAATTCAATGAGATCAACCAGTGTGTCATGACCACACACATTTACCACATAATTACGATATACACTTTTTGCAACAATATATTCACCAACTGGTGTAGATACTTCAATTGACTTAGTTAATAATTTTGGTGTCTTTCAAATTTTGCAGCAATCAATGGAGTAACATATGACAATATAGAACCCGAATCAATCAATGCATATACAATATGCGAAAATATGGATAATGTACCTGTGACGACATCAGGAGAAGACTCTGAGTTCTGCCGGTCCACTAGAGCATAGGTGCAATTATGGGTCCCACTGGAACTAGTTGCTCCTCTGGCACCTCTACCACGACCAGCAGGCTGTACACCTCGGCCTAGGGAAGGAACCGATGATGATGATACAACGGTTGATCCCATAGGTCGTACTATACCACCCGTGCCCCTTTGTGGGCATTCTCTCATTATGTGCCCCATCGTACCACACCAAAAACAAACATTTGTCCCCAATCGACATTCACCTAAATGATACCGTCCGCAGCGCTGACACGGAGGATAAGAAAATCCTGTTGCCTTTGATCCGTGAATTCCACTACTCTGCCCAAATTGACCGCCTCTAAACCCTCAGAATTGAGAGTGCGTACTTGCTGTGGAATAGGAGAATGATGGTCTAGGCGGTCTAGGAAATATCCGAGGCCTAGATTCTCCTTGGGACGCCATAGACTGTCCCATAGGTCTAGCTCTTTTGGACTATCCTCTTTCAGATTCATTTACCCTTCTTCTCTGTCTCTAATCTTCTATTTTTTGTGCGAAGGCCTGTATTCTGGCTATGTCCATATCTTTGTTCAAGGAAGCAATGGTGCAGTCCTTTACCAAATATGGCTCTAATCTATCCATATATCGATGGACTCTGTCTGTCATTGTGGCCACTACATTCGGAGCATATCGAGCCAAGGAATTAAATTGAAGACTATATTCTCTAACACTCATATTCCCTTGACGCAGATTTAGAAACTGGTCTGCACGTGCCTCCCGGATCTTATATGGGAGGTAATGATCAAGGAATGCCATTTTAAATTCTTTCCAACCAGCCAGAAGTACATCAATACCCCTCGATCTTTTCCAGTCTTCATACCATAATATAGCTTCACCTTTCAATCTATAGGCCGTAATTTCAACTGTTTAAACACCAGTCACGTGCATAACATCTAGAGACCTCTGAATTTGATCCACGAAGTCCTCTAGATCTGCTTTCAGATCTGTCCCAGTGAATATAAGAGGGTCTAATTTCAGAAAGTCCTGTGTCCTGCGACTCGCCACTCTAGCCGTATCATCCTCACTTGTCGTTGGACCAGCTGGTCCTTGACTTTGTGTAGCAACTATCTGAGTCAACATATGCACTGCATTTCTTAAATCCTGGTCAGTGGCATTCATTGGCGGTTCTGCGGGTACTTCTCTACCTCTTGGCTCTGCAGGAGCTGGAAAAGTAGAAGAAGACCGCAATGCAATTTCAGTGTTAGCTCCACCTTGACTAGCTTGGTCAGGTGGTGATTTACTCATTCCTTCACGGGCAAGCATATGTACCTGCTTACCTTTGACTCTACCTCATCTTGTCATTGGCATAATACTATCACAAAGAGAATCAATTCCAATGATTAGATACGATTCCACTTACCACATTGGCTCTATTGCAGGATCTAGAAATGAAGAAAAGAAACAACTCCTAAATGTCCCGTAGCCTCCTACTTATAAATGTGGTGCACAACACATCCATAAGAAAGACTCTACTCAGACACGGCTTTGTAGACACCCTTAGGACGACCTGCTCTGATACCATTTTTGTCACGCCCCGAATTCCAACGGGGCGGACTGGCACCCAAAGCCGATAAGGCCCGAGAGAACCAATCTTTGCTCATGTCCATTCATCTGCATTTCATTCAAGGAAAATTACCACCATGTATAGAGATATAAGATACTAATAGTGGAAGTTATGGAATTATGTGATATATATACATACATGAAACTTGGCCGTTAGGGCCATCAAGACAAAATGGACAAACATCCCTTACATTTATATTACCACATACGTCTACAAAGCCTCTAATAGATGCATATACGTAACCAACCTACAGTCGGTACAAGTCCCCTCTTTATACAACATCACAATACCAAAATAAATGTACATATGAAACTCGTAAAGTCCCAGACCAACTGGAGCTCACCAAGGATCGACAAATGATACGCAATCTACTACTAGAACCTGTGCCTACAACAAGTACGGTAAGTCCCCCAAGGGACGTCACTATAAAGAATCTACTGAGTATGTAAGGCTCATAAGAAACTGTATGATATATAAGTACTTCCATGAAATCAAATATAAGAGAATAGGAAGTACAGATAAACCACCGGTCTACATATGTGGAACCATGTACCTTAAATACTTTACTTCATTTGCCTTTACATTTATTCATATTTTTCATTCTACCCATGCTAGGCTTTTCTATCGCCCATGGGATGAGATATAACCCATGCTAGGTATTTTAACCCCTGGGATGTAATTAACCCATGCTAGGCTTTTATGTCGCCCCTGGGATGTAACTGTGATAACCCATGCTAGGCATATCTGTCGCCCCTGGGATGTTAGTGTGATAACCCATGCTAGGCTTTTATGTCTCCCCTGGGATGTAAATCAACCAAACAATTATACATTACTTCATATCTTTACTTCTATGAGATTGATACATTGATAATTGTACATTATTGGAACAATGGGAACTTTGGATCGTTAGTCAATGAACATGAGACATGTGAATCACCTTTGATCAATGAGTAAGGAACATGTGAGTAACAATAATTAATAACCGGAATGGGATACCTTAGAACATTTCATAATGGAACAAGTACAATGACAATGTAAACACTATGTGCTGCAGAAGGATACGGAAAGAGTAACCTTACATACATTATCTTCCCAATATGAATATACAATACTAAATGTGAACACAATAGTCCAACTCCTTCCTTACATTTCACTCTACAACACAAGTACATAACGGAGCTTACGTTAACAACCAACTACCTTACAAGTGCATACGATGACAATGAGTTACATGATTGCCTTAAAATGTCATTTCCCCCTTGGCCATACCATTTATGAAATTATCATACCAACAATACCACAATATTCCATACATTGACCAATACATTATAAACCAATAGCATGTCATACCAAGTTCATACTTTACACTTCTCCATCAACACAACATCACAATTACTCCATCAAGTCACCTCAATACACTTCATAACAAAATATCGACAACAATCCCACAATTGATACCCATAGAAAAATAACAAGTCAAGGAACAGCACCACACCATACATGTTGGTATTTCATTCACACCATGCAGTTTCATCAAAACCCCAAGTCTCCTTTCAAGTTTAAATCACAAAGATGGCACATCTTTTAGAAAAAAGCAAAAGTGCCCTATTCAACCTTGCCAACATAACCATCATGATCTAAAACATCTATCATGTATATAATATATTAAATCACAAGAATAAAAACTTACCCAAGCTTGTAAAGTGAGGATCTTGTCCAAAGTGTCCAAAGAAAATAGTTGCCTTAGGGTTTGGAAAATATGAAAAATATCTTTTAGAGAAATGTCTAGAAAGGCATGTGTGATTTTTGGAATAAAAATATAATTTTTGCCTTTATATAACCCCTTAATTCATCCTTAGCCAATTCTTGGAATTAAATGCCATGTTTTACTAGGTTAAATTGGAAGAATGGGTCATTTGCTCTTCGGGCCATGCATTTTATTCCATTTTCGGCCTCAAATTGAGCCCATTAACACATATTAACTTAGCCCACCAATTTCAATGTGTAATATTCCAATTATCTCATATTTAAATAATTCAATAAATGTCACAAAAATATTCAACTCACGAGAATCATGTTCGTAGCCTCAATCTCAAAAATAAGAAATTCTAGCCACTCATGGCTTAATTGAACATAATTTGATAAAACACTTGTGATGAAGAATTAATTGTAACACCCCGTACGTTTCTAATTCTAGATGACAACCGTAAAGTTTATGGGAAATACATGTGGGCATTGATAAGTCCTATACAATTGGGCCCAAAATGAAGCCCAAAATCATAAGGGAAGACATAGCCCAACAAGAGATTTTTGACCCATTCTTCCAATTTGCTCCATTTGACCAAATCAACCCCTGCATTTAATTATAAGGAAGATATAAGAGAGACTTTAGGGACTATATAAAGAGAGAAAAATCAGATTTTTATTACCATTGAGCTCTCATGCCCTTTTCTAACTTTTCCACATTTTTCTCTCAAATAGACAAACCCTAAGCTCTCATCTCTTTGTGGCCAAGATCATCAACTTGTAAGACTTGGTAAGTGTTTATTATGATGGTTTAATAAATTTTATGCATGAGATATGGTTTATATTATGTTGTTTATGTTGGTGGAGTATTGAGAAGTTCACAAGGTGTGAAATGTTACATGTTTGCTAAATCGGAGAATGGTTTGTCTTGTAAACTTGAATATGCACTTGTGGTCTTGAAGGAAATGAAATTGATGGAGTAAATATTGACATGTGATATGTGATTATAGTCTTACTTTGTTTAATCCTTGTGTATAACATTTGGAATTGTTATTGTGAAATTTGTTATGGTTTTGGTGCCGTATTGGCCGTGAAATGTAGTTTTGGGTGTTGTTATGTGTGTTGTGAGACCATGGATGAATTTTGGTGTTTAATATGACCAAAAATATTTCAAAATAAGTTTGGTTATGATCATGTACCATTCATGGCATTAAAAGACCCAAAAGAGGCCATTTTGGACCAAAACGGGCATCCGCCCCCACAGACGAGGGCATCTGTGGGCGCAGATGCCAATGCATATGCCCATGGAATTTTCCAGAGGCCATATGCATGAGCATCTCAGCAACCTACGGGTGCAGGTGGCAACACAGGTCAGCCCAATTTTCCGTTTTGAGTGTTTTCGTTTCTAGTTGATCCCCGAAGGCCCCTATACCCTTTTTGGATGTAATTATCAACTTGTGATGTCGTTTTAATGACTTTAAAGTATCGTATGGAGGTGTTTTGGACTGTATTAATTATGTATGGTTGTTGATATGTTGTTATAAAGGAGTAATTGTGACGGAATGATAAAGAGAAAAGAGTAAAGGGTAAGTGTGGTGTGAAATGCTATCGATGTATGATCTCTTGGTCAATGTGCGTAATGTTGTGGTGTTTTTAATATGATAATTCCTTGGATTGTATTGTAAGGGGGTGACATGATGTTATATGGTAGTCATATAGTTCATTGTTGTCTTGTACGCTTGTATAGTAACTAGTTGCTAATTTAAGTTTCGGTATGAACTTGTATTGTAGAGTAAGACGTAAAGAAGAAGCTGGACTATTGTGTTCATACATACGCTTGTGTATTCATAATTGGAAGTGCAGGTATGTAAGGTTACTTTGTCCATATATTTATACAGTATATAGAATTCACATTGACGTTACACTTGTCCTATTCCAAAATTTGTTAAGGTATACTATTTCCGGTTACCAAAGGTTATTATCACAAGTTTCCTATTCATTGGTAAATTATGAATCACATGTCTCCTATTCATTGATAATGTTTCGAAAGCCCAATAAAGTTATGTTCCAAAGTTCCAATATTGTTTATGCTCATGCATCTCGTTCATTGATCATTGTCCAATGGTTCCAAATAATGTTATTCTCACATCTCTTACTCATTGGTTAATGATCCAAAGCTTCACATAATGTTATGACTATCATTGTATCAATCTCAAAGTAATGAATAAAGTAATGCATATGTGGTTAATGATCAAGTATGGGTGGCAGCTTTGGGGGCAAAATGCCTAGCTCAAGCTGATCCCAAGATTGTTGGATCAGGGGGCAGTCCTAGAGGTATAAACCTAGCTCGGACCTAACCTGACAGGGGGAAGCTCTAGGGGTAATAACCTAGCTCGAGCCGAACCTGAAATGTTGGTTTATGGGTGGCAGCTCTAGAGGTAATAACCTAGCTCGAGCCGATCCCGATATATATTAATTCATGGGTGGCAGCTCTAGGGGCATAAGCCTAGCTCGAGTCAATCCCAACATAACGATGTGTTATGTTAAAACCCACTGTTCAGTCGGGGCCAGGGTATCACAGTTCACAGGCAAAGATGAATAACCATAGAATCAAACAAACAAAGAAGGTAAAGGAAGCAATATACATTGTTTCCAAAATACAGTATTGTGACTTATCCATATTGATCATTTATTGTATTTGAGTTCATTTACATGTCTACATATCATACAAGTTTCATATGAAATTACATACTCGGTACATTCTTTGTACTGACCCCTCTTGGAGGATTTACCTTACTTGCTGCAAGTGCAGGTTCTAGTAGGCCTCCACAGTAGGTTGCTAGTTGTTGCCGATCATCGGTGAGCTCCAGTTAGTTCGTGGCTTCTTCGAGTCACAGTTGTACATATGTTTTGGTGTTGTACATATTGTATAAAGCGGGGACTTATCCCGACTTTTAGTTCATTTTGGTCAATGCACTTGTTAGAGGCTTTTGTAGACAGATGTGGGTGTATAAATATAAAAGGTACATGTCGTTTTTGACTTGATGGCCTCAACGGCCAAGTTTCATATATGTATATATATCACATGTTTCATGAATTTCATTGTTAGCATTATAAGCTCCTACGTGATAAGGGTGTTTCGGATGGCATGTATATGAATGAACATAAGTACAGTTTGGTTCTGTCGGGCCTTATCGGCTACGGGTGTCAATCACGCCTCGTTGGAATTCAGGGTGTAAAAAAAGTGGTATCAGAGCAGGTCGTTCTAAGGGTGCCTACAAAGCCGTGTCTGAGTAGTGTCTTACTTATCAATGTGTTGTGCACCATATTTATAAGTAGGAGGCTACGGTACATTTAGGATGTTGTTTCTCTTCTTCAATTCTAGATCGTGCAATAGAGCCAGTGTTGTAAGTTGAATTGTATATGACCATGGTGAATGTTTCTCTTTGATATAGTAACCATGCCGATCACGAGAAGAGGTAGAGGTAAAGGTAAGCAGGTTGAAATGCCTGCAGAAGAAGGAATAAGTAGATTACCACCTGACCAAGCTAGTCAAGGGTGAGCAAATGCTGAAATTTCCTTGCGGTCTTCCTCTTCTTTTCCAGCTCCAGAAGAGCCAGTTGGTAGAGACGTACCTGTAGAACAACCAATGAATGCCACATATCAGGATCATAGAAATGCAGTACATATGTTTACACAGTTAGTGGCAGCCCAAAGTCAAGGACGAGCTGGTCCAATAAGACATGATGATGATGCGGCTAGAATGGCGAGTCGCAGAACACAGGATTTTCTGAAACTGGACCCTCCCATATTCACAAGGTAAGATCCGAAAGTGGATCCACAGGACTTCGTGGATCAAATTCAGAGGGCCTTGGAAGTTATGCATGTGACGGGGGTAGAGACAGTTGAACTTGCTGCGTACAGATTGAAAGGAGAGGCAGTATTGTGGTACGAGGATTGGAAGAAATCCCGTGATATTGGTGAAAATCCACCTACGTGGGAAGAGTTTAAAGTGGCTTTCCTTGATCATTACTTGCCCTATGAGATCCGTGAGGCACGTGCGGATCAGTTTATAAATCTCCGTCAAGGAAATTTGAGCGTCAGAGAATATAGTTTGCAATTTAATTCCTTGGCTCGATATGCGCCAATTGTTGTGGCTACGATGACAGACAGAGTCCATATATACGTGGACAGGTTAGATCCATATTTGGTAAGGGATTGCACCATTGCTGCCTTGAACAAATACATGGACATAGCTAGAATACAAGCCTTCGCCCAGAAAATGGAAGATCAAAGACAGAGACGAAGGGTACATGAATTTGACAGAGGACAGTCCAAGAGGGCTAGACCTATGAGATCATCTGCTATGTATCAATGAGGATCTAGGCCTCGTATGTTTCCGAGACCACCTAGACCATCATTTTCTCATTCCACAACAGGTGCTCACTCTCAGTTTAGAGGGTTTAGAGGTGGTCCAGCTGGGCAGAGTAGTGGAGGTCACAGATCACAGGCAACAGGTTTTCCTAATCAGCAGTGTCAACACTGTGGGCATAATCATGCAGGTACATGTAGAGTGGGTATAAATGCTTGTTTCTGGTGCGGTATGACAGGACACATGATGAGAGAGTGTCCCCAAATGAGTATGGGTGGTGTAGCACGACCGGCAGGATCGGCCATTGCATCATCAATATTGGCTCCTTCTTTGGGCCGAGGTGTCCAACTTGTGGGCCGTGGTAGAGATGCCAGAGGAGCAGCCAATACTAGTGGGGTCCAGAATCGCACTTATGCTTTGGTGGACTGACAAAATTCAGAGGCTTCTCCTGATGTCGTCACAGGTACACTATCCATATTCTCAAATAATGTATATGCATTGATTGACCCTGGTTCTACATTTTCCTATGTTACTCCATTGGTTGCTGCAAAATTTGAAAGGGCACCAGAATTATTAATTAAATCAATTGAAGTGTCTACACCGGTTGGTGAATGTATTGTTCCAAAAAGGAGTATATCATAACTGTGTGGTAACTATGTGTGGTCATGATACACTAGCCAATCTCATTGAATTAGACATGGTGGATTTTGATGTGATCATGGGAATGGATTGGTTGGCCTCTTTTTATGCCACGGTAGATTGCCGGGCCAAGAAGGTGCATTTTTGTTTTCCGCAAGAGAATGTTCTTGAATCGCAGGGTAATGTAGGGGCACCACGAGGAATATTTATTTCCTATCTGAAAGCCAGGAAAATGATTGCTAAGGGTTACATATGTCATTTAGTACGGGTGAGAGATACTGAAATGGAACCACTAACTACACAGTTGGTTCCAGTGGTCAGTGAATTTCTAGATGTATTCTCAGAGGATCTTATAGGCTTACCCCCAGAAAGGGAAGTAGAATTTGGCATTGATGTGATTCCATGCACTCAACCCATTTCTATTCCTCCATATAGAATGGCTCCAGCAGAATTGCATGAATTGAAGGAGCAATTGAAAGATTTGCTGGACAAAGGCTTCATTAGACCTAGTGTGTCCCCATGGGGTGCACTGGTATTATTTGTACAGAAGAAAGATGGCACGTTGAGAATGTACATTGATTATCGGCAATTGAATAAGGTAACGATCAAGAACAAATATCCCCTCCCTCGAATTGATGATTTGTTTGATCAGTTACAGGGTGCCAGGTTTTTTTCAAAGATCGACTTGAGGTCGGGTTACCATCAAGTCAGAGTGAGAGAAGAAGATGTACCCAAGACAGCTTTCCGAACATGGTATGGCCATTACAAATTTATAGTTATGTCATTTGGACTAACAAATGCACCAGCTGTGTTCATGGATTTGATGAATAGGGTGTTTAAGCCATTTCTGGACGTGTTCGTCATGGTGTTTATAGATGACATTCTGGTTTATTCAAGATCACCAGAGGACCATGCTAATCACTTACGACAAGTATTGCAAATACTCTGTGAGCGTAAGTTGTATGCAAAGTTCTCAAAGTGTGAGTTTTGGTTAAACTCCATCGCATTCTTGGGCCATATTGTGTCAGATGAAGGGATACAGGTTGATACATAGAAGATTGAAGCAGTGAAAAATTGTCCAAGACCTACGACACCCACAGAGATTCGTAGTTTTCTTGGACAGGCAGGTTATTACCAAAAATTTATGGAAGGTTTTTCCTTTATTGCTGCACCGTTAACAAAGCGTACACATAAGGCAGTAAAATTTTAGTGGAATGATGCGTGTGAGAAAACCTTCCAAATGTTGAAAGATAAATTAACCTCCACACCAGTTTTAGTGCTCCCTGAAGGTACCGAAGGTTATGCAGCGTATTGTGATGCTTTCGGGGTTGGCCTCGGATGTGTATTGATGCAGCAGGGTAATGTCATAGCATATGCCTCACGACTGTTGCGGCCACATGAAAGAAACTATCCCACACATGATCTTGAATTAGCAGCGGTGGTTTTTGCTTTAAAGATATGGCATCATTATTTATATGGGGTTCATGTTGATATCTATACTGATCACAAAAGTCTACAGTATATCTTTAAGCAAAAAGAACTCAATTTAAGGCAAAGAAGGTGGCTTGAGTTATTAAAAGATTATGATATTGATATTCTATACCATCCAGAAAAAGCAAATATGGTAGCTGATGCATTGAGACACAAGGCAACCGGAGTCATTGATGACCACTTGACGGAAAAGAAAGGGATAATCAAAGATAGACATCAATTAGCCAGCTTGGGGGTTCGTCTTCTTGAATCCTCAGATGAAGGAATTATTGTGCAAAATACGGCTGAATCTTTGCTAATAGCTGAGGTGAAAGAAAAGCAGTTTACAGATCCTATGTTAATGCAGTTAAAGGAGAATGTAGAAAAGAATTTGACAAAGGCATTTGATCTAACACAAGAAGGGGTGCTGCAATGCCAAGGTAGATTATGCTTACCTGATGTAGATTAACTGTGGAAATGAATCATGATGGAGGCGCATCATTCACGCTATTCTATTCATCCGAGTGCTACTAAAATGTATCATGATTTAAAAGAAGTGTATTAGTGGGGAAATATGAAGAAGAATATTGCAGAATTTGTCGCTCAGTGCCCGAATTGTGAACAAGTAAAGGTAGAGCATCAGAAACCAGGAGGTTACATGCAATGTATTAATCTTCCAGTCTGGAAATGGGATATGATTAATATGGACTTCATCACAGGTTTGCCCCGTACATTGCAGAAATTTGATTCTATGTGGGTTATAGTGGACAGGCTTACCAAGTCAGCGCATTTTCTACCAGTCAAGACCACCTATACAGCTGAGGATTATGCAAACTTATATGTGAAAGAGATAGTACTATTACATCGTATTCCACTTTCCCTTATATCAGACAGAGGAGCACAGTTCACAGCGCACTTTTGGAGATCTTTTCAGCAGAGTTTGGGCACACAGGTGAATTTGAGTACGGCTTTCCATCCTCAGACTGATGGACAAGCAGAACGTACTATTCAGAAACTTGAAGATATGCTATGAGCATGCACGTTAGATTTTCAGGGCAGTTGGGATGACCATTTGCCTCTTATTGAATTTTCTTATAACAATAGCTACCATTCAAGTATTAAAATGGCACCTTATGAAACATTATATGGAAGAAAATGTAGATCACCAATTGGGTGGTTTGAAGCATGTGAGGCTGCTTTACTTGGGCCAGATCTTGTTCATCAGGCTATGGAGAAGGTTAAAGTGATTCAACAACGATTACAGACGGCCCAGAGTCGACACAAGTCATATGCTAATGTTAGAAGAAGAGGACTTGAGTTCGCCATAGATGATTGGGTATTTCTGAAGGTGTCACCAATGAAAGGGGTAATGCGATTTGGAAAGAAAGGGAAATTGAGTCCACGGTATATAGGCCCATATGAAATTATTAGAAGATTAGGGCAAGTTGCGCATGAGTTGGCTCTACCCCAAGAACTCTCCACAGTTCATCCAGTATTCCATGTGTCGATGCATGCATAAAAGATCCATCTCATTTTACTCCTATTGACGATGTACAGATCACAGAGGATCTTACCTATGAGGAGATACCTATAGCCATTCTGGATAGACAAGTGAAGAGGCTGAGGAATAAAGATATATCATCCATAAAGGTACTTTGGAGAAATCAGCAAATAGAAGAGGTCACATGGGAAGATGAAGAAATGATGAAATCCAAGTACCCTCATTTGTTCCAAGGGGAAGAATGACAAGTAAGTATTTACAAGCTTTGAGTATATCTTTATATGATGACATGAAGACTGTTCCTCAACTTGCAATTGTTTACTTTGAAATGATAACACTAATATTCAAAGACGAATGTTCCTAAAGGGGGGGGGGATGTAACACCCCGTACATTTCTATGTCTAGATGACAACTGTAACATTTATGGGAAATACATGTGGGCATTGATAAGTCCTATACAATTGGGCCCAAAATAAAGCCCAAAATCATAAGGGAAGACATGACCCAACATGAGATTTTTGACCCATTCTTCCAATTTGCTCCATTTGACCAAATCAACCCTTGCATTTAATGCTAAGGAAGAGATAAGAGAGACTTGAGGTACTATATAAAGAGAGAAAAATCAGATTTTTATTACCATTGAACTCTCATGCCCTTTTCTAACTTTTCCACATTTTTCTCTCAAATAGACAAACCCTAAGCTCTCATCTCTTTGTGGCCAAGATCATCAACTTGTAAGACTTGGTAAGTGTTTATTATGATGGTTTAATAAATTTTATGCATGAGAGATGGTTTATATTATGTTGGTTATGTTGGTGGAGTATTGAGAAGTTCACAAGGTGTGAAATGTTACATGTTTGCTAAATCGGAGAATGGTTTGTCTTGTAAACTTGAATATGCACTTGTGGTCTTGAAGGAAATGAACTTGGTGGAGTAAATATTGACATGTGAGATTTGATTATAGTCTTACTTTGTTTAATCCTTGTGTATAACATTTGGAATTGTTATTGTGAAATTGGTTATGGTTTTGGTGCCGTATTGGCTGTGAAATGTAGTTTTGGGTGTTGTTATGTGTGTTGTGAGACCATGTCTGAATGTTGGTAGTTAATATGATCAAAAATATGTCAAAATAAGTTTGGTTATGATCATGTACCATTCATGGCATTAAAAGACCCAAAAGAGGCCATTTCGGACCAAAACGAGCATCCGCCCCCACAGACGAGGGCATCTGTGGGAGTAGATGCCAATGCAGATGCCACTAGAATTTTCCAGAGGCCATCTGCACACGTATCTAAGCCACCTATGGGCGCAGGTGTCAACGCAGTTCAGCCCAGTTTTCCGTTTTGAGTGTTTTCGTTTCTAGTTGATCCCTGAAGGCCCCTATACCCTTTTTGGATGTAATTATCAACTTGTGATGTCATTTTATTGACTTTAACGTATCGTATGGAGGTGTTTTGTACTGTATTAAGTATTTATGGTTTTTCATATGTTGTTATAAAGGAGTAATTGTGACGGAATGATAAAGAGAAAAGCGTAAAGGGTAAGTGTGGTGTGTAATGCTATCAATATATGATCTCTTGGTCAATGTGCATAATGTTGTGGTGTTGTTAATATGATAATGCCTTTGATTGTATTGTAAGGGGGTGACATGATGTTATACGGCAGTAATATAGTTCATTGTTGTCTTGTACGCCTGTGTAGTAACTAGTTGCTAATGTAAGTTCCGGTATGAACTTGTATTGTAGAGTAAGATGTAAAGAAGTAGCTGGACTATTGTGTTCATACATAGGATTGTGTATTCATACTTGGAATTGCAGGTATGTAAGGTTACTTTGTCCGTATCTTCCTGCAGCATATAGAATTCACATTGACGTTACACTTGTCCTATTCCGAAATGTGTTAAGGTATACTATTTCCGGTTACCAATGGTTATTATCACAAGTTTCCTATTCATTGGTCAATTATGAATCACATGTCTCCTATTCCCTGATAATGTTCCAAAAACCCAATAAAGTTATGTTCCAAAGTTCCAATATTGTTTATGCTCATGCATCTCGTTCATTGATCATTGTCCAATGGTTCTAAATAATGTTATTCTCACATCTCTTACTCATTGGTTAATGATCCAAAGCTTCACATAATGTTATGACTATCATTGTATCAATCTCAAAGTAATGAATAAAGTAATGAATATGTGGTTAATGATCAAGTATGGGTGGCAGCTTTGGGGGCGAAATGCCTAGCTCAAGCCGATCCCAAGATTGTTGGATCAGGGGGCAGTCCTAGAGGTATAAACCTAGCTCAGACCAAACCTGACAGAGGGAAGCTCTGGGGGTAATAACCTAGCTCGATCCAAACCTGAAATATTGGTTTATGGGTGGCAGCTCTAGAGGTAATAACCTAGCTCGAGCCGATCCCGATATATATTAATTCATGGGTGGCAGCTCTAGGGCCATAAGCCTAGCTCGAGCCGATCCCAACATAACGATGTGTTATGTTAAAACCCACTATTTAGTCGGGGCCCGGGTATCACAGTTCACAGGCAAAGATTAATAACCATAGAATCAAACAAACAAAGAAAGTAAAGGAAGCAATATAAATGGTTTCAAAAGTACAGTATTGTGACTTATCCATATTGATCATTTGTTGTATTTGAGTTCATTGACATATCTACATATCATACAAGTTCCATATGGCCTTACATAGTCGGTACATTATTCGTACTGACCCCTCTTGGGGGATTTACCTTACTTGCTGTAGGCGCAGGTTCTAGTAGGCCTCCACAGTATGTTTCCAGTTGTTTCCGATCATCGGTGAGCTCCAGTTAGTTTGGGGATTCTTCGAGTCACAGTTGTACATATGTTTTGGTGTTGTACATGTTGTATAAAGCGGGGACTTGTCCCTAATTTTAGTTCATTTTTGTCAATGCACTTGTTAGAGGCTTTTGTAGATAGATGTGGGTGTATAAATGAAAATGGTACATGTCATTTTTGAATTGATGGCCTCAACGGCCAAGTTTCATATACGTATATATGTCACATGTTTCATGAATTTCATTGTTAGCATTATAAGCTCCTACGTGATAAGGGTGTTTCGGATGGCATGTATATGAATGAACATAAGTACAGTTTGGTTCTCTCCGGCCTTATCGGCTACTAGTGCCAATCACGCCTCATTGGAATTTGTAGTGTGACATTAATCCCAACTCGGATGCCAAACTCGCTCGATATTAGTCCTACTATGATGGAATAATGATACCATAACCCAATAGTCCTATTTATAGACTAATAATCGTAGAAGAAATCGGGCAAAAAGCACCCCGACACGCTCCTGGGTGCCCCTGAGACTTAGAAAATTTCAGCTCTCTAAAGGTGGCCAGGAGACGCCTGGCACACCCCTGGACGCACCCCCTTTCTGCCTGTGCCAAAAAAAATTCGGCCAGGAGTGGCCTAGCACGCCACCTGCAGCACCCTATACTAAATTTTTGATTTTGACTTTTCTTTGCGGATTTGGTTGGATCTTTCAAGTCCCAACCTTTTTAGTGCCTCTTATATTTAAGATCCTTTGCTTGAATATCCCTTAAACCTCACTTTTCACCCCATAAATTCTCCACAAAGTCACAAACACCACCTACTACAAAGGTCTAATCACATTTACTAGCACAATATCAAATGTTCCATCAATAACAATGCAAAATACGTACTTATTGCTCTCGAACCTAGGGTAAACATGGTTCAAGGTTGTCAAGTAGGGTCGGTAAGGTATGGGGTGTTACAAATAAGCTCTCACGTCAATAATTTAGTCAACACAAGCCCAAACTAGGGCATCACAATAATGATAACCAATCCAAATAATATAAACATAGAGAATTTACGTAAACCATAGCTTTTTACACACGATAAGTTTCCACCTTTGCCAATCAATTGTAACAACCCACATTATAGTTATGGTAAGATCGTTTCAATTATTGATTTTGATAAAAACAAAATATACTTTGGGCCTAGTTAGAGTTAAATTTTATGGTAGAGAATCTGTGGTCCAAAATTTAGTGGGCAAAATTGTTAGTTGGGATGGACCTGCTAGCGTCCACTTCAGCGACACTACTACAATGGTATTTTTCTCATCTCCGTAGAAGTATGACAGTTAGGCCCCAAGTTTTTAAAGCTCTTTTCCTTTAGTTGTGTTTTCATACATCGTTTGCCTCTTCCAAAATACCCCATATGTAACCTAGGCTTAGAATGATAAGAATAAAGAGTCCAGGCTTTAAGAGGGTGTTTTCCATTTAATTATTGAAGAAAAAACATAATGGAATTGATAACGAAAGCACTAGAGGCGAGGATCTTCACTCTTTATAGTAGTAAACTAATCAATGAGGTAGGTTATGGTTAATGTACAGTAGTTTTGCATTAGTTACGTGTAGTAACTATATATTTTATTGGATACTTCATGTCTAGGCCTGTCAGCATAGAGTTTGGATGGAATAAATAATAAACTAAACCTAGGTTAATGGGATTTGATGTATTACATGTTTTATGTTGATATATAGTATGTGTTAACCCATATTATGTTGAGAAATTACTATGCTTATGTGAGCTAAAGGAAAGTTAGGTAAATAGTAGGTTAGTATGAGTTTCTATTTGAAAGAGTATGTAAAGGGTGAAAATAGTATGTAGAGGGTGTAGGGCATTGTATATCCTAGACTAGTGGTAGTTCAGAATAGGTTGAGTTTTGGTGGTTGTGGAAAGAGGGGATGGTAGGCTCGAGGGTGCTTGGTTGTGATGTTAAAGAGGTGAGATGAAGAAGTTTATAGGTAAACTAAGCATGGATTTGAGTTTCTAGGGTGAGGGTTGTTGTAAGCAGAGCAAATGTTTAGAAGTTTAGTGGTATAGAGTTTCGCTTAATAAGAATACAAAATCGAGTTAATGGTAGATGGTAGTGAGTGAGGAGTGATTAATAAGTTCAAATTAGTGTCATGGAGAAATAACTTGTAATGAACCTTTCCATCATTACAGGTATGTCTAGTGTGCCAAAATTTGGGTTAAGATTTTCCCTAAATTGAGATTTAGAAATTTTAGGCTAGACTAGTCTTGGACGAAATCCAAGCATAATATGGTCTAGGGAAATCCAAGAATGTATTAGTTAAAGGCTATATGATTTGAGATTATTTTATGATAAATAAGATGATAAGGAATCCGTAGGAACTTTTGAAAGTCAATTCAGCCGAGTAGAACTCTCGATATCAAAATCGACCTAAAGGGGTAGTTCAAGATGTCGATACCTAAGGGTGTGTTGAAAAAATAGAAAAATTGGGAGAAATCCCAAGTTTTTCTGTCACCTACCCCGCTGTAGCGGGTGGCAAGCCACTACCACTACACCGCTATAGCAGAATTTTTCCCCACTATAGTGGGAGTCAACTTTGGTTAATCCCGCCAAAGCGGGCGGATCCCCCTATAGCGAGGTTGCTATAGCAGGATACAACCAATATAGCGGGATATATGCTGATTAATGTAGAAAATATGTAAAAAATATTATTTTCATTCCATATTCGTCTAAGGTCTGGGAGAGGCGATTTTGGGCGATTTTCGCCTAAATTCAATCGTATTTCTTCGTAAAGGTAAGTCAATCCCTTCAATTAACTAGTTTTTTGAATATTAATCCTTAAAATCACTAGTTTTTATGTTTTGGGAAGGATTTAGCTTTACCGTTGTGTGTTTTTTGGTGCAATTGGGTGAATTGAGTAAAAAAACCTTGGGTTTTGGTTAAAAGTTGTTAATTTACAATTACATGCTTAAAATCCACTATTAAATTCATAAATTGGTAGAGTTAAGGTAGAATGATTCTAGAAAACCTATAATAGGAGGATCATGAAATGTTTACTTAGGATTATGGGATTAAGTTTTAATCCATCCATGTACTAGGTCATTGCCTGAATTGTGATCATGTTATTCGTTTTAGACCACAACCAAGCGAAAATTTCCCGAAAAGACAAGGCTCAAGTTCAATAGAGTGGTGCATGCTTGGATCTAGGTAAGTGATAATTTAACGTGGTTGAAACCCAACTTGACTTATGTGTGCATATTAACTATTTCTTTATGTACTTGTTACAATGCATGTTCAAAGAAGGTAAATGGTTAAATGATGTCCTAAGTGTCAATCACATGCAATGAGGTTATATTAAAACTTGTTGGCCTTACAAGTGATATTGTTATTTTCATTGTGGTTGTGATTGTTATGATATCTTTTGATTATATTGGGATGTAATAGTATTTGGACATCTTCACAGGATTCATATTTATTATTATGGGATGTACCGATAATTGGACATCTTCAGGGGAATCATATTTATTATTATGAAATGTAACGATAGTTGGACATCTTCACAGGATTTAGTGATAAATGGTTGGCAGGCACTAGATGTTTGGAATTTTTGGTACATGGACATGAACTCGTGCCTTATAGGTCATGACTAGTAGGAGACCATAAGACCCTTAGCATGTTTGTACAAGGTATTGGTGAGAGTGACGGCTCCTTGATTGAATCGGGTTTATATGTGTACTTGTTACATTTGGTTCCTTGTGTGAATCACGATTTATTATTATGGTCATTTTTATTGTTGAATTAGATACTTGAGTGGTCTAGGCTAAATTAAAATGATTGGAATATCTCTTTAATTATATATTAACTTGTGTAATTGAGACATGGTATAGTGTATTGTTGATAAGTCATTATTTGTTGACCTGGATTGAATTCTGGTAGTCTAAGTCTTGAGTTGAGTTATTGTATATATTGACATGTACTTGACTGAATTCTGTGGTGTTGTTTGAAAGTATAAGTTCCACATTATTGAAGTACAATGATATGGCAGGTGTTCATGGTTGTTCTTATTTAATAAGTTATGGTTGCTTATTCACATATCTTTTTTTTGGTTGGCCGATGACCCTACCAGTACACCATTGTTCTTGTGTACTGATACTACACTTGCTTATTTTTTTGTTGAGTGTAGAGCATTTTCTGGTGCTTGCACCAAGACCTCAGCTTTAGAGTAGACTGCATTTCGACTCAAGGGTGAGCTACTGCATTTCGACTCAAGGGTGAGCTACATTTTTCGGGCAGCCATGAGTCTTCTACTTTGTTTCTGGTCCATTATTTTGAACTTGGATATTTTTAGTTGTTTTTGGTTTGAACCTTTTTATTAACATTTGTAGTGGTTTTGGTACAATGACTTTTAGATTCTAGGGACTATTTAGACATTTGTTTTAATTCTGCATTCGATTTGATTACTAGAACACTTTTAGATATTAGATTATTGAATAAAGTGATTAGTTTATTTTTAATTCAGTTTAAGTGTTGGTTTGATTAGTTGAGTTAAATGATTCTCCCATCAGAGGGTTAGTGTGGGTGCTACTCACGATGTGTTTGGGTCGTGACAATATTGGAATCAAAGCCCTAGGTTTAGATGATCTCGTTATACCAAAATGGGTCCAGTAGAGTTTTGCTAGAACGGTACGAAGACGTCTGTACTTTTGTTTGAGAGGCTATTGGACTTTAAGAAATTATCACTTTTTTTCTTCTTTCATGCTACAACTTGATTCCAATTTGTATCTGGCGATCCAAATTGGTAGCTGACCCCCTTTATTCTTTTGTCCACAGATGGAGAACATTAGATGTAATGGAGCCAGAGAAGCAACCCCTGTACCAACAATTCCAACTACAGAACTAGCTGTTCTAGGTTGAGGAAGAGGGAGAAGTAAGGAAACACCTTCCAGGAGTGGAACTCGAGCAACAGCTAATCAGGCTAATTAGTATGAGGAGGTTATAAATGAGGATGTTATGGAGAAGAAGGAGGTGACACCATCTGGGGGTGTGGTTCTTCCTTTATTGTTGATTGTTATGAGAGGATGCATATAATGGATATTGTGGAGCAGTATGGTGTTGAGTTTGTGACCTTGTAACTGCAAAGTGATGCAAAGTAGTGGTGGAGGGAATATGTGGAGTGTTGGTCACTAGCTTTACCTCTATTGACTTGGGCTCAGTTTCACACCCTATTTTTGGAGAAATATATACCCTTTACTCTTCATGATTGCAAGAAGGATGAGTTTCTGGCCCTTGAGTAGGGGAAAATGTCTATTGCTGTCTATGAGGATAAATTTCATGCCTTGTCCCATTATGCTACTCAGTTACTTGGAACAGAAAGGGAGAGGATTCAGTTATTTGTGAAGGGTCAAAATACTGACTTGTAGGTTCAACCTATGCATAGGACTTTAGTTGGAAAGATCTTCAATGATGTTGCTGATTATGTAAAGAAGATAGAAGAAGTCAAGTAGGTTTGTAAGGCTAAGGTATTAGCAAGAAAGTCCCAAAATATTGGTAAATTTGGTGGTTCTTATTCCCGAGTTCATAGCCATTAGGCCTATCTGGCTCCTTATTTTGTCAGCTCTACCAGCTTCTATAGTGGGTCAGACAGGGGCCACTCAACAACCTTCAGTTGTGAAAAGCCAAAAGGATTTATATTCGTCGGCTAACAGGCCTTGCTTAGATTGAGGTTGTTATACTTGTGGTTCTATGGGGAACTTCAAGAGAGATTGCCCTTAGAGATATACTGGTTTTTAGGGGAAGCAACAGGGTAGAGATATGGTTCCTGTTAGTAAATATGGCGAAGGTAATGGTACATGTCATCCACAGGGTGGGCAGGGTAAGCATCACGGAGGCCATGGTGGAAATCAAAGTGGTGGTAATGTAGGGAGAGTTGGTGTGTAGCCTACTAAGAAGGTTGCTCAGATTGATGATATAGCTCATTATTATGCCTTCCAAGGCAAGAATGGGGTCGAGGCTTCTGATGTTGTCATTACAAGTACTATTCTATAATGTGACTGAATGGCTACTAATTTGTTTGATCTGTGTTTCATCTATTCGTATGTATTTGTTAAATTTGCCTTCAGATTAGACTTGGTTTGTGATATTCTTGATTCTCCTGTATTTGTGTTTATTTTGGTCGAAGACTCTGTGATAGTGACCCATGTGTATCATACTTGTTCTGTCTTGTTTATGGGTTTCTAAACTTAGGTAGATTTGATAATCATAGAAATACTTGATTTTGACATCATTTTGGGTATTAATTGTCTATCTTTATATCATGTTGTTCTAAATTGTAATATTAAAATTGTGACCTTAGAGGTGCTTGGGATGGATAAAGTTAGAGTGGGAAGGTGTGTATAAGCCGGGTCCTATGAAAATTATATCTTTTATTTGGGAGGGAATGTTTGGTCTGTCAAGCAAATCTTCAGGATGATAGTGCAGAGTCCCCTTTATTAAGTCAGTTCCCGTGGTGTCAGAGTTTTCGGAGGAGTTTCCAATAGATTTACCTAGTATGCCTCCAGATTGGGACATTGACTTTTGCATTAGATTGCAACTGATCACTCGCCCAATTTTTATTCCTCTCTATCGAATAGCTCTGTCTGAGTTGAAAGAACTCAAGACTTGGTTTTAGGAGTTACTTAATAAGGGATTCATTCATCTTAGTGCTTCAGCTTGGGGTTCTCCAGTGTTTTTCGTTAAGAAAAAGGATGGTAGCATAAGAATGTGTATTGACTACAGATAGTTGAATAACGTTACCATCAGGAATAAGTATTTGTTGCCTCAGATAGATGATCTTTTTTACCATTTGTAGGGTGCTTCAATTTTATCCAGGATAGACTTGAGGTCAGGCTATCACCAGTTAAAGATTGGACCTAAGGATATACCCAAGACATCTTTCAAGACTCAGTATGGGCATTACGTGTCCTTGGTGATGTCCTACGGGTCAACGAACACGCCGACAACTTTTATTAGTTTAATGAATGGTATTTTTAAGTCTTTCTTTGATTTATTTTTTATTTTTATTATTGATGACATTTTGGTTTACTCCAAAAGTAAGGAGGAGTGTGAAATTCATTTTCATATTGTTTTGGGGATTTTGAAGGAAAAATAGCTTTATGCTAAGTTCTCTAAATATTAATTTTAGATGTCCTCAATGGCTTTTTTAGGGCATGTGGTGATTTCAAATAAAGGGGTGATGGTAGATCCCCAGAAGATTGAGCCTATTAAGAGTTCGTTCTGGCCTAGCTCTATGATTGAGGTTATGAGTTTTGTGGTCTTGCTAGTTACTATCGTTGGGTTGTCATAAATTTTACCTCCATTGCTACTCACTTGACAAGGTTGACTCTAAAGGAGGTGCCATTAGTATGGTCGGACAAGTTTGAAGAGAGCTTTCAAAAGCTCACGACTCTTTTGACTACATCTTCTATTCTCGCTTTACTAGTTGAAAGTAATGAATTTATTATATTTTGTGATGCTTCATGCTCTGGTTTGGGTGATGTGTTAATGCAAGATAGGGATGTAATTGCCTATGCTTTAAGGAAATTAAAGCCTCATGAGAAGAATTATCCAACACATGACTTGGAGTTGGTAGCAATAGTTTATGCACTTAAGATTTTGAGACACTACCTCTATAGTGTCAAGTATGAAGTGTTTACAGACTATCGTAGCTTGCAGCATGTCTTCACCCAAATGGATTTCAAATTGAGGTAGATAATATGGATGAAATTATTGAAGGATTATGATGTGACCATCCAATACCATCTGGGTAAGGCCAATATGGTGGCAGATGTATTGAGCCAAAAATCGGTAAGTATAGGTAGTTTGGCCTTCTTAAGGGTGTAAAAGAGACCTTTGGCTTGAGTGATTTAGATTCTAGCATCACAGTTCATGTATTTTGGTATTTATGAAAGGGGTAGAGTGTTGGCTAGTGTTGAGGTAAGGTCAATATTCCTTGATCAAATCAAGGCCATATAGTTTGAAGATATGAAATTGAATAAATATCGGAACAAGGTATTGTGTGGTGAAGCTTGTCATGCAACGCTTGATGCTTGTAGAGTGTTGATGGTGAGAGGACGCTTGTGCATGCCTCGGGTTGGTGATTTGATTTTGGGTTTGCTTGTAGAAACTCATGGTTCTCTATACTCTATTCACCTGGGTGCAACCAAGATGTACTGTGACTTGATATAGCTCTATTGATGGCCTGGTATGAAGAGAGATATAGTAGAGTATGTGTCTAAATGCAACTACTGTCATCAGGTGAAATATGAGAATCAAAGGCCTGCAGGTTTTTTCTAGAGAATGCCCATTCTCGAGTGAAAGTGGGAGAGGATAGCCGTGGACTTCATAGTAGGTCTTTCTAAGACCTTGGGGCATCATAAATCAATTCGGGTCTTAGTGGACATACTAACCAAATCAACTTATTTCGTTCCAGTTAGAGTGAATTACAGCTCGAAGCAGTTAGCCACGATTTATATTAAGGAGATATTGAGGCTACATAGGATGCCAATTTCTATCATTTCAAATTGAGGTATGCAATTCACCTCTATATTTTGGGATATGTTACATGAAGAGTTGGGCACCAAGCTTGATTTTAGCACGACTTTCCATCCTCAGACTGACGTGCAGTTAGAGAGGACTTTTCTTGTGCATGAGGATAAGTTAAGGGCTTGTGTGATTGACTTTGGTGGGCATTGGGTTAAGTTCTTGCCGTTGTGGGTGTTTTCATACAACAATAGTTATCATTCTAGCATAGATATGGCTCTATTCAAAGCACTCTATAGGAAGAGGTATAGATAACCAATAAAATAGTTTGAAGTTGGAGATGTAAAGCCATTGGGCACAGACTTGGTGCAGAAAGCTCTGGAGAAGATGAGGTTCATTCAAGGAAAGCTATTGGCATCCTAAAGTAGGCATAAAGAGGTATGCAATTTGGAAGAAAGGGTAAGTTTAGCCCTCAATATATTAGTTCGTTTGAGGTTCTTGATGATGTGGGCTCAGTAGCTTATAAGTTGGCATTCCACCAAGCCGGTCGGGGGTCCATCCATCATTCTATATGTCAATGCTTAAGAGATACCATGGAGATGGGGATTACATCATTTACTAGGATTCAATTTTGCTAAATAAGAATCTTTCATATAAAGAGGACTGGGACATTTGGAAATTAAGGATGAAGGAGATTCGGTATGTAAAGGTCCAGTGGAAGCATCGTTTGGTTGAGAAAACTACTTAGGAAACAAAGAGGGACATACGAGACAAGTACCCTCACTTGTTTGAGGATGCAGGTACTCTCTTACTTCTTTCTTGCCTCATTTTTCTTGTTTGATTATTTGGGGATGAATGATGGGTAAATTAGTATCTCTCCATCATTATGGATAAGTCTAGGAGGCCAAATTTTAGGTTAAGATTTTCCCTGAATTGAGAGTTAGAAATTTTAGGCTAGACTAGTCTTGGAGAAAATTCGGACGTGGTATGGTCTAGGGAAATTTGAGAATGTACTTACTTAAGGTTATACGATTTGAGATAATTTTATGATAGATAAGATGATAAGAAATCCATAGGAGCTTTCAAAAGTGAATTCGGATGAGTCAAACTCTCGATAACGAAATTGACTTAAAGGGGTTGGTTTGGGATGTTAAAATCTGAGGTTCTGTAGTAAAAATGAAAAAAAATGGCAAAAATAGGAAAAATTCTAAGCTTGTGCCTCGCCTACCCTGCTATAGAGGGTGGCAGGCAGCTACCACTGCGTTGCTATAATGGGAATTTTTCTGCTATAGCAAGAATCAGCTTTGGTTAATCCCTCCAGAGTGGACAGATCCCGTTATAGCGTGGCTGCTATAGCGGGATACAGCCGCTATAGCGGGATACGAGCTGATTACAACAAAAAATTCCCCAAAAATGTTATTTTCATTCCACATTCAATTAAAGGTTGGGGGAGGCAATTTTGGGTAATTTCCACCTAAATTCCATCATATTTCTTCATAAAGGTAAGTTAATCCCTTCCATTAACTATTTCTTTGAATATTAATCCTTCAAATATCTAGTTTTCAAGTTTTGGGAAGGATTTATCTTTACCGTGGTGATTTCACTGGTGCAATTGGGTGAATATAGAAGAAAACCCTTGGGTTTTGGTTAAAAGTTGTTACTTTACAATTGCATGCTTAGAATTCACCATTAAATTCATGAAATTGGTAGAGTTAAGGTGGAATAATGATAGAAAACCCTAGAATAGGGGGAATGATCATGAAATTTGATCTTGGGGTTATGGGATTAGGGTGTAATCTATGGATGTACTAGGTCATTGACTGAATTGTAATCATGTTATTGTTTTTAGATCAAAACCAAGCAGAAATAGCATAGAAAGTCAACTCTCGAGTTTAATAAAGTGGTGCAAGCTTGGATTGAGGTAGGTGATGGCTTAACGTAGTTGAAACCCAACTTGATTGATGTGTGATGTTAACTATTTCTTTTTGTACATTTTACAATGCATGTTCGAAGAAGGTAAATGGTTAAATTATATCCTGATTGTTAATCACATGCGATGAGGTTATGTTAAAGCTTGTTGGTCATACAAGTGTGATTGTTGTTTTCATTATGGATGTGATTGTTGTGATATCTGTTGATTATGATTATGGATGTGATTGTTGTGATATCTGTTTATTATGGTGGGATGTACTAGAATTTATACATCTTACGGGATTCATATTTATTATTTTAGGATATACTGATATTTGGACATCTTCACAGGAATCGTATTTATTATTGCGGGATTTATCGATAGTTATACATCTTCATGAGATTGAGTGATACAAGGTTGACAGAAACTAGATGTCTAGGTTTTATAGTAAATAGACAAAAGGCCGTCTGCTGCAGGTCATGACTAGTGGGCGACCATTAGACCCTTAGCATGTTTGTACAATGTATTACTGAAAGTGACACCTCCTTGAGTTAATAGGGTTTATGTATTGACTTGTTACATTTGGTTTCTTGTATGAACTGGGATTTATGATTATGGTTATTTTTGTTGCTGAATAGGACCTTCGATTTGTCCGAGCTAAATTAAAATGATTGGAACATATTTTTAATTGCCTATTTACTTGTTTAATTGAGACATAAGAAGTTAGTTTGAATCTAAAAGAAAAAATAGGTGAAGAGGATTCAGTGGAAGAGGGACCTGGTTAGTGACATCACTTCAAGACAAAAATGACAAATTGAAGACTGAAGTGGTCTCTTAGAGGGACTAGGTTGAAGCACTTACTTAAAAACTACTCCTTACAAATGATAATGTAAATAAATTCCTTCATTTTATATCTAAGAAGCTCTCCAGCTAAACCTGACCCATTCCCTTCCTATTTTCTTAAGTCCATTTATTCCAGTCCTTCATCTATCCCTTTTTAGTATCTAGGTGGTTTAACCTATTTTGGTTATTTTTTGTACTTTTATTGGTATTATTGGTAATGCTAACCTTAAATGAATGAAAAGGTTATTTTGTTATTTGGTTTATTTTGTTTTTGTACTTTTATTTTTGCTCATGTTAGGGTTGCCTAGTGGTCATGAGCTAACATGGAATATTTTCACTTGTGCTTGGTTTACTGTTATAATCATTTTGACGATGCCTAAAAGGGAAAGATCATGGTGATAGGGGGAACTGGTATAGGTACAAGAGGACCTAATATGATAAAAGTGATACTGGTGAATTGGAGGGATAATGGTTATAGGGAGAATAATGATAACAGAGGAAAATTGTTGATAAAGAGGGAACTGATGACACAGGGAATACTCTGATATGGGGAACTGATTGCTGGTAATAGGGGGAATTGGACTTTATTTGATATGGGACCTTTCTTGGTGAATGTAGAATGCTCTTGTCATCATCAAAAAGTTGGAAATAATTAATTATGTACATGTAGTTTTAATGAATGAAAACCTCATGAGGGACCTGGTACCTAGGATGCATGGGTACGTGGTTAATCGGTGTTTGAAAGCACTACAATAGTGAGTTGGAATTAGTTCATGAAGTCGGGTGTGTGAGAATATCTTTTGAGAAAATCTGGTCTCTAAGGGAAACTTAATTTATGTGTTTGTCCTCATAAAAAATGGAGAAATTGATGAAACATAGACATTATAGTTCTATGCCTTGTTTAGATTATTTTCCAAACCTGTTGTGGGACCAAATATGCTGCCTAAAGAACCTGATCCATTTCTCAATGTCAACTGTATAAGAATCTAGTTCTCAGAGGGAACATGCTTCATATGTTTTCTATCATCAAAAAAAGAGAAATTGATGATGCATAGTTACTATGGTACTATGCTATGTTTTGATGATTTGACAAACCTACTGAGGGACCAGACACGCACAAGGACGACCTCTGGAGGAATAAGGGATTTAGATCTCAGGGAGATTAAGGGAGAGCGGTAAGTTTGGGAGATTATGGTATGTTGAAGTTTGTTAAGTAAATATTTCCATGATATCTTCTTGATTACAATATGTTGTTATATGTTTTCTAACCCTGGTCGGCCGATAATACCTACCAGTATGTGTGTTTTATATTGATATTACCTCTTTTATAGATATATTTGCAAGTCAGTTGATGTTTCTATAGTGCGACAGGGATTACTCCTTAGTAGCTAATGATATCCTACTCTTACATATAGGTTGGGTATAAAGTGGTTGAATGAAAGTAGTTGTAGACTCGATTTGACTCTATGCTTATATTTGAGTTAGATTATTGTGATAAGCCTTTAGGAAAGCTTGTCATTGTTTGTTTAGTTGATATTAAGGTTATGTTGAAATGATAAATTTGAAGGTTATAAGTGTTGCTTAACTAAATATTTATTTGATTTTGATATTATCATGCTTGATGCATTATTATTGAAACTTTTAACTATTGTGATAAAATTTGGGATCGGGTGCTACACCAATACAGATATTGACAACCTTGGTGTTGGGAATGGGTAACACACTGATATGGTACATGGATTGAGCTCGTCCCTTGCAGGTCATGATTAAGAGTCCCTGATGACCCTAGTATGTGTGTAGACTATTTTTAGAAATGCATTGCTATTATTGCATTATTTTATATTATTATGTACGTGATTGGTTAATGATTGGACTGATTAAGTGTAAGTGATATGACATGCGTAACATGAGATGGATTGATAGGAAGAGGATAACTGGGGGTTTGTAAGTCGATAGAATAGTGAATATGTATTGTAGGTAGGTATGAATAGAAGGTATGCCTTGAATTTATAATCAATCTTGCTATCTTATATGTATATATACGTGGGGTGTATCATCATGTCTTATCTTGTGAATTAGTTGTCTTGCAATATTACTTATCCTGGTATTTACGTCATTGGTGTGTAGTGGTAACTAAATAGTGAGCGACGATTGTCTTGGAGAGGATTAATGAGAGAGGAGTGTAGAACTGATTAACTTAGATGAGTGCATAAGAGATATGGGCTTGGTGGTTCCATGGTATGTTTCATTTAGTCACACTTTGATGATAACTTAATAATCATACAACTAAGGGAAAGTGGTAAGTTTGGGAGATGAAGATATATTGAAGTTTATTAAGTGAATTTTTTCATGATATGTTCTTGATTACAATATGTTGTTAAATGTTTTCTATCCCTGGTCAGCAGATAATACCCATCAGTACGTGTGTTTTTGTATTGATACTTCACTTATTATACCTCTGTTTGGGTGTATAGACATGTTTGCAGGTCAGTTGATGTTTCTATAGTGCGGCGGCGGAGATTATTCCTCAATAGATCATATTATCCTACTCTTACATGGAAAATGTGTCTTGATTCATTCTTTTTGTATTAAGAGCTCTTGTACATTTTTAGACTAGGCTCTCAGAAGTTGTTTAGTTTAATTTCGCATTTGTTGTTGTAAAATGTTTTAATTTAAATTGGAGGTTAACATTGTTTCCAAACTCTATTTTGTGGTATAAAAAGGCATGGTTTTTTTTTATGCTTAATGTTTTGGAGATATGTTATGTAATTGATTACACATTGGGGGTAAGGGTTCTCCTATCCTGGGTAGATTTGGGTAGGTGACTGCATGATTCGGTTAGTTAGGTCGTGACAAGTTGGTATCAGAGCCCAGGTTACTGTTCTCCCAGTATAATAGAAAATATTGAGTAAAGTCCTACAGATTTGTGTGTTGACGTCCACATCAAATCCTTAGGAAGGTATAAGGCATATTAGAATTTAGCTCATTTTCTTCTCTCCCATCATGCTATTTCAGTGTTGTCTTTTCGAGTTGAGTCCAATTGGTATCTCAACAATCACCATTGGGATTAGTCTTTCCCAATTGGTATCTCGATAATGTTTAGAAGGTTGGGAATTGGTTATTCTAAATGGTGGAGGCCAATTAGAGGAGTAGGAATTATGTTATAATGTTGTTGTTGTTTTTAATTGAGTGATACGTGTATCCTCTATGTTGTTATAGTTGTTTGATTACATGGAATGTTGTGATTTCAGTGAAGTTGGTAAGTGTAATTTTCTCATTGATTGATTGGTTTTGTTTACTGGAAGAGATCGTAAGATGATGCTAAGTTAAAAACTTGCCCGGGTGTAAGGTGTTTGGAATTAATAGTTAAGTGTACAGGAGGTGTAAAATTTGAAACGCGTGGTCAGCGGGTATGAAACTAATGTATCGGGGTTCCTACTTTGGTTAAAATTGCTAGAACACAGTTAGAAAAAGTATGAAAGTGTTCTTGGGATGGTATCATGCAGGGAAAAGTTAGGGAAAATCAGAGCTCAGAGTCACTGCCTAGCAGTTGTTGCAGTGACAGATTCCTTGCTGCAGCAAGCTCACTACAATGACCCCTTGCCACTCCAGCGGAGCTGCTATAACAAAGAAACGGTTGTTGTAGCGGCACTTAAGCAAGAAGTTGCCCATGGATTCCCCTATTTTTGTGTTCCTTTAATGCTTTACAAAATCGATCCCATAGACATAACGTATATGTTAAGAGTATGTTTGGCAACTTTTACAATAAAAGAAAATATTTGAAAGTGCAGAAAGAGGAAAAGATTATTTAATGCATACCCCATATGGGGTCAACCAATCGTAAAAGCTATAAAGAGAGGGGGAATGTGCAAGCCTAGGGAACTATCTAGAGGCCTAGTCTTTATTTATGCTCAAAATATCAGAGCCCTCTTTCTCCATTCCACTCAGGAAGCACAATTCCTGATGTCTGAAGTCCTTAGATTGGGTCTCTTCTTGTTTGGGGTGACACACTTGAACATGACCTTCAAGGTCTTCCATATTTGGGCAAGCATGCCGAGAGACACTCTTCTTTTTCTCTTTATCCAGGTCCTTGTGGAGGTCTGGTCCTCATGAGCTCGATGTGGGCGACAGTAGAAGGCCTAAAGGCTCAAGGAAGTTGTAGAGATAGAGGGAGCTACTCTTGGGGGAGGCAAGTAGTGTTGTTACAGAATATCCTTCACGGCAGCCAAATCATACTCCTCCCACTACATAGATCCCTGGGTGGTATGGGACAACCCTTCTCTCCCTCAATCCCCATCTTTTTATTCTTCTTGCTCCCCCCGTGAACCCTTTAGCTTTAGTGGGTTGAATGGCATATCACACTCCTTTAAGGGGTCACCCCTCTCCTTCGACACTTCAGCCTACTTGCACAACTCAGTAATCAGGGAGGGAAGGAAGTGGTTTTTTACAGGACCTGAGAAGAAGAACTTTCACTCAGTGATTATCTACAACTTCACGTTCATCTCAACCCTCTTTATAGCACAATCCACCACCAATCCCAGGTAAAAGGTCACGTCGATAACATTGCCTGAAGGATGAATCCTCCAGGCTACCAGGTTGAGCCTCCACCGAGAAAGGAGTTCTCTTGGTTCCCTAGTGTTTGTCCATCAGACTTTACCACTCTCACCATCCAGAATAAAAGTATTCGCCAACCAATTCAGATTGGCTTCATCATTCTTGGAATCGAAAGCTTCATTTAAAGGGTTTGGCACCCCCATAATTTTATTGATGGTGGCCGAATCCATCAAAACATTTACCCCCTGAATGAGTATTGTGTGATTGGGTTAGGACCAATCCACAATCAGGAGTATATCATAAATCTCCTAATTTATTTCAATTGCAGCGAGGGTGGGCTCAACTAGCATATCCTACCTAAAGCCGTAAAATCGATTGAAAAACTCAAGTGTCTCCTTCTCTACATTTTTCATCACAAACCCTATTTCATGGATGATCCCTCTTGTGCTTCTCCCCACTTGGTACCTAGTACGGTAAGTATTGTTTGGGAACTGTTGGTAGGTTGGTGGGGTAGCATTTGGGTTGGACATAGCTTATAATCCTATAAGTGTCACATGAACATAATTAAGTACCAAAAAGGGTTACTACGAAAAGAAAAAGGACCAAAAAATCTTTTTGAAAAATTTTGGGCAAGGTTACTGCCAGACCTTCGATGCAGTAGAATATTTGATATTGTAGCGAGGTTGCTATAGTGAAGGGGATCTACTACAGCGTTGTCACTGCAGCAAAACAGCTTATGTTGCAGTTATTCTATCATCCATAAGCATATACCAACCCCAATAATGGTGGATTTCTAATTTTTCTTCAAATTATTGAGTTATAAACATAGATCATGCTTGGTAGAGTAGCATTGGACTCTTATCCATTAATTTTTGGGTGAATAACACCCAATGCAAGCCTCAATGGCTTGGAAAATCTTAGGGAAATTGACCCTTAATCTTCTACCCCATTCAAGCCTGAAAATTTCCATGGATATCATAAATCTTACATCTCTAATGCTATAGGATCATTGAGAATGTAAAATAGACTAGCATGCTTCGACAATCAATCCAAAAATGGGAAAAATTAAGTTGCCTAAAAAATACAAAGAAATCAACAAAAATTTTAAAATTTTAGTCCTAGAATCTATGATTCAATGATGATAAAGCATAAAAGAGAATAGTAGAGATGAGAATTTACCTTAGTTTGATACCAGAGAAAGTTTTTGCAAGAGAAAATTTGAGAGAGTTTGGGAAATGGAGAAGTGGGTAAATAGAAGTCCCAATTCCCCGTTTGAAAACTGTCGAAGCTCCATTATAGTGACCCATTTGTTGCTGCAGTGAGAAATTAATCCTTGCAATGAAGGCAAGGTGGAATTTAATTTTTCTATCCTAAATTTTGTGTATTGTAATATTTTGTGGTTCCCTGGGTATTTTAGATGAACCCTTTCATAAACATTATTTTGAGTGGTATTCCTCGGGATATAATGGTCATATAGTTGTGCCTAAGGAATAGGGGTGTGTGGTGCATAGACTGGTTTGGGTAGCTTGTTTTATGTTAATTTGTGGGACTATGGTTCGGTCGGTGTTATTTAATTAGTTTAGAAAGAGATGGGAGTTTGCATTTAATTTCAACCATTTTTTTGGAAATGCTAGGTTTTAAAAATCATGCTACACTCTTTATCCTGGTTACCATACCCATTAGACAATGAATGGTGGGTAAACTGGTATCTATTATAATTACCCAGTTCGTCGTTATGGTAAGATCATTTTGATTATAGAATTTGATCAAAAAAGCACATTAGGTCTGGTTAAAATTAAATTTTATTGTAGAGAATCTATGGTCCAAAAGTTAATAGGCCAATCAAAGGCCAAATTATTGGTTGGAATAAACCTACCAGCGTCCACTGTAGTGACAGGTTTACCATTGTAGCAATGCTGCTACAACGATATTTTGCTTGCCACAGTAGAAGTAAGGAAGTCAGGCCTAGATGAACCCTAGGCTTAGAATGATAAGAATGAAGAGACCAAGCCTTAAAAGGGTGTAATCTAAAGAAAAAACCTTAATTGAATGGATAGTAAAAGCACTAGAAGTGATCCATAATAGCAAATTCATCAATGAGGTAGGTTATGATTAATGTGTATTAGATTTAGGTTAGTTATGTGTAGTAACAATAGTTTTGATGGGAGACATCACATCTAGGCCTACAAGCATAAAGTTTGGATGGATAAATAACAAACTGAACCCAGGGTGATGGGGTTTGATGTCTTACATGCTATTTGTTGATTTATGGTATGTATTAACCCTTATTATGTTGAAAAATTATTATGCTGATGTGAACTAGAGGCAAGTCAGCTAAATGGGGGTTAGTATGAGTTTTTATTTAAAAGAGAATATAACGAGTTGAAAACAGTGTGTAGAGGGTGTTGGGACTTGTATATCTCAGGCTGGTGGTAGTTCTGAATAGGTTGAGTTATAGTAGTTGTGGAAAGAGTAGCCACTAGGTTTGAGTGTCCTTTGTAGTAAGGTTAAAAGGGGAAGACGGGAGAAGTTGACGGGTAAAATAAGCGTAGATTAATGAGTTTCTAGGGAGAGGGATGTTGTTAGTGGAGCGAATATTGAGAAGTTTGATGTTATGGAGTTTTCCTTAAGAAGAATAAAGAATTGAGTTAATAATAGATGGTAGTGAGTGAGGAGTGATTAGTAAGGTCAAATTAGTGCCATGGAGAAACAACCCTTGGTATGTTATTTTAAGATAAAGGCAGTTGAGTTGATTGAGAGTAATTCTTGGAGGTTGGGTGTGAAGTGGTTCAATGAAAATAGTAGTAGATTCAAGAATCTATCCTTATATTTGAGTAAGATGATTGTTATTAGCCTTCGGGCATGCTTGTAATCGTTAGTTGAGTTGATGCTAAGCTTAAGTTGAAATGATGAGCTTGAAGGTTAGAAGTGTTGATGAACTGAATATGAACTTGATTGTGATATTATCATGCTTGATGCATTATTATTGAGACATTTACCTGTTGTGGTAAAATTTGGGATTGGGTGCCACGCTTGTACATATATTGACAGCCTTGCTGTAGGGAACAAGTACCACTCTGGTACGGTACATGGACTTAGCTCATCCCCTGCAGGTCATGAATAAGGGTCCCTGATGTCCCTAGCATGTGTGTACAATATTTTTAGGCATGCATTGTTAGTATTGCATTGTTGTATATTATTGTGTACATGATTAGTTGCTGATTAGACTGATTAAGTGTAAGTGAAATGATATAAGTAACATGATATGAATTGATAGGAAGAGGATAATTGGTGGTTTGTAAGTCGATGTAATAGTGAATATCTATTGCAGGTAGGTTCGAATAGAAGGTATGTCTTGAATTTTGAATCATTCTTGATATCTTATGTGTGTATATATATGTGGGTGTATCATCGTGTTTTATCTTGTGAATTAGATGTCTTGCAACATTATTTGTCCTGGTATTTGCGTTATCGGTGTGCAATGGTAACTGAATAGTGAGCAAGGATTGTCATGGGAGAGGATTGTAGAATTAATTGAATGACATGGTGCGTAAGAGATATGGGCTTGGCAGTTCTATGGTATTGTATCATTTAGTCAGGATCTGAGGATAAATTAGTAATATTACAACTAAGGAGAGCGGTAAGGTTGGGAGTTGAATGACCACAACTTAGACTAGCCACAAAAAGATAAAAAAGAATTTATAACTACTCCCTTCGAACAATTGATTAAATTGAAAGGATAAAAACAATAAACTAACTGCATGCAACTAGATCTAAAATTTGCAAGAAAAATGGGTTTGAACAAAATCAAACAATAAACTACGTTCCTTAAGTAAAATTCACAAAATATTAGTGCAAAAAGCTTAAGGGTTTAGTTATGCAAGTTTTTCTAGCATCAATCAAATATACATTAGGTAATAGTCTTTTCTTTAGAAGAAAAAAAAGAAAGAAGAAGCTCCAATAACAAAATTATGCCACCACCCCTCCCTCATTTTTTGTAAGAGAACTTTTTTAATTTACAAATTAAAAAGAATCTAAAAAACTTTTTTCAAATGGTCAATGAATTTTAAGTAAAAAAAAATATACCATTGATAGAGTAATCTCAATCACTTAACTTTTGTTGATGACACTATTATTTTTGCATATTCTCATGCTTATTCTTTGTAGAAAATAATGATTGTTTTGTAGAATTATGAGAAGCAATCTGAACCAAAGGTGAATAAGTAAAAGAGTTTTTATTATCTTCACCGAAACATAGCAGCAGGGATATCTAATCAGGTGGAATGGGATACGATAATGGTTAGAGGATCTTTTCCTATGAAATACTTAGGTTGTCCCATCATTCATGCCAAAAAAAGGAAAGAACACTATGCAGATTTGTTTGAGAAAGTAAATGGTAAACTTCTGGACTGGAAAGGAAAAATGCTCTTATTTGGTGGTAAAAAAGTTCTTCCGACTAGTGTCCTCCAAAGTATTCTATTTATATTCTTTCTACAATTACTCCTCCTAAATGTGTTATAAAACAGCTGCACAGGATTTTGCCATGTCTTTTTGGGGTAACAAGGAATCTGGCAGATGTAAGAATTGGTCTGAATAAGTTAAGGTCTGTTTGCCAAAATAGGAATGAGTGCTGGTCTTTAGATCTATGTTTGATGTTTCTCAATCTATTTATGCTTAATTATGGTGGAGATTCAGAACTCAAAATAATTTGTGGTCTAATTTCTTATGGAATAAATACTATAAGAAACAAATTCATACTCTAGGTCAATGAAAAGAGGGATCTTAGGTCTGGAAATATACGCTTGAAAATAGGGATTGTATTAAACAACATATGTGGTAGGAACCTAGAGGTGGCACCTCTACTATTTGGTATGACAATTCGACCAGTCTTGGTCCTCTTTATTTGCACCATTCTGATGTTTATACTTGTCATCCTATGAGAGATATAGGGGAGATGTTAACAGTAGATGGTTGGGTTTTTGAATCTCTCAAAAATGTTTTCCCTGAGTATGTGATTTAGCATATCAAGTTTACCATGAGTATGATGAAATTAGACTATCAGAGTGACAAACCTTGGTGGATTGAGACTAGTAGCGAGAAGTTCAGTGTAAAGAGTGCCTGGGAGTTGTTGAGAATTAAAGCGTACAGGAATGATGATATGCAACACTTATGGATGAAGGGAGTTCCATTTAAGTTATCTTTTCTAGCTTGGAGAATTTGGTTAGGTAAAGTTTTTATAGCATCTCTAATGCATGGTTGGAATCCTAACATATCTCAGAATTGTAGGCGTTATGCTATTCCTAAGATTGAGACTATTGAGCATCTATTTCTTAAAGGTGAAGTTACTAACAGAATATGGCATCAATATTTCAATTCTGCTGGGGTGGTTTTCTCATTGCTTAATTTGAAGAAAACTATGAGAAGGTGGTGGCTAACATAAGGTAACCACAATATTAAGGTGGTATTTTAAGCTTTACCTATTATTATTTTGTGGTTTTTATGAAAAAGAAGAAACATTATTCTACATGGTGGTTCATACTCAGAAGGAAAGGTTATAAGGGAAATAAATAACACAATCTTAGAATTCATTAAATCAAGAGTCAAAGTGACAACTGGTAGCAACAATTAGCCCAATATCTTTGCTGATTTAGAAGGATACAGAGATAATTATTCTTTCAAAATTGTGAGATGGATTCCTCCTTCCCCTAGTTGGTTTAGATGTAATACTGATGGAGCTTCAAGAGGTAACCCAGGGCCTAGCTCTACTGCCTTTTGCATTAGAAATCAGTTAGGTAACTTGCTAAAGTATTCAAAATTCAAGATACCACCACTTTGGTAGCTGAAGCTATAGCTATTAGAGAAGGTTTGTTGTACTGTAAATAGATTATGATTTCACACGCCATTATAAAATCTGATTCTATGGCTATGTTTCAGATATTGGAGGGAAATTGAGAAATTCCATGGAATGCGGCATTGGAGGTCAATTGCATTAACAATTTGAGGAGAGATTTATTAGCCCGAGTACAAAATTCAATTTGCTAACCTAGTTTTTGTTTTTACAAGTGATTTCTAGTTTAATCAAATGCAGGACATTCCTAGTGATGGAAGGAGAATTCATTATTTGGACAAAAGTGGAACTCCTCAACTAAGGAGAACCTTAACCAAATTGCATTTCAATTAATCAAACAGTGACAAACAACTTTAAACAGTTTACTAGCAGGAATTACAACAAGTTGGTGCTATAGTACTTCTATTTATTTGGTAATGTCTAAAGTTATTTTAAGGGATTTGAATATTTGCACCTGGTGAGAGCTTCAAGGTGTTCGCCTAATATCAAATTAGGACATAACTCTGAATTAAGGTATTTCTACTGGCTATTTGGTTCCCCTGTAACTTGCAAAAAGTTCACTTGACAATTAATTTCTAAAATTATGATTTCCCCTTATATTTGGATCTCTGATGGTGGTATTAATCTCGTTTGAGATTCATCCCATTGAGATTTAGGGAAGGGAAAAAGTTACGATTGAAAGAAACTTTCATTATTTAGTTAGATCTATAATTGAAGTTGAGGATTTCCTTCAGCTATTTAGAACAACATACAATTGATAATGTGTTGTTGTGCCAGAAAACGATGTTCTGAACATTTACATAGCATAACCATTATCAAATACAGGAAATAAAAGAAGTGAAATTGAAGGAAAAGAGATAGTGTACCAGCTAGTCTTGAGCTCTAAACCTCTCTAGATAGCTCAGATGATGAACTCGATCTCCATTGACCATTAAACATGGACTTTGATGAAGAGGGTTTTGCAATGATGCTTAGATACGAGAAGAAGAGCAAATACAACACTTGCACTTCTTCATTAGAAGGGTTTGTGACTGGTTAAGATCTTTGACTAAGGAGAACATGGATAAGAAGAAGAGAAGATTCTAGACAACACGTTTCAACTCCCACTTTCCTAGTTTTGAATTTTGTTTCTTTTTTTTTGTTTCTTTTATGCTTCATTCTGCTTTGGGCCGGTTTAACAGTTGCTATTCGGTCTTGAAAATATTCCCCTCTATGCTTATTAAAGTTTGGCCCAGCTGAGTCATTTAATTAAAAAATAGTAATCTCAATTAGAAGAGAACATACCTCTATTTGAGTACTATAAATTATTGAATTTAGTGGCATATAAGGATCTATGTCTCAACAAGTGTTCATTTCATATGAACATGTCATGTATATATGAAGATGGAGATTAGAATATCTTTATAAAAGATACAAAGGAAATAAATGTTATCGAAAGCAAAACTCATGAATGATAGATGAGAAGCAATGTAGTCTGAGAGATTAAATATTGAGGAGCATATATATATATGTATAAAAAATTAAATTGATAAGAAAGAAAATATTTTGAACATACATAAGGATGCAATTAATAGGATCAGATATGTAGCTTTAAGTTTTTACAAGAAAAACAATATCATTTGCCATATTTGGACATTTAGTTAATATTTATTTTTATTTTTAGAATAGAGCTAATACATTATTTTCATGCACCCTAACCTCTTTATTTTCATGTAAAATAATAAAATTATTTTTTTAAAAAAAAATCATCAGATCAATTGAAATGACCCACATGGTTGTTTTATTCTTGTGAGAATTGGTGAAATAATTCTCGAGATGATCGGATGAGTTTAGCAAAATATTTTTAGTTTAGAAATTGAAAAGTTGTATAGTTTGACCAAAGTAAACATCCTAGGATAACAAGCTCAAATTTAAATTCCAAGAGTTTCATTAGGACTGAAAGGTGATTTTTAACTAAGTTGGATGGTTGGTATTGTTGGATTTTGTTTAAATTAAATTATTAATTATAAATCTTTTTGTAAGAGATGTCTTTATGAAGAGGTGCCTTTTAGTAAAAAGTTGTGTTCTTTCAGGCTTCGATTTTCATCACTTCTATTTAAATCCAACTACTGATGATTTCAAAGTATCTTTTACAGAGAAACGATGTTTACAACTTTCCCCGAATACTCGTTCTTTTCCAAAATATCAAGTTCAGTAAGTTCTTGATTTTCAGAAGAATCTCTTTGCCACGCACCAAATCCCATCGGAATGGATTGGCACCCGTAGCCGACATGGACCGAGAGAACCAAGCTTTGCTTCTATTCATTCATATGCATATCATAAGCAACACCACCATCACGTAAGAACATGAAAGATGAATAACGAAAAACATGGAACATGGGACATATATATACATATGTGAAACTTGGCTGTTGAGGCCATCAAGTCAAAAACGTCATATACCACCTTACATTCATGCACCCACATACGTCTACAAAAGCCTCTAATAAATGCATTAACCAAATATGAACTAAAAGTCGGGACAAGTCCCTGCTTTATACAACATGTACAACACAAAAACATATGTACAACTGTGACTCGGAGAAGCCCCGAACTAACTGGAGCTCACCAATGATCCGCAATAACTGGCAACCTACTGTGGAGGCCTACCTGCGCCTGCAGCAAGTAAGGTAAATCCCCCAAGAAGGGTCAGTACGAAGAATGTACTGAGAGTGAACACCTACTGTGGAATGAGAAAATGATGGTCTAGGTGGTCTCGGAAACATACGAGGCCTAGATCCTCCTTGAGACATCATAAATGGTCCCATCGATCTAGCCCTCTTGGACTGTCCTCGGTCAAATTCATGTACCCTTCGTCTCTGTCTTTGATCTTCCATTTTCTGGGCGAAGGCTTGTATTCTAGCTATGTCCATGTCTTTGTTCAAGGCAGCAATGGTGCAATCCCTTACCAAATATGGCTCTAATCTGTCCACGTATCTATGAACTCTGTCTGTCATCGTAGCCATAACATTTGGCGCATATCGAGCCAAGGAAATAAATTGCAAACTATATTCTCTCACGGTCAAATTTCCCTGACGGATATGTAGAAACTGATCCGCACGTGCCTCACGGATCTCATAGGGCAGGTAATGATCAAGGAAAGCTGTTTTAAATTCTTCCCAATTAGGTGGATTTGCACCAATATCACGGGGATTTCTTCCAATCCTCGTACCAAAATATTGCCTCTCCATTCAATCTGTACGCATCAAGTTCAACTGTCTCTACCACCGTCACGTGCATAACTTCCAAGGCCCTTTGAATTTGATCCGCGAAGTCCTGTGGATCTACTTTCGGATCTGACCCAGTTAATATAGGAGGGTACAGTTTCAGAAAATCCTGTGTTCTGCGACTCGCCACTCTAGCCGCATCATCATCATGTGTCATTGGAACAGCTCGTCCTTGACTTTGGGCTGCCACTAACTGTGTCACCATATGCACTGCATTTCTAAGATCCTGATCTGTGGCATTCATTGGTGGTTCTGCGGGTACTTCTCTACCAAACGGCTCTTCTGGAGCTGGAAAAGTAGACGAAGACCGCGATGAAATTTCAACATTTACTCCACCTTGACTGGCTTGGTCAGGTGGCAGTCTACTCATTCCTTCTTCAGCAGGCACATCTACCTGCTTCCCTTTACCTCTACCTCTTCTCGTAATTGGCATTTTGACTATATAAAAGAAAAATAATTACCATGATCAGATACAATTCAACTTACAATACTGGCTCTATTACACGATCTACAAGTGAAGAAAAGAAACAACATCCTAAATGTCCCGTAGCCTCCTACTTATAAATGTGGTGCACAACACATCGATAAGTAAGACTCTAGTCAGACTCAACTTTGTATACACCCTTAGAACGACCTACTCTGATGCCACTTTTGTCACACCCCGAATCCCATCGAAACGGATTGGCACCCGTAGCCGACATGGCCCGAGAGAACCAAGCTTTGCTTCTATTCATTCATATGCATATCATAAGCAACGCCACCATCATGTAAGAACATGAAAGGCGAATAACGGAAAACATAGAACATGGGACATATATATACATATGCGAAACTTGGCCGTTGAGGCCATCAAGTCAAAAACGTCTTATACCACCTTACATTCATGCACCCACATACGTCTACAAAAGCCTCTAACAAATGCATTGACCAAAGATGAACTTAATGTCGGGACAAGTACCCACTTTATACAACATGTACAACACCAAAACATATGTACAATTGTGACTCGGAGAAGCCTCGAACTAACTGGAGCTCACTAATTATCCACAACAACTGGCAACCTACTGTGGAGGCCTACTAGTACCTGCACCTGCAGCAAGTAAGGTAAATCCCCCAAGAGGGGTCAGTACGAAGAATGTACTAAGTATGTAAGGCCATATGAAACTTGTATGATAAGTAAATATGTCAATGAACTCAACTACAAATGAATGATCAATATGGATAAGTCATTATACTGAACTTTGGAAACCATGTATATTGCTTTCATTACTTTCTTTGTATCTTTACTTCTATGATTTTTCATCTTTGCCTGTGACCTGTGATACCTGGGCCCCGACTGAACAGTGGGTTTTCACATAACATATCATTATGTTGGGATCGGCTCGAGCTAGGCTTATGCCCCTAGAGCTGCCACCCATGAATCAATATAGATCGGGGTCGGCTCGAGCTAGGTTATTACCCCTAGAGCTGCCCCCTTTCAGGATCGGTCTGAGCTAGGATTATGCCTCTAGGACTTCCCCCTGATCCAACAAATCTCAGGATCGGCTTGATCTAGGCATTTACCCCCAAATCTACAACCCATACTTGATCATTGACCACATATATGCATTACTTTATTTATTACTTTGAGATTGATACAATGATAGTTGTAACTTTACCTGAAGCTTTGGATCATTAACCAATGAGTGAGAGACATGTGAAAAACATTGTGAGAAATGTAACATTATTAGAACCATAACACCATTGGAACCATTGGACAATAATCCATGAACAAGAGACATAAGTATAATCACTTTTGGAACATTGGAACATAACCTTATTGAGCTTTTGGAACATTAACCATGATTATGAGACATGTGATTCACAATTGATCAATGAGTAGGAACTATGTGATAATGACCATTGATAACCGGATATAGGATACCTTGGCACATTTTGGAATAGGACAAGCGTAATGTCAATATGAATACTATTTACCGCAGAAAGATACGGACATAGTAACCTTACATACCTTGTATTCTCAATACGATTATACAATCTTAGATGTGCATACAATGCAACCTTATGTTTCACTCTACAACACAAATACATAACGGAATTTACATTAACCACCAACTACCTTACAAATGCATATAACGATAATGAGTTTCATGTTTGCCTTTAAACATGCCATTTACCCCTTGACAAAACCATTGATGAAATTATCATACCAATAATCCTACAATATTCCATACATTGACCAATACATGATAATCAATAACATTTCACCACAAAACTTCTCTTTTACACTTTCTCATCCACACCATATCACAAATAATCCATCAAGTCACCTTAATACACCTTATATCACATATCGGCCAAAATCCCATAATTTACGCTTATATGAAAATAATAAATTTAATAACAAAATCACACCATACATGTTCATATTTTATCCTTACCATGCTCTTTCATCAAAGTCACAAGTCATATTTCAAGCTTAAATCCCATGGATCACAAATCTTTTACCAAAAACACAAAGCACCATGTTCAACACTTCCAAGCATAACCAACATGATTTACATACTCTACCATGCATATAATATATTAATCCATAACAATAATCACTTACCCAAGCTTTAAAAATGATGATCTTGCTCCAAAAGTTGGCTTTGAGTTCTTAGGGTTTTGAGAGAAAAATGGTTGAGAAATATCTAGAAAGCATGAGAATTGCTAATGAATAAAAATCAGATTTTTTGGTCCCTTTTATAAGCCTTTAAGTCCATCATTAGCCACTCTATGACATTAAATGCTTGGTCTAGAAGGTCAAGGCAAGAATGGGTCATTTGACCCATTTTTGGCCCATGTCTTCTTTCACATTTTGGGCCCTTTTTGAGCCCAATTCACTTAATCCAATAAAATCAATAACTTCTCATGTTTAAATCATTTCATACGCGTTTCAATTATATTTCTACTCACGGGATTTATATTTGTAGCCTCAATCCCCAAAACAAGCGATTCTAGCCACGTATGGCCCATTTTGACCATAAGGGCAAAACTGTCATTTTGATGCCAAATTCATTCTATAGTAATTTTATCATACCAATATAATATTTCATTCATTCCATGTATATACTCGTGGTTGTAGAAGAAACGTGGAAAAATTCGGCTCGGTACGTCCCCGGGCACCCTTGGGACTTAAGAAAATTTCCAACTTTGAAAAATGGAAAAACCCATCCTGGCACGCCCTTGGGTGCGCCATCTTTCTGCCTATGGGCTAAAAATTTTTGCCCAGAGCAGCCTGGCACGCCCTCTGGCGCGCCTCAACCTTAATTTTTTTGAAAATTTCATTTTTCGACTTTTCTTCGCGGGTTTGGTTAGATACTTAAAGTCCTATTCTTTAACTTACTTCTTACCCTTAATAAACTTCGTTTAGAGGTCCTCTTAGCCTCATTTTGAACCCCACAAGTGCTCCACGAAAGTCACAAAACACCTCCTACGAAGGGCTAATCACATGTACGAGGCCAAATTTCAATTTTCTCATCATTAACATTACCAAATACATGCTTATAGCTCTCGACACCTAAGTAAACATTATTGAATTTCGTCCAGTAGGGTTGGGAAGGTATGGGGTGTTACACTCTTCACTATTTGCTAAGGGAAGAATTCAATAGGCTTGTTATATCCACTAAAACTATTTGCGCATAATCTCATGTCAATCTCGTAGAGGAGTGAGAGCAAATATCATTTTTAGAAAACCATTTCGCACGTGTTTCAAGCCTCAAATCTTTGTTCGTTGTTCATATTGTCAAGCCTTCATCTTTGTGTTCTTCTTCATATATTTGTGCTCATGGAACATATTTTCCAACAATCTAAAAATGATATTTCATTATGACTGAAATTGATGCTACCGTGGTTGTCTAATATGAATTTGATCTTGATACCGATTGGTTCCATACCGGTAGCAAATCTCAACAAATTGCAACGGTTAAATTTGGTGCTCTGTTTAAACCATGCAAAGAAGAATTATTTACCTGTGGGCTATTAAAGTTCATGTGAATACACCATGTAGTGATGATTAAGTTGGATGGCCTTGTTCACGTACGCCATTAGGTTTTGGAACAAACAAAAGATTGATTTTTCTAATTGTTCTCAAATTACAAGGCAATTTTAGATGGTGGTTGAACAGATGTCCTAATGTCATAATTGTGTTTAAATTAATTTTTCATCCTAGGCCATGTGGAGATGGATTATTGTCAAGAGATTAAAGTTTGCTACTATTTTTGAGAAAGTAAAGCAAAAGAAAGGACGTATTGGCAGACTCCTTTGTGGAAAGAATAATTTAATTAAAATCATTGCTTGATTAGTGCACTGGTTGGATTAGGATTAGGAGATATTGTAAATGAAGTAAAATTCGGTGATTAGTTTTACTAGTTGAAAAGTTTTGCACCAACTTCTGATTCAGATAGATTATGTCAATTGGAGAAGTTGCAACGACAAGAATTATTTTTGAAACAGCGTGTCAAACTGTGTTACACTTTGAGAAGTGTGGATTTCCTTTTAAAAAATATACATGAACTAACAGATGGAGATTGTGGTGAAAGAGGCAATATCAAAACAACGATACATGTTTGAAAAAGCGACAACAAAAATCGGGTTATATTTTCTTAACCCTACTTATTATTTATTTGTAAATTTCTACTCTTTGTGATTTTTGAATTTATTTCATAAATGTTAGGGTGGATGATATACATGTGATGATCTCTAAATGCTTGATAAGTTTAAGAATTATATTTTCTTGTATGATTATTCTGATTCATTTCTTGCATAAAGATAATATGTAGAATTACCTATCAAGTTGTAGGATGACATGAAATATTACATTATTTACAAGTGCGTGTCTATATTTAAAAGTTGTTATAAGTGAATCTGAAATATAGACAATATGAGTTAATGAATTGAGTTTTTCTATATGCGATATGAAAAAGTACTTGATATGGTATTATGCATGTGATTAGAAGTGAACATTAGACATAACATTATTTAATATATATTTGAAGAACATAGATTTGAGATAGTATGCCTTATATTTAAATTTTTGATGGGTATGTGATATTGTGTAATAGTTTATCAATATGTTGAGTGTAAGACTTGATACAAAAGTCATAATAGAAACAATGAAGTTCTATTTTTCACATTTGTAATGAAGGATCTTGGAGAAATTGGTACTATATTGAGTATCAAGATTAAACAAAATAGTGGGGGTAATATATGGAGTTAATCTCATTAGATTGAGAAAGTGCTAAACAATTTAGTCACTTAAACATAAAAGAGGCAAATACCCTATATGATCCTAGATCGAGTTAACTAATTACAATGTAAAAATTATGGCTTAACTTGTATAAGCAAGCGCTATTGGAAGGGCCAACATAGTTGAATTGTTGGTTTTCTTTAAAAAACAAAAGATTTGTGAAACTCTAAGTTACATACTATTTTATAAGAATATATCAATTTATGTTGGATATCGAATATGTCAGAAAATAAATTTACCACAAGATGGATGTTTACCTTGGGAGGAGGTACAATTTTTGGAAACTTGCATTAGTAGAAGCAAGCAAAGGAGTTGAGTGGTTGAGGGATTATTTTTAAGAGAATCCATTAATTTTGCAAAATATGAGATCAATTTGTGATAGTCAAGCCACTCTAGCTCGAGCATATATAGATTATTTAATGGAAGGTCAAAGCGCATAAGTTATTGACAAGATTATGTGAGAAAGTTAATTCAAGATAGAATAACTTCTATCACATTGATGGAGTCAAAAGAATTTGAGTTATCCATCTATTTACTAAATCTATTAAAAGGAAGTTGTTGAATACATCTTTAAGTTTGATTATGTTAAGGCTCCTTAATTAGGTCCACCGATAATGGCAACCCTACCCAATACTCTGAAATGAATAGTTGTGGGTTCAAAGGATAATAACAAGTTATTGATACGTGAATGTTTCAGTACTTTAGTAAGAGATATACTAGTACTGATTGTCATAGATTTGAGGGTTGAGTTCTGATATTTCACCTATATAAACATAGAAATGGTGCCGCTTCGATTGAGAGTTGGAGTTGCTCTCATAAATGTTCATGAATTTTTGATAGCACATGGCCATAAAAGTGCTAAGCATGTTGAGTGGAATGCAGGAATGAAATGTTTATGTGTGTAGTGTCACCGATGTTATGACAAGAAATAACATGTTCAAAGCTATTATTCTAGGTGGAATTTTGATTTAGTCTTATGGCGTTGCACTAAGGTACTGTTCAAATCGAAAGATACATTATTTTATGCATGAACATAACTTGATCTTTGTGTCCTAATTTATATTTAAACAAGTAGGGGATTGTTGGATTTAGTTTAAATTAAATTATTAATTGTAAATATTTTTATAAGAGGTGTTTTTATGAAGAGGTACCTTTTAGTGAAAAGTTGTGTCCTTTCAGGCTTTGATTTTCACCATTTCTATTTAAATCCACCTACTGTTGATTTCAATGTATCTTTTATAGAAACTTTTACAGAGAAACGATGTTTACAACTTTCCCCAAAATACTCTTTCTTCTCCAAAAGATCAAGTTCAATAAGTTCTTGCTTTACAGAAGAATCTATTCACTATTTGCTTAGTGCAGAATTCAATAGGCTTGTCATATCCATTAAAACTATTTGCGTATAATCTCATAGCAATCTCATAGAGGAGAGGGGAGTAAATATCATTTTTAGGAAAGCGTTTCGCACATGTTTCAAGCATCAAATCTGTGTTCGTTGTTCATATTGTAATGCCTTCATCTTTGTATTCTTCTTCATATATTTGTATTCATGGAACATATTTTCCAACAGGTGTAGGTCCCGAGTTGTTTGTTGTGATTTGAGCCTTTGGTTATATATTTGAGCTTTTAGCAAATTAAGTTTTACCATTGTTAAATTTTGGTCATGACAACCTTGAATGAGTGATTTGATGACTCCAACAGATCTATAATGTGTTTTAGGATTGATTTACATATTTGGTTTCTGTACAGGGGTCTCAAATGAGATTTAGATGCTTGTTTAGAGAATAGTGTTTTGATGCTGTTGAGATTGAATGTTAAAACCCATTGCAAAGGATCTCCAAATGGTGTTTTGTGTGAACCATTAGCTTTGCATCATAAATTTGGAACTGTTGCAAAAAAAAAAAATCGCGTTGGGAGTTCGTATAAGGGAGATATTTATGATCTTTTTAATGCCAAGTTTTATTGTTATCTGGTGTTTGTAATCATGAGCTTTTTGTTTGCAAAATCTTGGGCATCACAGATGCGTACTTTCTGGTCACAAATACAATATTCCTAGAGTCTGTAAAGGGCAAATTTTAGGATTTTAGTATTTTTTACATTTTTGGTGCTAGGAAGCTCCTATTGAGACTATTTTTGATGCGTTCTTCTTGTATAAATGTTGGGTACGTTATTCTATCATTGTCTTGTTCATTTTCCAATAATACACATTATTTTTTCATGCTTTGATTTACAAAATTAATATTTTAAGCCCAAAAGATAAGAAATTAAAAATTATTGGTTTGAAGATCGATTTGTAATTGGTTCATCACGTGGTGCGGTAGGCCAATATCCTGTATTTATCCATTTTTCTTTATTTTCCATATGCATACTTGGTCATAAAAGCCCAAACACCATCCTGGTTAAATTTTTGGACTTCTACTCTTACTAAGAGTTCCAAAGTATCTATTTTAGCTCAAAAATTATCCTCACATTTGAATCATGCATTACATAATAAAATTCACATAATAAGTATTGAAGCTCGCACTATGTCTCAGATACGATTAAAGTTTAGCAAATAAAAGGGAAAATAAATCCAAAAACCTATTTTTCTAATCCACCATCAATGCGTTTAAAGATGATCCAATAATTTTGTAAAGTGTTGTAAATCTTGGTATGATATTAATCTAAATATTATACATTTAAATATAAAACTATTAATTAGTGGTCAAAACCTACGTAGAGTTGTCATTGAACCGCTAATGCACTATACTTTGTTGTTTCAAAGTAGTTAATCAACTAAAATAAAAACTTTGATACAAACTACAAATTTTTTGGGGATACTTAGCCCATATATATCTATACACTTTTTTTTAGAATGTAGATATAGGTAGCGTTGAGTTTGGTTCTATCAGCTACACCATCATCCAACTCTATAACTCTTTCGCTAGTGATTTGATCAGACACTTTTTAAAAAAATTAATTTTCTTATAGATATTTAGTATTTTGGGTATGCCCCGAAGACTATATATGTAAAGAATTCAATTTTCTTCAGAGGATTATGACTTAGTCAAATGGGGTACACTTATAGTTTAAGTCTTTCGAATTAAGTAACTAAATTTTTAGATTACTGATTTAATCTATTATAAGTATTTTAATTTCAGTACACTTAATGATATTATGCTATTTAATTCATTATTACAAGTAACTCATAAAAATTTCTGGGTCACACGAGAGGTAGCTCAGGTAAGATTCCGCAACTTAGGGCATTACTTGCAAATCATACATTAGTTGTCCTTAGGGAGCCATGTGTCTATTCTTTTAGAGTCCTACTTATAGGTGTAGCTCACCAGTAACCAAGATTCACCACTAGTCATGCCTAATGCTTTGTAATTTTTAGGTCGTCCTAGATGTCGAGCGACTAGAAGTAGACATAGTCGGTGGTACTTCAAAAAGTGCTAGAAATACTAGAGTGTGAGATATAAATACTCTACGTCATACTAGTGCGTAGGATATCCACACACCTCAAAACATTTAGTTTCACAAATGGAAGATTTTCCACCTTTTACCATCCTAAAGTGGTTTCACGTCAGGATGATAGGCTTGACCAAATCTTGGGCATGTTTGAGGTCTTGGATATACAAAAAAGAATACTTATGATCTAATAACATTTATTATACGCCCAAATTACTCCTTGAAATGAAGTATAAAATGGTCATTGTTCAAATATAAATTCAACAAGGTTGGGATCGAACCCCACAGTGAATATGGCGAGAAATAAGCTCAATGTGGTTATTCTAATGGTAGCCTATTATTTTCTCAAAGGGGGTATTTCATGTAAAATAGTTTTATAGTGATTGATATCAACAATAAAGAATCAATATGTATTATATATTGTAATTTAATAATGAGAAATGACTAGGTTTGTGTTCCCCATGATCTCATAACACAAATGACTCATTACTGGTAGTAGTTCATTCTAATGCCATGCATACAAAACTATAGATCATTTAACTTTATCTAAGTGTTTATCAACCTACTCAGATAAATGTCACATGAATCCTATCTGTCTAGGAGTTAATACAATAACCCTTACAATAATTGTGTTAGGTTGGTTGACCTTGTTACAGCCTTAACCATTAGATGAGAGTTAGAAGCCGCAAATCCTTGTTACTAGTTCCTTTTCCTAGCCTTAACTTTGAGTTATAGTGTTTGCAATCATTAGAATATAATCAAGATGAAAAACTAATAATATATGCATGAAATCATTCAGAACTACACCTTTCGTAACCCTAAGAGTGTTAATTCACCATGGTTCCACAACCCTAGTTGTGGGGTTTAGCTACTCATGATTTTGCAAACAAAATTAGTGTAAGAATTTATCATCATAGTAAACACTTATGAGAATGATATCAAAAAAAGCTTAGATTGTATTGGTAGAATCGTAAAAGTAACAAGATCTAGATTAACAAGAGTATTATCGCCTGTTTTTCTTAAAAACGTGAAGTATCCAAAATAAAACCTAAAAAAAAAGTATTTATAATCTGTACAAACAAAATAAAATACTAAATGGACTGGGTAACTGGGCTGCATTGCATCCCATGGATGATCCCATGGTTCCTCGCTTGTGCGACGGCTTTTCGAGTGAGTCGTTGTTTTGCTCTATTATTGACAAGTTGCTACTTTAATGCCATGACTTGGGGTGATGGTCCATTGAGAAACTGATGACCCATCGGTGTACTCTTCTTCTGGTTCACACATAACATTATTCATTGCCTTCATATCAAGGTTCGTACGATGGCTCATCAAATAAATGATGGCTCGTTGTTCTCTTCATCGTCTTTTGGCAATTGTATTTTTCATTTAAATTCATCCCACAGTTTATCCCATAATCCACGGGATGAACCAAGATTTGTCATATCACCCATTTCAGCTGCATATGGAACACATCTTCAATCAAATCCAACAATAATCACTAAGGAACTATAATAATTCATGTTAAAAGTTTCAACTGTGCTGTTAAATGCGGACACATTATCATCCCTAACTTAGAACTCTTGCTAGTCCTCAATCAACTAAAATAAGACGGTGATCACAGAAATGACAACTATACATGACTCAATATATGTAAACACCTACGCATCAAAAAATCAAGAAGCCTACAACAGTTCCATTGAGCATTGACTAGTAGAGCATCCATAAATGGGTACCCCTCCTTATATTCAAAAGTAGTGTGCAAATACTCAAGGACAGACATCATGGTATTAGTAGATAATTCAATAAAAGACAAGCGTCACACAAATTCTCAACCAATGATTACCTAATATAACCCCTCGCCCTTACACAATGAAGGTCCGTCACACAAGATAATGATTCACCTGGGACCGTACCAACAAACTCTCGCAATCACAAAGAAATTTAGCTGATGTCAGCACAATATTATAGGCTTTCCCTTAATTTATATTCTTACTATCGTTAGAATGAAAGACTAGGATCACTATAGGGATTTTCTTGGCTTGTAATATAGGATTCGGTATGGTTATGCTATATTTGGGCATAGTGACTAGACCTTCCTTGAACACTACACTCTTAATAGATTTTTTTATTCCCCCCCCCCTTTCCCCCCCCCCCCCCCTCTTCGTCTCCTCTTCTTTTGGTTGTGGTTTATTCTTTAAACAACTACTTCTTCTTTTTGCTATATTTTTCATTCATTTATTATTATTTTTTATTTTTTATATGTATATAGAACACCCTCTTTTTCATGAACTAGCTATAATACCTTTCTACCCCTACTCTCGACTTGTTCTCCCAAACTTAGGCATTTTGCCTAAGTTTTAAATCCTCGTGTACAAGGAGGAAAATGGTATTAAATAAAAGTTCACCTACAGAATGAAAGGTATCACATCTTTTGGCTAATCAAGAAAAAGTCTCAAGGCTCAAACTCAGGGAACAAGGGATAATGTAAACATTAGGTAGGCTTTTTGGCGTTCTAATGTGGCTTAATAACGAAGGCCTATGATCCTTTATAATCTAGACTTTACTTAATAGTTTCATAAAGACCAACTGGGAAAGTTCTAGGTAGCATCAACAACACAGAATTCAATGTGTTACCTCAAGGGTTCTATCACTAACTATCAGTCAATTAATCAATGCACCAGCTTAAACACACAAATCATCAGTACCAGTACAATCATACTGTTGAAAACTAATCCGTACAGGTCAAAAAGTAAGGCAATTATACATACTACACTATTTTGGAAGGGTTAGAATTTCACTATATTAGTGCACGGCTAGTTGCTACAGTGTGACCACCAGAGGCAATTCTAGGATTTCTAGAACTTGGGTGCACCATTTTTTTTTTTAAAAAAATAAGAAAATATATTTATTGGGAATTGATCTCCAATCCTCAAGGTAGATAACTTAACCTTTAACCAAGTGCATCATTTAGTCTTATAGCATAGGTGCCAACAAGTAATACTAAACTAGTTTTAGAAAATCTATACATAAAATACCTAGTTTTATGAAGATACTACGGGTTCCCATACCCCACATTTTAAGTGAAATTTTATCCCTAGTGACCACCTAAATCTCTCTAATTGTCTTCTACCTATTTACAGGAACAAAACATATTATTCTAGGCATGCCAGATCAACATTATTGAAATACCATGAGGAAAGGATGCACGACATAAGAAATACTTGGGTGACACACACAGCAACCCCTACCCTCTCAACAAAGACATGCATCGTCCCTAATGCAACAAAATACTAAGCATGGGATGTGGGAACTTACATGTGGCGCCCTAGGTGCTATCAGTTATTGTGTCCATGGGGTGAGCTATAGATGCAATCCCAGGATCCTGTGTAGTAGTGACCGTTTGAATAGTAATTGGAATAGTATCCTCTACATTAGTGACCAGTTGCGGAGTAATTAATGTACCAGAATTTTCACTACATATTTGGGGCTTTTGACTAATAATAATTACAAGTTCTTGAGCAATTCTTATTAAATTTAATTTTTTTGCTTATATTATGCAGAAAAAGGTAACAAGGTAGAAAACATGAGAAATTAAGCTAAATGGAGGAGCTGACGACAGGGTTGGTGAGATATCAACCCCCTGATGGGTCATCACCTATATCGATAAGCTAAGGCAGGTTGCCATGAAAGCCAACCTCAAGTTGACGGTTAAGCTGGCGAGACTCCAACCATTTGATGGGCAATCAACCACATCGTCAGGGCCGAATAGTATCCAACACAAAGTGAAGGGAATTGATGGTTTAGGTGACGAGATGTCAACCTATTGACCGAACGTCACCTTCACCGTCAAACGTAAGACAGTCAGCTCTGAGTTTTATTTGGATTTCAAATTTCCATGGACTATAAATAGCAATTCTTAGGGCTTTATTTCTACATCTCACATTATAGAGAAAACACACACATAGTTCTTGAGTATTCTTCTTTGGGTTTTAGCAATTTTATTGGGATTTTGAAGAGGCTTTGGTTATTGAACTCATCTTTACAAGGGTAATATTCATCTATGAATTATATTACTCTATTTTCTTCAAAATCTATAAGTGGCTAAACCCCCTCAACTAGGGTTGTGGGAACCATGCCAAATTAACATCTCTAAGGTTGTTAATCAGTGATTCAAAGAGTGCGTACGTTTGTATTGTCAAATTTTTTGTTTTAGCTGACTTCTAATGGTTGAAAATATTAGAACATATCTTAGGGTTAACTTGTTTGAGAAATGGGTTAAAACTAGGAAAAGATTTGATAATAAGGATTTAGGACTTCCAATTCCCTTCTAATGGGTAATGTTGTAATAAGATTAGCCAACTTAGGGTAATTATTGAATTATGTATTTCCATCACTTGTAGTTTGAGAGAATTCTAGTTAATAACATATAAATAGGCTGAGAAATATTTAGACATAGTGAAAGAGTCGACAACCCTACATGCTCCGCACTAGAAGAATTTACTATCATTAGTGACTGGTGGTGTTAGAAGGCAGGGTGATCACAAAACTTGAACTTTTATTATGTTATTACAATCACTAAAATTCTGATAATTGTTACTTAAACAAATTTTGAACCTAATGAACGAACTTTGTAAACCGACCCCTTTAAGGAAGTAATTAACTAGAAGTCCATTTAACCGCATAAGGCTTAGTTTTTACCTTATTCCCTATGGGATTCAACACCAACCTAGTTGGTTATAAATTTGACAATGACCACTTTATACTTCTAATCAAAGTATAATTTGGGCATGTCAAATTTTGGCATCATTGTCGGGGAATACGGTTGTCAATTAAGTCAAGTGTGTTGAATTGGCTCTTAGTCTTATTTCCTAATTTTACTTTATTTGTTGTTTCTAGGGTATATATTAGTGAATTCCAAATACCCAAAGTTGGGGTGAAACGCTATTACCTTAAACCCTCAAACTTGAGAACACTCTCCGAAGAGTGATGAATGCACAAGAATGTGAAGCAGCAAGGCCGCAACAACTTGTTATTGATCAGGTACATCAACATAAACAAGATGCACCCAAAAATTAGGACAATGGAGCTTTGGGTTATGATATTGATTCATAGCATGTTGATAATTTTACCCCAGCCAACCCACGTCAACAACAAAAGGCAAGAGCACGACAACAACCAGCTATGCATATTGAGGTTGATGATGAAGACAATACTGATTTGAATAGGGTTGAGGCTACTGGGGCCATTATCCTTCAAGCACTATATCCTAGTGCAATGTTCAATATTACCAACACTATGATTCATTTATTGAACCTCAAGGGTTTGTTTAGAGGTGTGGCTAGTGATGACCGAAATTTCCATTTGATGAACTTCGTGGGGATTTGCAAGTCTTTTGAATTGCCAGGAGTTAGTCAGAATGCCATTCAATTATGGTTGTTCCCAATTTATTTTCCTGGGCATTCAACCATATAGTTGATAGAGCTGCAACCTGATTTTATTACCAACTGGAGTCAGTTGAAAGGGGCCTTCCTAGAAAGGTTCTTTTTTCCCTCTAAGATGTTGCAGTTAAGAGACGAGATCAATAATTTCAGGAAGCTGTCTGGCAAAGCATTGTATGAAGCATGGATACATTTTAATAAGAAGTTGACTCGATGCCCCAACTATAAGCTAATGGACGATCACTTAATGGAGACTTTTTTAAGGTCTTTGAATTAGGTTACTAAACCAATTGATGATAATGCTCCTAGGGGAGCCTTTATTCCCCTCACATATGTATATGCAACTGTAATCTTGGACAGGCTTATAAATACCAAAAAATCTTAGCATACTAAAAATTCTGAGGTTTCAGGTGTGTCACGACCTGAAATCCCATTCGGGCCGGACTGGCACCCGAAGCCGATATGGCTCGAGAGAACCAATCTTTGCTCGTGAACATGCATATACATATCTTCGTATGAAGCTTGTTAACTTTATACAACTATGCGAACGACATGAATATGGAAACATATGCCATATATAGATATAAATAAAACGTGGCCGTTGGGGCCATCGAGTCAAAACTGACATTTATCTTTTATACCATAACCCACACAGGTCTACAAAAGCCTCTAACAGATACATTACAAGACCAACTAACAGTCGGGACAAGTCCCCGCTTTATACAACATTTACAATATCAACACAACTGTACAACTATGACTCGGAAAGTCCCGAAGCAACTGGGGCTCACCAAAGATCTGCAATCAACTGTCAACCTACAGTGGTAGTCTACTAGTGCCTACACCTGCAACATGTAAGGTAATTCCCCCGAGGGGGTCAGCATGAAGAATGTACTAAATATGTAAGGCTCATAAGAAATTCATCAGACATGATAACAACAATAATGGAAAAATATGAATAAACTCTCTTTCTGTATGTGGGGAGCCATGTATTTTACGATCCTTACTCCTCTTGTCTTCATCTTTTATTCATCTTTATTGTTCTACCTATGCTAGGCTATTCTATTGCCCGTGGGATGAGATTAACCCATGCTAGGTACTTTGACCCCTGGGATGTTATGTGAACCCATGCTAGGCTTTCGTGTCGCCCCTGGGATGTCATTAACCCATGCTAGGCTTATCGCCCCTGGGATGTTATTATGATAACCCATGCTAGGTACTTTGACCCCTGGGATGTTATGTGAACCCATGCTAGGCTTTCGTGTCTGTAACACCCCGTACTTTTAGAACCTCACTTGATACCTTGGATCATACCTACATAGGTGTTGAGATGCCATGCATATGTGTTTTATAGTGTCATTGGTGAAACATTTGATATCGGACTTAACATGTGCGATTAGATCTTCGTAGGAGGTGTGTTGTGATTTCGTGGAGCATTTGGGTAAGAACTCGCACACATTTTAACCTCATTTGGTGAATTTAAGTCAAGTTTAATTGATGGTTAAGATCACTAAGTAAGTATTTTGTAGTGTTTTGATAAGGGATTGGACGATACGTAAACATTGGATAAGTGGTCGGAAATTTCAGCAAAGTGCTAAAACTTGCGCCACTACCCTGTTTCAGGGGTGTGGCGCAAGCCACCTGCAGGCTGAAGATTCAGAGGGCAGTGGATTCTTGCACCACTGCCTTGTTTTTCAGCAGTGGCGCAAGGCACAAAAGATGTGCCTTTCCGGACTCGTTTTGTAACGCAATTCGACGACGCTTCTTGGATGGTTTCTTTTGGTTCTTTGGGGTTATTTGAGATTTTTTAAAGATTCAAACAATTCAATATACTCCTACATGATCAAATCATGAAATGTGAATAGTGATCCAAAATGTCTAATGAAGCCAAGGGCGACTAGAATTCCAATTTTTGCGATCGAAGCAACGAATGAGAATCTCGTAAGAGAATAATGTCGTGACATTATGGAATTATGTAAACATGAGAGATATGGTGATTAATACATGAAATTTGATGGGTTACATGGATATGTGGTATTGGGCCCAATTTGAGGCCCAAAATGAAATAAAATACATGGGCCCAAAGGCAAAGTGATGAATAAGATTATAGAACATAGAGATAGACTAACCATAGAAAATTATCATAAGAAAGCTACTAAACTACTAAATACACCACTTGAATATGGCAAAGATTTAACTTGCGATGACCCACGATATCCAAGAATTATGAAACAAATACATAGAAATGATAAAATACAGAAACTCAGAAAAGAATTAAAGAAATTATATTATGAGTATGAACCTCCCAAAATAGATATAATCTCATACGTAGAATATAAATATATTAAAAACTTGCGAAAACAATCAAAAGAAAAATATGACACATAAACAGGCACCTATAAGAATAGTAAAATCAATAAAAATAAATCAGTTAACAAATAAGATTCAGAAAAAATATAAAAGAAATATCCAAAGAAAACAAAAACTTAAAGAAATTACACAAATAATAAAAGAAATAGATAACTTATATAAAGCCATGACTAAATTGGTTATAGCACTAGACAAAATAACTATATCAATAAAACAAACCATAAATGGATAAGCCTGAACCAAGTAACCCAGTGTACAAATATCCGGACACACCAAGAATAATAAGGAAAGCAGAATTACTTAGAAAAATCATAGATATACGAGATGAAATTAATCATAGAAAAGAAAGATTGAATTATAATATATTTGCAGGAGTAACTAAAAAATCAACAGCTGCACAAAAACAAACTATAAGTGAATTAGAATTACAAAAAGACATATTAGAACATAAATATGCTTATGAATAAAGAAGAGTATCCAGTAGAAGAAAAAACATTTACAGGAACAGAAGGTATACAAATAATTATAGTACATTCAAACTTAGGACGAAGATATAGAAAAATAGGAACAAAATTACATTTAATGCCAGATAATAATTCAGCTAAGTTAGAAGATAGCCTAACAGAAATGGTAAGACTACAAAGAGAAAATAATGAAATAGATCAAAAATTGGAAATTGAAAAAATACGAAATGATGCTAAAAAAGAAATCGAAACATTAAAACTTAAACAGATTAAAGAAGAGCCACAACAACAAGAAGTACACCAAGATATAAGTCCAAATATTTCCCAAATAGAATATGAGCCATCTACAAAAATAAAAGAATTAGAAAAAGAATTAGAAGTTTTAAAACAAATATATGCAAAGAAAATTAAAGAACGAGAAGAACGTCAAAAAATATTTAAAATAAAACAATTAGAAAAAGAAAAACAGTTAGCCGAAGAATTAGAAAAATTAAAAGAAAAAATACACATTGAAGAAACCAATCCGGATGTCACAGAAGAATTTACAACCTTAAGCATAGATAACATAAATAACATAGACAATACAGATGAAGAACAATCTGAAGACCAAGAAATAAGTGAAACATATACAGAAATTATGAATCAAATTACAAACACTGATTTAGAAATAAATACAACAAATACTAAACCAAATATAAATACCATAAAAGGAGAAACCAGTACTAGTAAATCATCTGACAAAAGAAGATTTAATAACCCTAGAACAACAGGACCAACCTATTGGACAGTAACAGACGATAACAGATATGAAGCAATATGGAATAGTAGACTTAATACAAAGTGGATGCCAAATAAAGTACCAGAACAATCACAATTTTTAGATTTAGATTGTGTAATAGATACAAATAAAACGATACAATTATGGATAGGACACATTGCAAAACAATTAGTTGATAATAAAATATCTGTAGCAGATACACCAGGATATATAGAAAGAACATTAGTAGGAACAGTAAAATTATGGTTACATAATATAACAGAAGAAAGTAGAACAACCCTAAGAAATAATAAAGACAAAAATGGCACAATTATAACATCAAATATAGCAATCTTAGATAAATATGAATTTGGAATAAGAAATGAATTTGGAAGTATGACTACTGAAATAGCAGAACAAGAAAAGGATAAAAATTTAAATAGGCAATTAATGAATAAATTAACAATATGTAATATGTGTTACACAAACCAATATACATGTGCTTTTAAAGAATATTACTACAAAGGAATATATACTCATGAGGAAGCAATAGAAGTTAGAAAAACATATTTTACAAAATTACCTGAACCATTTAGTACCAAAATAATAGCTGATTGGGAAGCAGCAAGCTTAACAGATACTTTGGGAGCAAGAATAAAATATCTACAAACATGGTTCATAGGATTATGTGATACCTACAAAGATAGAAAGAAATTAGATAAAGTATTAGATAAAAACATGAAGGCATGTTGCACACAAAAAACAGCACCCCAGTTTGGATGTAAACAACCCAAACATAAATATAAAAAACGATTTAAGAAATATAAGAGTTTTAAATCCAAATATAAATATAAACAACCAAGGAAAAGATATTATGTAAAAAATTATAAAAAGAAAAGACCATACAAACCTAAGAAAAAATTATCTGAATGTGAATGTTACAATTGTGGAAAACTAGGACATTTGGCTAAAGATTGTAAACTACCTAAAAATTTAAAGAAAAAACAAATAACAGAAATACAAATAAAAGATGATAAATATACTGAACTACCATATATAGATTATGATATGGAAAGTGAAGATAGTATATATGAAATAAGTGAAATAAGCGAAATAGATATGACAGATCTTGATGAAGATATAATATATAAAGAAGATACAGACATAGAAGAATACAAGAATGACTGAACAAGGAGTAATTGAAAAAGATGACTACCAAAATGAAGAAACTTCAAACCAAAAAGTAATATTTGATACACATATATTCAACCAAATTAAAAAACAAGAAATATCACTTAAAATAGATAATGTATTAGACGTACCTATAATAAAAAATTGGTTTAGAAAACCAAAAGAAGAATATTATGTTTTAAGCCAAAAAGAGCATACAATAGATAGTAAATATGCAAAAGGAAAAGCAATGGTACCAATTATTAATAAAAAAGAACTTAACAAAGAAATACAAGCTTTAAAAACTAAAAGTGAGATAACTTATGTACATTTAGGAGCAATAGAAATATTATTAAGAGCATGCTTTAGAGAAGGAATAGATACACCAATAGAACTATATCTAGCAGACGATAGAATTAAATCACCTATAGAAAAAAGCATAATTAGTGCAGTAAAAGGAAATTTAATATATCAAAAATTTAAATTCACAGTAAATCCAAACTATTCAGTAGCAATAAAAGATAAAAATATAGACAAATCATTAGTATTATATTGGAAAATGTCAGGAATAGAACTAACACCAGGAAGTAAGATATTTACAGCACGATGTAAAAATTTATACATATTAACAACCCAACACACGGTAAAAGCAGTTAGCAAAATAAATAAAATAAAAATAGAAACACCCTTTGACAATATAGTAACAGCAATTGACAATAATGATTATAGTTATGAAGAATTAGATATGAATAATGAACTAGAAATAGTAAATGAAAGAATAGGAAAAACAAAAAGAATAATGGATACCCCAACAACATCATCCAGAATGAGTACATCTAGAAGACTAGAATTTGACATACCTATGGAAATACAACCATACCATTATTATATAACAGGAATACTAGGCCAAAGAAAATATCTAATATTAATAGATACAGGAGAACAAGAAAACTATATTACTAGAGAATTAGTAATAGAAAATGAAATTAAATTACATGAACAAGAATGTTTAGATTTACCTAAAGAACTTAGACAAACAAAGGAAACAACAATTCAAGAATTAATTATAGGAGGAATACCTATTACTATACCATTTACAATAACAAAAATAAATACAAATATTATTCTAGGATTAAATTGGTTAGAACAAGTTAAACCCTACAAAATAGAGGATAAACAATTGATAATTCATTATGACAGGAAACCTATCATAATTTCAAGAACTATAGTAGATATATGACAAAAGTATATATACTAGCAAAAATAATAGTAGAAGGATATAATAGCAGATATTATATACCAATGATAGACACAGGATCAGAAGCTAACCTATGTAGATATAATTGTTTACCAGAAGCAAAATGGGAAAAAATAAAACCCCCCACTATATTTACAGGATTTAATAACGAAGGAAGCATGATAACAAATATAGCACGAAATATACAACTTCAAATATGGGATAAAATATTAACCATAAAAACAATGTATCATTATGAATTTACGACAAGAGATATGATATTAGGAATGCCTTTTATAGACAACCTATACCCTCATATATTAACTAGAACACATTGTTGGTTTACAACACCTTGTAACCACAAAGTAGCTGCTAAAAGAGTACAAAATAAACCAAGGAAATCAACTCCATGGATTGAAGGAAATAAAAATATAATACAAAAATTAGAAAATAATCCTAATACAGAAACCCAAATAGAAATAATAACTTTTTCTATAAATACCTTACAACCAATACAACAAAAACTAGAATTACTATATAATGACAACCCCCTTACAGGATGGGACAAACATAAAACTACAGTTACAATAGAATTAATTGACCCTAATAGTATAATTACCCAGAAACCACTAAAATATAACCATGATGATTTAAAAGAATTCACTCTTCATGTTACTGAATTACTTAACAACAACTATATACAAGAAAGTAATAGTAAACATACTAGTCCCGCTTTTATTGTTAATAAACATAGTGAACAAAAAAGAGGAAAAAGTAGAATGGTTATTGATTATCGCAATTTAAATGCAAAAACTAAAACCTATAACTACCCAATACCAAACAAGATATTAAAAATAAGACAAATTCAAGGATATAATTATTTTAGTAAATTTGATTGTAAATCAGGATTTTACCACCTAAAACTAGATAATGAATCTAAAAAATTAACAGCCTTTACAGTACCACAAGGATTCTATGAATGGAACGTATTACCTTTTGGATATAAAAATGCACCAGGAAGATATCAACACTTTATGGATACATACTTTACACAATTAGAAAATTGTATAGTATATATAGACGATATACTATTATACTCTAGGACAGAAGATGAACATATAAAATTATTAAACAAATTTATAAATATTATAGACACTGCAGGAATAAGTCTAAGCAAAAGTAAAGCAGAAATAATGAAAAACCAAATAGAATTTTTAGAAATACAAATAGATAGAGATGGAATAAAAATGCAAACGCATATAGTACAAAAAATAAATGAATCAGAAGAACTCTTAGATACGAAAAAGAAATTACAATCTTTTTTAGGATTAGTAAATCAAGTACAAGAATATATACCAAAACTAGCAGAACATTTGAAACCCTTACAAAAGAAATTAAAAAAGGATATTGAATATCATTTTGATGATATAGATAAAAACCATATTCAACGAATAAAGGAACTATGTAAAAATTTACCTAAGCTATATTTCCCAGATACAACAAAACAATTTGTATATATAGTAGAAACAAACTCAAGTGACCATAGTTATGGAGGCGTATTAAAATATAAGTATTTAAATGAAAATATTGAACATCATTGTAGATATTATTCAGGATCTTATACGAAACCACAAACTAAATGGGAAATAAATAGAAAAGAATTATTTGCCTTATATAAATGTTTGTTATCATTTGAACCATATATTGTATATAACAAATTTATTGTCAGAACAGATAACACCCAAGTAAAATGGTGGCTAACCAGAAAAATACAAGACTCAGTTACTACAAAAGAAATACGACGACTTGTATTGAATATACAAAATTTTACTTTTACAATTGAAGTAGTTAGTACTAACAAAAATACTGTTGCAGACTACCTATCAAGACAAAAGAACTCAGACCGAACCAGAAAAAGATAGTACGATGGAAGCTATGCTAAAAGCCATTACTACACTTTGTTCCAAAGTGGACAGTATTGAGCTAGAAATGAACAAGCTAAAGCTTAATGAAGTCAATCTGAAAGCTAAAGCTATAAGCAGTCAGCCGCATGACTTAAAAGATGCTGAACTACGTCCACAGGCAGACGGTAAAAAGCCAGAACTAGAAGGAGACGTTGAGAAACTCCATAAAACTCATAACAAGTTTGTTAATGCAGTTACAGGCAAAGCAACTACAGGAGCAAGCAGCTCAAATTCAACCAGCCAACCTACCAAAAAACAAAATACCAACTTAAACAGCCAATTCTCAAAGCCATTTATCCAAAAATTCCAATCTACAAATAATCCCAGTCCACAAACATCAAGCTATGCATCTAGCTTAAGCCATAATGAAGAAATATATAATCACCTTTCCCGGACATATATCCGCAACATCCACAAAATCCAAACACATTTAAATTTAAATCCAAGATCAACCACAACCACTGACCCAGAAAAAGATTACATAACCCAAAAGTTACAAGGTTACAATAAACTTGTAGCCCAACCAGATACAAATGCAAACCTAGTTAAGCCATGTTATGACTACGGACTATTAGCTACCGTATACACTAAGGACGGACATGAAGTACAGAAGATACCAGAAATATACAACGCATTTTCTACCTATAAACGAATTACCGGAGGAACATTCTTTTATATCAGATTTTATACTGCACCAGCGGAGATACTATTCGATGAGATAAAACCAAACATACAAGTAGTCAAAATAGGACTGACTAAAGATATGATTTTACCAGAAGAAATAGCACCACAGCCAGAAATACCTGAAGAAGAAATACCATAATTTTATGCAAATAAAAGACTTATTGGTTTACAAGTAATTTTACAAGAACTAGCAAACAATTACACAAATGGACATGCTATATGGAGCTACTATTGCAGAAACCAAGTAATGATTTATGCCAACTCAAGAGAACCAAGACAAGCAGACATGGAAGAAGTACGACAATGGATAATTTCCTTGTTAAAACCGGAAGAAACACCTGCTACCAGAGCACTCAAAAAAGGATTTATTTCAACTCATTTATTAAACAGATATTGTCAATACATTGGACCAAAATACGCAGATCACCAATGCTCGCAGTGTAATGGAGGATCTACTGTCAATATACCAGATGTTCAACTAGGATAAACAAGCGGAGCAAAATAACCAGCTAGTCAAACATCACCTACCAACAAGATACGAAAGAAAGCAACTATGTGATATATTTTACTTATTTGTCTTTTAGTAATAATGTAAAGTATTACACGTTTTTCTTTCTTTATGTAAAAATATAGACAAGATAGGATAGCACTACTTTATGTTTATAGATAGGATAGATAGGTACTATTTACTTTTTGACTTTGTTTACGCGTTTTCATAAAGTAACGCGGTTTTCTTTTAGAAAGTCATAAAGCATACAGTAGTACTGTACCTTTATGCATTTTTGTAAGTTATTGAGGCTGAATAGCAGACCTCTCCTATGTATATAAATAGAGGAGGATGCAGATGAGAGGAGGTATCGAGCATTCGAAACCTAAAACCTCTCATGTGCTGAGAACTCACTAAATAAAATATCTTTCAGAAAATCTACAACTTTTTCAAATTATGGAGGATTCCAACATACAAACTTCAATATCATATACAGCAGAGGAAATAACAACTACGGTACACCCTTATTTAATTATGTGTAACTAAATCTTATATTCCTAATAATCTCTAGATTATTATTAATGTTTATCACATAGCAGTTTGATTATGTTATATTATTCAAGTAAGTTTGCTATGGTTAGGTAAGCTAAGAGTTAGGTAAGCCCAGACTAAGCCATCCTAGAGGTCGAAACCGAAAAAGGCTAGGAATGCCGTGAATAGGGTAGTAGACCAGAGTTGAGGCATTGTTAGGGTAACTGATCAAGGCTGAAACCCATAGTAGTGACACAAAGAATAATTAAACATACTGAATTGCTTAGTAATAAATATAATAATAAGGATAGAGGTTAAAGGGAATATGATTTGAACACACATGAATAAAAATATGGCCACATCTAGTAAAAATATTTCATCACATGATAAAAACATAGAAAATGACCAGGATAAAACACCTAAGTATTTACTCAATGAGGATAACAATTACAAAATATTACTACTATACATACTAAGAACTTTAGATAAAGATTCAATACAAAAAATATACAACTTACTATTTACCTATGAACTTATAGACTTAATGAAAGAAGCATTATTAGATAGTTTATTAATAGTCAACACTGATGAAGATACAGATTATAAAACTAGTGATATATACGATGACATAGATTCAGAAGGATATTTAGATTTTAACTAAAGAATGAATCAAGAACACTTAGAAAATTGGCAACATACCATAAATGAATTAAGAGAAAGAGAAACTTTAATACAATATAACCTAGATAAATATATACAAACCCAAGAAGTTGCTTATTTAGATTTAATAGTACAAGATATTAACCAAATACTAAGATTAATTAGACAAAGAGACATTTATTATAATTCCGCATTCCTAACATGACAAATAAAAGCAAAGACATAAGGGACCCCCCATCATTGGTATGTTCCAATAGTGATTATATTTATGTCTTTTGATCATTACTTTTTATTCCAATGGTTCCTATGGTATTATGATTCTAAGAATGTCATGTTGCCAAATCATTCACATGGTTCTCACTCATTGGTTAATGATCCAAAGCTTCCAACAATGTTATGTTCCAAAGTTCCAAAGTAATGTTATGACTATCCAAGTATCAATCTCAAAGTAAAGATCAAAGTAATGCAAATGTGGTCAATGATCAAGTATGGGTGGCAAGTCTAGGGGCGTAAGCCTAGCTCGACTCGATCCCGATGTATTGATTTATGGGTGGCAAGTCTAGGGGCGTAAGCCTAGCTCGACTCGATCCCAATGTATTGATTTATGGGTGGCAAGTCTAGGGGCATAGGCCTAGCTCGACTCGATCCCAACATGATGTTATGATATGAAAAGATCCACTGATCAGTAGGGGCCCGGGTACATTGTTATCATTGAGCATTGAGATAAAGAAAGTAATGAAAGCAATCCACATGGTTTCCCAAATGCAACATGGTGACTTATTTACATTGATTAGTCAATTGTATTTGAGTTCATTGAAATATTCATGTGTTGTACAGTTTCATCTGAGCCTTGCATACTCAGTACTTATTTTGTACTGACCCCTCTCGGGGAATTTACCTTACTTGCTGCAGGCGCAGGTCCCCGTAGGCCTCCCCAGTAGAGTGCCAGTGTTAGCGGTTCTTTGGTGAGCTCCAGCTCATTCGGGGCTTCTCCGAGTCAGAGTATATACATGTTTTGGTATTGTACATAATGTGTAAAGCGGGGACTTGTCCCGACTTATGGTTCATTTTGGTCAATGCTCTTGTTAGAGGCTTTTGTAGACGGATGTGGGTGTATCAGTGTAAAGGACATATGTTGTTTTGACTGGATGGCCACAACGGCCAAGTTTCATATGTATGTATAAATATGTCCCATGTTTTCCTTTATTAGTCTTTCATGTTCTTATGCAATGGTGGTTATAATTATGAGATGCATATGAATGATTGAACATAGGCAAAGGTTGGTTCTCTCGAGCCTTATCAGCTACGGGTGCCAATCATGTCTTGATCGGATTCGGGGCGTGACAGTGTCGCCCCTGGGATGTCATTAACCCATGCTAGGCTTATCGCCCCTGGGATGTATCGGGATCGACCCATGCTAGGTATTTAACCCCTGGGATACCACCCATGAAACCTTACTCCTTTCTTTCATTACTCTTCCTTTCATTCTAAGAGAGATACCTTGGTGATTGAAACATTCTTGAAACTTGGAACACATACATACATTACTTCACATCTTTACTCTTGTTATTATTACTTCCATTCTTAAGAGTGATTGAGACATTGAGGATCATGACATGATTTGGAGCACACATATATATATTACTTCACTCCTTTACTTCATGAGATTGACATCTTCACTTATGAGAAATAGATATATTAACTTGCGCATCACTTTCTATTACTCTTATGAGATCTTATGAGATTGGTACTTTTACTAGTGAAAGATTGGTATAAAGATAATCATCACATTATAGGACTTTGGAACATGACATGATTGGAAAATACTTCTCAAGGATAAATAGATTCTCTTATGTTATTACTCTCTTGAGATAGTTCTTTTAAGAAAATGTCACGTTATGACATTTTTGGAACTTCACTCAATGAACAAGAGACAAACGAATCATCATTTATTTAAGAATAGGACACATATGAATAACAATATACGTCAACCTGAATTTGAGATACTTCAAAACTCTCGGAATTGAAATAATTCCAATGTCAATGTGAACAACATGTTGCAGAAGGATATGGAAAAAGGAACCTTACATACCTTGTATTCTTAATTCGAATACACAATCTTAGACGCGTATACAATAGTCCCGCTCCTTCTTTATGTGTCACTCTACAATACAAATACATAACGAAATTCACATTAACCACCCACTACCTTACAAATGCATATAACATCAATGAGTTACATGTTTGCCTTTAAACATACCATTTCTCCTTGACAAAACCATTGAAGAAATTATTATTCCAAAAATCCCACAATATTCCCAACATTGACCAATACATGATAATCAATACATTTCACCACACCACTTCTTATTTTTCTATTATTTTTTTTTACAATCAATGGAATAACATATGATTTACCCTCAACCCTAAGCAATCAATGTCAATACGTTACGTAAAAAGACAGATCATATACCTGTCGCGTTCATCAGGATAAGCCTCAAATTGTTATCGATCCGCCACGACGTAGGTACTGCCCTGAATGCCACTAGAACTAGATGCTCCTCTATCCCCTCTGCCATGACCAACAGGTTATACACCTCTACCTAGAGGAGGCACAGATGATGTTGATGCGCCGGTTGGTCCCATGGGTCGTGCCATGCCACCTGTATTCCTTTGTGGACACCCTTTTGCCACATGCCCTGGCATGCCACAAAAATAGCAAACATTCATTCCAAACCAACATTCACCTGCATGAACTCTCCCGCAGCACTGGCACAACCGACGATAAAACCTCGTGCGGCTCATACTTCGTTGTGCTTGACACCCCACTGTTCGTAAAACCCGTATCTCACCTCCTTGCCCAAATTGGTTGCTTCTAAACCCTTGGAATGGAGGAGGAATATTTTCTGCGGAATGGGGAAATGATGGCCTAGGTGGTTTGTATAAAACCCGAGGCCCAAATCCTTCTACGGATGCCACAACCTATCCCATGGGTTTAGCTCTTTTTGACGATCTTTCTTCCAATTCTTTCATCCTCTCCCTATGCCTCTGTCCCTCCTTCTGTTGCACCAGAGCTTGTCTTTGAGCTTGTGCAGCAACTACACGGGTCAATATTTGTACTGCACTCATCAAATCCTGCTCAATAGTATTAACGGGCAGTTCTGAAGATACTTCTCTTCTTCTCAGCTCTTCCAAAGCTGGGAAAGTGGAAGAAGCCCGTGATGCAAAGTCAGTATCATCTCCATCTTGACTAACTTGGTCAGGTGGTGGTCTACTCAATCCCTCTCTGGTAAGCGTAACAACCTACTTACCCTTTCCTTTATCTCTTCTTGTCATCGGCAATTTCTATATCAAAGAAAACCAATTACCATGGTCAGATATGATTTAACTTATAACACTGGCTCTATTGCACGATCTGGAAGTGAAGAAAAGAAACAACATCCTAAATGTCCCATAGCCTCCTACTTATAAATGTGGTGCACAACACATTGATAAGTAAGACTCTACTCAGACACGACTTTGTAGACACCCTTAGAATGACCTGCTCTGATACTACTTATGTCACGCCCCAAAATCCCATTCGGGACGGACTGGCACCCGAAGCTGATAAGGCCCGAGAGAACCAATCTTTACTCATGTACATTCGTATGCATATCCTCATATGAACATCATTATGCCTCATGCAACTATACGGAAGTCAGGGAAAACATGTACAATATAAGAAACTTGGCCGTTAGGACCATCAAACCAAAATGAGCATACATATCTTACATTCTGTTCCCACATAAGTCTACAAAGCCTCTACAGATACATGACTATGACAATCCTAGAGTCGGGACAACACCCCGCTCTATACTCATATACAATAACAAAATAAATGTACATAACAACTCAGAAAGCCCCGAACCAACTGGAGCTCACCAAAAATCGGCAAAAGGCCTGCAACCTACTGTGGAGGTCTACTAGCACCTACAACATGTAAGGTAAGTCCCCCGAGGGGGTCAGTACGAAGAATGTACTGAGTATGTAAGGCTCATATAAAACTACATAAGATAAAAATACTGTGATGGAAACAAATGTAAGAGAATAATTAATGAGAATAGGTCACTATTCTGTATATGTAGGGAACCATGTACATTACGTTCTTTCTTTATCTTACCTTTACTTTACTTTACTTTTACACCACTCATATACTGTCTGGGCCCTCATCATGCAGGTGTTCCTTTCACCCCATGGATAAAATATCATCGTCATGCAGGTATTCTTTTCACCTCATGGATAAGATTATATCATCATGCGGGTGTTCGTGCACCCCATGGATAAATGGCCATCATCATGCAGGTATTTGCACCCCATGGATAAACTAACACCATCATGCGGGTATTTGTACCCCATGGATAACACCCACAAACAATATGCATTACTTTAGTCTTACTTCATTTCTTTACGTTTGAGATTGATACTTAACTTGTGAAAGATTGATTCATCCTCTTGTGAGAGATTGATACAATGAGTTATGAGAGATTAACGTATATATACATAGCCACAACATTACTGGAAGCTTAAGAGCACAATACTTTTGGGACTTTTGGAGCATGTCCATAAATATGCAACTCATGAACAACCATGACTTATGAATGAGGAATATGTGACTTAACAATAGATAACATGATTGAAACCATTAGACACAAGTAAATGAACAAGAGGTATGTGTATAACCACTATTGGTACGTTGGAACATAATCTTTTTGGGCTTTTGGAACATTGACCACGAATATGAGACATACAATTCTCAATAGATCAATGGGTAAGAAATATGTGATGATAACCATTTCTAACCGGATATCGGATACCTTGGCACATTTTGGTATGATACAAACACAATGTCAATGTGAATACTATTTGCCGCAGAAAGATACGGACAGAGTAACCTTACATACCTTATCTTCCCAATGTAAGTACCCAATCAACTATGTGAGCGCAACAATTCCGCTCCTTCTTTACGTTTCACTCTACATCACAAGTACATAATGGAACCAACATTAACCACCAACTACCTTACAATTGCATACAATAACAATAAGTCACATGTTTGGCTCTAACATGTTATTTCTTTCTTTACAATACCATTTACGGCATGGTCATATCAATAATACCACAACATGCCCAACATTGACCAAAGTATCATAAACCACTAGTATGTCACACCAAGTTCATACTTTCCACTCTCCATCATCACAACATCATAATTATACCATCAATTACTTTACAAATGCATATAATATCAATGAGTTACATGTTTGCTTTTAAACATGCCATTTCCTCTTGACAAAACCATTGATGAAATTATTATTCCAAAAATCCCCCAATATTCCATGCATTGACCAATACATGAGAATCAATATATTTCACCACAACACTTCTCCTTTACACTTTCTTATCCATATCACATCACAAATAATCCATCAAACTACCTTAATACACCTCATAGCACATATCGGCCAAAATCCCACAATTTACACTTTTAGAAAAATAACAAGTTTAATAACAAAATCACACCATACATGTTCATATTTTATCCATACCATGCTCTTTTATTAAGACATCAAGTCTCTTTTCAAGTTCAAATCACCAAGATAGCACATCTTTCACCAAAAGCAAAAATACACTATTCACCACCTTGCCAACATAACTATCATAATATACATAATCTCCCATGCATATAATATGTTAATCCATGAGAATAAATACTTACCAGGGCTTGGAAGATGATGGTCTTGTCCAAAGAGGCTTAGGGTTTGGGTTTGAGAGTTACGAGAAAATATCTCTTGTTTTGGGGTTCTTGGAAAAAACTAGAAATACATGTGTGTTTGAATGAATAAATTCTGATTTTTGGTGCCTTTTATAGGCCCTTGAAGTCATCCTTAGCCATTTGGGAGCAATAATTGAGTAGTCTTGCAAGAATGGGTCATTTGACCCATTTGGGCCAAGTCTTTTATTCCATTTTTGGGCCTAAATTTGGGCCCAATAACACATATCCATGTAACCCATAAACTTTCATGTATAATTCACCATATATACCATGTTTAAATAATTCCATAATGTCACGACAATATTCTCTTACGAGATTCTCATTCGTCGTCTAGATTGCAAAAATAGGAATTCTAGTCGTCCATGGCTTCATTGAACATTTTGGATACTTATTTATATTTAATGATTTGATCATGTAGGAGTATGTAGGAGTGTATTGAAGTATTTTAAGCTGTAACAACACTCAAAGAATTCCAAATAACCAAAAGAAACCATTTAAGAATCGTTGTAGAATTGCGTTGCGAAACGAGTCCGGAAGGGCACATGTTTTGTGCCTTGCGCCACTGCTGCAAAGAAAGGCAGTGGCGCAAGATTTACTTGCCCTATGAATCAGTGGCTTGTGCCACACCCCCTAAAACAGGGTAGTGGCACAAGTTTCAGCACCTTGCTGAATTTTTTTTGGCCATTCCTTGAATACTCGCATATCGTCCAAGAAAGTCCGCTGAACAACGTCGAAGAGAGGAACAATATGATAAAGAAATGGCCCATATGAAGACAAAAATGGACTTGCTTACATAACACTTATTGGCAGGTGGTACTAAAAAAGTGAAAACTGTAGGTTTTCATAGTAAGGCTGCTGAATTAGATTCCAATGAAGAGGTGGATTTTCTGGGCTACCGCCCAAAAAACCAAGGTTGGAACTATCAGAAAGATAATTATTATGACAAAGATGGTTACAAGGAGAGGGATTAAGGCAACTGGAAGAGCAAGAATAATAGAAGTGGCATTTAGTTTCTCTCGAAAATCATGATAGGACCAGTAATGATTCAAGAATCTTTGGGATGGAATATATGCTAGCTATATGTGTTACAAAGGGTCGAATCCATCGACCCTGGTGTTAGAGATATGAAGGGAGAAATCTCAAATACTAGTCAACTAGTGGACCCACACTCCACTTCAATCAAATAATTGGAGTTTCAAATGATGGGCATTGCCTAGCGACACCATTTAAAACCCAATAAATAATGGCCAATGCATGGTTGTCACCACTAGAAGCGGAATGGTGCTACCTGATCTAATACCCATTATTAATGAGCATGAAGTGGTTGTTTTTTCTAATTCTAGAGTTGCATCAGTCGATGATACTCTTAATTAAAAAGTTTTGACTGATTCAGACTAGCCGATGGTTATTGATGATGTGTTTATAGAGGCTGAAAAAAATTTTGAGTGTTCGTATTAGTAGTCTTGAAAATATGGAGAAGGATAAGGTTGCAAGACCTTTGGCTGAAATTCCTAGACCTCCACCTCTATTTTCTCAAAGGATAAAGAAGAAAGTGTAAGGCAGTAAGTTCCATAAATTCATTTCAATGTTAAAGGAACTAACATTGAATATTCCTTTAGTAGAAGCATTGGAACAAATGCCAGGTTATGCCAAGTGTATGAAAGACTTAATCTCTAAAAATAGAACAATTAATTTTGAACCTATGGATAACATACACCATTGTGATGCAATTTTATCACGTACATTGGTTTAGAAGAAGGAAGATTCAGCTGCCTTACCGTTCCTTGCACCATCAAAGCCTTTAATTTATCTAAGGAGTTGTGTGACCTGGGTGCAAGCATCAACTTGATGCCGTTTGCGATATCTAAATAGTTGGGCTTGGGAGCCCCCAAACCAACGATAATGCAGCTATTGATGGCTGACCATTTAATCAAGAGGCCCATGGGAATCTTATGTTATATGTTAGTGAAGGTGAAAAATTTCATATTCCCTGGTGATTTCATGATCTTGGATTGCAAAGTGGATTTTAAAGTTTCGATAATCTTAGAAAGACCTTTAGTAGCAACTGGAAGAGTATTGGTTGACATAAAAAGCAATGAGGTTAGGTTTAGATTGAAAAATAAGGAAGTTAAATTCAATGTATATAAATCCATGAAACAACCAAGAGAAATAAATGTGGCGTATGTGATTGATGGTTTTGATTAGGAGGACATTGAGGTGCCCTTTGAAGAAATATTTGTAGTTGAAACCTTGGCTACAGTGATGATGAACTTCGATGGTGATAACATAAAAAATTATGATGAAATAGTGAAGGCAGTGGTTGGGATGGGTTCCTATTCCTATGTTATAAAGAAGTTATACTTGGATTTGAAAGATAGGCCTACTCCTCCATTTAATCCTTCGATCGAAGAACCATCGGTGTTGTAAATGGAAATGTTGCCTGGCCACTTACGCTATGCTATTTTTTGAAGAAAATAGTACACTTCCTATTATTATAGCAGCTGATTTGGTTTAGTGGCAGGTTGAGACAGTAGTGTCAGTGCTTAAACATTTTCGAAGGGCAATAGGGTGGACCATTGACGACATAATTGGGAACCCTCCTGGGATTTATACTCTCAAGATCCAACTAGAAAAAGATTTCATCCAAAACATCAACATTAGTATAGGCTTAATCCACCTATGCAAGAGGAGATGAAGAAAGAGATCATCAAGTGGTTAGATACAAAGGTGGTGTATTTGATTTCGGATAGTAAATGGGTAAGTCTAGTACAATGTGTCCCAAAGAAGGGAGGTATGATGGTGATTTCTAATGAGCAAAATGAGTTGATCCCACTTAGACCATTCACAAGTTGGCATGTATGCATATACTACCAGAAATTGATTTCTTGGACATGTATAGATAATTTTCCAATGCCTTTCACGGACCTGATGCTGGATAGATTGGAAAACAAAGATTATTATTGCTTTTTAGATGGATATTTTAGGTATAATTAGATTTATATTGCACCAGAAGACCAGGAGAAAATGAAATCACATGCCTCTATGGTACGCTCTCATTCAAACACTTGCCTTTTGGTTTATGCAATGCTCCTATCACCTTTCAAAGATACATGACATCTATCTTTTCAGATATGGTGGAGGATACTATGGAAGTGTTTATAGATGATTTTTATGGAAGTGTTTATAGATGATTTTTACATAGTGGGTGATGGGTTTGAAGACTGCTTGACCAATCTTGTCAAGGTTTTATAGAGATATGAAGAAGAAAATTTGGTGCTAAACTGGGAGAAATGCCATTTTATGGTGAAGGAGGGCATTGTTCAGGGGTACAAATTTTTTTGAAAAGTGTACTGAAGTTGACAGGGCAAAAATTGAAGTGATTGAGAGGTTACGTCAACTAATATCAGTCAAGGGGATGTGAAGTTTTCTTGGTCATGCAGGTTTTTATTGCAGGTTCATAAAATACTTTTCCAAAATTGTGAATCCTCTTTGCAAGTTGTTGGAGAATGAGGTTATATTCCTTTTCGATGACGCTTGTTTGAAGGCATTTCATTGCCTAAAAGAAAAGCTTACTTCTGCTCCTATTATTGTTGCTCTAGATTGGTCTCAACCCTTTGAAGTAATGTGTGATGCATGTGGTGTTGTACTTGGTGCTGTTTTGGGACAGAAGTGGGAGAAAATCTTTCACCCGATTTATTATGCAAGCAAAGAGCTGAATGGAGAACAAAAAAAAACTATACAATGACTGAGCAAAAATTACTTATAGTGGCATATGCCTTCAAGAAATTCCAAGAATATTTGCTTGGTACAAGAGTGGTGGTGCACATAGATCATTCAGCCTTGAGATACCTCATGGAAAATAAAGATGCAAAACCACGGTTGATTCTATGGGTTCTCTTTCTTCAGGAATTTGATTTTGAAGTCAAAAATAGTAAGGGATATGAAAACCAAGTTGACGACTATTTGTCTCAACTTGAAGATTAGAGGAAAGTGGTAGATAAGGTAAAGATTGAAGACTCCTTTCCAGATGAGCAGTTATTAGCGTCTTCTCTTTATCTTATGCCTTGGTTTGCTGATTTTGCTAACTATCTTGTTAGCGATATGATGTCGGAAGATCTAAAGTCTCATCAAAGGAAGAAATTTCTACATTATTTTTGGGATAAACCATATTTATTTAGGCTTTGTGCTGACACCTTGATAAGAAGATGTGTTCCAGATGTTGAAATTTTAAGTATATTAGAAGCTTGTCACTCATACCCTGTGGGAGGGACATCATGGTGGTGCGTGCACGACACAATTTTTTTTCAGTGTGGGTATTATTGGACCACAATCCATTAATATATGCAAGATTTTCTGAAGGCATATGACCAATGCCACAGGCAAGGAGCTATCTCACGAAGGCATGTGTTTCCCATGACCCCAGTCTTAAAATTCAAATTATTTTATGTGTGGTGTAGTGACTTTATGGGTGCCTTTGTAAGTTCCTTCAACCAGAAATACATATTGGTGGCAGTGGATTACATGTAAAAATGGGTGGAATCTATGGCATTAAAAAATAATGAAAGCAAAAGTATGACCGCATTCCTGAAATGTAACATTATCCCCAGGTTTGGTACTTCATAGGCAATCATCAGTGATGGGGGGTCACATTTCTGTAACAATGTGTTTCATGATATTCTAGCAAATTATGGAGTCAAGAAACATAAGGTGGCTACCCCCTATCATCCACAGATAAGTGGTCTAGTGGAAGTGACGAATCAAGAGATAAAGATGATTAGTACCAAAACAGTGAATGCCAAATGAACTGATTGGGATCGAAAGCTTGATGATCCCTTATTGACATATAGAACTGTATACTAAACTCCTATTGGGATGTCACCATGTCAGATGATTTTTAGAAAGGTGTGTCATTTGCAAGTGGAGCTTGAGCATAAAGACTTATGGTCACTCAAAATGCTCAACCTAAGCTGGAGTAATACCTCAAACTTGAGGCTAGAACAGATGAATGAGTTGGATGAATTCTGAGTGAGGGCATAGGAATGATTGACCTTGTTTAAAGAGAAAATGAAGTTGTATCACGATCATAGAATTGAGAAGCACAAATTTTGTTTAGACAACTTGGTGGTGTTGTTCAACTCTAAGCTCCGGTTGTTTCTCAGAAAACTCAAATCCATGTGGTCTAGTCCTTTTATAATGACACAAGTGTTCCCTCACCGAGTGGTAGAGTTGGAGAATCAAAAATAGGAATGCTTTAAAGTTAACAGTCAATAGGTTAAGTAGTACTTTGTGATAATTGAGGAGGTAAAATAGGTAAGAGATGGTGTACGTTGATGAAGTAAGAGTAATCAAGGTACCCGAGTAGTGTCGTGATGTTAAATCAGGTACTACTAGGAGGCAACCTATAAATGTTATTTGCAACTTGATTTTTCACTAAGTTATATACGTTGGAGTTAGTTGATGTGTTTGTTGAAGTGTAAGTTATATACTTTGGAGTTAGTTGATATGCCTGTTGAAGTGTGCAGGTAAAGAAGCAAAGATGCTAGAGATAGTTGTTAAAGGTGATGGCTTGGGTAACAGCCCGTTAGACAGCTGGCGACTTGTCAATCCAAGCATAACTTATGGCTAACAAAAATCTAGATTCTGGATGAGGTTGATGACCCACCTGACGATTCGTCAACAAGGTGACGGGCTATCATCTCAAGTTGTCACCAATTGCATCAAAGAATTATTTTTAAGTACAAACACATTTAATTGGTCAAGTTTCCATGAGGGTCACACTTAAAAAGAGTTAAATGAATCTAACGTATTAGCTATATTCTATAAAAAAAAAAAAAAAAATTATTGACCAAATTTACAAATATGACGAATGATATTATTTTTTTTCTAAAAGAACTAATTCTACATATCTTACACAATTATTTACATCCATATCTATCTTCAAAATACTTCCTTGTCAACTTTATTATATATATATACCCCTCAATATTTCATCTCTCAAACCACATTGCTTCTCATCCATCATTCTTGAGTTTTTCTTTATGTCAATTTTGTTTCATTTGTAAATTTATTAAACATAATCTAATCACCCTCTTCAAATATACACGACTTGTTCATATGAAGTGAACATTTGTCGAAACATATTTGCTTATATGCCATCAATTCCAATAAATAAAAATACTTAAATAGAGGTATGCTGCCTTCTAAGCTCATCAGTCTAAGAACACAATCAAAATGGAGAAAAACCACATGCTAAAAACACAAGCAATCAATTCCACATCTATTGAGTGGCACAACACATTAAGATATAACTAAGAACTTACTGGGACTGCAAAGACTCCTACTGATAGCCAAATCTTGAGCAACTTAGCAAATATGGTCACTGATACTCGCTCCCTAGAGTAACACCCTTTGGTTGCCGACAACTAAAGCAAAAGAATATAGAACCATCCTTTTTTTTCTTACACTAAGCGAAAGCATCCCACGAAGTCACACTAGGACAAAAAAATCCCGAAATGAAAAGCTACTAAAATCACCCATTTAAACTTCCCACAACTCTACTGGACCATGAACGTCATCGCAGAAAGAACTAAGTACCCGACCTAATATCAACACCACGATAAAGACTACTACAGGGTGATGAACCGACCAAACTGGAAGAACAAACCTCATACTTACCAACCTTAGGAATGGACCATAGAAAAGGATTGTCAACACTAGAATTACAATATATCCATGAAAGGTCAAACCTTCATTCACACAGTCCTCTCAACAACCGACCTCACCTTACATTGGAAAAGAGAAAATCATAGCCAAGGTAGTCGTCTAAGCCAAACGGACGAGAATCATATGAAAAGAGATAATAATTAGATAACTCTAGTCTAGCCGTCTATCAAGTAAAGATAAAATAACAATTAAGGTAATAACAATAGAAATGGTATACAATACAAGTGGCACAGAATAAAGACAAACCACCCCAAATTCTAGAATCACATCAAAAGTCACTTAGGCAAAGAAGGGAATTTATCTAAGCGCTACACACCAAGGAAACCACAAATATCGATCTACTCGATCCACTACTAAAAAGAAAACATTTACGGGGGTAGTTATATATGCATAAATTTACACAAAGGCTCACAACAATCAACACAATAGTAGTAGGGCATATGGACACAGATAGGTATGAAAACCCCAAATCATATCGCATATAAACTAAAGGATAGCAAATCAAAACTCACACCAATAACGATGGAATCTGAAGTCATGGTCCATGGCCTTCCCGAAGAAGTACAAATATGAACATGTTCAACCCCATGTTGATCATCTAAACAACCAACTAAACTACTCGAGGCACCGCCTCTGACCGAATGTGTCACATCCCTAAGAGATTGACCTAGCTACACTGATTTCCCGATAACCTCATGTCGAGGACACTCTCTAATCCAATGACTAGCCCTTCTAAAGTCATAAGAAACCCCTAAAGCTCTGATCTGGTGAGAGACATGAACTGAACCTGACTAAATGACCAACTCATGCCTGGTACATTCCCTAGATTGATGACCAACCTCCCCACAATGGTAACATGCCCCCAAAACTCTCTAATACAATCTACCTGCTGACCCAGAGGGCCCGCCATGGCCCCAAGACATAGATTGAGAACCCTGTAATGCCTGATCAGAAGTCTGTCCACTAAAATAACCATGGCCTATCTGAGAATCACCTATAATTTGAGGTGCTACCTGTAAGGATCTAGTAGGTTGTGAGTGATGCTGGCCTCTACTTGGAGGATCCCTACCTCCGGACATAATAACACTGAAACTATACTACTGATAGAGACTCATACTGCAAACTCTATATGCCTCAAAGTATGCCCTCTCTGTAGTCATCACATGATCAACAACCTGGAGGAAAGTAGACCCAACTACTATTAGATGCTCCGATACCAAATGGAGTGGTAAAGTTAGTCCTCTAATAAACCCCTACACCATCTCATACTCTATAGGATATAACATAAAAGTATGCCTGGCCCTCTGGATAAATCCTACCTCATACTCTGAAATTGATAAAGAACCCTGTTGAATAACAATAAACCCAACTATGGATTGAGAACCACTAGATGAACCGGACACCACCTCTGACTGTGACGTCTCCATGAAAAAACTCAGAATCCCTAACACAGTATCTAGAAAAACTGAGGTGGTCATAAACTCTGTCAGAGCCTGGGCTGGCCCCAAACCCTTGTGTTAATGCTAAAGATTCTCAATACCAAGCATTGACTCCCTAGTCTGACTCTGAACTGAAACTCTGGTAACACGTGCAGAAGTCTCGTTCTCATCTATCTACAACCTTATGTTATCCATCTGAGAAGGAGTGGAGCCCAAAAAAAGTACTTAGAAGTTGCTTTAAGTCAAGGATACATGATCAAGAATCAGGAAGTGGAATTTCCTAAGAATGCCCTATAGCCTCCTGAAGATAAGATACGAACGTCATCGTACTGATCCGCAGGACTCTACTACACACTTTGCTCTTGTACCAATGACGCCGATGAACCTAGGCTCTGATACCAAATCTATCACTACCCAAATTCTTAAGTAATGATGCCACCTATTATTGCCCACTAGTAGGTAAGCCAACCCATAGACCAGAACAACCAGTAACAAGCTAATATGAGAAGTAGAAATGAAAACCAAATAAAAATGAGAAAGGATGCTAGAAGAAAGTAAATATTCTCTAAAACCTAGTGAGGTCAGTCCAACAACCACTAACATAACAAGAGTACAAGGTAAGCATGACATAAAAATATAGAACTATCTATGAAGAACAAAATAAAGATCAGTTCAGCAAATGAGGGGAAACAAGAACAACTCTGGTCGCCAGGAGCTCACTCTAAGTCTCAGATCCATGGCAGTTTCCATGATGCGTCAACGATGATAACTCATACTATGATCTACAAGGTGCAAAAGTATAGTATGAGTACCAAACAGGAGGTACTCAGTAGGCATCGGCCGACTGAGCTCCAAAGATAATGCAAGTATTAATGACATGTAAGGCAAAAATATAATATACAAACAACTAACTAATATACAAAATGCAATAAGAATACAAGAGAGGTAAGGATAAACTACCATAATATTTGAATAACTAGAGACGGGACTGCTATAAGATATAAATAGCTAGGGATGGAGATAATATAAAATAGTAGAGCAAAGAAAATGTTATATATAATAGTAGTATGAGGAAAGAATGTGACATACAATAAGAACAACTATAGAAGAAATGGATATATGACACTACAATACTGGTAACTAAACATGAAAGTACTAACCTGAGGGAGCTAGCCTAACATAGTCAGAACATATAACCCAAAATATGAATATCCATAAGATAGTCTAATAACAATGCTATCAATATTAAAATGGAAAAAAACTTAGAAGCATTCCTAGAACCTGGGGTACAGATTCATAAACAACCTATCAAAGTCTATACGATAATACTCAAATGCAAATAAACAACAAGATAAGCTTGGACAAATAATAACCTAGTAAGGGCCCCATAAGGGTGGTACGACTTTCGTTTAAAATTAGTTTTAAAAATAAAAAGTGGGAATAAATCTCTTTTTGGGAAAATAATAGTAAAATCAAGGTTTTAGTTGGAATGGTACCACTGAATAAGCATGAGTGCGTGTAAATGTATGCATGCCAACACCAGTATGTAAACAACAGAAATGTGAGCCCCTAAGCGTCTATAACTAAGCCAAGACTCCTTCATGACATAAAGAACTAACCTGGTATCCAACTGGCCTTGTAACTAAGGCCTCGAGGACAACAATATAATATACAGAACAATAAGAGTATATATGTGTATATAGAAAGTCAAAAGTGGGATAAACGACAGGCATCATTCTACCGGGTGAGTTTAACCAAGAAATATCATCTCTATAGGAATGTATTACCCCAACTCCTAGACTTAGGATTACCAGTGTCAACCTAAGGTCATAACAGGTATAAAATCAAGTTTAACATAACCTTATAACTATAGTAGGTATTCTAGGCTAAGCCTCAATTATAATTTTATTCTGAAATTGCCTAAACTAGTCAAATCAAGATACAACTAGCTATGAACTTATCCTATAACACCCATCTAGCATGCAATCTATACAATACACAATCTCATAGAGAAAACTAGACCTAGCCTATCTTTTAGCCAGGCAGTAGTCTCGAATCATACACGAACTGCTTATCGCTGCTTCTCAAACTCGAAATGATGTTGCGCTACCAAAATTCATGATCTATATGTTAATACGAGTAAAATAAAACCCATATAATTATAATAAAATCTGGACCTAGAATTGGGTCAAAAATAGGCCCATGGCACCCGTTATTGGAATTCAAAAATTGAACCCATCATTAGGTCCCTCGAAGGCTAAGGAATGTGTGCCCAAAATTTGAGCTCAAATCTAGGTTCAAAAAAGCCCTAAAAAGTTAAGGAAAACTAAACTCCATAGTCAAGAATTAATAGATCTTGGGGGCAGAAAAACACTAGAATGAAAGAGGAAATGACCAAGGAATGATTAAATAACGTACCTGAGTTCTATGTGATAAAATCCCAACAATTCCTAACCTTTAAGGACAACTAATCGTTGAATAAAAACTTAATATTTAGTGAAATTCGAGGAAGATAGAAATATGTTGGGTTAGGGGTACTTTACGAATATAGGACCCTAACTGCATCCGCGAGACCCCACCATCCTAACCCTTTGCAAACGTAAGGGGTCCTTCACGAAGGCAAAGAAAAAGATGGACTGGGTCAGATCGACCCTCCTTCGCGAATGCGAGAGGATGCTCGCGAACACGATGATCAAAAAATTAAAACTTTGTAAGCATGGCCAACTCCCCAAATACGTGAAGAGAAACTCTATCCTGCACCAGGTGTTGTTGCTCCAGCAAAAAACTAAGGTAGAAATGACTCTGAATGGGTCCTCGAGAATCAGTCAAAAACCAATTAATGGAAACGAACTATGCTACCTTACCAAATTAGATATTTTGAACCCAACAAAACTATAGAAATTTCCATTTGAGGTAATTTTAAAAAAAATATGGGCCCTATACACACTGTTTTATTTTTACCAAAATCCACCCAATGGCCCAAAAAAAGCCCGAAAGCCTCGAGAACTGAACCAAAGGTCCCGTTAGACTAAAATCCATATTTTGGAACTAAAGGAACTATCAGAATCATCATCCGAGGCTATTTACCTGATATTTTTTCAAAAGATCAATTTCTCAACTTTAAAAGCTCCAAAATAGGAAAATAGTGTAAAAACCCAAACGAACTGCTCGAGAACCAAACCAATGGGCCCAACAAGTCATACATGACATGTAGCCATTATGGGAAAGCATGAAACACAGAAAATTTATGAATGGAGGAAATGACCTAGAGGGTCATTACACCCCTAACCACTAAGGAGGCTCCTCTACAGCGGACAAGGGGTTGCCTAAGCGGCTGATACTGACACCATCAGTTACTGCTAAGGTAGCTCCCCAACTGCTAAGGAATCATCACCAATTTCATGACCCAAGTGGTCATAATTTCCACCCACCCTAACACTATATGCAAGTGAGCTTCATGCTCCTCTTTACTCTTGGAGTGAACAGGAATATCATCAATGAAAATAATGACAAACAAATCCAAAATTGGCTTAAAAAATTTATTCGTCAAACTCATAAAAGTGGCTGGAGCATTGGATAAATCAAAAGACATAACCAAAAACTCGTAATGCCCATAATGATTTCGAAAGGCAGTCTTTGGGATATCCTTTGCCCAAAAATGTTGGAGAACACTGCAGCTCCTTATAACCGGTCAAACAGATTATATATCCTAACCAAAGGATACTTGATGTGAATACTCACCTTATTCAACTGATGGTAGTTTATGCACATGCGCATACTACCATCCTTCTTTTTCAAAAACAAAATAGGAGCACACCATGGCAAAATAATTAGATGATTAAAACCCTTTTCTAACAACTCTTGAAATAAAGACTTCAATTCTATTGACTCTACTGGTGCCATCAGATAAGATGGGATAGAGATGGGGGAAAGGGGGGGGGGGGAGGTCCCGGCTCTAAGTGTATACAAAAGTCAAACTCATTGTCCGAAGGCATACCAGGAAGATCATCAGGAAATATATCCTAGAATTCACACACTACTGGAACCAAAGCTATGGGAGGAACTACTAAACTTTCTTCATGAAGATGAGCTAAAAATGCCCTACACCCTAGCTTGACTAACTTTTGGGCACAAATAACTGACACAATTCTCATAGGAGTAGGCTTAAAAGTACTTTCTTACTCTAACTTTTCCATCTCAGGCATGGCTACAGTGATAGTTTTAGCATAACAATTAAGAATATCATGATAAGGAAATAACCAATTCATCTCCAAGATAATATCAAACTCCACCATTTCTAAAATCACTAAATCCGCTGAAGTTCTATACCCCATGAACATTATAGGACATGCTCGATAAACTTGATCGACATATACAGAAACACCGACTAGTGTAGACACATAAATAGGAGTATAAAGAATTTCACACTCTAATCCTAACCCAAGGCAAATTTCACAAGCACATAAGAGAAAGTATACCCGAGATCAAACAATATAGAAGACATATTATCACAAATAAGAATAGTACCTGTGATCACAACATCAGAAGCTTCAGATTCATGATGGGCCATACCATCATTAAAATTAGCCCTATCACTACCCTGACCACCACTTCAACCTGCCTGTGAACCACGTCGACTAACCTGTCCTCCACCTCGGTTGGCTTGGTATTCACCCTTCCCGATAGCATGTCCACCACGCCCACCTTGGGGATGACCTCTACTATGTCCTCCACTACTACAACCTGCTGGAACTAGAGCACTATAAGCTAGTTGCTGAGTCAACTAACTTCTAGACAAGAAATTAGGACAATAACTCTGGATGTGGCCTAAACCCCCATGGTCATGCACCTGATGCCCAAGGCACGTCACTGAACTGAAGATGACAAAGGTGTATAGCTGCCTATCCCTAAAGGCTGATAACTTAGCCCCAAACTTACCCCTGCAGACATAGGAATGACTAAATGGTAAGGCTGAGTGGAATGACCCTGAGAACCACGATCTCTAAAATAAGCACCAATGAACTAACCAGATGTCTCGGCCTTCTTTTCCTCTACTTTCACCTCTCCCTATTTCTTATTTTTCTCGGCTTTCTTAGCAAACTCAACCACATCTTGAAAAGAATTACAAGCTGCACCTACTGACAAGGTTATCATCTGAATCCCTAAATTTAGTCCTTTCACAAAATACTTGATTATCTCCTCCTCCTAAGTAATCAACTGATATGCATAACCTGATAAAGCATAAAGTTTGGCCTCATAGGCCGCCACACATATCACCCTACTCTAACCATAGGAATTCATCCTTCTTCTGATCATGATAAGTGTAAGAAACATACTTCTCAAGAAACACATTCTGGAATTGAGACCAAGTAAGTGGAAGTAAGGCAGCCTTACACTCAATAATGGATCTCCACCATTTCTTGGCCTCAACTTGCAACTTAAAGACACTAATTCCGTACCATACCACTCAACCATACCCTTCTTATGAAGAAGCTCATTACAATCAATCAAAAACTCAAAAGCATCCTCAGATTCAATACCCTGGAACACTAGAGGTTTCATCTTTAAGAACGTACAAAATAACCCATGCTCATCATCAACCATTATTGGTCCCAATACCTATCGGGGATACATGCTTGTCTCATAGCCCTCATCCATCCTAGGCGCCATACCAGCTGCATACTATAAGGCTAGGGACGAAAATGTAGAAACAACTAAAGTAGTACCAGTGCCAGCCAAACTTTCCATAAATCCCAACACCTACTCAATTAATTCTGCAATCATAGGCACTTGGGTTGCACCATTCTGCACTGGAACCATATTTTTAGGGACCACCACTTCTTCTTCCTTAACTACCACATCCTAAAATGAGTAGACTTGATCAATAAATCCATAATTACCCAAATATGATCTGAATCTCGACAAGCCAATCATGAAATCCATAGTAATCCACTCTCACTTCCACTCAAGAATGGGAAGCCTCTGAAAAAGACCACTAGTTCTCAAATGCTCATACTTCATCTACTGACAACATAAATATAGAGATATGAAGTCCACTATATCCCTCTTTTTACCTATCCTCTAGTAATGTTGTCTCAAATCCCTATACATCTTAGCTATCTCAAGGTGAATAAATATCTGAAGCAATAAGCCTCTAGAAGTATCAACTAAATAGAGTCTCCAACCCTCAAAATACACATTCATCCACCAAACCTCAATACACCCTTTGAGTCTAAGGCCACCTTCCTGATATTGCCTCCAAACACTCGATCTCGAATCATCACCAACCCATCATCCTCAAACTACTGATCTCAAATCTATACCAACAACATAGTAGCCTCAACAAAAGCTAGAATCCTCCTAGGTTAGAAATTTCAAGTCAAATCAAGTTGTCAGCTAAGGAATAGATTTCCAAGGCCAATAGCTACTCCAAAAAATAAAGGAAAACTCAGTAAAAGCCATATGATAAGGGGGACTATAAATGGGTTGGGTGCCCAGCTTAAGATTAATTTCAAAGTCTATATCATGCAAAGGAGGCAGACTTAGTAGGTCAGTCGAAAAGACATCTACGAACGCATGGACCACAGGGATAAAATCAAGCAAAAGACTATCAATACTAACATCATAAACATATGCAAAATAATCCAAGCACACTCTCGATACCAACCTCCTAGCCCAAATATAAGAAATGATCCCCGTCGATGAGTAACTATAAGCACTCTGCCTTAATTGGGTATATGCTAGGCATGCCTAAGGTAACAGTCTTGGGAAAATAATACAAGACCATATGATAGGGGTACAACCAATCCAATCATAGATTAGCGTGAAAATCAACCATATCAAGTACAATAAGATCAGCCCAAGTGTCATACTCCCGAATGGTCATAATACAAGATCTATTCATATGATCTACTATAAAGGATTCACCCCTAAGAGCAGCTACACGTATAGGTACAAATAATAGATCATAAGATAATCCCAACCGAGAAGTATAATAAGTAGGCACATAAGAGTAAGTGGCTCCTGGATCAAATCACAAAGAAGTCGGCTGATAGCAAAATAAAATTGTACCTGTAATAAAAACATCTAAAGTCTAAGCCGAAGTCTCAAGCCTACAAGGAAAAGCATATAAATGACCCCGTCCACATTTGGATTGGGTACCTATCGGACCACCAGCTCTCCCTGCCTAACTACCCCCATGGGAACCCTGGGGAACACCCCTATGACCCTACATACAAACCATAAATAAGAGCATCACTGTCCTAAGAGGCTGGAAAATTAGTGCAGAAGGATCGATCATCCCACTCTAGGGATAATCTCTTGTCTAGTTACCAACCTCTTCACAATTAAAACAACCCTGAGAAGATCTACCCTGATAGAATGTACCTGTAACACCCCGTACATTTTCGAACCCATGAGACTATCTTCACAGTTATGGAATTATTTAAACATGAGAGTGTTGGTGAATTATACAATAATTTGTTGGGCTTAAATGAATCTTGTGTCATTTGGGCTCAATTGAGGCCCAAATTAGACAAAAGACATGGCCCAAGTAGAAATGACCCATTCTTGTGTTTGACCAAGCAAGCATGTATTTAATAAGGATAAGGATGACTTTTAAGTACTATATAAAGCAAGGAAAAATAAAAAATTTTATTCACAAAGACATATATGCCATTCTAAACTTTTCTAAAATATTGCTCTCTACACACAAACCATAAACAACTATTCTCTTTGGCCAAGATCATCATCTTGCAAGCTTTGGTAAGTATTTATTCTCATGGTTTAGTATATAATATTTTGAAGATTCTGTGTAAATCATGTTGGGTATGTTGGCAAGGTGTTGGACAGTTTACTATGTGTAAAACTGTCTATTTTTGCAATCGAAAAAGGTTTTTGCCTTATAAACTTGAAAATGGACTTGTGGTCTTGAAAGAAGAGAACTTTATGGATTCAATATTGACATGTGAGATGTGATTATATCCTTAACTTGTTTTATCCTTGTACATAATGTTTGGAATTGTTATTGCAAAATTGTGCATGGACTTGGTGGGTATTGAAGGAAAAAATGTGGTTTTGGTGATGTTCATGTGTGTTGTGAAACCATGGTTGATTTTTGGAATCCAAGTTGACCTAAATTATGTAAAGGTAAGTTTATTCATGGACATGGACCATTTATTACATAAAAGGACCTAAAAGAGACCCTTTTTGGCCAAAATGAGCATCCGCCCTCGTGTCTGGATCACCTGGGGACGCAGATGCCAATGCAGGTGGCTTTGGATAAGGCCAGAGGGCACTTGCTGCCGCATTTCAACAACCTACAAGCGCAGTTATCTTCGCAGGTCAGCCCAGAAACTCGTTTTGTGTGTTTTTGTCTCTCTTTGATCCCCGAAGGCCCCTATACCCTTTAGGGATGTAATTATCAACATATGATACCTTTTTAATGAATTTAAGGGGTCGTATGGAGTCATGTTGGATTATATCAATTATGGATTGTTGTTAATATGTTTTTATGAGGAGAATTGATGGACTAATTGTGACGTAATGATAATGAGGAAGTGTTAAGGGTAAACTTGGTGTGAAATGCTATTAGTTTATGATGTCTTGGTCAGTGTGTGGAATGTTATGGTGTTGTTGGTAAGGTAATGCAGGGGATTGTATTATAAAGGGTGAAATGATGTTATATGACAGTCATATAGCTCATTGTCATCTTGTACACTTGTACGGTAAGTAGTTGTTAACAAGAGTTTCGTTATGTACTTGTATTGTAGAGTGAAATGTAAGGAAGGAGCTGGATGTAACACCCCGTATGTTTCAGAGTCTAGATGACTACCGTAACATTTATGGAAATAATGAAACATGAGAGAATTGATGAATTACACATTAATTTGTGGGCATGAAAAAGTCTTGTATCATTGGGCCCAAAATAAAGCCCAAAAATTAATAAGAAGACATGGCGCAACATGGACCCATTCTTTCAATATTGGTCCCTTTGACCAATAAAACTTTGAATTTAATGTTAAGAAAGGGATAAGAGTGACTTGAGGGGTATATAAAGCAAGAAAATCAGATTTTTGTTTTATTCAATCGGACTCTCATACTTTTTCTAGAAATATCTCAACATTTCTTATCTCATACAAACCCTAAGCCCTCATCTTTGTGGACAAGATCACCTTTGTACAAGACTTGGTAAGTGTTTATTATCATGGTTTAATATATTTTATGCATGGAAGATGGTTTATATCATGTTGGTTATGTTGGTGAAGTGTGAGAAGGTCACTATGTGTAAAACAATTTGTGTTTGCTAAATCGGAGGATGGTTTTGTCTTGTAAACTTGAACATGGACTTGTGATCTTGAAGGAAATGAACTTGGTGGATTCAATATTGTCATGTGAGATATGATTATAGTCTTCCCTTTTTTGGTCATGGTGTATAATGTTTGGAATTTCTATTGTGAAATTGGTTATGGTTTTGGTGGCGTATTGACCGTAAAGTGAGTTTTGGGTGTTGTTATGTATGTTGTGAGACCATGGCTGGTTTTTGGTAGTCAAAATGGTCAAAATATTTCAAAATAAGTTTGATTATGATCATGGACCATTCATTACATAAAAAAACCATTTCGAACCAAAACGGTCATCCGCCCCCGCAGACGGAGGCACCTGCGGGTGCAGATGCCAACGCAGATGCCTCTGGATGCTGCCAAAGGGCATATGCGCGCGCACCTCATCCACCTGCGGATGCAGGTGGCAGCTCAAGTCAGCCTCCAGGTCCGGTTTGTATGCTTTCGTATCTAGTTGATCCCCGAAAGCCCCGATACCCTTTATGGATATAATTAGCAACTTGTGATGTTGTTTTAATGACTTTAAAGTGTCGTATGGAGGTACGTTGGACTGTATTAAGTGGGTATTGTTGTTCATATGTTGTTATGAGGGAAATTTTATAAGAATAAATGTGACGGAATGATAATGAGAGAGCGTAAAGTTAAAGTTATTCAACAACGGCTACAAACGGCCCAAAGTCGACATAAGTCCTATGCTGATGTCAGAAGAAGAGGGCTCAAATTTTCCATAGGTGATTGGGTATTCTTGAAGGTGTCATCGATGAAAGGGGTAATGAGATTTGGAAAGAAAGGAAAGTTGAGTCCCCGATATATAGGGCCATATAAAATTATGGGAAGATTTGGGCAAGTTGCGTATGAGTTGGAACTACCCCAAGAACTCTCCACAGTTCATCCAGTATTTCATGTTTCGATGCTTCGAAAGTGCATAGGAGATCCATCTCGTTTTACTCCCATTGAAGATGTACAAGTTACGGAGGATATTACCTATGAGGAGATACCTATTGCCATTTTGGATAGACAAGTGAAGAGGTTGATGAATAAATACGTAGCTTCCATAAAGGTACTTTGGAGAAATCAACAAATAGAAGAGATCACATGGGAAGCTGAAAAAATGATGAAGTCCAAGTACCCTCATTTGTTTCAAATGGAAGAACAAGTTCAATACACGAGATCGGAACAGTGACAAGTAATTATTTATAATCATTAAGTGTATATATATATAACATGAAGAATGATCCTAAACTTGCCATTGTTTAAATTGAATAATGTCACTAACATTCGAGGACGAATGTTTCTAAGGGGGGAAGGATGTAACACCCCATACATTTCCGAACCTATGAGACTATCTTCAAAGTTATGGAATTATTTGAACATGAGAATGTTGGTGAATTATGCAATAATTTTTTGGGCTTAAATGAATCTTGTGCCATTTGGGCTCAATTGAGGCCCAAACTTAGACAAAAGACATGGCCCAAGTAGAAATGACCCATTCTTGTGTTAGAAAAATAAAGCATGAATTTAATAAGGATAAGGATGACCATTAAGTACTAGATAAAGCAAGGAAAAATCAGAATTTTTATTCACAAAGACACACATGCCATTCTAGACTTTTCTAAAATATTGCTCTCTACACACAAACCCTAAGCAACTATTCTCTTTGGACAAGATCATCATCTTGCAAGCTTTGGTAAGTATTTATTCTCATGGTTTAGTATATAATATGTTGAATATGGTGTATAAATAATGTTGGTTATGTTGGCAAAGTGTTGGACAGTTTACTATGTGTAAAACTGTCTATTTTTGCAATCGGAAAAGGGTTTTGGCTTATAAACTTGAAAATGGACTTGTGGTATTGAAAGAAGAGAACTTTATGGATTCAATATTGACATGTGATATGTTATTATAGCCTTAACTTGTTTTATCCTTGTACATAATGTTTGGAATTGTTATTGCAAAATTATGCATGGACTTGGTGGGTATTGAAGGAAAAAATATGGTTTTGGTGATGTTCATGTGTTTTGTGAAACCATGGTTGATTGTTGGAATCCAAGATGAACTAAATTATGTAAAGAGAATTTTATTCATGGCCATGGACCATTTATTACATAAAAGGACCTAAAAGAGACCCGTTTTAGCCGAAACGGGCATTCGCCCTCGTGTTTGGAGCACCTGCAGCCGCAGTTGCCAACGCAGGTGGCTATGGACAAGGCCAGAGGGCACCTTTGGCTGCATTTCAACCACCTTCGGATGCAGGTGGATTCACAGGTCATCCCAGAAACTCGTTTTGTGTGTGTTTGTCTCTCTTTGATCCCCGAAGGCCCCTATACCCTTTAGGGATGTAATTATCAACATATGATACCTTTTTAATGACTTTAAGGGGTCGTATGGAGGCATGTTGGATTATATAAATTATGGATTGTTTTTAATATGTTTTTATGAGGAGAATTGGAGGAGTAATAGTGACGTAATGATAATGAGGAAGCGTATAGGGTAAACTTGGTGTGAAATGCTATTGGTTTATGATGTCTTGGTCAATGTGTGGAATGTTATGGTGTTATTGGTATGGTAATCCATTGGATTGTATTATAAAGGGTGAAATGACGTTATATGGCAGTCATATAGCTCATTATCATCTTGTACACTTGTACGATAAGTAGTTGTTAACAAGAGTTTCGTTATGTACTTGTATTGTAGAGTGAAACGTAAGGAAGGAGCTGGACTATTGTGTTCATATATAGGCTTGTGTATTCATACTTAGAAGTGAAGTTTTGTAAGGGTACTCTATATGTATCCTTCTGCAGCACATAGTATTCACATTGACATTGTAATTGTTCCATTCTGAAATGTTCTAAGATATCCTATTTTTGGGTATCAATTATGGTTCTTCACATGTTCCTCACTCATTGATCAATTGTGATTCACATGTATCATGTTCATTGACTAATTTTCTAAAGTTTCCATTGTTCAAATAATGTTATGACTATCATTGTATCAATCTCTCAAAAGTAAAGAAATGAAGTAATGCATAGTTGTTGGTTACAAGAGTATAGGTGGTAGCTTTAGAGGCATAAGCCTAGCTCGAGCCATCCCGAGATTATTGGAGCAGGTGGTAGTCCTAGAGGCATAAGCCTAGCTCGGACAAAACCTGACAGGGGGTAGCTATAGAGGTAAGAACCTAGCTCGAGCCAAACCTGATATATTGGTTTATGGGTGGCAGCTCTAGAGGTAATAACCTAGCTCGAGCCGCGCCCGATGTATTGATTTATGGGTGGTAGCTCTAGAGGCATAAGCCTAGCTCGAGCCGATCCCAACATAACGTTTTGTTATGTTAAGACCCACTGATCAGTCGGGGCCTGGGTATAATGTGACACAAGTGATGATGAATAAACATAGAAGTAAAGAAGCTAAGAAAGTAATGAAAGTAATATACATAGTTCCTAACATACAGAATTGCGACTTATCCATATTGGTTATTCATTGGTATTTGAGTTCATTGAAGTCTTATATATCACGCATTATCTTATGGCCTTACATACTCAGTACATTCTTCGTACTGACGTCCCTTGGGGTAATTACCTTACTTGTTGCAGGCGCAAGTGCTAGTAGACCACCACAGTAGGTTGTCGGTCAGTGGGAGATCTTTGGTGAGATCCAGTTGGTTCGAGGCTTTCCGAGTCACAGTTGTACATTTGATTTGGTATTGTAATGTTGTATAAAGCGGGGACTTGTCCCGACTGTAGGTTGGTTACGTACATGAATCTGTTAGAGGCTTTGTAGACGTATGTGGGTATATGAATGTAAGAGATGTATGTCCATTTTGACTGAATAGCCCTGATGGCCAAGTTTCACACACATATATATATATATATATATATATATATATATCACATGTTCATGATTTTTGCTATTAGCATCTTGTGTCCATACATGATGGTGGTGTTTCGTGAAAGACATGCATATGAATAGACCTAGATGAAGTTTGGTTCTCTCGGGCCGTATCGGCTTTGGGTGCCAGTCCGCCTCAATGGGATTTGGGGCGTGATAGTACCTGCTGACCCTGGATGGCTGTCTCAAGTTAAAGATTTGGAAAAAGAACCCTGAGATGGTTGACCTAAACTTTGACTGCTGAAAATACTATAACCAAGTTGATCACTATTGGTAAGTTTAACTGATGCATGGACATGCGAAATAGACTAACCATGTTGTTGATACTGCTGATCCCTACCTGAAAAACCCCTACCTCAAAATTTTGACCCACTATGACTACCACTATAACCACCCTGATGATGAGGTCTCTTATTACTACCCCCACAATCCTCATGATGTAAATTCTCCATAGTACGGGCCTGATCAACAACAACCAAGAAGTACCGACCTGAAGATACCATGGCCTTAGTGGCTATACAGAGTCAAAGTCTCAATCCCTAATAAAGCAATGCACCCTCTTGTTATCATTAGGTAAAATTATAGTGGCTTGCCTAGATAACTCTTGAAATCTCACCTCATACACAAACATTTATAGATCCCTGCTCCAACCCTAAAAATTAATCATGTGGATGCTCATAAACACTATGAGGCATATATTTCCCCAAAAAGGTCTCTGAGAACTACGCTGGATTCATAGAAGGGGACCTAAATGGTATACACTCGATGTACGCCCTCTACTACTGCCTCGCTGGACCATCAAGCTAAAATGTGGTGTAATTCACACTGTTAGAATCCACTAATCCTAGATTATGTAGCCTCATCTGGTAACTGGTAAGGAACTCATATACATTCTTCCTAGTGCTCCTGAAAACCTAGATGGAGCTAATCTAAGAAATAATCCTAGCATATTTTACTCCTTAAGAGTCATGGCTGACCGAGCTGCTATTGGTTAATCAACTAGAGGCACTGGCGGCATCTAAACCTAGGAAACCACAATAGCAAGCTATACCCCTGTACCTTAAATTATAGTCTGAGGCACACCTCCTAGAAGACTTAAAAGTTACGAAATAGTGGCCTATAGCATTGGTGTAGCTGCAAATCTAGGTTGAGGCTGGTGTGGCCCTACCTCACCAACTGTTAAAATAGTAGATCTGGTGGTGTTGGCTGAAGAGCTATAGCTTAATCTGGCTCATTAATAGGCTCTAGTAATGGATTTATGGCCTAGCCCCGACCTGGTACTGCAGCTCAAGTCCGACCTCAACCTCGGGGTAAACCTCTACCTCTGCCCCTAGCTGAGGCCCTAGTTGGAGGCTTAGAGACCTCACCCTTGCTCGCAGCTACCCTCATCCTAGCCATTCTATGAAAGAATGGAAAAAATGAGATTTCTAGGAACTAAGTAGGAATTAGGATGCACGGTAACTAATAAAAATAGGAGTAGGAATTAGGATGCACAGTAAGGAATCAAAATAGGAGATTTCCTATAAATATCCTATAGCCTCCCAGAGATAGGATATTGTGGCATCGTACTGATCTATGGGACTCTATTAGCCATTTCTTCTTGTGCCAAATGGCTCCAGTGAACCTAGGCTATGATACCAAACTATCATGACCCAAATTCTCTAGTCATGATGGCACCTATTATAACTCATCTATAGGTAAGCCAACCCTTAGCCTAAAATGAGAAATAATAGGCCAAGGAATGGAAGAAAACATGAAAGGTACTAACTAATTATAGTGATAACCAACAAATATATATACATATACATATATATATATATATATATATATATAAGGGTAAGGAGGAAAAAAATACAAAATGAACATCTCCAAAGACTTGGTCAGTTTAGGTATAAGAACTACCCTAATAAAAAGGAGTACTAGACATATATAATACAAACATACTGTCTACGAATATACAAAATAAGATTAGCAAGAAGTAGAAGGAGATGGGCCAACAACGGTCACCTAAAAGCTCAGAATGAATCGCTAGTCAGCAGCTACAAAACGAAGGGGCATCAACAAGGATTGTTCGTACTCAGATTCGTATCAGAGGAAAAAAATGCAAAAGTGTAGTGTGAGTACCAAAACACGGGGTACACAGTAGGCATCATGGGCTGACTTAGCTCAAATAAGATATCAGTTCAATAAAATGTGAATGTAAAATAAGGATAAACAAAGAAGGGTAAGAAAGAAAATAATAGGTTAGAACTAGAAAATTTAAGGGTAATATAAGAAAGTACTTAAGAAGCATTCTAGCAAATAAACTAACTATAACGTAACTAGGCCTCCATAATCCCAACAGGTTTAGTAAACATGAATAAATATGCACAAGGCTGAATATGATTCAATAATATGCAATGCCCAGCCTCAAACCGTGGCTATGAATGATAGAAACCAAATGTAATAAGTGTCAGGCCTTGAACTATGTCTAGAATTATAGAAACCAAATATAAAATATGCCTGATCTCAAACCATGGCTACTACAGTACCATTTTCCCTTAAGAAAACCAATCCCTCTTGAAGTATTTCCCAGTTAACAATTTTAAGTAGAAAGTGATATCTTATGCCAAGTCTTAACAATATCCCAAGGTGATATATACATATGTTTATATGTTAGAATAACATACGAGTGCATGATTAACTCTATCACACCTACACTGTATCGAAGGAGGTTCAAGTCCAATATCTACATCTGAAGGGTGTTAAACTAACTAGAGTTCTCGAGGAATCCACCTAAAGCAAGCAACTATCCTAAACCTAGGTAAAGGCCTCAATAAGTACTCTATATCACTAGACAACCTAGAATAAGCTCAATGGGAAATCAACTACCTAGGCTAAGGATTAGCAGGTACATTCTACCCCATAACACCCAAATATGCTAATCAAATATGGATAGCTAGGTATATAATGAGTAATCCTAAAAATACCACCCAAAACTAGATAATTAGAATACAAACATACTTAATGATCTAAGTCTAAGAATGAGCAAGTTTTAGCCTACCAGAAAGCTGAACACGCACGCACTTATCTATTAGACTGGAGCTTTTTCCTTTTGAGAAACCTCCGAATGATGTTGCACTAAAAACAATAGTAATCTACTCATCAAGATGAGAACAACATTATTCATATAGATATATAGTATTCCAGGACAAAAAATTAGGATAAAATCACCCATGGGGTCGCTTACTGAATCAAAAACTGGACCGGTAATAATGTCCTTTATGGGACAAAGAGCTTGTGGTAAAAAAAATGAACACCACTAGCCTTCTAATTCGAGTCCAAACAGACCATAAGAAAAAAAAAGGAAAATAAGAATCCAATTAGGTAATTAATCGCATTTCAAGGTGGGAACTTACAATTTTATGATGAGAAAACAACTAATGAACTAGAACCCGATGACCTTAGGCTTTAATTTGATGATATACATTTATGTCCTAGCTCTTAAGGTTCTTCAATGGTGTATTTTTGTACTTAGAATGGGCTTAATTTTGTGAAGAAAAAGATATAAATAGTATCATCACTGGTCACTAAGGTGGAAAATTTTCTGCTAAAGCAGCCAAAGTGTCGCCAAATTGGCTGCTGACATGGTGTCCTGGCTCCGCTAAAGCGGGACCTTAGCCACTGAGGTGGCTCCGCCAAAGCATACATGAAGTCACCTTAGAGGCTGATGCTGACATAATCTGTTATCACTAAGGCGGCTCCCTAGCCACTAAGACAGCATTGCCAAAAGTGGAAAAGTGGGCGTCTTAGCAGTTGCACCAGATAGTTTAGCAACAGGATTTTCAGCCAAGTATAAAACTCCGATCGGGGGTTCAAAACCTCGTGAATGCAAACAAACTATGCTACCCCACCAAAAATAGCATTCTAGACTCAACGTAATTATCAAAATTTCCAACAGAGATTGTTTCGACAAAATATGATCCCCACACCCGCTCTTCCATTTTAACCAATTTTAAACCAATAGCCCAAACAAGCCAGGAAGCCTTAGGATATAACCATAGGTTCTCCTAGCCTAAAATCCACATTCTAGAGCTAACAGAACTATCAGAATTGTGATCTGATGCTATTTACCTAAAAGTTTGGCAGAAGACCATCTTCTCAACTTTAAAAACTCCATAATAGGGAAACTAATATAAAACAAAAAGAATTGCCTGAGAACCAAAAACTTAGTCCCATCAATTCATTAATGATTTGGTATAGCTATAGGAAAACTCTATACATAGAAAAAGTACAAAAAAGAGAAAAATAACCTAGAGGGTCATTACATCCATCTTTATATATAAATGACTTGTTCATAAGAAATGAAAAATTTCTAATAAATTGTTTTTAATGACCTTTTCTATCATTATGATATAGCATAGCATGCAAAATTTGGGTTAAGTTTCTCACTGGATGAAATTTTGAAAATTTTAGGCTAGGCTAGTTTTGGATGATTTTTAAGTGTGGTGTGGTCTAGAAAAATTTGGATATTTATGTTATAGTAATTCATAGATTTAAGATGATAGTGTCTTATATAAGAGATTAAGGACTTCATAGAAACTTTCAGAATGGAATTTGGGCTTGTAGAATTCCGGTTATAGCGTGTGACGTAAAGGAGTTAGTTAGTAAAGTTGAAATCTGGAAGTGTGTTGTAAAAATGTCAAAACTAGGAACCTCTTCTATGTTTCTAACAAGCCTACCTACAGTAGTGGGTGGCACTGATAATTTGGCGTTTTGCCCACTTTTTAGTCTATTTTAGCTTGAATTATTGTCATGTTTTCTTTGATTTGATGCATATCTTATGTTAAATGCTCACTTGTGTATAAATTTGATGAACTTGAGGATGATATATCTTTACGAGTCAAGAAGAGCTCAAGAACAAAGAAAAAGGACTTAGGATGATATATTAAAAGAACACAAGGATTGGTATTGTCATATGCTCCAGCTTCTTGCCATACGCCCCCACATGTAAGGGAGCATCTCAGCATGCACAAGAACTGAAGGAACTACCCTAACATGCGTGGATAGATGTGCCCGCACCTGGGCATGTATGCCAACATATCAAGGGTGCATATGGCAAATCAGTGATTTTGGAAAAGGGAAAATTTTGACTTGCGCAACCACCTGTGTGCACACATGGCCACATACACTGGCATGTGCACCAGCATGTTCCAGGCATGGTGTAATTTTTGTAATTATCTCTCATGCTTTTTTGCAGCTATAAAAGGGATTTTTCAAACTTTAAACTCCATCTTTTGCCATTTTTTGAAGTCTACAACTTGTAATTGAAACCCTAGAGTGAGATTTTAGTGCTTGTGTTTGATTTCTTGCTTGGAATTTGGAATTTCTCCTGAATTATTTTGATTCTATGGAGGAATTAAATGAGAATATAGGTATATTTCTTTCTTCTCTTGTAACGAATAGCTAAATCCCTAACTTGTGATTATGCATGATTGAGTTGTGATTTGTGTGTGGGTAGTGCTCATTTGTCTAGACAATCAATTAATTGTTGAGAATTTAATCATTACTTTATGTTTTAACCTAAGATTAGAAGTTGCAAAATCTAGTTTTTCTTAGAACCCTTTTCATCCTTGACAAATGGCAAAAGGTGAGAGGTAGTGATTAACATAACTTGATTTTATCATTTAATAGTAGATCTTATACATAAGGCTACTAATTGAGGTATTTGGTTGGTTACAAGAAAACATGTGTGAGGTGTTCAAAAGAACTTACATTTGAAAGTTCAATGTTTTATTGAAAGATTAACGTTGAAACCTATAACTTAGCTTATTGGCAACACTTAGTTGAATTTAGGTAAATTGGTACTTATCCATGCTTATATTCGCACTCATGAGGGCATAACCCCAAGTCTCTCTTACTCTTGATTACATATTTAGATTTCACTTTTGTAAATCAAATTTCTAAATTAACTACTTGAACACGAAATCAATTAAATAAACCCCCAATTTTACTTTATTTCATTATTATTAGCATTGCGTGCCAACTCATAATCACTTGTGACACTCCAGGGTGAAGATATTGCCTTCATTTCCTGTAAAATAAAAATCGACTCCAACTTGGGTAAAAATTATATTATTAGCAACCGCATATATCTTGAGGTGTATCTTGAGCGTTATCAAAATGGCACCATCGTCGGGGAATGAAACACAACATTCATTTATTATAGTAATATAAGTTACTTTTGTTAGACGTTGTGTAAATTTTACTTTATTTGTTGTTTTTTTCTTGTCTAGGTGATAAACGAAGTCTACACGACACAATGAGCCAACATGGTAGCGAGATACCATTACCTTTGATGGACAACCTGATGATGAAGATCACCTAAAGGATGCCGGAAGGCCAAGTGCAATTTTCATTTCACCTGCGGAGGGTAATGAAGTATTTCACGTCATAAGTGTGATGCTACACTTACTCCAAATGAAGGTACTATTTGGTGGTCAAGCTCACAAGGATACAAACCTCTAATTAAAAAACTTTATAGATGTGTGGATCCCGTTTGACATTTCTCATGTATCACAAGAGTCTATTCGGTTGAGGCTCTTTCCATTCTTATTGACGAGTGATGCAGTATTGTGGTTAAGAGAACTTACCAACGTCTCTATAACATCTTGTGTTGAGTAGATGGAATTTTTTCTAAATCAATTCTTCCCACCATCCCGTATTCTCCAATTAAGGGATGAGATCACAAAATTTTGATGATTTAAGTGGTGAACTATTGCATGAACCGTGGTTGAGATTGAAAATGTAATTATTGCAATCTCCAAACCAGAAGTGTTGTATAAAATACTTCTCCAAATCTTCTATAGATCATTATACCAATTTAACAAGATAGTGGCGGATAATATGGTCGTAGGATCTTTGATAAACCAATCTTTTGGAGTTGCTTCGGGGTTATTGGACCAAGTGGCAAAGAAAAGGAGAGCATGGCACACACGAGATACCAAGGTAGCCATTAGGGATCCCTCCTCATCTTATGTGAGCCAACAAAAAAGGAAAAAGGATGAGGAAAGAGACGAAAAAATGGCCAAAGTAATGACACAATTAGATCTCCTCACAAAGCATGTGATGTGTACAACTTTAAAAGTGGTCAATGTCATGGCATAAAATGGGACTAGAGAATATAAATATGATGATATGGAGTCACTTGATGAATAAATTTGGTACTTGTTAAACAAAACTGGGAGTTCCCGACGTACCTATCAAAGCCAAGGAGGGAATCAAAGTTGAAAGAAAAGGGACTCTGATTGGAGGGACCACGATTGTGATAGAGATTGGAGGGACAAGGAGATATATAGGGACCATAATTAGACAGAAAAAAATCATGACCATGATATCTAAATACCTCCTCATGATAGGCAAAAAGGTAAAGAGACTACCACCATGGACCCAAAAAGTTATAAGAAAGAAGATGTGCTTGCTCGTATCTTTATGAGGGTTGAAGGGAGTGATAAGATGTTAAGGGATATGAAAAGAAACTTTTTGCTACTTAATAAAATGGTCACCTCACATGAAACATCAATCAAGCAACTTGAAACTCAAATTGGCCAAATCTCAACTCATCTAAACATAAAGCAAAAGGGTGGTTTACATAGTGACACTATAGCGAATCTGAAATATAATGCTTATATCATGTAAATTGTCACTAGAAGTGGTAGGAATCTAAGTAATGATGATGTAAATCTTGATGATGACCCTAATGAGAGGGGGGTTAATGAACAAGTGAGTGGAAAGAGAAAGCATCTTGAAAAGTCGAATGATGAAGTTCCTATTCCAAATGAGCCAAATATGAGAAGTTGGATGATATGGAAGAGAAGGTTGAAAGTGAAGAGATACCTCAAGCGGTTGATGATAATGTATCAAAACTGGCAGAAAGTTTGGTTGTTTCAAAACCGCAAATCAAGATCCTTCCATCATTCCCTCAAAGGCTCAAAAAGAAGGAGGATGATATAAAGTTGAAGAAATTCCTCTCAAATTTTAGCAACTTATCGATGAACATTCTTTTATTAGAAGCCTTTCAAGAGTTACCCAGGTATACCAAGTTCATGAAGGACTTGGGGACAAATAAAAGAACAATGGGCTTTGAAATGGTGGAGATCTCACATAGTTGTAGCGATATCATGTCTAGCCATATAGTGTTCAAGAAAGAAAACCTCTATGCATTCGCTATTCCTTTCACCATTAGGGTGTATTAATTTGGAAAAGTGTTGTGCCACTTAAGGGTAAGTATAAACTTGATATCCCTAGCTATATTCAAGAAATTAGGGTTGGGTGCTCTGAGCCCCACAACTATGGGTCTCTTAATGGCGGATTGATCCATCAAATGACCGGTGGGAATTCTATATGATGTTCTTTTTTGGGTTGAGAAATTCATATTTCCCACCAACTTTGTGATCCTAGATTGTGAGATAGACTATGAAGTTCCCACTATCCTTGGTAGACCTTTCCTTGCTATCAGGAGGGCATTAGTTTACGTGGAATAGGGAGAGATGAAGTTTTGAGTGAATAATGAAGAGGTTACTTTCAATGTGTGCAGGTCCATAAAGCAACCAAGGGACTTGAAAGTGATCTTCGTAATTGACATGATTGATGATGAAGTCGCCGATGCTATAGAGATAGATTTCATTAGTGATCCACTAGCCAGTGTCTTGTGGAATTATGGAAAGGAAGAGGTTGAAGAGTATGATGAGGTAACCGCTTCTTTGGCGGGTCTTGTATCCTACACCAAGAAGCCATGGAAATTGGATCTTGACATGAAAAATTTGAAGAGTCCTCCCGCTAAGCATTCAATTAAAGATCCTCCGTAACTTGAGCTTAAACCATTGCCACCGCACCTACACTATTTTTTTGGGGGGGAGGTAACACCTTACCCATTATTATTATGGGATATATATAGCCTTGGCAAATATAAACATTAAAGTCGGTTGTGATAAAACTCATTTGGGCCATTGGGTGGACTATTGCGGATATTATTGGGATTGATCTCAGCATTTGTTCTCACAAGATATAGTTGAAGCCCAATTGTGTCCCAAGTGTTGAACATCAATGAAGGCTCAACCCTCTGATGCAAGAAGTGGTAAAAAAAGAGATAATCACGTGGTTGGATGCAGGCATTGTGTATCCAATCTAGGGTAGCATGTAGGTGAGTACGGTTCAATGCATCCCATAAAAAGGGGGAATCATGGTGGTTCCTAATGAAAACAAGGAGCTTATCCCTATGAGACCAGTTATGGGATAGAGAGTATACATGGATTATTAGAAATTGAATTCATGAATGAAAAATGACCCCTTCCCTATACCATTTATGGATCAAATGCTTGATCGATTGGCGAGGCGAGGTTTGTATTTTTATTAGATGGGTACCCCGTAAATAATCAAATTTGCATTGCACCCAAAGATCAAGAGAAGACTACCTTCACATGTCTATATGGTACCTTTGCCTTCAAGCGCATGCCCTTTGGGTTAAGCAATGCACCCACCACTTTTTAAAGGTGCATGCTATCTATCTTTTTTGATATGGTGGAGGATACTATGGAGGTATTTATGGATGATTTTTCCATTGTGGATGATACCTTTGAATCATTTATTTAGCACTTGGGCAAGGTTCTTGAACGATATGTTGAAACTAATCTTGTGTTGAATTGGGAAAAGTGCCACTTCATAGTGAAGGAAGGCATTGTACTTGGGCATATAATTTCTAGTCAAGGTATTCAAGTTGACCAAGTTAAATTTGATGTTATTGCAAAGTTACACACTCTAATCTTCGTGAAAGGTGTTCAAAGCTTTCTTGGGCATACCAGCTTCTATTGAAGGTTCATTAAAAATTTCTCCCAGATTGCTCATCTAATGTGTAAGCTTTTTAAAAATAAGAAAAATTCAATTTTAATGGTTATTGTGTAAGAGCATTTAAATTCCTCGAGGAGAAACTTGTCTTGGCTCCCACAATTATGGCACCGAAATGGGCCTTTCCTTTGGAATTGATGTATGATCTGAGTGGTTTGGCGTTGGATGTGGTATTAGTCCAAAGGAAGGGAGAGCTCTTTAATTCAATATATTATTCTAGCAAGTCCTTGAATGATACACAAAGAAATTATACGGTTACTGAGAAAGAGTTATTTGTCGCAGTCTATGCTTTTGAAATATATCGTGCTTATTTGTTAAGCATAAAGGTTGTTGTGTACACCGACCATACGGATCTTCGATATTTGATGGGTAAGAAGGAGGCCAAAACCCTGGTTTATTAGGTGGATCTTTCTCCTTTTAGAGTTTGATTTTGAATTTAAGGATTAGAAAGGTTATGAAAACCAAGTGGCGGATCATCTATCCCGCCTTAAGTCCAATAAGGAGAAGTTGGGTGAAATCAAGATTGATGAAACCTTTCCTGACTAACAAATCATGGCACTTTCAGGGAGTGTAGAATAGTGGTGTGAGGATTATTCAAATCATATGTCATGTGGTTTGCTCCCTAATGACATAAATCATTATCAAAAGAAGATATTTCTCCATGATGTGAAGAAGTATTATTGGGATGAACCTTATTTATTTAGGGATGTAAGGATGGAGTGATCCAATGGTGTGTGATAAAATCAGAGATACGGGCCATTCTTGAGGCTTGCTATTCATCCCTATTTGGTGGTTATCATGGTGGTGTGAGAATGGCCTCTAAAGTCCTTCAAAGTGGGGTTTATTGGCCCACTCTTTATGGGTATGCTCATGACTTTGTTCGCACTTGTACTTAATGAAAAATGCAATGAGGCATTTCAAGGATGTATGAGATTCCCTTGAAGCTTAATCTTGAGGTAGGATTGTTTGATTTGTAGGCCATCGACTTTATAGGGCCATTTGTGAGTTCGTATGGGAACAAGTACATATTAGTAGCCGTGGAGTATGTGTCGAAGTGGGTTGAAGCAATTTCTTTACCGAATAATGAGAGAAAAAGTGTCACGTCTTTCTTAAAGAAACACATATTCACAAGGTTTGGGACTCCTGGTGCAATTATTAGTGATGGAGGCTCTCACTTTTGTAATCGGGTGTTTGGTGCTTTAATTGACAAGTACGGGGTGAAGAATAAGGTGGCTACCCCATACCATCCTCAAATGAGTGGCCAAGTGGAAGTTTTCCATACAAAAATCAAATCAATCTTGGTGAAAACTGTGAATGTGGAATGTACCAATTGGGCTAGGCAACTAGACAATGATCGTTAGTCTTATAGAACAGCATTCAAAACTCCAATTGGCATGTCACCATATCAATTGGTGTTTGGAAAGGCTTGTCTCTTCCCCATAGAATTAGAGCACAAGGCTTTGTGGGCCTTGCACAAGTTGAATATGGAGTGGGAGGATACCTCCAAGCCTAGAGTGGAAAAAATACAAGAGTTGGAGGAATTTTGTCTTAGGGCATATGAGAGCTCAGTGCTATACAAAGAAAGGATGAAGAAGTGGTATGATGCTAAGATATTGAAGAGAGAATTTTGTGTGGGAGATGTGGTGTTTCTCTTTAATTTGAGGTTAAAGCATATTGTGGGGAAGCTCAAGTCTAAATGGTTAGGCCCTTTCACAATGGCGTATGTGTATCCTAGTGGTGCCATTGAGTTGGAAGACTACGAGAAGAAAAGGTTAACAGTGAATGGTCAAAGGTTGAAACACTTCTATATTAGTGGACCCGGAGTTATGAAAGTGGAGGTATTCTGTTTCAAGGATGCTTTTTGATAAGGAACAACATCGTGCTATGACAATGACTAAGGGTCTTCTTGGGAGGCAACCCAAGCTTACATTTTGTTATTTTATATTTGTTTGTGTACTTATTTTTTGTTTCGATTGTGAATGAAGGTAAAAATACTAAGTGTGGCTCAAAGTTGAGCACTGGTTTGGTTAAAAATGGGCACATGCGTGCACACATGCCCACATGTGGGCTCATATGAAAATCCATATGCCAAGCTCCATAAGATGAAATTCTGGACTAAGGGAGGAACATCACCTGCATATGAACATACCGCCATGTGTGCACATATGGAAGCATATGTACTAAGCAGTAGGCCTGGAGATTTCGGTAACATGCTATAGCCCAGCTACGCGTGCAGGTGCCTACATGTGTGTTCATGTCACAGGTAAGTGGGTTAAAGTGTTTTAGTGAGATCTTGGGCCTACCCAAATCGGTTGTCCCAACCCAAAACTTTTATTTTAGTTCTTCACTTCACGCAAACACCATTTCACACCGGTATACACCACTATACCAGATTTATCTCTTACACTCACCCAAGTGTACTAGCTTAAACTTTGGCGACCACAATGCTCAACTCTGAAGAAACTCCGGTGAACACATCCTCACATAACTTGTTCTTAATCTTCCGAGTTTAACTAAATTTTGGGTAAGTTTTTCTTTAAATTTTTAATCACACAATTGTTCTTGAATGGTAAATTGTTTCTATTTTCTGTCATTTTCTTTACTTTTGTGTGTGATTTAGACTTGGAATGAATTATGTGGCATCAAAATTTGTGGTCTTTGTGAGTTGTTTAGAGTGGGTGTCACATTTGAATTGAAATTTGGGGAATTTCTTAGTAGACACTTTAACACCCACCATGTGTTTGATAAAAGTGTTAAGTGAACCATCCACTTTTTTCTCTCTTTCTTCATGCTCTAATTGCTTCTTGTCGATATATGGAGTTAATTTCAAGATGTGAAATGTATTGTTGGCTATTTGAAGTTGAGTGATACCCAGTGTGGGAATTCTTGAGTACCCATATTACTCTTGATTATGTTCACTTTATGATGCCCCTCATGTGTTCGATGAAATTCCCAAGTGTATTTTCTCTACTTTCTTCCATTGTTCATGAGCTAATTGCGAATAGGAAGTGTTCTTTCTACTATGTGCACTTAAATTCAAGTTGTCAAGTTTTCTAAATAGTGTTTTGTTGCTTAAGTTGAGTGGTGTTTTGTTAGTTGAACGTTTTGTTATGAGTATGAAACTTGATGGATTGATTAGATTACATTAAAGTTCAATGCGAGGGTGAAGTCTGAGTAACCCCATTAAGAAAAACACATGATTTTCCCAATGATAGATTGGGTGACATCATTTTTAAGGAAAAATCTTCATTTTGATCAATCCAATGGTTATGGTCCATTCTTGTGTCCAAATGCTAAGTGTGTGGAGTGAAATTATCTGCATACATTTTAGTTTGTTTTGACTTTTATTTAGGTTTTGACGTGTTTGGAACTTATTGTGTGTCCTTGAAAATAATATACGAGGAAGGTGCATAACCACCACAACTCATTTAGAATCTTCACGAATCACACACCTCATTCCAAACCCCTGAAAACCCGAATACATAGTCACAAGGGAAGGCGTACTTTTAAAACAAATTTGCCAAGCTTAATTTTGGTCACATGTGTGCACATGTGGACCTCGCGCATGCCTCTGTTACACACTGGTTTGCACTGTCCCTACTTGTATGCTGACATGTGTCCGCATGTGTTGGGTGCTTCTGCATCTCAGTGTTTACGATTCGCACAGTCAGCGTTTTATAATTGTTTGCTCTTGTATGATTTTACATGTCTTTATCCTTTGCATTGACCTCTTTTAGTATAGTATTTATTTTCTTTTACAATATATAAAAATCCAAAAACATGTTTGACCTTTTCTTTTTGTTTTGATCGTTTTTTTTTTCCAGAGATGACTTCCCGAAAACCAATGTTGTGTGTTGTAAGGAATTCTAAGGATAAGGGTTAATTTTAAGCAACCACTTCTTAAAATAAAGCTTCGACTAGAAATGATGACCCTTAAGACCCTGAGCTTCAAAAAGCTATTCTTCTTTCTATGGGGTTGGACAAAGATGCTGAGGCACTTAGAAAGGAAAAAGAACAAAAGATCTAGTTTGTGGTAGAGGGGGTACGTGAGCTTTATGTTGCCTAGGTACACACCCGAGGGTTCAAATCACAAAAGGTGTTTAGCTTCCCTGATATTGTGCAACAAATTGGGGAGCGTGAATGGCATATCCTTATGGATGACAAGATTTCCCAAAGACTGCAACCAACTTTCCAGAGCTTGTTAGGGAGTTCTATGCTTCCTACAATATTCAGCATATGCAACACAAGAATAAACTAGCCATGGAGCTGTAACCTTCCTTACCAAGTGTTTTTGTATGGGGGGTTGAGGTGCCCTACACCCCAGAGGCCATCAACAAGATTTATTGTGATAATCCTTCGGAGCTCGACACTGAATGTAAAAAGTGGATGAATGGTCAGCGCACTCAATTTTCTTGGCTTGCTACAATCATTGCTAATGAAATTCCTACATGGGCAAAAAGTGAAGGTGTCAAATCAAAGGGCATGATTTATCTATTCAAGCCAAGCATTGGCTAGGCTTTCTGGGTTCTCGGTTGCTCCCTTAAACCAATGATCAAAGGATTACTATTGAGAGAGCATCCTAGTTGGATGCATTATGAGAACTATATAGTTAATGTGGGAGAAATAATTGCCTACATGATCAAGATAAGATCAAACAACCCGAGACTTTGTTGACTTTTCCTTCTCTTATCTATGTAGTGTGCTTTGCTACCAAGGTTCCTCTCTTTTCTTGAGTTGATCAATTATTAAAGTGTACTATGGTGATTGATATCACCTTAAGTCAAGATGATGCCAGCCCGACAGGGAAAAAGAGGAAATCTTCTGAGATATCTAGTTTGTCTTTGGGAGAGCTACATAGTCTTGAGGGCATAAACACCCCTCCTGTGATTTCAATTTCATCGGATGCCCTACAGACTTCTAGTTGCACTAAACCAGTGATTCATCCACATTTTACACCGTCTCCTTCGAGTACACTCAACCTCCTAGAGATTGTTAAGTTGTCATGTTTGCTAAGCTGGCCTACATAACCCTTGCAAACAACAACACTCTAGCTAGGCTTGTCATTAATATACCATAGCTCATCCAAGTGGCTATTAAGAGGAACCTTGAGCCCTTACGTATTCAGATGTAAGATTATGAGTAGATATTGGCAACAGTTGAGGAGAAAAAGGATAGTGAGACTGTTGCTACTCTCAGGGCCGATCTTACAAGCCTTTGGAAAGATTTCTAGTTGGTACAACCTTCTTTATCTTTGTATGATGCCCAGATTACACAACCTCAGGATGCTCTGGACCTGGTTCTACTATTTGCTGATTTATTTTGGAGCCCCACTGAGAGAGGGGATATAGTAGTTGACTTGGGTGCGGGACTGACTGAGGCCAAGTAGATTTTAGTTGCTAGACTATTGTCATTAGATGATCAGCATGCCAGGCTAGTTGGTGCTAGTTCCATTTTGTAACCTCCTGAGGATCGTTATATCAATTTGGTTACAGTCACAGGAGCCCAATGTGAGGAGGCTCCTCGTATTTCAGTTGATGATCAGTTATAGACCACCCAGCGGATAAATGTGCCTAGTTCTCCTTAGAGAGTCTTTACTCTTCCTTCCTATCATACTTTATTCTTATATTGGGGACAATGTAACATTCTTTAGTTGGGAGGTAGGACATTGTGTCCCCTGAAATTTTATTCTTGGTTTGTAATATTATCTCTTTTAGTTATACTCTCTTGATGTTCTGTTGATATTTTCATTGCCCTTGTCGGGCTCATCTTTGTAATTTGTGATACACTTTTGATATTTCCTTCGCCAGGACCCTGTTTTGGTTTATATTATTAGCCCATGTTGCTCTCGTATTATGCACTTGTTATATCATTTGAGGCCCATGTACATTTTTCTTGTGTTGGTTATTGATTTTGGGTGATGTCTATATTGCACGAGCGTATCGTTTTACTTACTTCTTGTAAATACGTGTTAAATAAACTCCGAGGGATTTCTTTGAAACTCAATTATTTCCCAAGGAGCATGTTGTCTTTTTGTTATTTTGTTTTCTTTGTCGAACAGAGTGGCATTTCCCTATGACAGATAGAATGGGAAACTTTCTTAAGGAAAATGCCCGTCTTTTAAAGTTAGAGTCAAGTGAATGAGTTGCAAAGTTTAAAAGGTCCCCCTGAAAATTTGCCATTAGCAAGAAAAATAATTTTTGAAAAGTAAAATAAGTTTTGAAAGGAACGAGAAAAGAATTATTAAGCTTTCTCTTGAATTTTGACCTTTAAATTAAATTTTTTGCTCTTTCTTCACAAAAGAAGAGTTTCTAATTCAGAGTAGTTTGTCAAGTTCATTTGCTCAAATTGTTTGGAAGACTAGCTTTCTATTTTAAGAGTGTGGTGCCTCGTGTGGTGAGATTTTTACTCAATTCTTTTACATGCATTGTAGTCTAAAACCTGCCCCGGCTGTATTCAAGGCAAAATCCTAGACCACACATAGTTTGGAGGATGACCTAAGGCCTTCTTTAGACTGTCACATAGCCTAAATCCCACCTTAACATGTTCCCTAGTCAAACCCAGTTAAATCTATTTCCATTTTCTTCTTTCTCTATGAGAACCATACCATTACACCATACCTTTTTTTAATAAGCCCTTTCTAGGCACCCAACCTCCTTAAATGTGTCACATTTTTCTAGTGTAAGTCGGTGTAGGCAAATGTCTAAGTTGGGAGTGTATAGTTGTGATAATGAAAAAATTAGGCCAAAAGCCTAAGTTTGGGGGGTAGTGCATGAATTATTTATAAAAGGTGTATGCTTGGTTGTCTCAAATAATTCTTCATGAAAACAAGAGATGAGCTTGGAAATGAAATAAAAAGCCTAGCCCATGGAAAGTGAAAGAAATAAGTCAAAAGGCATGAGAAGAGTGGGCATGAATGGCTAGTTAGTAGAGAGTTTCTTGAAAGAATCAAAGAAATAAATGAAGAGGAAAATCTCAAAAGTATGGTTTTCAAAAGGATGAAAAAGAATTAGGGAAATGAAAGAAAAGAAAAGAGGGTGGATAATGTGGAGAATTCGAAAGAAATGGGCCTTAGAGATTGTTTAAGCTATTGTGCTTAGGGAGGATCTTAAGTCACTTGATCCTAAAAATTCCCTCCTTAAACCTAGCCTACATCAACGCCCACAAGTCCTTGGAAATTTCAAACCTTATAGGTCTACATTAGTGGTGAATGACACAAAGGGCAAGCTTATGGTTCTACTTGTTATACTTGAATTTTGTTGTGAGAGTGAGTGTGAATTCTTTCTATCTCTATGTTCCTTGTGATTTACATTATGTTATGTGAGTGGAACAAACTCTTACTTGTGAGTGGCACCTCATACTTTGAAGTGGAGAGTGATGTCTTACTTTCAATTAGGGGAAAGCGAGCAAGACAAGCCCCAAAGTGAATTTGAGGCAATTTTTGATAGTCTAATGTCAAGACTTGAGAAGCGCCTTGTTTTTAAAACTCTTACATTTTGATGTCCTCTACCTTTGAAATGAAAGGATTTGTATCTTGGAAGGAGAAGTGTTAATTTCTTGTTTGCTATGACTTGTTGTGAGAACCGATTGGACTTTGTTCTCTTAGTAATATAGCTTAGTTTGTTGTGTTTTCTTTGGAGTCATGATTAATACCCTTTTTTGTTGGAAAAGTCCTTAATTGCTTGAGGGCATGCGATAGTTTAAGTTTAAGGATTGATAAGTTTGCATTTTACCAACTTTTTAGACTCTTTTAGCTTGAATTATTGTCTTGTTTTCTTTGATTTGATGTATATATTATGTTAAAATGCTCACTTGTGTAGGAAGTTGATGAACTTGAGGATGAGCTAGCTTTATGAGTCAATAATGAAGAAAAAGGACTTAGGATGATGCATTGAAGGAAGACAAGGATTGGTGTGGTCATATGCTCCAGCATCTTGCCATATGCCCTCACAAGTGAGAGGGAATCTCAACACACACAAGAACTGACGGAACTTCCCTGACATGCATGGCCACATACGCCCGCATCTGGGCATGTGGACTAGCATGTCAAGGGCGCATATGGAAAATCAGTGATTCTGGAAAATGGAAAATTTTGACATGTGTAGCCCCCTGCACGCGCACATGGCCACATGAGCGGGCATGAGTGCTAGCATGTGCCAAGTGCGGTGGCATTTTTGTAATAATCTATTATGTATTTTTCCAGCAATAAAAGGAATTTTTCAGATCTGAAACTCTCTCATTTGGGATTTTTTGAAGTCTAAAGCTTGTAATTGAAATCATAGAGTGGGATTTTAGTGCTTGTGCTTGATTTATTTCTTGGAATTTGGAATTTCTCTTGGAATATTTGGGTTCTACGGCAGAATTTAATGAGAATATAGGTATATTTCCTTCTTCTCTTATTATGAGTAGCTAAATTCCAACATGATTGAATTATGATTTGTGTTTGGGTATTGCTTATTTTTCTAGACAATCAATTGATTGTTGAGGATTTAATCATTACTTCATGTTTTAACCTAATATTAGAGGTTGGAAACTCTAGTTTTGCTTAGAACCCTTTTCCTCCTTGACAAAGGGGAAAATTGTTAGAATAGTGATTAACAATAACTTAATTTTATCATTTAATAGTAGATTTTATACATAAGGCTACTAATTTAGGTGTTTGGTTGGTTACAAGGAAACATATGTGAGGTGTTCAAAAGAACCCACATATGAAATTTCAATGTTTTATTGAAAGATTGACGTTGAAACCAATAAATTAGCCTATCCGCAACACTAAGTTGAATTTAGGCTAATTGTTACTTACCCATGCATATATTTGCACTCATGCGGGCATAACCCCAAGTCTCTCTTACTCTTGATTACACACTTTAGATTTCACTTTTGCAAATCAAATTTCGAAATTAACTACTTGAACACAAAATCGATTGAACAAACCCCCCATTTTACTTTATTTCATTATTTTTAGCGTTGCATGCCAACTAATAGCCACTAGTGAAACTCGAAAGTGAAGATATCGCCTTCATTCCCTGTGGAATTAACACCGACTCCAAGTTGGGTAAAATTATATTTCTAAGGACTCGATATATCTTGAGGTGTATCTTGTGTGTTATCAGGAACGATGCTATAGTGGTTCTATTATAGAAGGATTTTTCTTACTATAGCAGAAGTCAACTTTAGTTAGTGCCTAGATAGCAGGAGGGAGGATCCTGTTATAACAATTCTTTTATAGAGGGAATCAGGCTGTTATAGTAGGGTATATGAAGTCAATAGATATTTTTAGTGTAAAAACAATATTTTTCATTCCAAAGTGGCAGAGGTCGAGTGAGGGCTATTTGGGGGCAATTTTTGGTGTATTCCATCAGCTTCCAATCTTAAGGTAAGTTAGTTTCCTTCCATCTAACATTAATTCAATCCCTAAATCCTTAAAATTCATAGGATTAAATGTGGTGGTAATGGTGGGTTTAATCCTAGGTCGATAACTTAGTATGATTTAGTTATGGATAGGTTAATTTCACTTTATTATAGTCTAGATTGATTGAATTGTGATTATTAGAATAGAATTCATCCTTCTAATCTTAATTTAGGGAGAATTTGAGTTGGATGAAGGGTTAAAAACCATAGAGTAGTGGAATCTTGCATAAACTAGACCTTAACGTTATGAAATTAGGTGATAATAGCTAGAATTGGTAGAACATTGTTTGAATTGTTCTTTATTGGTTAATTTTAGACCGAGATCAAGTCAATGTCATGAGAAAGGGAAGGCTGAAGTTATTTAGAGCATTGCAAGGATGGGATTGAGGTAGATTATGGTTGAATTAGAGTTAAGGCTAAATTTAGTTTTATGTGTGAATGTTAACTGATTGTTTGTTTATTTAGATTTAACACATGCTAATGAATAATCAACTTATTAATTATTAAATACAAGTTTGGAAAATGATAACCTATATTGAAATTGTTAAAAAGGATCTTCTTGATATGCAAGTGTGGTTAAGTTAACTCATTATATGATTAATTGTACTTGTCAATAGTACTGGCTATTATTGTCAGTGATTTGATAAAGATTGATTATGATTGAATTGGTGGATTTCAGGGAGGGTAAGGGCGGGGACATTAGAATAAGGGTGGTATAACAATTAGTTTGGGATAAGGTGGTAAGACACTACTTATCTGGTATATTGGTACATAGACTGAGCTCTTCCTCTGTAGGTCATGGCTAGTGGGAAGACATAAGACCCTTAGTATTGTGTACACCATGATTTTTGGATAATTTGATGGTTCCTTGAGTGAATCAGGTTATATTTTATTACTCTTATATTGGGTTCCTTGTGTAGACCTCTAGTTAATGAGAATTATTTTGTTCCTTGAGTGAATTGGTGGCTTGACTTAATGATTTATATATTTTACTTGAAGTGAGTTATTACTTGATATACTAAGGTAATAAGATGATTTTAAAGTAATGATAAACTAATTTAGTTTTACGAGTTGTTACTGTGTTTTGAGATTGAATTAGGTATTGATATTCCTAAATGTGTTTTTATTTATTTACTTGGCTTGGTTGATATAAGAGTGTAATTGTGATTGAAGGACTGACTTGAATACATATTGTTGAAGTGACATCTTTGCTACTTGTTTAGAAACTTTAGTTAAGTTTTCAGATTTATTAAGTTGGGTTGGCCTATGATTCTATCATTACATAGAGGTTTTGTACTGCTCCTACCCAGTACTCTTCTTTTTGTTGAGTGCAGAGCTTATTCCAGTGGCTTCTACAATACCTCACTTATAGACCATTGAGCAACATCAAACCCAAGAGTGAGCATTCATCTTCCTGGAAGCCATGGATCTATCCTATTTCGATCTTGTCCACTTATTTCGGGCAAAGACAATTTTTATTTTTGTTGTTGGCATTTTTTGGGTTTACGCATAGACATTTTCTAGTTTGAGTTTTTTCACAATGACATTCAGTTTCTGGGGACTTTTTAGAACTGATGATTTTTATTTGTGCATTTAAGTAAATTGTTAGAGATATTGTCTCATTAATGGAATTGGTTTTTTTGTTCTTATTTAAAATGGTTATGTATTTGGTGTGGGTTATTTGGGTTAGATTGTTCTCCAACCATAGGGTTAGCGTGGGTGCCACTCACGATGGGTTTGGGTTGTGACAAAGTTAGTATCAGAGCCCTAGGTTCATTGATCTAATCATACCAGGACAAGTCTAGTAGAGTCTTACGGAATGGCACAGAGACATATGTACTTTACTTTGAGAGGCTACAAGACTTTAGGAAACCTTCACTTTCTTCTTTATTCAACGCTATGACTTGATTCAAGTTGATATCAAGATATCCGAATTGGTTTTTGACCTTTTCATTCTATTTTAAAATATGGGCTGAGGATGGGTGAGGAGAAAAGGAAAGGGAAGAGGCAGGACAACACCAGCTAGGGGTTGAGCCCAAGCCATAACTAATCAAGATATGAAGATATCTATGACACATCCCCTCCAAAGGATCATCATGATGAGGTAGTGAATGATGAGAGTCCTGAACGTGAGGATATTGTACCGGTTTAGTAACGAGAATCCCTTATGCAAATGTCTTCATAGCTAATTCTGCAAGTCATAGGCTTCCTGAGTGGGCTAACCAGTACTGGTGTCATGCCTATAGTGCATATTTACCAGTTTTGAGGGTTACAACATGATGTCGCGGTATCCCCTAGGATGGATTAACTTTCAGATACATAAGAATTTTCTCATCTGATATTGGGTCCTGTTATGATTGTGAATAAGCATGAATTGTTGTGTATGTTCCGAAATATTAAACCCCCAGTCTTTCTTTGTTCTAAGATAGAAGATGCTTTTGAATTTATTGTCGACTTCCGTGAAAGGTTCCACAAGATGGGTACAGTGGAAAAATATGGAGTAGAGTTTGTAACCTTTAAACTATAAGGAGATGCTAAGCAGTGGTAGAGGACGTATATGGAGTGTCGATCTTCATTGTTGCCTTTGTTGATCTGGACTCACTTCCACACCTTGCTTTTAGAGAAGTATGTGCCATACCTTATGTGACAAGAAGAGCGATAAGTTCCTCACCCATGAACATGGCAATATAACAGTTTCATCTTATGAGGCTAAGTTTCACTCCTTGTATAGGTTTATTAGACAGATTCTTTATACTGAGGAGGAGTAGATTTGCTGCTTTGTAAAGGGTTTGAATATTAATCTTCATATTTCAGCACGACAAATGACTTTCTTTGGTAAAACCTTCAATGAGATGATAGATTTTTTGAAGAATGTAGAGGAAGTTAAACAGGATAGTTAAGAAAAAATGTCTAGTAAGAAGACCCAAAATGTAGGAAACGTTAGTGGATCATACTCCAAAGTCCACAGTTCTAAGGACTACCCACCTCATCCTGTTCAATTAGCCTTGCCAGTTTTTATACGGGAACTATCAAAGACTATTTAGTAGCCTTTGGGTGCAGGTAGCCAAGGGGCTTCACACTCTTCTGCTCATTGGCCTTTATTAAATCAAGCATTCTTTACCTTTGGTGGGATTTGAGATTTTAAGAGAAATTTTCCTAATCATAGATTGTCGGGGTTTTTGAGTCAGAAGTACTCCAGAACCTTAGTTCTAATTAGTAGAGGGGGTGGAGTAAATGGTAGAGATCATCCAAAAGGTGGGTATGGTGGTTATCAAGAATGTTGGGGTGCTACTGCTAGTAGAGGAGGTGCACAACATACTAGGGGATTCTCTCAGATTAATGACAGGATACATTGTTATGCCTTCCCGAGAAAATCTGAGGCCGAGGACATTGATGTGGTTATAATAGGTACCATTCTTGTTTGTGACCAAATGGCTTTGGTCTTGTTTGATCCAACTTCTAATTTATCATATGTGTCTATTAAATTTGCTTTGAGATTGGATATGGTCTGTGACATTTTTTATTTTCCTGTTTATGTATCTACTCCAGTTAAGGATTCTATTGTAGTAACTCAGGTATATCGTGATTGTTCAGTGATGTTTGTGGGTTTTAGACTTAGGTTGACCTAGTGGTTTTGGATATGTTAAGACTTTGATATCATTTTGGGTATGAATTGGTTGTCTATATATCATGCTATTTTGAATTGTAATGTTAAGACGGTGAATTTAGCTATGCTGTCATGCCCCGAATCCAATCGAGACATGATTGGCACCCGTAGCCGATAAGGCTCGAGAGAACCAACCTTTGCCTAGGTTCAATCATATGCATGCCATAAGAAACCCATAAGCACATAACAGCTATAGAGACCAACAGTGAAATTCATGGAACATGATATATATATATATACATATGTGAAACTGGGCCGTTGAGGCCACCGATTCAAGTACAACATATCCCTTTGACATTTATACACCCACACCTGTCTACAAAAGCCTCTAACAAAGCATTGACCAAAATGAACTAAAAGTCGGGACAAGTCCCCGCTTTATACAACATGTACAACGCCAAAACATATATACACTCTGACTCGGAGAAGCCACGAATTAGCTGGAGCTCACCAATGATCTGCAACGACTGTCAACCTACTGTGGAGGCCTACTAGTACCTGCGCCTGCAGCAAGTAAGGTAAATTCCCCAAGAGGGGTCAGTACGAAATAAGTACTGAGTATGCAAGGCTCAGATGAAACTGTACAATACATGAATATTTCAATGAACTCAAATACAAATGACTAATCAATGTGAGTAAGTCACTATGTTGAATTTTGGAAACTATGTGGATTACTTTCATTACTTTCTTTATCTTAATGCATGTGTCACAATGTACCCGGGCCCTTACTGATCAGTGGGTCTTTCCATGACTTATCATCATGTTGGGATCGAGTCGAGCTAGGCTTATGCCCCTCAGACCTGCCACCCATAAATCAATACATCGGGATCGAGTCGAGCTAGGCTTATGCCCCTCAGACATGCCACCTATACTTGATCATTGACCACATTTGCATTACTTTGTTCTTTACTTTGAGATTGATACTTCGATAGTCATAACATCACTTTGAACTTTGGAACATAACATTGTTGGAAGCTTTGGATCATTAACCAATGAGCGAAAGACATGTGAATAAACATCATGAGAAATATAACATTACTAGCACCATGATACTATTGGAACCATTGGACAATAATCCATGAACAAGAGACACAAGTATAGTCACTATTGGAACATTGGAACATAACTTTATTTGAGCTTTCGGAACATTAACCATGAATATGAGACATGAGATTCACAAATGATCCATGAGTAGAAAATATATGACAATGACTATTGATAAACGGATATCAGATACCTTAGCACATTTCGGGATAGGACTAGTGACATGTCAATATGGATAGTATTTGCCACAGAAATATACGGACAAAGTAACCTTACATACCTTGGATTCGCAATACGAATCTATAATCCTAGAGGTGCATACAATAGTCCCGCTCCTTCTTTATGTGTCACTCTACAACATAAATACATAACGAAATTCACATTAACCACCAATTACTTTACAAATGCATACAATGTCAATGAGTTACATGTTTACCTTTAAACATGTCATTTCCCCTTGACAAAACCATTGATCATACTATTATTCCAAAAATTCCATAATATTCCCAACATTGACTAATACATGATAATTGATACATTTCACCACAACACTTCTCCTTTACACTTTCTTATCCATAACACATCACAAATAACCCATCAAATGACCTTAATACAACTCATAACACATATCGGCCAAAATCCCACAATTTCCATTTATAGACAAGAACAAGTTTAATACCAAAAATAACACCATACATGTTCATATTCTGTCCATACCATGCTCTTTCATCAAAGGCACAAGTCCTAATTCAAGTTCAAATTACCAAGATGGCACATCTTTCATCAAAAGCAAAAATATACTATTCACCACCTTGCCAACACAACTAGCATAATATACATCATATCCCATGCATATAATATGTTAATCCATGAGAATAGATACTTACCAAGGCTTGGAATATGTTGATCTTGTCCAAGGAGTCCAAAGGAATATGTTGCTTTAGGGTTTGGAGCTTAAAGAAATATTTGAGAAAATATTACAAAGGCATGAGAGCTTTTGGACAATAAAAATCTGATCTTGGGGCCTTTATATAGACCCCAAGTCATCCTTAGCCACACTTGGCATTAAATTATATGTTTACTTAGTCAATTATTGGAAGAATGGGTTATTTCCTCTTTGTGCCAAGTCTTTTAATCCAATTTAGGGCCTAACTTTGGGCCCAATAACACATATCCATGTGACCCATAAAATTTTATGTATTATTCACCATATATCTCATGTTTACATAATTCCATAATGTCACGACATTATTCTCTTACGAGATTCTCATTTGTCGCATCGATCGCAAAAATAGGAATTCTAGTCGCCCTTGGCTTCATTGGTCATTTTGGATCACTATTCACATTTCATGATTTGATCATGTAGGAGTATGTAGGAGTGTATTGAAGTGTTTGAAGCTTTAAAAATTCTCAAATAACTCCAAGGAACCAAAAGAAACCATCCAAGAAGCGTCGTCGAATTGCGTTACAAAACGAGTTCGAAAGGGCACATTGTTTGTGCCTTGCGCCACTGCTAAAAAACAAGGCAGTGGTGCAAGAAATCACTGCCCTCTGAATCAGTGGCTTGCGCCACACCCCCTGAAACAGGGTAGTGGCACAAGTTTTGATGCTTTGCTGAATTTTTCGGCCATGTTCCCAACACTTGCGTATCGTCCAATCCCTTATCCAAACGCTACAAAATACTTACTTAGTGATGTTAATCATCAAGTAAACATGACTCCAAGTCACCAAATGAAGTTAGAATGTGTACAGGGTATCACCCAAATGCTCCACAAAATCACAAAACACCTCCTACGAAGGTCTAATTGCACCTATAAGGTCCGATATCAAATGTTTCATCAACGACACTATGAAACACATACTCATGGAATCTCAACACCTAGGTATACATTGTTCAACATCATCAAGTAGGGTTGAGAAGGTACGGGGTGTTACATTCTCCCCCCCTTAGAAACATTCGTCCTCGAATGTTAACGATGTCGCTTAAATGACAACACATGCATCTGTATATTAGCATACGCACACATAAACACTTAAGGCTCATGGATACTTTCGTAGTCGTTATGTATTAACCTTCACACTTGTCTTCCCTAGTGAGGTCCTCCAAACTTGGTATATTTCTAATGGAACAAATATGTAAGGATACTCTTATACACTTTCAACAATTTCACATGGCATGTGGTATAGGTTCACTTTTCCCTTCTTTCTACCTTTCACGAGTAACACTTTTAAGAGTACTGAATCATCTATGAGTGCAAATATCTACTATACCATTTCAATATATACTAAATTTTCTGACGGATAGAAATATGTCATTGACGTAACTAATAACTTTGGTGTCCCATTAGGTTCATAGTAACTGATGGAGCAACATACGATATAGTAGTTATATCTATATCATGTAACATATGGTAATATCCCTAACTATCGGTACCATCATCAGGAGTTGCCTCTTCATTCTGCTGGTCCACTAGAGCATAGGTACGATTTTGGGCTCCACTGGAACTAGCTACCCCTCTCATATCTCTACCACGACCCATAGACTGAACGCCTCTGCCTGGGGAAGGAACCGATGCTGATGATGCAACGGTTGATCCCGTAGGTCGTGCTACACCACTCGCACCCCTTTGTGGGCATTCTCGCATCATATGCCCCTCTGTACCACACCAGAAACAAGCATTTGTCCCTACTCGACATGTACCTGCATGAGTACGCCCACAGTGCTGACACTGCTGACGAGTAAACCCTGTTGCCTGTGATCCGTGAACTCCACTACTTTTCCTAGATGGACCACCTCTAAACCCTCAGAACTGAGAGTAAGCACCTGTAGAATATGAGAACGAGGGTCTAGGTGGTAACATTTGAGATCTAGATTCTCCTGGGGACACCATAGACTGGCTCATAAGTCTTGCCCTTTTTGCTGGCCCTTCCTCAGATTTCTGTGTCCCTCTTCTTTGCCTTTAGTCCTCCATTTTCTGTGCAAATACCTGAATTTAGCGATGTCCATGTCTCTGTTCAATGCTGCAATAATACAGTCCCTCACTAGATATGGCTCTAATCAGTCCACATATCGGTGAACCCTGTCAGTCATTGTAGCCACCACATTTGGAGCATATCGAGCTAATGAGTTAAAATGCAAATTGTACTCCCTCACACTCAGATTTCCTTGACGCAAATTTAAAAACTGATCCGCACTTGCCTCACAGATCTCATAGGTAAGGTAATGATCAAGGAAAGCTATTTTAAATTCTTCCCACGTAGGTGGATTTGCACCAATGTCATGGGATTTCTTCCAATCCTCGTACCACAGTCCTCTCCTTTCAACCTGTACGCAGCAAGTTCCACTGATTCTACCCCTGTCACATGCATAACTTCCAAGGCCCTCTGAATTTGATCCACAAATTCCTGTGGATCTGCTTTTGGATCTGACCCTGTGAATATGGGAGGGTCTAGCTTTAAGAAGTCCTGTGTACGCCGACTAGCTTTTCTAGCCGCGTCATCTTCATTTATCAATAGAACAGTTTGTCTCTGTGTCTGTGCAGCCACTAACTGTGTCAACATATGTACTGCATTCCTTAAATCTTAGTCAGTGGCAGTCATCGATGGTTCTGCAGGTACTTCTCTACCTCTTGGCTCCCCCGGAGCTGGCACAGTAGATGAAGACTGCGATGAAATGTCAGCATTTGCTCCACCTTGACTAGCTTGGTCAGGTGGTAGTCTACTCATTCCTTCCTCAGCAGGCACATCTACCTGCTTCCCTTTACCTCTACCTCTCGTGATTGGCATTTTGACTATACCAAAGAAAAACAAATACCATGATCAGATTCGATGCAACTTACAACATTGGCTCTATTGCACGATCTAGAAATGAAGAACAGAAACAACATCCTAAATGTCCCGTAGTGTAACACCCCGTAGATTTCTGAACCAAAGTGATTCCCGTGATATACATGGAATTAATCAAACATGCATGAGATTTTTGAGGAATTACACATAAAAGTGTTGGGCCACATTAATATATGAAAAAGGGCTTAATTTAAGCCCAAAGGCATGGCTCAATTGGAGAAAAGAGATCCATTCTTCCATTTTGACCCATTTGACCCATTCAACATGCTCATTAATGTTGATAAAGGATAAGAAGAGACATGAGGGCCTATATATAAGCATGAAATCAGATTTTTTATGCCATTAGACACCCATGCTTTGTCTAGAATTTTCCACAACATTTCTCTCTTCAACCAAACCCTAAGCCTTTCTTCCTTTGGTCAAGATCACCTTGGAGCAAGACTTGGTAAGTGTATATATTTATGGTTTAATATATTTTATTCATGGAATATGGTTTATATCATGTTGGTTATGTTGGTGAAGAGTGAGAAGGTCACTATGTGTAAAACAATTTGTGTTTGCTAAATCGGAGGATGATTTTGTCTTGAAAACTTGAACATGGACTTGTGATCTTGAAGGAAATAAACTTGATGGATTCAATATTGATATATGAGATGTGATTATAGTCTTGAATTGTCTTATACTTATGTTTAGTGTTTGGAATTTCTATGGAAAAATTGGTTATGGTTTTGGTAGCATATTGGCCGTAAAGTGTCGTTTTGGGTGTTGTATGTGTGTTGTGAGACCATGGATGGTAGTTGACATGTTATATGATCAAAAATATGTTAAAATGATTTTGGTGATGATCATGGACTATTCATGGCATGAAAATACCAAAAACGAAGCCATTTCGGACCAAACGGGCATCCGTCCCCGCAGACGGAGGCACCTGCGGGCGCAGATGCCAATGCAGATGCCTATGGCTGATGCCAGAGGGCATCTGCACTCATACCTTTCCACCTGCGTGTGCAGATGGCAGCGCAGGTAAACCCCCAGGTCCTGTTTGTATGTTTTCGTCTCCCGTTGGTTCCCCGAAGCCCCCGTACCCTTCATGGATGTAATTATCAACTTGTAATGTCGTTTTAAGGACTTTAAAGTATCGTATGGAGGTATTATGGACTGTATTAAGAATGTACTATTGCATATACGTTGTTATGAGGCAAATTGAAAGGAGTAAATGTGACGGAATGATAATAGAAAAGCGTAAAGGGTAAGTATGGTGTAAAATGCTATTGATGAGTGATATCTTGGTCAATCAGTGAATCAGTGGAATGTTATGGTATTGTTGGCATGTAAATGCGATAAATGATATGTTAAGAAGGCGAAATGACGTTCTAAAGTAACCATGTAAGTCATGGTCATCTTGTGCACTTGTAAGGTAGTTGGTTGCTAATATAAGCTTCGTTATGTACTTGTGATGTAGAGTGAAACGTAAGGAAGGAAGCTGGACTATTGTATCTCCATATAAGCTTGTGTATGCATAGTAAGATGACAAGGTATGTAAGGTTACTCTTTCCGTATCCTTTTGCAACATGTTGTTCATATTGACATTGGGCTTGTTCTATTTCTAAAGGTTGTGAAGCACATCAATTCAGGTTGACATATATTGTTATCCATATATGTCCTATTCTTAGATGAACTATGATTTACTTATCTCTTATCCGTTGACTATTCATTGACTGAAGTCCCAAGGATGTCATAATGTTGTGAGTCCTAAAAGGACTATCTCAAGAGAGAGTAAGATATAACGAGAATCTATGAATGCTTGTGCAGTATGTCTAATCATGTCATGACCCAAATTTCCAATAGAGTTATACGCATGTCTCTTATACATTGACTATTGTTCCAATGGTTCCAAGAGGTTGTGTTTCAAACAATGTTATGGCAAGTGAATCTAACAATCTCTCACAAGTGAATGAATCAATCTCTCACAAATAAATGTACCAATCTCTTAAGAGTATTGAAAGAAGTAATGTACTAGTTAATGTATTAATCCCTCACAAGTAAGGATACTAATCTTCCATAAGTGGAAGTACCAATCTTATAAGAGCAATGAAGGAAGTAATATGTGAGCTAGTTTAACCATCCGTCATAAGTTAAGGTATTGATCTCATGACGTAGAAGAGAAGTGAGGTAAGATATATTTGTGTGCTACAAATAGTGTCCCAGTATGTAAATTCTCAATAGATGAAGTATGTATCTCTCATAAGAAGATGTGTGCTAGTGATCTCATGAAGTGAAGGAGTGAAGTATAAGTGTGTGCCTTAATGTCATGATCCTTAACGTGTCATTCTCATAACCATAAGATTGGAAAGGAGTAATGTGCGTGGTTGTCATATGTTTCATTTTCATTGAGTAGGGGTCTCAATCTAAAGGGTATAAGTGCAATATAGGAAATCCCAATATTATGCTATGTTAGTGCATTCCACCAAAGGTGGAGGCCCGGTATCATAAGATCTCATAAGAGTAGTGAAGAGGTAATAGACGAGCTAATATCTATCCCTCACAAGGTAAGATGTTGATCTCATGAAGGCAATCTCTCATAAGTGAATACATAGATCCCTCATAAGGAAAAAAATAAAGTAATGTATAGTCGAATAGACTAAGAGGCAATCATGACATGAGTCTAAGTACCAATAGAGCTAGATACACGTCTCATATTCATTCGTAATGTTCTAAAAGTCCAATGGGGGTTATGTTCCAAGGTTTCAATAGAGGTTATACTCATGTGTTTTGTTCATTGATCATTGTGCAAGGGGTCCAACAGTGTTATGTTTCCATAGAGGCTATGTGCCAATAATGTTTATTTACATGTTTCACTCATTGCTTATGCAAAAGTACCAATCTCTCACAAGTTAAAGTATCAATCTCAAAAGTAAAGAAATGAAGTAAGAGCAAAGTAATGATGATGATGTTATAGCATCCATGGGGTGAAATGAACACCTGCATGATGGTCCTCTATACAACATCCATGGGGTGAAATGAACACCTGCATGATGGTCCTCTATACAGCATCCATGGGGTGAAATGAACACCCGCATGATGGTCCTCTATACAACATCCATGGGGTAAAATGAACACCTACATGATGGTCCTCTATACAGCATCCATGGGGTGAAATGAACACCTGCATGATGGTCCTCTATACAACATCCATGGGGTGCAATGTACACCTGCATGATGGTTCTATAAATTTCCCACTGATCAGTTGGGCCCGAGCAGTATATGGTTCATAAGTTATAAATCAAAGGAAAGTAAAGGCACGAAAAAGAAAGAACGTAATGCACAATGGTATCCCACATACAGACAGAGAGCTTATTCACATTTGTTATTTCTCTTATATTGATTCCATGGTTGTTATTATTATGTACGTATCATGATAATAGCGAAAGCAAGGTACATAATTCCACATATAGAGTTCCTCTTATAATTATTTCCATTGAAGTTATTATGTATTGATGAAATTTTCTTATGGCCTTACATACTCAGTACATTCTTCGTACTGACCCCTCTTGGGGACTTACCTTACATGTTGCAGGTGCAAGCATTAGTAGACTTCTTCAGTAGGCTGCGGATTGTATACAGGTCTCTGGTGAGCTCCAGTTGCTTCGGGGCTTCCCAAGTCACACGTGAAGACTAGATTTTGGTATTATGTAAATATTGCATAGACATGGTCATGTATTTGTAGAGGCTTTGTAGACAGTTGTGGGAAGACAAATGTAGGAGGTGTATGTCCATGATGACTTGATGGCCCTGTCGGCCAAGTTTCACATATGTATATATATATTTAACACATGTTTCACGAATTTCGTTATTAACATGATAAGTTATTACGTGGTAATGGTATTTCTTATGGCATGCATATGAACAAACATAAGCAAAGATTGGTTCTCTTGGGCCTTATCGGCTTCGGGTGCCAATCACGCCTCGTATGGATTCGGGGTATGACAAAGTGGTATCAGAGTAGTTCGTTCTAAGGGTGTCTACAAAGCCGTGTCTGAGTAGAGTCTTACTTATCGATGTGTTGTGCACCACATTTATAAGTAGGAGGCTACGGGACATTTAGGAGTTGTTTCATTTCTTCATTCTAGATCGTGCAATAGAGCCATGTAGGATCCACGAAATCACAAAACACCTCCTACGAAGGTCTAATTGCACCTATGAGGTCCGATATCAAATGTTTCACCAACGACACTATGAAACACATACTCATGGCATCTCAACACCTAGGTATACATTGTTCAACGTCGTCAAGTAGGGTTGAGAAGGTACGGGGTGTTACATATGCTAGGGATGGAAAAGCTAGAGTTTGAAGGTGTCTATAAGCCTGGTGCAGTGAAACTCATCTCTTTTATTAATGCTAAAAAGTTAGTAGATATAGGGTGTTCGACCTTATTAGCACATCTTTAGGGCACTAGTTCAGATTTCCCACCACTTGAGTTAGTTCCTATAGTGTGTGAATTTCAGGAAGTGTTCCCTACTGATTTGCCAAGTAAGCCTCCTGATAACTCCCAAACTACGGAAGTTGAAATAAACACAAAAACTAGAAGAAATAATAGAATCAAAAATATGGAAAAAAAGCATAAAGATAGAGATAGATAGATTGACATAAGAACATGAAGAAAAGGACAACCAAAGTTTGTTTCAAATCCAATGACCTTCCTTTTGGATTACCAATGATCACCTAACTCTAACAATTGACCATGAGGGAATCGTAACGCCCTTACAACCAACATTTCTAAGCAAAATTCACTACAAACCTTTCCAACTCACATGCTCCGTAAGGAGTCTCACAATATCAAATGTCATCAAAATCTCCCTAAGAAAAGACCTAATCTATCTATTTATAGGATAGGCTAACTATTATAAAAAGGCCCAAAAGTGGAACTTAAATGGGCTTAGGAAATCATCCCTTTATTGCACCTAAAAATAAGTTACGTCCAAGTTGACAACTCATCAACTAAATGACAGCTTGTCAGCCTTAGGCATAATGCCCTCCTGAGACTTTTCAATTGACGGCCTAAGTTGATAGTTCGTAAACTTGTTGACAGCCCGTCAACCAAAGTCGTCAACTGGTTGACAACTTGTCAACTCTATTGTCAACTGTTTGACTGCACTTCAACTTTGTTTTAAACTTGCTGCAGTATGTCCGTGGCTCTTCCAAGCTAAAAGCTATCATCCATATGTTGTATTGCTCTATTTGGAGTTCAAAAATGGTCCTCCAAACACGACCTTGTGATATCAAGATAATCATGGCTTGGGTCACTTGATGTTGTCCATGAAATATAAGCCAAGAAAGGTTTGTGCCGATTTGGCTTGTATCATCCTCCCCTTCTTGAAAAGGATTCGGCCTCTAATCCAAATCGTGCAAAACAATAGGGAAAACAAACAAACACAATATCCTCATGGCATGAGGGTTAGTGTTAGCATCAACAATTTATCACCATGACAAAGATGCGTAAGCTTAACATATGACCAAGTAACATAATGTTCAATCAAGGTGTGGTATCCCCATAATATAATGTAATCAACAAAAGGCCAATGATAGAACTTATAGTGAGAATAACATGTAATCAACACCCTAAATTGCTCACTCTTATGGTATAACCAAGTATTAACATGATCTATAAAGAGTACATACTCAAATAAAACTATGGACACTTGGCTACACAAGGACTTTGACAAAGGGCCAAACCAAGAGAACTATGACATTTAGGTAACAACACAAGCAAGTTCACATTGGTCCTATATTTTATAAAGCACAAATTCCTTTTCAAGTCAAGAGTCACATGAACATCCCGATGGCTAAGTGCACTATCATTAGCTAGGTTACCCCAGGTTAAGACTCCACCCAAAACACTAGCCATTCTCAAGGATGGGATTACTCCCAATTAACCATCGGGGTAAAATACCAAGGTATTCCCCGCACAAGTCAACAAGCGTATTGCATTTAAGCTCACAATAGGATCAAGTAATAACACAAAGCAAACATCACAAGAATGCAAGAAAGGGCTACTACCATGTTCATCACACTAAGAAGTGACCTCTATGGATTTAGAAAGTCCAAGAATAGGCAAGATCCACGAATATATACCTTCCTTAAATGGAGTATTAGAGGTGACATCTTACCACATTGATTTTTCATATGGTCTTTTCCATTGGTAATTCTCCTCAAGACTCCTCTCTCAGTAAGACTCCACAAATAGGCCAACTAAATAAGTAAGTTCATCAAGAGAGAGAGTTCTACCTTTAAGCTCGTAGGACCTACACTAAGCTTCAAGTAGCATTTGACCACCCTTTAAGTTAGAAGCTTTGGCATAGTGTACATCAAGAAAATGCTATTTTACCTTCTTATTGTTCCCCTTTTTAAATGATCATTCTTTTTTGTTGGAAATATTTCCCATACACTACATGGGTCTATTAAGTGTATTATAAATCCTTAAAAAAGACTTTTCGTTGTAGGGAAGAGAACAAACAACCTCTATCAATTTCCACTTGTCGTCTTGACTAAGCACCAAGTTGGGTGTAGAAAAACCACCACTCTCCAAATAGTCAACGCGGTCAAATGGAAGAAGTGTCCATGAACATGGGTTAATGCAATACCCATTTTCCCCAAGGGTACCACTATCACAACAAGACATACTCTCTACACAAGAATGGGCAATATCATAAGTCAATAGAGAGTAGAGAAAGGTGTCACATAAGTTAACTTCAATTAAAGTGTCCTCATGCACATAGTCAATATTAGATTCAAGAGCATCACCAGGAGTGTCCTCAATAACTGGAACACACGAAAAGTAAGTAGCGATTTCAAGACATAAAACACCTTTTTTCCCAAGGAAAGAATCCCCAATTTGACACAAACCACCATTAACATCAAGGAAATCATGACTCAAGTCCCCACAAATATCTAATAAGTGATTCTCATATTTATAAAACAAGGGTGGGGTGTCATGCAAGGATCACAATCTAGAGCATCAACATAAGAACAATCACTAGTTGGGTTTCTCAAATAGTCAATAAAATCAAAGCAATCTTTACCCAAATGATCATCTTTTATCTTGAGTGAATGATTACTATCAACAATTGGATAGTTAGGACAATCTTCACTCAATCCTATATTCTTAATGGACTTCAAGAAATAGGATAATATGTGAATCTTAAGCTTAATATCCTTCTTTTTAAGCACATCAAAATGTACACCAATAGGAGTCAATATAGAAGTGATCTCACAATTATAAATCAAGATATTTTTCTTTGAGAGAGGATCAACAACCAAAGGTGAGGAAATAGAGCATGCAAGTTCACTCTCAAAAAGATATATGTCTTCTTTCACAACAATTTCATTCACATTATTTCTATGAGCAAAACTAATAATGGGATCTTCATCACATGATATGATCAAAGAATATTTTATAATCATATTATCAACTCTATCAACATCATCACTAACTTGAGACTCATCAAGCACACCACAAATATGCTCAAGTAGTGGATAAGTTTCACATATAAGTTGATCAATGCACACACCTTCACTAGTTGTAGGCAATTCACATGCCAATATAGACTCACCTTGATTTTCACAAGGGTCAAATAATGTGTGAATACCCTTATCACATAGAAATAGTACCTCATTCAAGCTATAAGTGCCAAAACTAGGTGGAATCATATCGGTCTTACTAGAAAAATCAATTCGTCATCTATAGGATCAACTAGTGTTTGAAAAATCACAATATGAACTTGATCATTATGCAACATAGTGCTATCAAGAGTATCACAAAGGGAAGGAACATTATGTTTAACATTAAACAAGCCCTTATTTACACTTACTTGGCTACTAGCCACATCAGGACCTTCAGGTTCAAAGAAGTTAAAGAGTTAGCATTGTTAACTTGTAGCTCACAAGAAAGATCTTCTTCACCTTGAAGTGTAATTCTCATCAAGGAGTTGGACATTTGTATTCCTCCATTGGCCAACATTATACTTGTACATGTGCTCTTACTAGGAGAGGAATACACAAAAGGGTTAGATTGGGGTTGTGGCAACCCCTCACTTCTCTCATCACATCCTCTCCTTTTTCCACTTTTAGGTTGCCACATTGCACTCCCTTACTCCTCTCAATCTTTTATCTCTCATAGTCATTGGGTAAAACACCAAGAATTCTTTTTGAGGGAGATTGCTTCTTCTTTTGGGATATGCCTTTGATCCTTTTATACCTTTTTTTCATCAGGCTCGGGGTAGTGACACTTCATGTATTCTTTCAATGTTACCAAGTTTCAAATGGATTTCCCCTATCTAATTGGTGATAACGCTCCCAATAGGTGACAAGCCTTTTTTCAAAGGTCCTAAAGGCCATTTCTATATTACTTTCTTCTGAGTAGTTATAGCTAGAGAAGATTTCATCAATCATGAACACACATTTGTCATACTCTTCTCCACTAGATTTCATAAACATGGAAGGTTTTGCGCATTGGGATTGCACTTTTCTTCAAAAGTGGAAAGAGTGATCTTGATGGAATTGAGGCTCATATCACTTTTCCCATAGCCGCCTTGGTTCCCATATCTTGACATTTGTTCATTAGAAGGAGAGTATAGGATATAGTATTCCTAGATGGGGAAAAGGTATTTGACATACTTCCTTATACCTACAAAAAGACACTCACCAAAGGCAACAACAACGTTAGCATTAGCAAAATAAAAGCTCACAATAACTCATGATAACACACCTTTGATTGCCTCACAATTGGATTGGCTAATGTTGAAGATTGCTTATACTTCGATGGTACACAAGGTGTTGATTGCTACTCATGGCCAGAGTGGATTATTTTTTAGAGAAAGAATGAACGACTCAAAAAGAACAAACAAGGACTTGAATCAAGAAGTTAACAACAAAGTAAAACCAGAAAAGCACAAAATAAAATGGACTAAGAAAGAAAAACTGGCTCAAGAACTAATCACAACTAAGTAGGGTGATTACTAGTTGTTAATTAGCTTAGGAACCAAAGAAAAGATGATTAAGAATCAAACAAATGAAACTAAGAATCTAAAATGAACTTAGTGAAATTTGTTCAGTTGAAGACTTGAGTTGACAACCCATCAATGAGTTGACAGCCCTTCAACCGATCTCGTTAACTTAAGGCAGAATAAGGTTGAGGCTGTTTTTAGTTGTAGATTTACATTGACAGCCTATCTAAAAGTTGACAGCTCGTCAACCTCCTCCGTCAACCTTAGGTAGAATAGGCAAAATTTGGGATCTAAGTTTTGAGGCCGTAACTTTTGATTTCTTGAGTTTTTGGGGCCCACTTCACCTCGTATTTACCCTTTATGGGGCTAAAACACTTTTTTCCAAATTTTCACCAAGGGCCTTGGATAAATGGTACTCTCTTGCTTCTTCTTCACCAAGAACACCAAGAACAAAGATGAAGATTTCAAAAACCCAACTCACTCATTTCAACTCGGATTCACTCTAAATTCGATATCCAAGCTCCTTTTGGTATGGGAAACAAACCCCAATACCTTTCAACCCTCAATTTTACTCCGAAAAAGCTCAGATTCGATGACCTATTTTTGAATTTCTTCAAACTCAACTCAACAATGGTAGAATTATCAAATCAACTTATTTTGAGCCAAATTTCAGTTGAAACTTCCCCTAAACATAGAGAACAAAACCCACTAAGAATCAAGCTCAAAACAACACCAAATCAAACAACCCATTTCTTGTTCATCAAGTTCTTCAAGCTTCTTTGTCAACAATGGTGGAATTTAAAAAACCCTATCTCCAAATGAGGTGAAAACTCAAATCTAGACTCTATTGATACTAGGGAACAGGAATCTAGTATCATAAACACTAAACAAGACTCAAATAAAACAAAGAAATATTTTTGATTTTTTTTTGACAAAAATGTTTTTTTTTCTTCAATACCACAACCCAAGACTAGAATTGTGAGAACGATCCTAAGCTCGGCTCTGATACCAAATGATAACCTTGAAACTATGAAAGTTGAAATAAAGACAAAAACTAGAAGAAACAATAGAATCAAAAATATGGAAAATCAAGGATAAAGATAGAGATAGATAGATAAACATAAGAAGATAAAGAAAAAGACAACCGAAGGATGTTTCAAATCCAATGACCTTTCTTCGGATTAACAATGAACACCTTACTCTTACAATTGACCATGAGGGAATCGTTACGCCCTCACAACCAACGTTTCTAAGAAAATTTCAATACAAGCTATTCCAAGCTCACATGCTACATAAGGAGTCTCACAATATCAAATGTCATCAAAATCTCCCTAAGAAAATACCTAATCTATCTATTAATAGGCTAGGCTAACTATTACAAAATGGCCCAAGAGTTGCACTATAATGGGCTTAGAAAATCAGTCCTTTATTGGACCTAACAATAGGTGACGTCCAAGTTGACAATTCATCAACTGGGTGACAACTCATTTGTCTTGGGCAGAATACCCTCCTGACACTTTTCAGTTGATAGCCTAAGTTGATAGCTCGTCAGCTGGTTGGCAGCCCGTCAACCGAAGTCATCAACTTGTTGACAGTTGTCAACTGGTTAACAACTCTTCAACTTTGGGCAGTATGTCCATGGCTCTTCCAAGATCCAAGCTATCATCTATTTGTGGTATAGCTCTAATTGGAGCACAGAAATGGTCCTCCAAACACGCCCTTATAGTCTCAAGATGATCATGGCTTGGATCCCTTAATGTTGTGCTTGAAATATAAGCCAAGAAAGCTTGGTGCCGATTTGGCTTGTATCATCTCCTGATTGGGACATCGACTTTTGTATTGATTTAGAGTCGGCCACTTACCCCATCTCTATTCCTCTCTATAGGATAGCTCTGGCTGAGTTAAGATAGCTCAAGAATCAGCTGAAGGAGTTGTTTGAAAAGGGTTTTAATCATCCTATTTATTCGTCAAGGGGTGCTCCAGAGTTATTTGTAAAAAAGAAAGATGGTAGTATGAGAATGTGCAAAGATTATCGTCAGCTGAATAAGGTAAGAATCTGAAATTAGTACCTTGTCACGACCAAATTTCTCAAGTCATGATGGCACCTACTATAACCCACCAGTAGGCAAGCCAACCCGTAGTCCGAAACCGCTAGTAGCGGACTATCAAGAGAAATAAAGGAAACAACGAAAAGGGATCTAATAAAGGGACTAATATAGATTACAACTCCAAGACCTAGTGAAGTTAGTACAAGAGCATCAAATACAATAGGAGTACAAAGTGTAATATAGTGTCAATATATATACAAAGCCATCTCTAAAATACAAAATAAAGATCAAACTAACATTATTAGGGAGAGCAGGAATACTCCGAACGTTTGGAGCTCACCCTAAATATCTGATCCATTGCTGCTCCACATGATACACACATCAAAGGCAAGAACTCATACTATAATCTGCAGGATGCAGAAGTGTAGCATGAGTACCAAACACATGGTACTTAGTAGGCATCGGCCACTGAGGTCCAAAGATAATGCAAGCATAAGCAACATGTAAAGCGGGAAAATAAATTACTTGCAACTAACCAAGAAACTAAAAATAATAATTCTAACGGAGCAATAAGGATAAATTATCCTATTCTAACAATGTTCAGGAGCTAAAGTGCAATATCGTATATCACTAGCCAATATACAAATGAAGAGTGAAAGAAGGATATATAGTAGTAATACAAGGCCAATGGATACATGTATATACAATATGAATAGATAAGGAAAGAGAGGGATTTATGGTAATACCATATATATATGTATATATAGGACTTAAATCAAAGATAATAACCTAAGGGTACCAACCTAACGTCTCGAGGATCATAGCCAAGAAAGGGGGCTAATACTAGCATAATCAAGGCCTCTAACAAAAGTGTGACTAATCATGAGGTAATATAACAATAACGTGTTTTACAATGACAAAAAAACAAAATAAGAAACATACCGACAACCTCAGGTACCAGTCTATAACCATCTTGCCACAAACTTACCATAATACCCAACAATATGGTAATCAGCTAGCCCGGATAAACAATAACCTAACCGATCCACCATAAGCCCAGAAGGTTCATTCATACACTCAACAGACATAAACCATAACATGTACCTATACAGCCTACCATAAGATCGATAGATACAGGAGCCAAACAATTATACTGGTTATAGGCAATGCATATGAATGAAAGAATGCAATGTAAACCAATAGAACCATATCAACAGAGTGTCATAACGTACCAAGTGTGTACACCTACTCCAACTTAGTAGCTCATAATCGCAGGACTTGCGGTAATCATTCTTCTCCGACACTATGACTTACAGATTAAGGGGCCTATAGGGGACTCGATATATCCATATACACTGCCTGGTCCCAAACCAAAACTTCTAGTAACCATCATAACCAATATACTCTGTCCTATACTAGAGATATATATAAGTATAATAAGTAATCGAACTGGAACTGATACGAAAAGAGTATAAGTCTATAAATCTAGTTCTCGAGATCGACCTCGGAACTAAATCGACATAGAAACATATAAAAGGTTGGAATCTCTCTGGACCAAAGTAAATAGTAGTGGTAAAAGAGTGGATAAATAACGAACCAAAATCAATCTCGATCTAATTTCCAAAATAGGACATTTAGTTCCAAAACCTAATAATTCATTAAATTAGGTAGTACGATTCCCATGGTAAAATAATCTATTTTGAAAGTGAAAAGTGGGAATAAATCCCTTTTTTAGAAAACATTAGTAAAATCAAGGTTTTGGTTGGAATCGTACCTCAAAGTGAGTATAAATACACCTAAAAGTATACATTCCATCACCAGTATCCAAACAATACAACCATAAAAGCCTAATCATCTATAAACTATAATCACGTCCTTTTTAAGGATAGAATACTCACTTGGAGTCCAACTGGTATAGTAACCATGGCTTCGCTCCCAACAATATGTAACTAACATAATAAAGCCTCATAACCCAAGCAACAACGATGATCAAGGGCGTGAAATCACTACAAGGATTTAATCGGGGAGCTACTTATCAAATCACAAAGTCAAATGGTAAGTCTTACGTTAAAGTATCTGTAATATCAATCTATGACTAAACAAGTCTATGATCAAGGATAATACGATTCTAAGGCCATAACAAGTATCCTATGCTATGGTTCGGGTCACATTTGTATCCCAAATTCCCTAAATAGGTTAAGTCATGATATACTAGTCATAAACATATCCTATAATCCCTACCTAGCATGTAATCTATATTATACACAATCTCATAGAGAAAAGTAGACCAAAATCTACCTCGATTCCGAACCACAAATCTTGAATCATCCACAAATCGCTCGTCCTTGATCCACAACCCGAATCAATGTCACACTATCAAATAATAATATACATGTTATTATGAGTAAAATGATACCTATATTGCAATATAAAACATCGGGCCAAAAATTAGGTAAAGAAAGGGCCCGTGGTGCCTGCCAGCGTAATCCTAAAATTGAATCCATCACGAGATCCCTCGAAGGACAAGGAATGTGTGCTCAAAAGTTGAGCCTATATGGAGTGAAAATCGGGGATCAAATCAATCCCTAAAGTTTAGGAATTTAAGACCTAATATCTAGGAATTTACAATGAAAAAGAATGAAATTTGACGGGAAAATAATAAAAAATGATCAAGAGGTGTTAAATTAAGTTATCTTATCCTCATGGAAGACTTACCATAAGTTTCCTTGCTTAATGGTGCATCAATGGCGGGTTAGGGTTGAGAAAATAAAGAAAAATTATGGAGAAGAGAATTATATGCTGCCAAGGAATTACCTATCGCGATCGCGAGGGTCTCTGGTGGCGAACGTGAAGCCCAAAGAAATGGCTCATCAAAGGAAAAAGGACCGCGAACGTGAAGGTAAGAGGGATATACCATCTGAAAGTGATACCAAGGGTCTTGAATGTGATGAGGAAAAGGATCGGGTCGGCTTGACCCCCTTCATTGTGAATAGGAGAGAGAAGGCCCGCGAACGCGAAGGTCAAGAACTTGACCCTTCACGAACGCGAAGAGAAAATGTGGCCTCCACCAGGTGCTGCTGTACCAGATTTTCTAAGTCCCAACGAACTTCGACCAGGTACTCGAGATTCATTCAGAACCATGTACGTGCAAACAAACATTACTAACATATCAAATTCTACATTTTTGATTTAATGGAACCATCAAAATTTCAAACAGAGGTCGTTTCATACAATATCGGCCCCACACCCATATTTTAATTTTTCATCAAGTCTCCCCAATAGCCCAAAATGAGTTAAAAAACCTCAGAACCTGGACCTAGGGTCTCCCTAGCCTAAAATCTACATTTCAGAGCTGACAGTGTTGTTGAATTCTCATCCGACGTCATTTACTAAGAGTTTTGATCCGAGACCAATTCCTTAACAACAAAAAATGCTCCAAAATAGGGAAATGAGCCTAAAACCCAAATGAACAGTTCGATAACTTAACCGAATGTTTCGGTAAATCATAGATGACTGATAGCCACTGTAGGAATGCCCAAAACATCAAAAATATGTGAAAATCCGTCTATAAAAGTCAATGGATAGAAAGAGCTTAAAAGCTCAAAAGGATTAGGTACTGGGCTATTATGCTCCTAGCAAGATTCCCCAGATAACCTCTAAGGCGAACCAATGCTTTTGAGGGATTTCACCGAAGGTATCCTTTTTCCAAAACCTTACTTCACCTTCCAATTAGCCATAACTCAACCTCAACAACCAACTGGCCTTCACCGTAACAAAGAACAATTGATGCACGGAAACCCAAACCAAGAAACGCTGGCAACACACCAATACAAACACAACCAAGTAAAAACTCAACTAAGGCAAAGGCCCCCAAGGTATCAAACATACCACCAACTCCAAATTCTAAATCTAACATTCCTTGCCCTTCCATTATGTCTACTCTGAATTATGTAGAATCTCTTCAGCATCATCCGAGTCCTGCCCAGATAATCACGTCACACTATCCATGAAAGACTAAAGTTGACCCATTAAAAATTCACACGGACTAATATATGTACAATGCCTAGTAAGGCTCTGCCTGAATACTCAAATGGTGATGACCACTACAGTGATGACCAATGTATGTAATCCCTGTTAAAGCTACTAACTAGTCTGGATGACCCTTAAAACAAACAGTCACGAGTTTGAAGTACAACCTCTCAAAATTGAATGATCCACTCCAAAATACCTCACTGACTGTGCGTGAAACCATGCTAAGCCCAACCAAAATACACTTCTTCCATTGAGTAGACTTCCAAAAGTATGATAAAAATTTAGAACCAAGGTCGAAAGCAGTAGAAACCAATATCATATACCAACGGACCATCCCTCAAACATCTATAGAAGTCAAATTCTCTTAACTGAAGAAAACTGAACTGATAGGTAAATATTAGGCTCATTCAACCTGTCAATAAATGTCCAACTAAATTAAAACCTCAAAATAGGGATGCAACCATGTTACGCAATCCATGGCCATAATCTCAACACCGTAGCTGAACTACTTGTTATCAACTATACAAATCGATCCTGTTAACAAGTAAGCATCCATACACCAATATTTATCACAACTCCCAAGTCTTCATTCAAAAGAGTCCAAAATCATATTTGAAGCCAATAAGTCTTCACTAAGGTCAAATACCCAAACCAATCTTACTATCAGAATTCAAGTATATTCCCAAACGAATCTCACTTTCAGACACTAAGCAGATATCTCATGATTCATGTAAGGGATTAAATTGAAATATTACCAAAGAACTCAATCATAACTAAGGGAAAACCACAAACTACGGATACAAGCAAACAAATCCACATCGGCTGAAGGGCATAATGCATTAAGTCATAACCAAGAACTCACCAAAGTTGTAAAAAGCACCAAAGATAGACAAATCTTGGGCAACTGAGAAAAATTATGATCTTAGCCTGAATCTAGTCGTCCAACCAATAACAAATCCATGGTAATGAATACTCACTTCTAAAGACACCCATTTGGTAACCAAAAACTGATACCCAAACATACAAGTAATTTAGTATAAAACCCCCAACACAATTCAAAAAGAAACTAAATCAATTTAGTATTTTCAATGCATAAAAGCACCGATGGGTATAAAACCCCAACACAATTCAAAAAGAAACTAAAAGATAGTAATTCAAAATCATATTTATACGATGGAATCCAAAGTCATAGTCCCTAACCTGCCCTAAGAAGTACGAATTAAATGCGTCCAAGCACGTACCTGAACAATCAAATGAAATACTAAGGACACCGTCTCTAGTCGAAGTGCCATAACACTAAGATACTGATCTATCTACATTAGCTGCTAAGTAATCCCGTATTGAAGGAACTCTCTAGGCCAATGGCCTGTCTATCTGTATTCATAATAAACCCCTGAAGAGAAACACGAGTTGACCCTAACTGGATGACTAACTGACGTCTGGGGTACGCCTAGATTAATAACAATCTCACCACAATCAAACACGCCCTTAGAACTCTCTGATGTACTATACCTGCTGACCTAGAACGACTGCCACGTCCTGAAGATTTATTTCGAATACTCCATAATGTCTGATGAGAACTCTGTCCACTATGACCACCACAACTAATCTGAGAGTCATTTATAACTTGAGGCTCTACCTGTACGGACCTGATAGCCTGCAAGTGGGGCTGATCTCTGCTGAGAGGATCCCAACCTCCAGACGAAATACCACTAACACTATACTATTGATATGGCCTCTTACTGCCACCTTCATAGGTCTCAATACATACCATCTCTATAGTCCTCGCGTGATCAACAACCTTACAGAAAAAAGACCCAGCTGCTATCAAACACTCTATTGCCAAGCGGAGTGGTAGAGTCAATCCTATGATAAATCCATGCACCATCTTATGCTCTGTAGAAAATAACATAGGAATGTGTCTTTCCCACTCGAGAAACCCAATTTCATATTCTGAAACTGATAAAGATCCCTACAAAACACCAATAAACCCAACTTTGTCTTGAGAATAACTCAATATACCACGCGCTACCACTGACTGTGATATATTTATCAAAAGACTGAAATACCTAACATTGTATCCTAAAAAGCTGAGACGGTCACAAACTCTGCCAGAGCCTGGGTGTTACACCCCAAATCCCATTTGAGGTGTGATTGGCACACGAAGCCGATATGGCCTGAGAGAACCAATCTTTGCCCATGTACATATGCATATCCTCGTATGAACATTGAACTATCTCATGTAACTGATAACATATAAAATTCCAATGGCGGAAGCCATGAAAAACATGTACATTATATGAAACTTGGCCGTTAGGGCCATCAAGTCGAGTGAACATACATCGCTTTCATCCATATACCCACATAGGTCTACAAAAACCTCTAACAGATGCATTTATAAGACCAACTTAAATTCGGTACAAGTCCCCGCTTTATACAACATTTACAACTTCAAACAAATGTACAACTCTGACTTGGAAAGTCCCAAATCAACTGGGCTCACCAAAAATCTGCAAATACTGTCAACCTACAGCGGAGGTCTACTCGTGCCTACACCTGCAAAATTTAAAGTAAGTCCCCCGAGGGGGTCAGTACAAAGAATCTACTGAGTATTTAAGGCTCATAAGAACTGCATTAAACATCATAACAATAATGGAATCAATATAAGAGGAATAGACAATGTGAATAAACTCTCTTTCTGTATGTAATGAACCATGTACTTATATTTATTCTGTCATTGCCACTTATGAATATTCTCTCATGTTCTTATTATTCATATACTATCCCTTACATACCCTTTTATTCGACAGAGTTACCTCCACTCAAAAGACTTGCTTCTCAGAGATTCTTGAAATTCGGGTGAATAATATATCATACCTCAACTCTATTGGTGGGTTAACATACATATGAACATCAATGGAAAACAACTGTAATAAAATAGTAAATATGGATAAACCATCAATCTGTGCTTTTGGAATCATGTCTATTGCTTTCATTACTTTCTTTGCTTCTTTGACTTTATGATTATTCATCTTTGCCTGTGACCTGTGATACCCGGGCCCCAACTGATCTGTGGGTTTACATAACATAACGTTATGTTGGGATCGGCTCGAGCTAGGCTTATGCCTCTAGAGCCGCCACCTTATGAATCAATATATTGGGATTGGCTCGAGCTAGGTTTTTACCTCTAGAGCTGCCACCCATAAATTAACATATTAGGTTCGGCTCGAGCTAGGGTTATACCTCTAGAGCTGCCCCCTGTCAAGTTCGGTCTCAGCTAGGCTTATGCCTCTAGGACTGCCCCCTGATCCTGGGATCGGCTTGAGCTAGGCTTATGCTCACAAAGCTACCATCTATACTTGATCATTAACCACATATGCATTACTTCACTTCTTTACTTTAGAGATGTTGATATCTTTACTTGTGAGAGATTGGTACATGCACTTGTGAGAGATTGATACATTTTTTTTGCATAGCATTTTTGGAAGCTTTGGAACCATACCCAATAATAGAAGACATGTAAATAAACATTATTGAAAACATAGCCTTAGTGGAAACATAACACCATTGGAACCATTGGACATTAATCAAGAAACAAGATACCTTAATATAACCACTATTGGAACTTTGGAATGTAACCTTATTGGGCTTTTGGAACAATACTCATGAATATGAAACGTGAGATTCTCAATTGATCAATGAGTAGGAAACATATTGATAATAACCATTGTTAACGGGATATAGGGTACCTTAGCACATTTCGGGATGGAATAAGCATAATGTCAATGTGAATACTATTGGGACATGACATAACTAGGAAAAGTTATTCAAGACTAAATAGACTCTCCTTACCTCGTTACTTTCTTTGATATAGCTTCCTGAGAATTTACCACATTATGCCAACTTTGGAAGTTCAGTCAATGAATAGGAGATATGTAAATCATAATTTGTCTAAGAGTCGGACACATGTGAATGACAATATATCTCAACCGGAACTGATATATCTTTGGACATTTCAGACTGGAATAGATACAATGTTAATACACTGCAGAAGAATACAGAAAGAGTAACCTTACATACCTTTACATACAAGTATGAATGCACCAGTCTATATCTAAACACAACAGTCCAGCTCCTTTCTTATGTTTCACTCTACAACACAAGTACATAGCGGATCTTACATTAGCAACTAGTTACTAAATAGGCGTACAAGACGATAATGAGCTATATAAATGTCGTATAATGTCATGCCGCCCCTTACAATACCACTCACTGCATTATTATACCAACAACACCACATCATTACACACATTGACCAAAAGATCATACATCAATAGCATTTCACACCACACTTACCCTTTACGCTCTCTCATTATGATTCTGTCACCTTTATTCTTATCAAATTGACCTCGTAATAACATATGAACAACAATACCCACTTAATACAGTCCAAAATTCCTCCATACAATACTTTAAAGTCATTAAAATGACATAATAATTTGCTAATTATATCCATAAAAGGTATCGGGGCTTTCGGAATTCAACTAGAGACGAAAACACACAAAACTAATTCTGGGGCTGACCTGCGCTGCCACCTGCACCCGCAGGTGGCTGAGGTACCAGCACAGATTCCCTCTGGTAGTAGCCATAGGCATCTGCATTGTCATCTGCGCCTGCAGGTGCCTCCGTCTGCGGGGGCAGATGCCCGTTTTGGTTCGAAATAGTCTTTTGGGGGTCTTTTTATGCAATGAATGGTCCATGATCATAACCAAACTTATTTTGTCATATTTTTTATCATCTTGAATACCCAAAATCAGCCATGGTCTCACAACACACAATAACATCACCAAAATGACACTTTACGGTCAATATGTCACCAAAACCATAACCATTGCACAATAGAATTTCCAAACATTATACGCCATGACAAAACAAGGAAATGCTATAATCACATCTCACATGTCAATATTAACTCCATCATATTAACTTCCTTCAAGACCACAAGTCCATCTTCAAGTTTACAAGACAAAACCATCCTCCGATTTAGCAAACATGTCACCTTACACACATAGTGAATTCTCAATACATCACCAACATAACCAACATCATATAAGAACCCTATCATGCATATAACATATTAAATAATAAGAGTAAACACTTACCAAAGTGTGCAAGATGATGATCTTGGCCAAAAGGATGAAGGCCTCGGGTTTGTACGAGAGAGAAAGGCTTGAGAAAATTCTAGAAAAAGCATGGGTGTCCAAGTGAATTAAAAATCTGATTTTCTTTGATTATATAGACCCTTTAAGTTCATCCTTATCCCATACCCTTGGTCAATAATTGATTTGTGGACTTGGTCTTGCAAGAATGGGTCAAGAATGGGTTAATTACCCCTTTTGGGCCATGTCTTGCATATCTCTTTGGGCCTCATTTAGATCATTACAAATTGTTAATTGAGCCCACCAATTGAATGAATAATTCCTCATATATATATATATATATATACATCCCTTAAGTTACTGTTATCCATCTCTTGGCATTTAATGCATGGTTGATTAGTCAAATGGAAGATTGGATCATGTTTTCCCCATTGGGCCAAGTCTTTATTATGATCTTTGGGCCTCATTTGGCCCAATGGCTCAAGACTCATATAAGCCCCAACAAATAATTTCATAATTCTTCAAATCTCTCATGTTTAATTAATTCCATAAATGTACATGTAGTGGTATAGGTTCGACAACATACGGGGTGTTACACCTCCCACGAGGGTCTAATCCCTTGTACTAGGCCCAATATCAAGAATACCTCATCAATTACATTACAAATTACATACTTTTTCCTCTCGACACTTAAGTAAACATTGTTCAATGTTGTCAAGTAGGGTTTGGTAGTTACGGGGTGTTACATTCTTCCCCCCTTAGGAACATTAGTCCTCGAATGTTGACAACATCTTCTCATGGGCAACAAATGCATCACTATATTAGCTTCTCTATACATATACTCATATAAATACATACTTGGTCGTTCTCCACGCCCACACTTTTGAACTTTCTCCTTCTGTCTGAGACAAATATGGGTACCTTGGTCTTATCACTTGTTTTTCAGCTTCACAGGTTATTTACTCGACTTGTTGATTTCTCCAAGGAACTTTTATGAAAGTTACGTCTTTGTTTACGAACCTTTGCACTTGTCGGTCTAGAATAGTCATAGGTATCCCTTCCTAGTAGGATCCTCCATAACTTGTACATTTTCAATAAAAGTAATGGACCTCGGCGTATGACTTGTGTCAGCTTGTAGCTACTATTGTACCACTTTAACCTTGTCTATAGCTTAGTGAACAAAATCTAGTCCCAAGTAAGGCAGTTCCACTAGCTCTAATCATCCAATTGAGGATTTAAATTTTCTTCTATATAAACCCTTGTAAGATACCATTGTGATACTTGAATAATAGCTATTATTACAAGCACATTCAGTAAAGGTAGATGGTCACCCCAACTACTTTTGTAATATAATGCGTAAGCTAGTAACATAATTTTAAGTGTTTAGATGATACGTTCTGCTTGTCCAACTAGTTAGGGATGGAAAACTGTACCCAACTTCACTTGTATACCCAAAATTTCTGTATTTCTAACTATTACCTCATCCAGTTGCCGATAACCAATACATATTCTCAATGTGCCATTTCTCGTTTGTACAAACAACACTGGTGCACCCTACAGGGACACACTAAGTCTTACTAGCTGACATGTGTATAACATGGACATCACTTTCCTGTCCTCAGGATAGAAAACAAATTTACCTTTCCGCTCAAGGACGGTCTTTTGTGGGAAAAAAAAAAGAAATATACTTTCTTAGCTGGGCAATATTCGTGCCATCACAAGAAACCAACCACTTCATACTCATTACAACATTAAAAATCTTTCATTTCCAAATCAAGGTGCATATTGATCACTCCCTATTAGATAGAATACCATGCATACTATGCTTCTACCATAATGAAACTTCTGCCACATTTGACACTATAACTCTTTCATTTGAAGTTTTATACAAGTAGTGGTGCCATCTGCTATAAGCAATTGTCACAACTTTTAACTCAAAATCATATGTAGGATAAGTTCTATTATGTGGACGCAATTGTCTTAAGGCATATGCTATCACATTGTCATACTGCATGTATATACATTCCATACCAACTTGTAAAACATCACAATGCACTGCATACTCTTATGTGCCTTTGGGAGGTACTAGTACAGGTGTAGGAGTCAATTTATCTTTCATCTCTTACAAAATTTTCTCACATACATCATTCCATTAAAACTTAGTTACTTTGTGTTAACTTGGTAAGGGTATTGTAATGGAAGATAAGCTATCCAACAAACTTTCTGTACTACCCGGCTAAACTCAAGAAAAGTACGAATCGCTGTAGGCGTTGTAGGTTTTAGCCAATTCTTCACGGCTTCTACCTTTGGTATATAGTCCATTATTCCTTCTTCTGATACTATGTGACCCAAGAATGCTACGGGGTTTACCCAACATTCACCCTTAGAGAATTTGTGTCTATATCGTACGGTCACGAAGAATTTATGACATTTGTCGTAACTAGTTAGCATGGATTCCTTATGATCTTCGAGTAAACCACCATAACATCTGTAAACTTCGTTACGGACTTCTCTAAGAATTGCTTCGTTCTATTCATCAAATCCATATAAACTACGGGTGTATTCGCTAGCCCAATTGACATACTAAGAATTTATAATAACCTTACCGTGTTCGTAATGCTATCTTGGGTATATCATCATCATTCACTTTTCATTTTATCATTCGCTCATTCATTCATTTCAATCATTAGCATTTTTTCACCTTTACCAAGTAGCACATATATCCCTTAGAGTATCATTTATTTGCCTTCAGATAGGCAATAAAGTTACCTCTCGATGTTTCGACAGTATCCTTCTATTCAAGAACATTCTTTATGGAAACACGAAAATGTAACTTTTTAGCTCGACACTCTACTGTGGTCTAACATGAAGCCAACCAATCCGTACCCATTATAACGTCCAACTCTACCATGTCCTATTTAATAAAGTCAACCAATGTATCATGATCACCACATTCACTATACACAATAGATTCATCATTTCTCCAATTTTCTAGATGACCTCTCCGACTTGTTGATCTAGAATAGCAATAGGTAGGTCTTCCTAGTGACATCCTGTTTTGTATATTTTTAATGGGAGAAACATGAAATAGAACTCTTTTATGCACTTTCGGCAAGTTCATATGGCATGCTGTATAGGGCAATTTCCCCTTTCTTTACAAATCCCATTACCTCTTTCATTAATAACACCTTTCAAAGTACTTAATCATCTATGATCACAACATCTACTATGCCCTTCTAAGACATGTGCCTTTAATTCTAGTAGATGCACCAACAGGTGGGATAACCTTGACCAGCTTGGTCAGGTGGTGATTTACTCATTCCTTCACTGGCATACATATCTATCTTCTTACCTTTGTCTCTACCTCTTCTTGTGATTGATATTTTTACTATACCAAAGAAAAACCATTACCATGATCGGATACAATTCAACTTACAATACTGGCTCTATTGCACGATCTGGAATGAAAAAAAGAAACAACATCCTAAATGTACCGTAGCCTCATACTTATAAATGTGGTGCACAACACATTGATAAGTAAGACTCTACTTAGATACGGCTTTGTAGACACCCCTAGAACGACTGCTCAGATACCACTTTGTCACACCCCAAATCCCATTTGAGGTGTGATTGGCACCCGAAGCCGATATGGCCTGAGAGAACCAATATTTGCCCATATACATATGTATATCCTCGTATGAACATCGTACTATCTCATGCAACTGATAACATATAAAATGCCAATGGCGGAAGTCATGGAAAACATGTATAATATGTGAAACTTGGCCGTTAGGGCCATCAAGTCGAGTGAAAATACATCTTTTTCATCCATATACCCACATAGGTCTACAAAAGCCTCTAACAGATGAATTTATAATACCAACTTAAATTTGGTACAAGTATCCGCTTTATACAACATTTACAACCTCAAACAAATGTACAACTCTGACTTGGAAAGTCCCGAATCAACTGAGCTCACCAAAAATCTGCAAATACTGTCAACCTGTAGCGGAGGTCTACTCGTGCCTGCACCTGCAACATTTAAAGTAAGTCCCCCAAGGGGGTCAGTACGAAGAATGTACTGAGTATGTAAGGCTCATATGAACTGCATTAAACATCATAACAACAATGGAATCAATATAAGAGGAATAGACAATGTGAATAAACTCTCTTTCTGTATGTAATGAACCATGTAATTATATTTCTTCTGTCACTGCCACTTATGAATATTCTCTCATGTTCTTATTATTCATATATTATCCCTTACATACCCTTTTATTCCAGAGAGTTACCTCCACTCAAAAGACTTGCTTCTCAGAGATTCTTGAAATTCGGGTGAATAATATATCATACCTCAACTCTATTGGTGGGTTAACATACATATGAACATCAATGGAAAACAATTGTAATAAAATAGTAAATATGGATAAACCATCAATCTGTGCTTTTGGAATCATGTTTATTGCTTTCATTACTTTCTTTGCTTCTTTGACTTTATGATTATTCATCTTTGCCTGTGAACTGTGATACCCGAGCCCCAACTGATCAGTGGGTTTACATAACATAACGTTATGTTGGGATCGGCTCGATCTAGTCTTATGCCTCTAGAGCTACCACCCTATGAATCAATATATTGGGATCGGCTCGAGCTAGGTTTTTACCTCTAGAGCTGCCACCCATAAATCAACATAGCAGGTTCGGCTCGAGCAAGTTTTATACCTCTAGAGCTGCCCCCTGTCAGGTTTGGTCCAACCTAGGCTTATGCCTCTAGGACTGCCCCCTGATCTTGGGATCGGCTTAAGCTAGGCTTATGCCCCCAAAGCTGCCACCCATACTTGATCATTAACCACATATGCATTACTTCACTTCTTTACTTTAGAGAGATTGATATCTTTACTTGTGAGAGATTGGTACATGCACTTGTGAGAGATTGATACATTTTTTTTTTGGCATAGCATTTTTGGAAGCTTTGGAACCATACCCAATAATAGAAGACATGTAAATAAACATTATTGAAAACATAGCCTTAGTGGAAACATAACACCATTGGAACCATTGGACAATAATCAAGAAACAAGATACCTTAGTATAACCACTATTGGAACTTTGGAATGTAACCTTATTGGGCTTTTGGAACAATATTCATGAATATGAGACATGAGATTCTCAATTGATCAATGAGTAGGAAACATATTGATGATGACCATTGATAACCGGATATAGGGTACCTGAGCACATTTTGGGATGGAATTAGCATAATGTCCATGTGAATATTATTGGGACATGACATAACTGGGAAAAGCTATTCAAGACTAAATAGACTCTCCTTACCTCGTTACTTTCTTTGATATAGCTTCCTGAGAATTTACCACATTATGCCAACTTTGGAACTTCAGTCAATGAATAGGAGATATGTAAATCATAATTCGTCTAAGAGTCGGACACATGTGAATGACAATATATCTCAACCTGAACTGATATATCTTTGGACATTTCGGACTGGAATAGATACAATGTTAATACACTGCAGAAGAATACAGAAAGAGTAACCTTACATACCTTTACGTCCTAGTATGAATACAACAGTCTATATATAAACACAACAGTCCAGCTCCTTCCTTATGTTTCACTCTACAACACAAGTACATATCGGATCTTACATTAGCAACTAGTTAATAAATAGGTGTACAAGACGACAATGAGCTATATAACTATTGTATAATGTCATGTCACCCCTTACAATACCACTCACTACATTATTATACCAACAACACCACATTATCACACACATTGACCCAAAGATTATACATCAATAGCATTTCACATCACACTTACCCTTTATGATCTCTCATTATCATTTCGTCACATTTATTCTTATCAAATTGACCTCATAATAACATATGAACAACAATACCCACTTAATACAGTCCAACATGCCTCCATACGATACTTTAAAGTCATTAAAATAACATCACAAGTTGTTAATTATATCCAATAAAGGTATCGGGGCTTTCGGAACTCAACTAGACACGAAAACACACAAAACTAATTCTGGGGCTGACCTGCGCCCGCAGGTGGCTGAGTTGAGTGCGCAGATACCCTCTGGCATCAGCCAGAGGCATCTACGTTGGCATCTGCGCCCGCAGGTGCCTCCGTCTGCGGGGGCGGATGCCCGTTTTGGTCCGTAATGGTCTTTTTGGGGTCTTTTTATGCAATGAATTGTCCATGATCATAACCAAACTTATTTTGACATATTTTTGATCATCTTGAATACCTGCAATCAGCCATGGTCTCACAACACACAATAACATCACCAAAACGACACTTTACGATCAATATGTCACCAAAACCATAACAAATTGCACAATAGAATTTCCAAACATTATACACGATGACAAAACAAGGAAGTGCTATAATCACATCTCACATGTCAATATTAAATCCATAATGTTCACTTACTTCAAGACCACAAGTCCATCTTCAAGTTTACAAGACAAAACCATCCTCCGATTTAGCAAACATGTCACCTTACACACATAGTGAATTCTCAATACATCACCAACATAGCCACCATCATATAAGCACCCTCTCATGCACATAACATATTGAATCATAATCATAAACACTTACCAAAGTGTGCAAGATGATGATCTTGGCCAAAAGGATGAAGGCCTAGGGTTTGTGTGAGAGAGAAAGGCTTGAGAAAATTCTAGAAAAAGCATGGGTGTCCAAGTGAATTAAAAATCTTATATTCTTTGCTTATATGGACCATTTAAGGCCATCCTTATCCCATACCCTTGGTCAATAATTGATTTGTGGACTTGGTCTTGCAAGAATGGGTCAAGAATGGGTTAATTACCCCTTTTGGGCCATGTCTTGCATATCTCTTTGGGCCTCATTTAGCTCATTACAAATTATTAATTGAGCCCACCAATTGAATGAATAATTCCTCATATATATATATATGTATACATCCCTCAAGTCACTCTTATCCATATCTTGGCATTTAATGCATGGTTGATTAGTCAAATGGAAGATTGGATCATGTTTTGCCCCATTGGGCTAAGTCTTTCTTATGATCTTTGGGCCTCATTTGGCCCAATGGCTCAAGACTCATATAAGCCCCAACAAATAATTGCATAATTCTTCAAATCTCTCATGTTTAATTAATTTCATAAATGTACATGTAGTCGTATAGGTTCGACAACATACGATGTGTTACACCTCCCACGAGGGTCTAATCCCTTGTACTAGGCCCAATATCAATTACCTCATCAATTACATTACAAAATACATACTTTTTCCTCTCGACACTTAAGTAAACATTGTTCAATGTTGTCAAGTAGGGTTTGGTAGGTACGGGGTGTTACACTGGGCTGGCCACAGAACCTCTAGCTAGCACTGAAGATCCTCGATATCAATCTTTGACTCCTTAGCCCAATACTGAGATGAAACTATGGTAACACGCATAGAAGTACCATCCGCATCTCTCGACAACCTCTTATAATCTATCTGGAAAAGGGTGGAGTTAAAATAATTACTTAGAGGTTCATAGAAGTACGAGCACATGACAGGGAGTCAAGAATTGAATTTCATAAGGATGCCCTGTAGCCTTCCAAAGAAAGGATACAAATGTCTCCGTACCAATCCACAGGACTCTACTATACGCTTTACTCTTGTACCAATAATATCGATAAACCTATACTCTGATACCAATTGTCATGACCCAATTTCTTAAGTCATGATGGCACCTACTATAACCCACCAGTAGGCAAGCCAACCCATAGTCTTGAATTGCTAGTAGCGGACTATCAAGAGAAATAAAGAAAACAACAGAAAGGAATCTAAAAAAAATACAAATATAGATTACAACCCCAAGACCTGGTGAAGTCAGTATAAGAGCTTCTAATACAACAAGAGTACAAAGTGGAAAACAGATTCAATATATATACAACGCGATCTCTGAAATACAAAATAGAGATCAAACTAACAATATGAGAGAGAGAGAGAGGTAAAGCTCTTAACGTCAGGAGTTCACCCCAAATCAAAGATCCATAGCTGCTCCGCACGATACATACGTCAACGGCGAGAACTCATACTATCAACTGTAGGTTGCAGAAGTGTAGCTTGAGTGCCAAACATGTGGTACTCAGTAGGCATCAATCGATTGAGCTCCAAAGATATTGCAAGCATAAATAACATGTATAGTGTGAATATAAATTACAGACAAATAACCAAGAAACTAAACAGAATTGTGCTAATGGAGCAACAAGGATAAACTATCCTATTCTAAAAGTGTTCAGAAACTAAAGTTCAATACCATATATCACTAGCCAATATACAAATGAAGAGTGAAAGAAGGATGTATAGTAGTAATACAAGGCCAAAGGATACATATATATATATATATATATATATATATAGAGAGAGAGAGAGAGAGAGAGAGAGACTAAACTCAAAGGTAATAACTGAAGGAACCAACCTAACATCTCGAGGATCATAGCCAATAAAGGAAGCTAGTACTAGCATAATCAGGTCTCTAACCAAAGTGTGACTAGTCATGAGGTAATCTAACAATAACGTATTTTACCATGATAAAAAAAATAAAATAAGAAAAGTACTGACAACCTCGGGTACTAGTTCATAACCATCCTGCCACGAACTAACCATAATAACCAATAATAAGGTAACCGATTAACCCAAACAAACAATAACCTAACTGGGCCCCCATAAGCTCGGAAGGTTCAGTCAAACACTCAACAGACAACAACCATAACCTGTACCTATACAACCCCCCATAAGATCGATAGATACAGGCGCCAAATAATTATACTGGTGATAGGTAATACATATGAATGAATGAATGCAATGTAAACCAATTGAACCATTTTAATAGAGTGCCATAACATACCAAGTATATATACCTCCTTCAGCTCATTATCTCGCAAAAGCAGGACCTACAATGACTATTCTTCGGTACTATGGCTCATGAATGAAGGGTCCTATTGGGGACTCGGAATATCCATATACACTGCTTGGTCCCAAACCAAGACTTCCAGTAACCTCTATAATCAATCTACTTCCTCCAGTACCAGAGAGATATATAAGTATAATAGGTTCTCAGACTCGAACTGAAACTAAAAAGTATAAGTCTGTAAATCTGTTGCCCGAGATCGACCTCAGGACTAAATCAGCATAATAGCATAGAAAAGGTCAGAATCTCTCTCGACCAAAGTAAATAATAGCGGTAAAAGAGTTGATAAATAACGAACAAGAATGAATCTCGATCTAATTTCCAAAATAGGACATTTAGTTCTGAAAGCTCATAATTCATTAAATAATATGATACGATTCCCGTTGTAAAAGAATCTAATTTTAAAGTGAAAAGAGGGAATAAATCCCTTTTAGAAAATAGAAATAAAATCAAGGTTTTGGTTGGAATCATACCGCTAAGTGAAAATAAATGTGTCTAAAAGTATGCATGCCATCACCAGTATACAAACAATACAACCATAAGTGTCAAAGCATCTATAAACTAGAATCATATCCTTTTTAAGGATAGAATAATCACCTGGAGTCAAACTGGTATCGTAACCACGACCTTTGACCTAACAATATGTAACCAACATAATAAATCCTCATAACTCGAGCAACTACGGTGATCAAGGGCAAGAAATCACTAGAAAGATCTAATTGGGGAACTACCACCTAAGTCACTAAGTTAAATAGTAAGTCCTTTGTTAAAGGACCCATAATGTCAATCTATGACTAAACAAGTCTATAATCAAGGATACTAGGATTCCAAGGCCATAGCAAGTATCCTATTCTAAGGATCGGGTCACATTTCTATCACAAATTCCCCAAAAAGGTTTAAGTCATGATATACTAGTCATAAACATATCCTATAATCCCTACCTAGCATGCAATCTATACTATACACAATCTCATAGAGAAAAGTAGATAGAAGCCTACCTAGATGCTAAACCATAAATCTTGAATCATCCACAAATTTCTCGTTCTTGCTCCACAACCTGAATCGATGTCACTCTATAAAAATAATAATCTACACATTATTATGAGTAAAATGATACCCATATTACAATATAAAAGTTCAAGCCCTCAATCATGTCAATAATGGGCTCGTGGGTCTGTCTAACGAAATCCCAAAATTTAATCCATCACATGGTTCCTCGAAGGACAAGGAATATGTGCTCAAAAGTTGAGCACAAATGGAGTGTAAATCAGAGTTCAAATCAACCCCTAATGTTTAGGAATTTAAGACCTAAATTCTAGGAATTTACAAGGAAAAAGGATGAAATTTGACGGGAAACATAATGGAACATGATAAAGAGGTGTTAAATTAACTTACCTTAGCAACATGGATTATTTCCCAATATTTTCCTTGCTTAATGGTCCATTAATAACGGGTTAGGGTTGAGAAAATAGGGAAAAATCATGGCGAAGGGAATTACCCATCGTGATCGCGAGGGTCCCTGGTTGCGAACAAGAAACCTAAAGAAATAGCTCATCACAATCGCAGGAAAAATGACCACGAATGTGAAGGAAAGCGGGATATACCATCGTGAATGCAATGAGAAAAAGGATCAGGTCGGCTTGACCCCTGCATCGTGAACGTGAGAGAGAAGGACCACGATCGCAAAAGTCAAGAACTTGACCCTTCACAAACACAACCAAAACCTCATGAACGCAAAGAACAAATGTGGCCTACACCAGGTGCTGCTGCACCAGATTTCCTAAGTCCCAATGGACTTCGACCGGGTGCTCGGGATTCGTTCGAAACCCCATGCGCACAAATGAACTATGCTACCATACCAAATTCGATATTCCAAACTTAATGGAACCATTAAAATTTCGAGCGGAGGTTGTTTAGACACAATATGGCCCCCACACCCATAGTTTAATTTTTCATCAAGTCCATCTAATAGCCCAAAATGAGTTTGGAAACCTCGGTACATGGACCAATGGTCCCCCTAGCCTAAAATAAACATTCTGGTGCTGATGACATTATTGAAATTCTCATCTGAGGTTATTTACTAGGAGTTTTGGTTAGAGACTGATTCTTTAACAACGAAAGCTCCAAAATATGGAAATAAGCCTAAAACCCAAACAAACTATCTGATAACCAAACTAATAGTTTCAAAAAGTCATAGATGACTTGTAGCCACTGTGAGAAGTCTTAACATACCAAAAACTTATTTAAATCAAAAAAATGACTGGAAGGGTCATTACATACCTATTGCCCAGGACAGATGGTTTGTTTGATAATTACAGGGTGCTTAGGTGTTTTCTAAGATAGATCTAAGGTTGGGGTATCATCAATTGAATATCCTGCTTGAGTATATTCCTAAGACAGCCTTTAGGACTCGTTATGGAATTATGAATTTTTGGTGATGTCATTTGGGTTAACTAATGCACCAATAACTTTTATGAGCTTGATGAATAGTGTCTTTAAATCTTTCTTGGATTCATTTGTTGTTGTGTTTATTGATGATATTTTGGTGTACTCTAAAAGCAAAAAGAGCATACAGGGCATTTACGTATTGTCTTACACATATTGAAGAAGAAGAAGCTTTATGCAAAATTCTCCAAGTATGAATTTTGGATGTCGTCCATGTACTTTTTTGGGCAAGTGGTTACTAAAAAAGGGGTAATGGTAGGATCCCAAAAGATTGTGGCTGTGACAAATTAGGTTAGGCCAACCTTAGTGACTGAAGTTCATAGTTTTATGGACATGGAAAGTTGTTATCACAGGTTTCTTAAGGGTTTTGCTTTGATTGCTAGTCACTTGATGTGATTGACTCAAAAAGAGGTACCTTTTGTTTGGACTGACAGATGCAAAGAGAGCTTCCAAAAGCTTAAGTCTCTTTTGACCACAACTCTTATTTTTTCCTTGCCGATTAAAGGTGGTGATTTTATAGTATTTTGTGATGATTCACGTTCTGGATTGGGTGCTGTGTTAATGTAGAAAAATATATGATATCCAATACTTCAAGACAAATAAAGGTCCATGAGAGGAATTATCCATTTCATGACTTAGAGCTGGCGGCGGGGGTCTTTGCACTAAATATATGAAGGCACTACTTATAGCATATGTTCACTCAGAAGGACTTAAATTTGAGACAACAACGGTGGATATATTTGCTAATGGACTATGATGTTACCATCTAGTATCATTTGAGAAAGGCCAATGTAGTAATAGATGCATTGACTAGGAAATCGATAAGCATGGGAAGTTTAACCTCTTTAAAAGTAAAGAGGCGTGCATTTGGTAGAGAGCTTAAAACTCTGGTGATGCAGTTCATGCACTTTGGGGTGTCAGAAAGAGGTGGAGTGTTGGCTAGTTTTGAGGAAAGGTTGACATTTTTTGATCTAATTAAGGCCAAAAAATTAGAAGAAGTAAAGCTGAATAAGAATTGGAATAAGTTAGTGTATGGTGAGACCTGAGAGTCCACTTTTGATGCTAGTGGCATGTTAAGGGAGAAGGGGCGTGGGAGTGTGCCTCGTGTTGATGATTAGATTCCTAGTTTACTTGTGGACACTTATAGCTCTAGAAATTCTATATATCCTGGTGCAACCAAGATGTATAGTGATTTGAGACAACTTTATTGGAGTCCCCGAATGAAGAAAGACATAGTAGATTATATGGCAAAGTGTCAGAATTGTAAGCAGGTAAAATGTAAGGATTAGAAGCTTGCAGGTGTACTCCAGAGAATGCCCATCCCAGAGTGAAAATAGGAGAAGGCTGTCGTGATTTGTGGTGGGTCTTCCTATGACCTTGGGACATTATGCTTAAATCTGGGTCATTATTGATAGGCTAACTAAGTCCACAAATTTAATTTCAGTAAAGGTAAATTGTAACATGGAGAAGTTATCCAATATCATGTTAAGGAGGTATTAAGATTGCATAATATAGATCTCCCATAGGCTAGTTTGAGGTGGGTGATGTGAAACCCTTAGTCATTTATTTGGTAAAAGTGTCTCAAGAGAAGGTAAGGTTCATTCAAGAAAAATTGTTAGCATCCCAAAGTCAGCAAAAAGAGTACGCATATCATAAAGTGAGAGACATTTTATTCAAGAAGTATGAAAATGTACTGCTTAAGGTTCCTCCGATGAAGGGCGTGATACGGTTTGGAAAATGGGGTAAGCTGAGCCCTAGGTATCTTGGTCTATTTAAAGTTCTTGATTATATGTGTCCGGTAGCTTATAAACTTTTCCCTCTGAGTTTGTTGAGATTCCATCTGGTATTCCATGTCTCTAACTTAAGAAGTATCATAGGGATGGTAACTACTTCATTCATTGGAACAATGTATTGTTAGATAAGAATCTCTCCTATGACGAGGAACTGATGGTGATACTTGATCTAGATGTTTGGAAGATGAGAACCAAAGAGATTAGGCTTGTGAAAGTACAGTGAAAGCACCGTCCTATTGTGGAAGCCACTTGAGAAACTAAATCAGATATGCATAACAAGTACCCTCACTTGTTTGAGGTTTCTTGTATTTGTTTTGCTAGCTTTTCCCTTCTTTTCCTTTGATTATCATTCGGGGACGAACAATAGGTATATTGGTATTTGTTGCAATGTATCATTTTGTCATTACAGTATATCTTAGCATTTGAATATTTAGGTTAAGTTTCTCCTCACAATAAATGTTGAAAATTTCAGGTAAGGCTAGTTTTGGATGAATTTCAAGTGTGGCGTGGTCTAGAAAAATCTATTGATTGATGGTATAGTAATTCATGGATTTAAGATCATAACGTATTAGCTAATAATTTAGGGTGTTCATAGAAAATTTTGGAATGGAATGAAGGTTATTAGAAGTCCGAATATAGTATTTGATGCGTAGGGGTTAGTTTGTAATGCTAAAATATGCAAGTGTGTTGTGAAAATGGAAAAACTGGGAACCTATCCAAAGTTTATACCTCACCTACCCCGCTGTAGCGTGTGATAGGCTGAGATAGTAGTCCCGGTATAGTAGGAATTATTCCGCTATAGCAGAAGTCAACTTTAGTTAGCACCGTAATAGTGGGAGGATCTTGTTATAGCGATGTCGCTATAGCAGGCTAGATTCAGTTAATAGCTATTTTCAATGTAAAAACATTATTTATCATTCCAAAGTTGCATATTTCAAGTGAGGGATATTTGGGGTGATTTTTGGTATATTCCATCAGTTTTAAATCTTAAGGTAAGTGAGTTTCCTTCCTCCTAACATAAATTAAATCCCCAAATCCTTACAATTCATTGGATTGATTATGGTAGGGATGGTGGGTTTTACCCTAGATTAAGAGCGTGGTATGATTTGGTTATTGACGGGTTAATTTAATTGATTATAGTCTTGAATGATTGGATTATGATTACTATACAAGAGTTCATCCTTCTAATCTTGATTTATGGAGAATTTGAGTGGGATGAAGGGTAGAAAACCCTAGAATAGTGGAATTGTGCATGAACTTGACCTTAAAGATATGAAATTAGGTGATAAAACCTAGAGTTGGTAGAATATTGTTTAAATTGTTCTTTATTTGTTAACTTAGACTGAGATCAAGACAAAGCAAAGAGAAAGGGCAAGGCTCAAGTTATTTATATCATTTCATGGTGTCACAAGCAAAAATAGAGTCTGTGATGGCACCTATCATACCCTCCAATACTGGTAAGCCTAACCCAACCCAAACTCAATAATCGAAGCAAAACCAAAGGGGAAAAGTAAGAATAGAAATAATCTCAAATGATATAGAAAGAAACACAATCTCAACACTATATCCCATGACTGGTTGTGGCTAGTACAAGCCTCTAATACCAAATGTAATACAATAGATCAAACTATATTTTTGAATTAATGCATAAGATGAATAAAAGAGGGATCTGGGTAAGCTCTGTGATCCAACAGTCTTAACTACAATCTCCATAAAACCAATACTGAGGGAACATTATCAATGCTTCGCTACTCACCCAATACCTGCACGAAGTGTACAAAAAGGAAAGAAAAAGCAAGGGTGAGTATAAAACACGTGTACTCAGCAAGCATCATCGATAATCAACCTTAATCCAAAGTGATGGCGAGAACTACCACACCAACCATCCAAGATTACCACAAATAAACCTACACTCAGAAATCTCCAAGCCTATTCTAAAATATAGCAATGATTAACAAGATAGCCACGATTAACAAGATAGCCAAATCAGTTCAATTACGGCAGGTAAGTACAAGTTCAAAATCAACGACAATAGTGATAAATCACATCAAGAGAGAATTTCACCAACACAGTATAAAATATCCACTCACCATGATAAACTAACTATCCAGGATAAGGAAGATAAGGTGCTTATAACGCAACCAATAGATTTGACACAACAGTCTCAATAGATCAAGTCGTAAGCAATACATAACATATAATAATATCTCAAGCAGAATATCACCCCAAAAAAGTGCAATGCAATGCAACATGATGATTTGAGATGAAATGCAATGGCCAAAGTACAACCTATACACACCTCAGAGACTAAGCACTGGGAGAGGACCAAACTGGGGTTCGTAAACCTATATACTTTTCATAATCTCATCATTCAACCTTGTCGTTACATCTTTTCTCGGCTAAGACATTTTATAAAATGTATCTTTTTTTTTTTGGCAAAGAAATCCAAGTTCCATAGTAGTACCAGTTCGATCAATATGAGTAATGAATGAGTATGGATGATCATGGCAAAATCAAAAAGGCAAAATAATCATCTCAACAATAGCATAATGAACTCACATCACCCAAATCTCAGTAAATCATGATACAAGACCCCATACAGGCGTCACAATAATAAAAATAACTATTAATACTCAAACAAGACCAACACTAGCCCCACCTAGGGCATTATTATAATAATAATAATAATAATAATAAGCTTTATAATAAATAATAAAGTCAACACAAGCCCCCACTCGGGCATCACATTAGTAATAATCAACCAAATCAGTAATAAGGTTCACACAAGTCCCATACAGGCATCACAATAATTATAATCAACCCCAATAATGTAAACATGGAGAATTCACCCAACCAATAACATGCTTTACATGGTAAGTTTCCTGCCTCCCCCAATTGTGCCACAATTAGACTCAAATACTCAAAAGTGGAAATATATTCACCAAAAAGTATATTCAAAGGCTCACTTTTATTTACATTACACAGAAGTTAAGCCAAGGTCCCTCTTCATAATCCTGATTTATAACTACAACGTATTAATACCCTAAATGATTATTAAACCCCAATCATTCCATCAAATAACTATAATGTATGTATACCCTGAAGGATTACTAAACCCCAATAATTCCATCAAATAACTACAAATATATGTATAACTTAACTGATTACTAAACCCCAATCATTCCATCAAAATCCACAAAACATGATTCAAACTCTTAGCTAGATACTCACTATCAATTATTCATGATCAATATGTCATTTATCCATAATTTACCATAAACATATCAACAAGTAGAGTGAACATTCAAGATGTCCATTTTTATTGCTTCAACTTATCAATAGGCTTTGGTACATATGGAAATGTTTACCATCTCATATAAGCGGGACCCCAAAATCCTTAGTGATTAACAAAACACAAGCAATAAGCACATAACACATAAATACATTAGAAAAGAATCAAGGTAGTTCTCAACCTGCCTTAAAGAAGACCCACAAAGCCAAACCATAGTTCAAAGAATCAAATGAAATTTCTACTCCCTTGAATCATCACGAGACATATCCAATCTAATCAAATGTGACCTACACATAAATACAAGACCAATGATATCCATATTGATATACTTTAGTTTTGGGACTAAAATTACCTCAAAAATCAACAATAAAATAAAAGGATAAAACTAAAATTTTAATAAAGAATCACTTTATCCATAGTTTAACGGTTCAAAATCTGAAATCCCATTGAAAATCGAGCAGATATTGGGTTTAAAATCCATCAACATATCAATATTTTGCTTTTTCGATAAAACCACCAATCTCTATTATCAAACGCGGTTTAAAATGAGAAATTTTAGAAAACTTTTGTCAAAATCAGTTTACTCATATTACAAGGACCTTAATTCCCAAAAATCAATGAAAACACATCCCAAATCGATCCTAAAATAAAGAACTTTTTATTTCATAACATTGGGGTTTCATCATCTAAAATAAAGTGGGTATTTTTGGAAAATGAGTAAAATGAAGGTGGAAACACATACTCAATGTTTGTACTAGAAAAACGTATCACAAATCACATCAATCGGAGCTTCCTAGCTCCCAAAATGTCAAAAATATGAAACCCTCGAAGTTGACTTTAAATAAAATAGTGTCACTACCCGAGCCAACACCCTGGATGTAACGTGTCGCGTTGCTTAGATCCACAAGTGAACCTGATCTAACCCATGACATGGCATGAAAATAATAACACTAAAATAGTTGAACAACTGATACGAAAACTAACTGGTTATAGATAACTGTAATTATGTAATAATATCAAGTTTAGATAAAACATAACTACTGATATTGGAAATCCAAGTAGATAAGGAAATACTAAAACTGAACAACCTAAATATCAGACTCTATGTCTGAAAGCCTATACTAACTGATGAGCTACTGGGACAAACCCCAACTAACTCTAAATGTCTGTAACTAAAAGTAATACTAAAAGGAAAATAAATCATCAATCTCGTCCTCAGATGATGAGGACTCAGAACTAATGGTTATTGAGGTGGCACTAGAGCATATTAATCATGGGGATGATGTAGAGTGTTCGAACCTATATCATAATATGATACAGCGCAAAATACGGTTTGAAGGTACTGAGCATGTGAGATTTGCAATTGTAAAATAATTTGAACATGCTAGGAAATATTGATATGTTGTACTAAAATGAATTACTAAATACAGAGATGAACTATAGTACAATGACCCAATTATAGATGTATATAAACTAGTATGAAAGATAAAATTGAAAAATCAAAGTTTAAAAGCAGATAAAACTGAACTGAGGGTCATGTACAAATATTAAGTCTGAATCTATGGGAGAACCTGTTAACCGACATCAACCACGTGAGCTTAATGTCATGTCTGATGTATACACCCCCTCAAAAGGGCCCAATATACCTTGCCAGGGTATAAAGGCGTGGCTGGCATGATCACTGAACTAGTGAGGGTAAATAAATTATGGTGGCACATAGGTTTAGGACTTGGATATGCTGAACCCCATTCTAACTCAGTGCTAAGTACTACTCCCCAAACTGGTATATACTGTTACATCATAAAACAAATATTCTAAAACTAAATCATAAATACTTTATCTAAAAGTATCCTAAAGGTTAGAGTAACAAAAAATATGTTGTAAGTGTAAATTGAAACCAACTATGTTTTTCATGCTAAAATTAACAAATATTGGGATCGTGTGTTATTCATAACACACCAAGCTTTCTGAAAATAAGGCTTATTCATGAAAAACTACTAGAACATCTAATTGAATATTTAATTATGAATTTAATAAGTCTTGGAAGATATCAAATCATACAAAAATACATAAATGTGCGATGGAAATAATGAGGGGACTGAAATAATAAGGAAATCGTGAACTGAATGGAGACTCTAAACATTGATCTATGAGGATGCTGAGAAATTTTGAGTTATTTGGGACTCAATGGGTAAAAGGATACCCGTTGATGAAATCCCATATACCTAGACGGTGAGTTCTTGTTAAGAACTTAATGGATTCTGGACTTGTAAGGAACCCTAGCTTCATGGGGCTTCAGAGAATTTGAATTATTCTTCTGATATTTTACTACGTGTTGGTAGAAGTAATAAGGGAACGAAGCATCTAAGTCCCTTTAACCCCTCCCTAATATTACTTAAAATAATGTAGTATAAGTTTACGAGATAAGGAATGTATGAAAATACCCCTAGGGAACCATTTTCTAAAACTACTTATCGTTACGGATGAGTTGCATGACAACTCGTTGTGACATACCATGACTCATCATATGAGTTGTGGTGCATGGTATGTTTCTGCACACCTTGAATACGTGTGGTCACCACGAGTCATGGTGACACACCACGACTCAGTATGAAGAGTTGTGGCCATTTGGCAGAAATTTCAACTTTCAAAAGTTTCACTAGATTTTCTCAGGGTGGGTGCAGGTAATGACTCATGACGGCTGACCATGACTCGCCGGTAGGATTCGTGACCACTGGGATGAATTCTCATCCTTCTGTACTTTGGGGACTACACTCAAGTCGAGTGCTTATGATAACTCATCAGACCTAACCACGACTCGTGGTTAGGGTCATCTTGAGGTTAATTTTTATTGGTTTCTTTATGATTTCTGTGCTAAGTATGAAATAAAGCCTTATGATCTTTTGGGGTGTTACAATATCTCCCTCTTGGGAATATTTGTCCTCGAATGAAGGCTAACTAAACTGAAAATATAACGAAAGAGCTGCAATCCCAAAACTGAGTTCTAAAAACTGAATACTGACATAATAACTAATTTCAGAATGAAACATAGGTTGAAATGGATTCATAAAACATGCATGCATACTAAGATATAAAACAACTGAGGGCTATGAAACTGAATGAAGTACTAAGGAAGAAACTATTACCTCAAGATGGAAGTGGATTAGAAGGGAAACGGTAAGGGTACTTGGTCATCATATGTGCTTCTTCTTCCCAAGTAGCTCTCTCAACTAGCTAATTCCTCCAAAGAACTTTCACCGGAGTGATGTCCTTGTTTCTCAACATACAAACCTAACAGTCAAGATTCTCAGCTGGGACTTCTTCATAAGAGAGATTATCTTTCACGTCCACACTCTATATAGGCACAACCAAGGATGGGTAACCAATGCATTTCTTCAACAGAGACATATATAAGACTGGATGAACTAATGATAACTGTACAGGTAAATCTAACTCATAAGCCATATTGCCTATGTTCTTAAAAATTCTATAAGGATCAATCTAATAGAGACTATTTTTCACTTTATTACCAAACCTTAAGACCTCTTTCATGGGTGAAAATTTTAAGTAAACCCATTCATCCACTGCAAACTCAAGCTCTCTTCTCCTCATATCTGCATAGAATTACTGATGACTCTGAGATATTTTTTGTATTTCTCTAATCAGCTAAACTTTCTCTATAACCAATACGAGATCTACACCTCCTACCATATTTTGTCTTATATAGAGCCATCTAAATACTGGAGTGATAACTATTATTATAAGCAAACTCTATGTGAGGTAAGTGATCATCCCATTTACCCTTAAAGTCAATCATACATTCTCTCAACGTATTCTCTAAGTTCTGAATGGTCTATTCTACCTGACCATCTCTCTATGGGTAAAAGGTTGTGCTAAGATGAGCCTAGGTACCTAGGCCCTTCTGAAAAAACTTCTAGAATCGCAAAGTAAACTATGTAACCCTATCCAAAATAATAGTCAAGGGTTCTCCATACAACTTAACTAACTATCATAGATACAATCTAGCATAATCCTCAATTGAGTCTGTAGTGTTACCTGACACAAAATGTGTTGGCTTAGTCATTTGGTCTATAATAACACCTATTGAATCATATTGTCGGTGAGTACGAGGAAACCATTTAATGAAGTCCATATTTACCTCTTCCCACTTCCAAGTAGGGATACTAATATTCTAAGTCATACCACCTGGTCTCGAGTGCTAAGCCTTAACCTATTGGAAATTTGGGCACGTAGCCACGAAATTTGTGATATCCCTCTTCACTACATTCCACCAATAGACCTCTTATAGAACATAATACATCTTGATGGCACCTGGGTGAATGGAATACTGAGAACTACGAGCTTTTATCAACATCCACTGTCTTAAGTCATCTATATCTAGAGAACATAATTGGCCCTAACAACAAATAATACCATCTCCTACTTGGGAGAGAACCTCTATTTTCTGACTTTACACTACTTCTTTCTACTTAAATCAAAATAGGTTTTCTATCCTTCTTCACCTTTACCTCTGCTACTAAAGAAGATTCTGAACCATTTTGAACCATAACACTACCTTCGGCTGAATCAACCAGAGGATTTCCCAATCTAGCAAGACTGTGGATATCATGAACTAATTCTTTCTTTTTATCCTCTACATAAGCAACACTACCCATTGAAATTCTTCTATGAGCATCAAACACTAAATTGTCTTTACTCAGATGTTAAAAAACACTCATGTCATAATCTTTCAACAACTCTAGCCATCTCTTTTAATAAAGATTTAGGTCCTTCTAATTGAACACGTACTAAAGGTTCTTATGATTAGTGAATTCATTCACATGAACTCCATACAGATAGTGTCTCCAATTCTTTAAGGCAAAAACTATAGCTGCCAATTCAAGATCATGAGTTGGGTAATTCTTCTTATAAGCATTGAACTGTCTAAAGCCATCAGCTACGACCTTACAATTCTGCATCAACACATTCGAGGCCAACACTGGAGGCATCATAGTAAAAAAATCCATCTGAACCCTCTAGTAGAATCCAAACTAGAGCAAAAGTGAGTCAAGTCTTCAAATCTTGAAAACTCTTCTTGCATGCGTCGGACGCTTAAATTTGACATTCTTGTGAGTCAGTATAGACATAAGAGAAGCAATAGATGAAAATCCTTCAAAAAATTATCTGTAGTAACCGGCTAAACCTAAGAAACTTCTAATGTCTGATGGAGAGATGGGTCCAGACCAGTTCCTAATGCTTGGGTATTTTAAGGATCAACGTGAATGCCCTTACTGAAAATGATGTGACCAAGTAATGCTACTGATTTCAAGTAGAATTCACACTTGTTGAACTTAGTGAATAACTGGTGATATTTGAGAGTCTGCAAGATAATCCTTAAATGGTCTACATGTTCATCCTCACTCCGAGAATAAACGAGGATGTCATCTATGAAGACAATGACAAACATATCCAAGTACTCCTTGAAAAATCTATTCATCAAGTCCATAAAAGTTGCAGGAGTATTCATTAGTCAAAAGACATACCAAAAAAATTCATAGTGACCATACCTAGTTTTGAAAGTTGTCTTCAAAATGTCACATTCTGTGACTCAGAGTTGATGATAGTTAGATCTGGGATCTATCTTTAAAAAAAATTGGCACCCTGAAGATGGTCAAACAAGTCATCAATCCTAGGAATGGGATACTTATTCTTGATTGTGACTTTGTACAACTGACAGTAATCAATGCATGTTCTGAGAGAATAATTTTTTTAAGCTTGAAGAGAACTAGGGCACCCTATGGAGAATTGATGGGTCTGATGAAACCTTTTTCTAAGAGGTCCTTTAACTATTTCTACAATTCCTTAAACTCAGTCGAAGCCATTATATAAGGAGGAATCTTGATAGTATGGGTATCTGGAAGAAGGTTTATGCCAAAGTCTATCTCCTTCTTGGGAGAGACTCCGGGCAGATCTTTGAGAAACACTTCTGGGAACTCATTTACAACTGGAACTGATTGAAGAGTTGGGATTTTGGACAAGGAATCCTTAACCTAAACTAAATGGTAGATGTAACCCTTAAAGATCATCTTTTTAGCCTTAATGTAAGAGGCAAACCGACCTATAGGCGCTGAAGTACTACCCATCCATTCTAAGATTAGGTTAATTAGGGAACTTAAACTTAATGACTCTGGTTCTACAGTCAACATAGGCATAACAAGAATGTAACCAATCCATACCAAGGATGATGTCAAAATTAGTCATATCTAACTCTACTAGAGTAACTGTGGTGATTTTCTAGGAAACTATGAATGGGTAATTTATGTATACCTGTTTGGCTATAACTGAGTCACTAGCAAGAGTAGAGATTAACAAGGGTTAGAAAAAAGTTTTGGGACTAAGTCTAAAATCTATTGTAATATAATGAGTCACGAAGGAATGTGTGGCTCCAGAATCTAACAATGCACATACATCAATATGGAAGATTCACAATGTTCCAGTGATTATATCAGGGTAAACCTTCTCATCATGTTGAGTCTGTAGAACATAGAATCTATTTTAGTGCTGCCTTCCACCTTCACTAAATGAAAACCCTACAGAGTTGGGTGACCTGAAAGCACTACTGATGTAGTAGACTTAGCCTTGTTACCCCCATTTCCACATTCAATAGAAGAGTACTCTATCAACTTTTGGCCCATTTGACCATATCAAAAACAACCTTTTTTGCCAAGATGAAACTCACCTGGATGGTTCTTACCATACTTAGGATATGCAGGAAAAATGTGGTTGCCTGTAACACTACCCTAATATTTAGAGCCTGATGTTCTATTCTTCTAATCATGAAGAGGCCTAGGGGATGGCGCACTAGCTGAAGAAGGTGCTGGAGTTGAAGACCTCTGCTGATATGGAGAGTGATTACCACCACCCAATCTCTACTGAGAATAGTCAAAGTTACTTGTTCTAGCTCATTTAGTCTCCTTCACCTTCTCTTTTATATTCTCTTTCTCTATTTGTTGGTCATGAATCACAAGTCTGGATATGTCCATATCCCCAATAAGCATAGCGATCCTACACTCCTTGACCACTTATTCAGAAACATCTAAAACAAACTTACTCATTCGAGCCCTTAGCTCTGCAACCATCTCCAAACCATACCCAGAGAGCTGGGTAAACTTTAGAGAATATTCCTTTACTAACATATTACTCAGCTTTAAGTTGATGAACTCTTCCACCCTAGCTTCTCTTGACTATTGGGGGTAGAATCTATATACAAAAGCAGTCACAAACTCATCCCAAGCAATTGGGCTTGCATCCACATGTCTACCCTCTTTCCACTACTTGAAGTAAGTTTGAGCCACTATTTTTAACTAGTATGTAGCCAAATTTGCACTCTTAACTAGAGTAATGCCCATGATTCGAGTGATCTTCGAACCTCATTAATGAATTCTTATGGATATTCCTAGACCTCAAAACTATGAAACTCTGAAGGATTCATCCGAGTAAAATCCCAGACTCTTACAGCAGCAGTGTTCCCATTAGGATTAGTAGGTGCAACAACTTACCGATTGACCTGGTTGGTCATAGCCTGAGCAAGAACTTGGAAAGTAGCCCTAAATTTGGCATTAGTAACTTGCTCATTACGGGGATTTACTGGAGAAAGTAGGGCTTGCTGATTTTTGTTACCATTTCTTCATACGTTGGTTCTTCTAGGAGGCATTTTTTATAAATGCATAGAGCATGAGTTAGAAGGATAAATATAATTTACACTCTATGTCATGATATGAATATAAAATAAGTTAAACTTTCATAGAATGCTGCATAGCTTCTCCCTCATAGGTATGGTGCACTTCACACCCATAAATGAGACTCTACTTAATACGGCTTTCGTGCACCCTAGGATACGTTAAACCTGATGATTTGATACCAAGTTTTTCATGACCCAAGCCTACACCCTGGATGTAAAATGGAGCTTAGCGCCACAAGTTACCCAAGCTAACCCATGACATAGCATGACTCTAATAACACTAAAATATAGCTTAATAACTGATATGGAAGCTAACTAATTTTAGATAACTATAATTTTTTAATACTGTGAAGTTTGGATAAAACATGAATACTGATATTGGAAATCAAAGTAGAAAAGGAAATATTAAAAGTGAACAAGCTGAATATCTAACTCTATGTCTGAGAGCCTCTACTAGTTGATGAGATACTGGTACAAACCCCCAACTAACACTAAATGTCTGTAACTAAAAGTAATACCAAAAGGAAATAAATCATAATTCTCACCCTTGGATTTTGAGGACTCACCACTGATGGCTGCTAAGGTGGCACTGGAGAAAACTAATCAGGGGGATGATGTAGAGCAATCAAACCTATATCATAAGACAATAAGCTTCAAGAGAAGGCATGCGATCAGTACTCTAAAAGTACTGAGCATGTGAGATATAAAATTGATAAATAAACTAAACATGCTGGGAAATATTAATATATTGTACAAAATGCAATACTAAAACAGAGTTGAATGGTATTACAATGACCCTACTATAGATGCTTAGAAATTGGTATGTAAGATAAAACTAAAAAATCATAGTTTAAATATAGATAAAACTGAGCTAAGGGTCATGTACAAATACTAAGTTTGAATCTGTGGGAGAGCCTATTAACCGACACAAACTACATAAGCTAAATGCGGTTTATAATGTATACACCCCATCGAAAGGGCCCAATATACCATGCCAGGGTATAAAGTCATGGCTGGCGTGATCACTAAATTGGTGCCGAACTTGGAGGGCTAAAACTAATTATGAAAAAAATTATGTTGTTCATGCTAAAACTAAAAAATATTGGGATTGTGTGTTCCTAACACGCCAAGCTTTCTAAAAATAAGTCTAATTCATGCAAAACTACTAAAACACCAGACTGAATATTTAATTATGAATTTAATAATTCTTGCAAGATATCAAATCATGGAAAAATACATAATTGTGTTATGGAAATCATGAGGGAATTGAAATAATGGGGAAATCATGAACTGAATAAAAATTCTAAAATTTGATTTATGAGAATGCTGATAAATTCTAAGTTATTTGGGACTCAATAGGTTAAAGGATACCCATTGATGAAATTTGACAGATCTTGAAGGTGAGTTCTTGTTAAAAACTTGAAGGATTCTGAACTTAAAAAGGAACCCTAGCTTCTTGGGGCTTGAGAGAGGTTGAATCGTTCTTCTAATATTTTATCAAGTGTTGGGAGCAGTACTAAGGGAAAGAAGCATCTATGTCCCTTTAAACCCTCCCCAATATGCATTAAAACAACATAGTATAAGTTTAGGAGATAAAATCTGTTGAATACGACATACGAGTCACAGGACAACTCATCATGACATTCCATGACTCATCTTACGAGTCATGGTGCTTGGGCTATTACTGGGCATCTTGACGATGGGTGGTCACCAAGGCTCGTGCTTACACACAATGACTCGTCATGAGGAGTTGTGGTTATTGGGTATAAATTTCAACTTTCTGAAGTTTCATTGGATTTTCTCAGGACAGGTGCAGGCAACCACTTGTTACGACTGACCACGATTTGTCATCAGGAGTCGCAACCACTTGAGTGAATTTTCATTTTCTGAACTTTGAGGACTATATTCTGGATAAGTGTTTGTGACGACACATCAGATGTTCCCACAACTCGTGGTAAGGGTCGTCCTGAGGTCAACTTCATTGGTTTCTTTCTGATTTCTATGCTAAGTCTGAAATGAAGACTTAGGCACTTTTGGGGTGTTATAAATTGTTGGAACCTTTAGTGGCGAACCTTCACGGTCTTGAAAAAAGACTCATAATTACTAAGGTCTTTTGTGGCAACTCATCGCGATCGTGATCGCAATCTCTGTTGCACAACAATAATTATCCGCACAAAAATGGTCATAGCTCATTCATACAGAGAAGAAAACCATTGATTCTATTTTTGTTGGTTCCAAAATTTTAATAAAAATTCTAGTGGTGCCATACCCATGCCCAAAATAGCTCATTAACTATCAGGGATACTATTAGAACTCAACAGTATAAAACTCCAAACTCCGAACACATACTCAAAACTCATCCGAGACCTCCCAAACACAACCCAATAGTGAAAACCACTTGTAAAACAATTTTTTGATATGATGCAACTGATAAAATTCCCATCCAACACTCAAAACATCAAATGGTTACCAAATTCAACTATAATAACTTAAAAGCTTCTATAAACCAAAAACTCACATAAAACTCTCCCAAACTCTTCGAAGACTATGCCACCTACACCCGCAACCCACAAATTCTATAAGATAATAATGGGAAGAGGCAAAATGGTGAAAACATAGAATAATCTAAAAAACACTATAAGTATTGTTTCATATGGCTTGGATTAAGGTACGTTATGGTTGAATTGGAGTTAAGGCTCAAATTGGTTGTATGTGAGCATGTTAAATGATTGTTTATTTATTTAGTTTCATCACATACTAATAAATGATGAACTTATTAATTATTGAATTCAAGTTTAGAAGTTGATAATTTATGATGAGCTTGGTAAACAGGACCTAGTTGATATGCAAGTGTGGTTGGTTTAACTTATTCTATGATTATACTTGTTGATAGTACTGATTATTATTGTGAGTGATTTGATAAAGATTGATTATAATTGAATTGGTGGATTTAAGGGAGAATAAGGGTGGGGACATTGGAATAAGGGTTTATAACACCTGGTTTGGAATAAGGGTGGCTAGGCACTAGTTGTCTGGTATAATTATATATGGATTGAGTGAGTCCCCTGCAGGTCATGGCTATTGGGTAGATATAATACCCTTAGAATGTGTGTACACTATGATTTTTAGAGAGTTTGATGGTTCCTTGAGTGAGCCGGGTCATATTTTGTTACTCATATATTGGGTTCCTTGTGTGGACCACTAGTTAATAATAATTCTTGGGTTCCTTGAGTGAACCGGTGGCTTGACTTAATGATTTGTACATTGTACTTGAAGTAAGTTATTACTTGATTTAGTAAGGTAATAAGATGCTTTTAAACTAATTATAAACTGATTTAGTTTTATGACTTGTTATTGTGTTTTGTGCTTGAATTGGGTATTGATATTCCTAAATGTGTTTTTGTTTATTTACTTGGGTTGGTTGATATAAAAGTGTAATTGTGGTGGAAAGACTGACTTGAATACATATTGTCTAGGTGACTTGTTTTCTACTTGTTTACAAACATTTAGTTAAGCGTCCACATTCCTTAAGTTGAGTTGGCCTATGATATTTCCAGTATATAGTGATTTTGTACTAATACTATCTTGTTCTCTTCTTTTTATTAAGTGTAGAGCATATTCTAGTGGCTTCTACGAGACCTCATTTGTAGACCTTAGAGTGACATCAGATTCAAGGGTGAGCATTCATCTTCCGAGCAGCCATGGATCTACCCTATTTCAATCCTGTCCACATGTTTCAGACAAAGATAGTTTTTATTTAATTATTGGTTTTTTCTGGATTGTACCCATAGGCATGTTCTAGTTAGATTTCTAGCATGATGACATTCTGTTTCTGGGGATATTTTGGAATTGATGATTTTATTTCCTTATTTAATTAAATTGCTAGAGATATATTTCATTAATGGGATTGATTTTTTTGTTCTTATTTAAAATGGTTAAGTATTTAGTGTTGGTTAGTCGTCTTAGACGGTTCTCCCATCGGAGGGTTAGTATGGGTGCAACTCACGATGGATTTGGGTCGTGACGTTGTTCCTTATATGTCATCCATTCGAACAGTTAAAAACGCTCAAATATAGGTATGTTGTCTTCTCAAATCTCAATTAGAAGAAAACATTCCTCTATTTGAGCCCTTTTAATTATTCAAATTTGTTGTATATGAGGAACTATGTCTCATCTAGTGTTCGTTTTATATGAATAATCCATATATATATAAAGATGAAGATTAGAATATCTTAATAAAGAAAATAGCAGAAAAAAATATATCGAAAGATAAAATCAAGAATGATAGATTAGACGTAATGTGTTGTGAGATATGAAATATTGAGGAGTATATGTAGATAATTAAATCAATAAAAAATATAACATTTTTGAAAATAGATGAGGATGCAATTTATAGGACCAGATATGTAGCTTTAGCTCTTTTTTTAAAAAAAAATAATATCATTTGTCATAGTTTGATATTTGATCAATGCTATTTTATTATTTGTAGAATATAACTAACACATAAGATTCTCAGAATTCTCTTTAAGTGTAAATACAGTTAATTGGTCAAGTTACCATGAGGGCCACACTTAAAAAGAATTATGAGAATCTAATGTATTAGCTATATTCTACGAAAAAATAAACAAATTACTGACCAAATTCCCAAATATGATGAATGATTTTATTTTTCTTTAAAAGAGCTAATGCTACATATCTTTTTCAATTATTTGCATACTCGTCTATCCTTATCCTCATTTATTTCTTTTATTTTTTAGACTTTGGGCCGCTCCTTTGGGGGCTTAGCCACTCCTGTTCTAATTTTTTGGATGAAATAAAAAGGACCATGACCTAATCTTTTAACTAAAAAAAAATCTATCTTCAAAATACTTTCTTCACAACTTTATTACTTATATATACTCCTAAATATTTCATCTCTCAAACTACATTGCTTCTCATCTATCATTCTTGAGTTTTTCTTTTGATTAGTTTTGTTTCTTTTGTAACTTTATTAAACATATTCTAATCTCCATTTTCATGAATATGGCTTTTTCATATGAAATGAACACTTGCTGAGACAAAGTTCCTTATATGCCATCATTTCCAATAATTAAAAATGCTCAAATAGAGGTATGTTGCCTTCTAAAATCTCAAGTAAAAGGCAACATACCTCTATTTGATAACTTTTAATTGTTGGAATTGGTTGCTTATAAGCTACGTATATATGAGGATGAAGATTAGAATATCTTTAAAAAATAATCACAACTAGAGTCTACACCCTAGACGTATTATGGTGTTTAGAGCTTCAAGTGACCCCAAGATAACCCTTGGTACTAGCAACTACTATACTAAGTAACACATAAGCAGAAGCATAAAGAAGAACCAAATGACAGATCTATAATACTAGTTCAGAAACAATGTCTAATAGCAGAAAAGGGATACTAAATATGACTAAGTCTGAAAGCCTCTAAAACATAAGATGAGTTGCTGGGATAAGCCCCCAGCTAACTCGAACAACTAAAAAAAGGGAACTAAAAAGTAATGATATTTGGTCCTCGAATGATGAGGACTAACCAACTACTGTTATTGAATTTTGGGAGATAAGATCGTAGCTAACCGTGCACCTGGGAATGAGCACCCTAACCTATATCATAAAAAGATACAGTGCGGGGAAAATAGGTGGATTAGTATATTTGAATATACTAAGCATGCGGAGTATGCAATGCTGAAAATGTCATAACATGCCATAAAACTAGTTTAACTAAAAGTGCATATGAGGAAACATGTTGAGTTAAAGTAAAAGAATCGAGTGAGAATTGTAAGTACACATTTAGAGTATAACTAAAAAAATTTGGACTAGGCTCAAATTTGTAAATCTAAGAGACAAGTACAATAACATAAGTAAAAGTTATTTCTGTGGGAGACTCTTCTAACTGACAAAAACCATGTGAGTAGACATGGAGTCCAACGCACAACCCCAGTTGGTAAGGTACCCTATACCTTACCAAAGATATAGAACCTGGATAGCGCATGGATCCACTACATAGGCCCAATGTAGGCAAAACATACCTATGGTTGCAACGTAGTTTTGGGACTTGGGTTATCTAGAACCCTTGTCCGCACTGGGCTAATTTGTACTCCCAAATTAATAAGAATTCTAGTTGCTCAAAATCTTTTAAATTAGTGTTTGAAAGTAGCATGAATTTCTTGAAAGTTAGATATCTGATAAACTAAAGATCATGGACTAGTCATGCTAATTTGATAAAAATCTAGGATTATGTGTTCATAACAGGCCAAATATTTCTAAAGACTATATTTAAATCTAGCAAAAACATATATCATTTCTTGCACAATATGGAGAAAATTGGAATTCTTGAAATTATGCATAAAAAGTGAAACTCATAGTCATAGCAATATTCAAAATCATTATACTGAAAAGATCATAATTTGGATATTTGTGTTCTTGCCCTAAATCATGAATTCATATGAAAACTATAATTTAAAACCAACTTTGAGCATGGAGGTGAAAGAGGAACCTTATTGAAACTCCACGTACCTTATGTTGGAGAGAATCTAGACCAACACTTGACTTTCTTGAGAAATTAGAAAAGAACCCTAGTTTCTAGCTTTTGGAACATAAATCACTTTCCTTCTTTTGTCTGAGTGATTTTGGAGACAAAATAAGGGATTATACATTAAGACCCCTTTATCATCCCCTAAGAGAACCTAAAAAGACATACTATAGGTCTAAGAACTAATGAAAGTGTGAAAATACCCCTACTTAATATGTACTAAAATTTTTGGGAAACAATCATCACGGGTCATCCCATGAGTCATACTATCTAACCACGACTCTTAGTTGGACGCGTAAAGATTGGGAAAATTGTACTATTGCAAAAAGATGATCACTACTCATTAGTAGGAGTTCTATGACTTGTGATCAGATACCATAAGTCGTACCATGATTTGTAGTCCCTGAGATCAAAATGAACAAGATACACACTCGCTCTACTTGGGCTAGGTTTCTCAGAATGAGTCACTTTAAGATTCGTGCTTAGCAACTCACAACTTGTGGTTTGAGTCATGGTGAATGGGTACTTGGGTTCCTAGTATGTACATCTTACCAAGAGTCACTCCATGACCCGTGGTTAAGCTGTAAGACCCATTGAATTGTCTGTACTGAGGGAAAAACTTAGTTTTTCTTTCATTTTCTAATTTATGTTTTAAAACTAAGCATAGAAACTTTTGGGGTGTTACAATATCTCCCCCTTGGAATCATTCATCCTCAAATGAAGACTGAAACTAGGCATAACTAATAGGGAAGGATGTACTAGACCCAACTGAATTTTGGAAGTTGAAACACTATCGTGATGACTAATTTCAATAGGAGGAAGTGTTCAACTGAATTCAGGGATCATGCACGCATATAGAGAAATGAGAAGTGACTACTAGAGATATAAGTTGATAAGGATAATCATAGGAGGAAACTATTACCTCAAGTTGGGTAGGAACAAGAAGGGAAAATGAGAGGGTACTTGGACATAATATCAGTTTCTGCTTCCCAAGTAGCTCACTCAACCGACTGATTTTTTCATAGAACTTTTACTGATGCGACCTTTTTATTCCTTATCTTGCAATCCTAACAATCAAGAATCTCAACTGGGACCTTTTCGTAAGAGGGACTATCATTTATTCCCACACTCTTTAATGTCACAACTAATGGTGGATCACCAATGCACTTTTTCAACAAAGACACATAAAAGACTGGATGCGCCGATGCTAACTCTACAGGTAACTCTAACTCATAGGCTTACCAATGCGCCTCAAAAGCTTGTAAGGACTAACATATCAAGGTTTAATATTCCTCTTCTAGCCAAATATCATCACCTATTTCATGGGTGAAATTATCAAATAGATGCAATCATCAACTGCGAACTCAAACTCTCTTCTCCTCATATCTGCATATGATTTTGGGTGATTCTGAGCTATTTTTAGTCTTTCTCTAATTAGTTGAACCTTTCCATAACCTCATGAAATAAATCAAGCCCTATTAAAGTAGCCTCACCCACCTCAAACCATCCAGTAGGAGACTTGCATCTCCTACCATAAAATGCCTCAAATGGAGCTGATGATAGCTGGATTTGAGGTCTATCTTTGAGAAGCAACTAGCACCGTGAAGTTGGTCGAACAAGTCATCAATCCTAAGTAAGGATACTTATTCTTGATTGTGACTTTGTTCAACTGACGATAGTTGATGCACAGTATGAGCAAATTGTTTTTCTTACACATGAACAAAATATGAGCACCTCATGGAGAGATATTAGGCCTGATAAGACCTTTATCTAACAGGTCATTTAACTACTTATTTAATTTGTTAAGTTTGTTTGGATCCATTATATAAGGATTAATTGAGATAGGCTAGGTTCCTAGAAAAAGGTCTATCCCAAAGTCAATCTCCTGCTCCAGAAGGATCCCGAGCATATCCTCGGGAAACACTTTTGGATACTCATTTACAACTAGAACTGACTGAAAAGTTGGAGTATTGGACATAGAATTTTTAACAAGATATAGATGGTAAATGCAATGCTTAGAGAAAAATTTTCTAGTCTTAAGGTAAGAAATGAAACAACCTATAGGCACCGAAGAACTATCCTTCTATTCTAGAACTAGTTGATCCAGAAATAAAAACTTTACGACACTATATCTATAGCTGATTATTAAATAACCAGAGTGTAGTCAATCCATGCCTTGGATGGCATAAAAATTTGTCATATCTAATTCTACTAGATCAACTGGAATAATTTTGTGGAGGACTGAAATTGGGAATTTTCAATATATTTACTTTACTTTAATGGAATCTTTGACTTGAGTGGAAACAGAACAGGGTTCTAGGAGCAATTCAGGACTAACTCCAAATTTAATAGCAACATAGAGGGTCACAAAAGATAGTTTAGCCACTGGATCTAGCAAAGCATAAACATAAAGTAATAAAACTTGTAACTTAGCAGTGACAACATCAGGTGAGATCTCTTTATCTTGGCTGGATAAAAGGGTGTAGAAGTGGTTCTAAACCTGACCACCATATGAACCTGAAGTAGCACCTTGCTGAGTGTTGCAGCCTGTCGAAGCTACTATAGAAGTACTCTGAGCCTGAATTCCCCCATTGTCTGGCTTGGCGAAGGGGCAATCTCTGAGTCTATAACCAATCTGACTAAACCCGAAGGATCCATGTTTACCATAGAGACACTCCCCTATGAGGTGCTTTGCATACTTGTTGCCTGAGGTTTGGGGGTTGGATATGGATCACTAGCCAATGATGAAGATTGTCATGATGACCTTTGCTAAAACTAAGAACGGTTACCACTATTCGACTTCTACTGCAAAAACTCAAAATTGCTAGTCCTTGCCCTCTTTTTTTCCCTCTCAATCTCCCTTAATTTCTACTTGTAAATATGATGGGCATGGATCATTAATCTAGAGATGTCCATATCCATAATCAACAAAGCTATCTAATATTCTTTCCTCACCAAATATGAAATGCCCATTACAAACTTACTCATTCTGGCGCTCAGCTCAGCTACCATTTCTAGAGCATATAGGGATAGTTGGTTGAACTTAAGGCTATACTCTTTTAGAAACATAGATCCCTACCTCAAATTAGCAAACTCCTCAACCTTAGCCTCTTTTAACTCTCTTAGGAAGAAACGATCCTAAAACATTGTAACAAATGCATCCCAAACTGTCAGAGTTGCATTCCTTCCATAGCTCTCTTTCCACTGAGTGAACCAAGTATGAGCAACATTATTTAAACACTTTCTATAGCTATCATCTACATGACCAGGAAAACTTTCCTAACTCTATCAATGAAGTTCTGTTGGTTATTTTCCAACTTAGACCCATAAAACTCTTGTGGATTCATTCTAAGAAAGCCCCAACTAGGGCTACAGTTATCCCACCATTAGAATTTTTTGGAACAAACCATTGTTGATTAATATGGGCTTTCATAGATTGTACCAATATTTGTATGGCATTGCAAAACTCAGCATTTAATACTTCATTATTAGCCGAACTGGAAGGGTTAACATTTTGGTCATTTCCCTTTCCGTTAGCTCTGCATGAAGGCATAACTATAAATGTGTTAAACATAAATTTTAGGGGTAAATAGATTTCAACTCTATCGCAAGATCTTGAATATGAAATTAGGGAAGTTTTCCTAAAATGTTTTATAGCCTCCACCTAGGACTCTTGAACCTAGCACTCTGACACTAAGTTTGTCATATCCCTAGTCTACACCCTGGACGTAACATGGTGCTTAGAGCCACAAGTGACCCCAAGCCAACCTTGGTACTAGTAACTACTAAACTCAGTAATTCATAAATAGTAGCATAAAGAAGAACCAAATGACTGATCAATAATTGTAGTTTAGAAACAATGTCTAACAGATGAAAAGAGATACTCCATCTATCCTATTTTATGTGGCCTAATTTTCTTTTTGGTCTATCCCAAAAAAAATGTCACATTTCCTTATTGGTAACTTTTTAAAAGCACAATTACTCTTTTACTCTTTTTGGTCTTAATTATATGGTCTCACTTAATTAAATATAGTAGTAGTACATTTTTAATAAAGGGCAGTTTGGTAAACATCACCAAGTCTTCCTTATTTCTTAAACTCTGTGTTCGGTCAAAGTAGGCCACATAAAATAGGATGGAAAGAGTACTAAATATGTCTAATTTTGAAAAGCCTCTACCACATAAGATGAGTTGCTGGGACAAGCCTCCAGCTAACTCTTAGTACTGAAAATAGGGAACTAGGACATAATGAAATCTGGTCCTCAAATGATAAGGACTAACCAACTACTGTTGCTGAAGTCGATGAATTGAGATCATAGCTAACAGTGTTCCTGGGAATGAGCACCTGAACTTATATCATAAAAATATACAATGTAGGGAAAATATGTGTATCAGTACATTTGAATGTACTGAGCATTTTGAATATGCAATGCTGAAAATGTCTTAACATGATGTAAAACTAGTTTAACTAAAAGTGCATAGGTGCGGAAAACATGTTGAGTTAAGGATAAGACCCGAGTGAGAATTATAAGTACGTGTTTAGAGTATAACTAAAAATTTCAGTAGTAGGCTTAAATTTGTAAAACTGAGGGTCAAGTACAATAACATAAGTAAAAGCCATTTCTATAGGAGACTCTTCTAACCGATTGTCATATGATGACACCTATCCCAACCCAACCTTGGTAGGTAATCCCAACTCTATAAGAGATAAGATATATAAAGAGAAAATAAATAAAACCCAGATACGGGACTTTATACTAATGTCAGTCCAATGATATAGAAACAAATCCAAAATTGAAATAAATACAACTCAAATCCCAAAATCTATTGCCATGTGTAAAGAGCACTAATAACTGACATAGACTATAAAAAATACACAACTCTATTTCTGAAATGCAAAATAAAGGCTATATGATTATATGATGATGTCTAAAACATGCTCCGCACGAAGTACTCACTAGTACATCAAAACAACCTCAACTCAGCATGAACTAAAGCCCTGCGGGTCGCACTCAAACTGCGATCTATATCAAAAGGGTACTGATGTTTCATGGTTTCACAACACTTATGCTTAACATAACGAGAATATGCAAGAACTTAGGTGTATTTGTGGATATGATGTATTTGTTTTAGTGTTTTGTAGGAAAGTAGATCTTCGTTGTAAACGGATGAAAAAGTACTAAAATTTTCTAACTGTTGGCATCTGGTGCTTGGTCGTGACTTTTTTTGTCTTGCTATAAGTCGTGGCCTGAGTCATGTTAAAGACAGTGTTCAAGATCCATAAGATGTGAAAATAAGGTGTCAGCTATGACTGCATACTACGAGTAGTCGAAACAAGCGACGAGTCGTCACCTGACTCATCCTGAAGAAAAATACCAAAAGTTCAACAGAGGTACAAATCCATGCCAGTGGCTACGGGATTTTGCTATGACGTGTCAGGAGAGGCTATGATTCATTATTAGACTCGTCCTAAGCAGATATACCCCAAGTCCTTAAAGTTGACAGTGTATGCCTCGGTGGGAACGGATCACCCCATGATCCATCAAGGGTCACTATAAGTCATCACTAGCAATCATCACCAGCTAGCAGAAAATAAGCCAACAGGCTACAAATACATGCAACTAGGCTTAGTTAGTCCCTACTACCCATTGCCACTTCTGTTGCCATTGCCGACTCAGTTTTCCTTATTTGTTTGGGATAAGATTATTTTTCTATCTATAAATACTCCTATTATGTTTTATGTTTTAGGTTACGTACTCGTACATCTTATGAGTCCATATACTTGTTCTTGATAGTTGTAAACACATTATTCTATAGATTTATTCATAGTTGCGATTTGTGGTTTTATTCTTCTCCTTGTAAGTGAATAATTAGGTTTTCTTCCCATAATTGTCATTGTGTTCTTGCAATTATGAGTAGCTAAAACCCACAACTAGGGTTGTGGAAACCATCATGGAATAATGAAGTAGGGCTCAAAGTGCACAGTGGTTATTGACTCTTGACTTGTGTTTATGGATGTATTATTGTCTTTTTTAATTGATTACTTTCTAATAGTTGCAAACATTAGAACTTGCCTTGTTCCTACTTGCTTTGGACGAAGGGGTAACGGATGGGAAAGGGGAACACACAATGGAGACATGGAGCTATCAAGCTTCACCTAATAGCTTGAGCCATGGACTCAGGAAAGCTTATCTAAGAACCATGATATGGGTTACATTGTAAAACTTATAAGACTTTGACGAGTGATTGAGCATAGTAATCTAATAGGGGTTGTACGGTCGTTTAGATAAAATTAACTTATCTATTCTGCATGATAAGCACCTGGAGAGATCACCTGTACGAAGAGCTTATAGAGTTATGAAGTCATGGGGAACACAGTCCTAGTGTCTCTCCCTTATTGATTACAACTTGAAGAAATTCACAATTGTTACTTGTTCACAGACTGTCTTCCAAGATTCCTTCAAAGAAAACCCAGTTTCTGGAAATAATTTACTAATAGCTTAGATAACCACATCAACCGAGCTTCTAGCCTATTCCCTATGGGATCGACCCCAGCCTTGGTTGGGTTCTATATTTGATTTGGTAACCTCTTTATATCTCATTGCGAGGTGTAGTTTGGGGAACATCAGGTACAGAAAGTTGAAATGAGTACGGTCCACTTGTACTCAGTAGGCATCATAGGCCGACCAAGCAAAGTTGAAAACAAATCATATAGAAGAAACTATGAGCAACGCTTCCACCTGACATCAAGATAAGGTTGAAATATCCTATTCATCAACTCCATAAATGGCATTGGGGCATTAGTTAGCCCAAAAGACATAACCAAGAACTCATAATGGACAAACCACATCTAGAAAGCTATCGGTGGAATATCCAAAGCTCTAATCCTCAACTAATGGTTACCAGATTTCAAGTCGATCTTAGAAAACACTGAGGCACCCTGAAGCTCTAATCTTGGCATGATCCATAATACTCTTAAAGGACCCTCATGAAACCACTAACTGAGTTTTCACCAACTGATAAGATGTAGTCAAACCCTTAGCTAACTTTCTCATTCTCTCAGACTCTATGAAGATACTTCCTGTGGAATACCTAGAAAAGGCATGAAAACAAGCCTCATACTCACTAATAATGATAAAGCCCTACTCCAAATTATCAAACTTATTTCACAGCTTGTCACTCAAGCTATAGGAAATAAAGTTCTCAAGAAAAACCACAAAAAACTGGATCAAAGTTCGAGAAGGGGAACCCACTGGTCTACAACTAACATAAGATCACCACCATTGTTTATCCATATTATCTCAAATGGGAAGTAGTGTGGTCAACACCATGGAACTTAAGAAACCTTAGGTTATGCAACCTCTCATAATCACAAACTCATAAGAATCCTCACCAGTAGCAGCACTGAACTTGGGAGGGGATAATCTTATAAATCTCTTTAATCTCTTTTTCTCATTAATAGACATCACTAGACCAAGATCCAGAGGATGAAAAACAAGTCTAGCAGTCAGTGGATCAATATATGGGGCCACAATAATAGTTAGTTTTTCCTCTTGAGTTTGAAAATCGTGAGTAGGAGCCTTCCCTGGAGGTTGGACACCCCCTGTAGTCTAAGAACCATTTGGTGTACCCGATAGAATACCTACCTGGGGAATGCTATCCACATAGCCCAAAAAACAAAATAATAGATTTTGCAGTACTGGAGTAACAATAATACGTTGAGGTCCTGGGTTGGTACCACATCCTCTAGATAATATGCCACCTCATCATGATCAAACTCATGAATGAGAAAGAGTGAAATACAAGTTTAGAGTACTGGGCAGGAACAACACACATAATAAGGAATCAAATTAGAGATGTTTTTCTAGCAATATCCCATAGCCTCCTGAAGATAGATACGAATGTTAACATCTTGATCTGCGAGACTCTATTAGACATATTTCTCTTTTACTCAGGAGACCAGAGAACCTAACACTTTGATACAAATTTATAACGACCTAAAATTCGAGGTCATGATAGCACCTACCCCAACCCAACCTTGGGAGGTAAGCTCGACTCCACATAATAGAAGAGGTACGAAGCGAAGATAAATTCCACTCAAATATGAAACTTTGAAGTAAAGTCAGGCTAATGATATAAAACAAATCTGAAACTGAAATAAGTACAACTCAAATCACAAAATCTTGTAGCATGAGTTAAGGGCACTATTAACTGACATAGAATATGGAAAATATAGAACTCTATCTTTGAAATGCAAAATAAAGACAATATGATGATATGATGAAATCTAGAACATGCTCCGAATGAGGAGCTCACCAATATTCCAAAACAGCCTCAACTTAGTATGAATTCAAGCCCCACAAGTTGTACTAGAACTGGGATTTGCACCGAAAGTGTATAGAAAGTATGAGTGAGTATGATCCAGTTGTACTCAGTAGGCATCATAGGCCAACCAAGCAAAGTGGAAAACTAAACATATAACTGAAGCTATGAGCAACACATCCACCTGCATACAGAAAAATTCTCAGCGACATCTTAAGCTGTAAAGATCCTAAATAATATAAATAACACAACTACAATAACAGTATAAGGATAACTACAAAACAAATATATATAAAAGAAAGACTAAATTACACAATATCAAACACATAAGAGAAGGGAAAATAATGCAATGCAATGATATGATAAGGATGAAATATCTCAATGCCACCTCGTATGTACCTTTCAAGCATAATATTCTATGATAGGACATGGGGGGGGGGGGTTTACAACCCATATACTATCACAATCTCATCAATCAACCTTGCCGACACATTTCTCGGTTAAGGCATTTTATAAATTTTCTCATTTTCTTTCAAAATTAATGTTTCTCAATGGTATCAGTTCCTTGAATATGGATAAATGAAATGAGGATGCATGCTCATAAACAAATCAATATCATGTAATGAATCAACTCAATAATGGTATATATGAGCTCAAATCTCCTCAAATATCAATAAATCATGATAGAAGTTATTGCATAGCAAAACAATAGTAAAGAGTCATGTAAGACTTCAATAATATCAATTCAAGTGCCACTATGGCATCACAATAATAATAAAGAACAAGTAATGCTCAAACAAGACCAATACCAACATCCACATAGGCATCTTAATGATAAGAATCTCTCAAGTCAACAATAATATCCACATAAGCCACCACATGGGAAACATGATAAAATAATGATCTCAAAAGATGAATCACATGATAGAATTCACAACCTGTATCATACTTTACATAAATGGCTAACTACCCAGCCCAGTCTAAAGAAAGTTAAATCGTAACGTACCTCAAAAGTCAAAACACAAACTTGGACCCTTCAACAAGGATTTTTTCCTTTTTGTGCAATCTCAAAACAAATCCACTCAATCAAAAACAAATCTACACATCAAAATGAGTCTAATGATACCCATATAGCTACTTTCGTTCTTGGTTCAAAAATACTTCAAAAATTGACCCCAAAATAAAAGGGTAAAAATTGGAATTTTTTTAAAGAATCATGTTATCCATACTTTAAGAGTTCTAACTATGAAAACCCATCAAACAAAAGTTGAAATCAAGCATAAGATTGAAGAAAACCCATTTTCACACTTTACCAGGTAAACCCCCAAAATTTCAAGTTTAAATCTAAGTTTTGAAGTAGTCTTAGAGGTAAAATCAATGGTTAATGATAGAAATAAGGTTTAGAAATTTACCCAAGTAAGTTTAAAGAAGAATCCTCTTGAATGTGAAAAGGAAAATGGAGAAAATTGTGAAAAGAAGGTTTAAATACTATTAAAGTGAACAATACCTTCTTTGTGAATGTGGTCGGACCCTTGTACTTGGGAATGCTAACGACCTGGACCTGCCGCAAATGAGGTGGCTCGATTGTGAACAAGATGAAAGCTAACCTGACCCAATCGCAATACTCTTTGCGAATATAGTCACCACCTCGCATTCGTGATGACCAAGAGAATTTATTTTGTGAATACAAAAGGACCCCGAACATAAAAAAGGATTTTTCCTGCACCGGATATCAACAAATAAGTTAAGGAAATGATTTAAAATCCTTTGAACGAATCAAGATTCGTCTGTGACCCCACAAAAATAAACCAACAATACTACTAGGCTAAATTTAATATTCCAGACTCAATGGAATGATCATATTTATCAAAAGATGTCCTTATCAACAAGTTAGCCCCCCCCCCCAAAGACCCTTTTTTTTGGCTAATTTAACTAGTTTCTCATCTAAATGCTTTCTGAGCCGGGGGTCTATCGAAAACAGCCTCTCTACTTCATTTGAGGTAGTGGTATGAACTGCATACACTTTACCCTCCCCAGACTCCACCTGGTGGGATTACACTAGGTATGTTGTTGTTGTTGTTGTTATTCTCATCTAAATGCTCAAAACTTAAAATAAAGACTTAGAACACAAACTACCATGTTACTAACCCAAAAATGACATTTTAGATCTAATAGAACTTACAGAATCACCATCTGATACTTGAATCACAAATGTTGACAAAAGTTAAATATAACTCTTTAAAGACTACTCAAAACCTCAAACTCATATAATCACTTCCAAATGCTACAGGGACCGTACCAACCATCCCCATAACTCATAAATGATATATAGCAACTATATAAAAGGGAAAAATGGTCAAAACATAGAAAAAGCTAAAAATCACAATGAGAGTTTTACATCGACATAAACCATGTGAGCAGACATGGAGTCCAATGTACAACCCCAGTTGGTAGGGTGCCCTATAACTGGCAAAAGATATAGAACCTAGATAGCGTGGATCCATTATATAGGCCGAATGTGGGCATAATATACCTATGGTAGCAATGCAGTTTTGATACTTAGGTTATTTAGAACCCTTGTCCACTCAGTGCTAAATTGCACTCCCAAAATAATAATAATACTAGTTGCTCCAAATTTGTAAAACTATTGTTTGAAAGAGCATGAGTTACTTGATAACTAGATAACTGGTAAACTGAAGATCATGGACTAGTCATGCTAATTTCATAGAAATCTATGTTCGTGTGTTCATAACATGCGAAGTATTTCTGAAGACTATATTGAAATCTAGCAAAACCATATATCATTACGTGAATAGTTTGGAGAACATTGAAATACTTGAATTCATGCAAAAAAATGTGAAATTCATAGACATAACAATAGTCTAAATCGTAAATATTGAAAAGATCATAATCTGAATATTTGGGTTCTTGTCCTAAATCATGGGATTCATAAGAAAACGGTTAATTAGAACCAACTTTGAGCATGAGGGTGAATGGATACCCTTATTAAAATCTCACATACCTGATGTTGTATAGAATCTATACCAATACTTGACTTTCTTGAGAATTTGGAGAAGAACCGTAGTTTATATATTTTAGAACATAAACCCCCTTTCCCACTTTTGTTTGAGTGATTTTGGAGAAGGGATAATGGATTGTATGTCAAGGCCCTTTTTATCTTCCACTAGGATAACCTAAAATAACATAGTATAGGTCTAGGAATTAAAGAAAGTATGAAAATACCCCTACTTAAAACATACTAAAATTATGGGAAACGGTCATCATGAGTCGTCCCATGAGTCGAACAATCTAACCATAACTCGTATTTGGACTCATAAAGATTGGGAAAATTATACTATTTTAGGAAGATGATGACAACTCATCAATATGTGTACCACAACCCCTGATCAGATACCATGACTCATACCATAACTCGTGGTCACTGAGAAAAAAATGATCAAGATGTTCACTCACTGGACTTGTACTAGGTTGTTCAGAATGAGTCAATTCACGACTCATGATATGCGACCCACGACTTATAGTTTGAGTCGTAGTGAATGGTACTGGGGTCCTAGTCTGTACAGCTTACCATGAGTCGCCCCACGACCCATGGTTACACTGTATGATTCATGGAATGGTCCGTCCTGAGGAAAATTAGATTTTTCTTTAGTTCTCTATTTAAGTCTTAGTACTAGGCATAGGAACTTTTGGAGTGTTTCAAGAAAATTAAGAATAAAATTATCAAAAGAAAATATCAAGAATGATAGATTAAAAGTAATGTGGTTTGAGATATGAAATATTGAGGAGTACATATACATATAATTAAATAGATAATAAATAAAGTTTTTGTAATGACCCTCCAGGTAATTTTCCTTTTCTGCGCGCCATTTCTACATTAAGAGCTTTCCTATAGCTTCCCCAAGTCATTTGTTACTTATTGGGATTGATAGTTCAGTTTCCAGGCAGTTGTTTGGTATTTATGCTAGTTTCCCTGTTGTGGAGCTATTAAAATTAAGAAATAGGTCTTTGTCCTAAACTTTAAGTAAACGGCCTTGGATTAGAATTTTGATTGTTTTATTAGCTACAAAATGTAGATTTTAGGCTAAGAGGACCTTTAGTTTAGGTCTCGAAAGCTCATTTTAGGCTATTGGTTGAAATTTGGTAAAATGAATTAGTGGTTGTGGGACCCATTTTTTGTTAAAATAACCTTCGATGGGAATTTTAATAGTTCTGTTGAGTCTAAACTGACATTTTTACTTGGGTAGAATATTTTTTATACGTGCACGGGGTTCTAAATGAATCTCTTTTGCACTATGTCGGATTATTTCAAAACTCTAAATTTTGTTGGTGCATCAACAACTAGTGTAAACCAAAATATTCTTCGTGTTTGCAGACCTTTACTGCATTCGTAGGGGTCAAGCATTCTTGAATTTGCATTTGTGATATGGTCGCCGCATTCATGAAGATGGGTCGGTCTAATCCGGTTCATCTTTCTTCTTTGTATTCATGAAGGACCCCTCTTGTAAGTCCCAAAAACACCGCAGTAGATATTTTGATCTTGGGAAAACATGGTTTATAACTAGTTTAGCTAAGGAGAGTTTTCCACACCTCATGTGATCATTTCTTCATCCCTTGTTCGTCAAATTAAGTGGTAAAGTACGTTAGATTCTTGTTTTGAGGATTTGATTTCTTAAAGGTTTGGAACTAATTTTGGGGCTATTTTGAGGCTTGGATCATACCTAATTTCTGAGCACATGAACCTTGAGCTGGGAGGGACCTAGTGATAGACTCAATTTTTTATTCCATCAGTGGGTTCTCCAAGCTAATTTTTGACCCAATTTTTGGCCCGAAGTATAAAAATACAACATGGGTATCATTGTTCATATTTTTATACTTAGTTACTATGTTTTATTGTACAACTGTGTTTTGGAAGCTTCTCGAAAGTGGAAGGCCTTAATTCAATGACTGGCATGCGCGTTTTTTAATGTATAGGTAGGTTACAGCCTACCTACTCTTCGACTTGCATGTGAAGGGTATATTTATGATATCATGCTAATTTTGGGATGGTATTAATGCTTTGGGGCTTTTCTTTGTGTAACCATAACTCTATTAGCCGATTTGGGGTCTGTAGAGTATCGTGTCTTCATGATTCCTTAGCCTAGATGTCGTCTTCATCTTTAAAACTTTTGTTCGTAGATCCTGATAGCATTAGGTGAATAAGCGAAGCCTTAGTATATTCTTAGATAGTTGCTTTCCTAGGTTGGGTTGCAACGATAGGTATTAATATACTTTACCTAGATAAGACAGACTGCCTTAGATGGTATAGTTATGAGGGTTCGTGAGACGTACCTTAGGGTAGTTGGTAGTCAATCTTCACTTTACAACACGACATAGGTGATTTAGTTGCTTTGTTTGAGTTTCTTACTGCTAGGACCTAAGCTTAACAGAGAATATGCATTACACCATCTTTTAGGGGCACATTACCCTTGCGCTGCTTTGGCAATCAGGTTCTCTAGATTGGGTATTAGGTTATGGATGTATAAATGGACTATAAAAGAGGTTTTTCTATAAAATTGAACTGTGGTCAATAATTTTCCCCTTTTTTGGGATAGTCTTGACTTAAAAATGGATTCCACTCTTCAAAACAGATAAAAAGGGACTTTATTAGATTAATTGGAATCCTAATCACTAAAAAAGTCTAGCTAAGAACAAGTGGGATCTAAGGATCCACTATTTGGAAGTCTCGATCAATTCTGGGAATTACTGTGGAAAATAGGCTCCTAGCTGGAAGCCCCGGTCAAGTCTGGGCACCTGCTACACTTGAGATGGAAGCCCCGATAATATTCGAGCATTGGTTATACTTGTATTCAATTGTGCCTACTTCTTCATTGTTTATACATTTAGATATCATTTAGTTAGTCATTGTCTGGTGCATTCTGGGCTTATGGGTGTCCTCGTGTGTGATATTGTTTGTTGTTTGTGCCTTTTGGGCTTATGGGAGGTCTGGTTAGGCTATATTGTTGATTCTATGTCATACTTTTGTTTATTATTTACATCTACGCATTTCTAGTCTATCTATTCTTTATCAATTTCATTATTTACCATTATCCTTCTTAGTGTGCTTTACTTATCTACATTTTATCTTATCTATATATTTTCGTGCCCAGTCAACCTATGATATCTACTGGGTACCGTGTGCTTTGGTACTCATAATATATTTCTATATATTTTTCCATGATGAAAAATAGAGTACGAGTGCCCGCCATTGACATAATCGTGTCGTGTGATCCTGGTTAAAGATATAGGGTGAGCTTCAGATGCTCAGAGTTACTCAATCTCTTTCTAATCTTAGCTTGTTCTTTATTTTGGCTACTTGAAGACAGTTGTATCTATTTTTGTATCAAGTGCTATATTATATTTAGATGCTCTTATACTAGCACACAGCAGTTGATGGTTTGTAAGTGTCCACCACTGCAACAAGGACCTGAATTGGTACCAGGTACTTATATGAGAATATCGAAGAACTGTAACAACACAAGAGATTTTGCAGGAAAGTAAAGACAATGGATTTTCACATGGAAACTCCTTGCCCAAGGGAGAAAAACCACGGCCTACCTCCTGTAGTATTTCACCAACAACCTTCACTATCACTGAGCAACCTTCAATTACAATCTTAGGAATTAACCTCCTAATTTCTATCACTTTGCAATACCTCTATTACACCACACCCTTATAATAACTCTACTGTGAGACGTCTATTAGCTACCTCTAGCTAAGACACTCAAATTTAAAACAAAGAAGAGCTAACACAAAACTACTCGCCAAAATATCTAAAATGAGATGTGAACTTACAGTTTTAAGATCAAAAGCAAACCTTAATCAACGAGAAACAATACATATATCATTATGAGAAACTTGTTTCTAAATTGTTGAGCCTTGCAATATCAGCTGGAGTGAAGCATTTGCTTGAAAAAAAAATTGCTTTACTGATTTTTTGCAAAAAAACTCAACTTCTCTCTTGGTGGAGTATGTATATATATTTTGAGCATTGGGAGAGAAGATTCCTCATTGGATGCTAAAGAAGGATCACTAAGAAATCATCCCACCAATGTGCTGACATTGTCCAGAAAAGTACTAGACAATTGGCACATAAGACAAATGTGTGCAGTTGCAAGACTGCACATTGGGACACCAGTTGTCATAACTGGTCCTTACATCAGTTCAGGACATCATTGGAACATGAATAACAATCAGACATACAAGGACCAGGTTCCAGATATAGAGTGTGTCAATCATAAAAACATAAGCATTAGGAAAAAAATAAGAGCAAGCCTGGAACACAACATTTTCCCATTTTTGATGATGACAAACCTAGACTTCTCAGAGCAACAATCAGCACACACTATATTTCCTCCTATCACCAACATTACTATTTTAGCCATCATTTGACGAGTTGAAGAGTTCCCCCTATTATTATGCACACACTAATCTTCCCTGTTTTATCAAACACCTTTCAGCAAACACACATACAATCATACTGATCTTCCCTCTTTTGGCATCATTAAAAAGAAAAACAGTTATATAACGCAAGAACTCTAGCATTATATGGTTGTCTACTTTTCATAGCCATGAAGTTAGGAGATAATCAATGGAATTCGATCAGACCGAACCTGGTTCAAATCCTTTTAAAGTTTTCCCTTCCTAGAGCTTTGATGAAGATATCAACAACCTGGTCCTCTGTTCGACACAAAACTGCATGCTAATAAGCCCCTTCTCAACATTGTCTCTTAGAGAGTGATTTCAAATATCAGTATTCTTTGTCCTCTTATTTTGGATTGGATTCTTTTCCATATTAAGAGCACTAGTGTTGTCACAGAATAATGTCACACTTTTAGTAACCACTCCAAAATCCTAGATCTATTGCTTGATCCATAAAAGTAGAGCACAACATGAAGTCGCACCTACATATTTAGCTTTAGCTGTAGAAAGAGCAACAAAGTTTTGTTTCCTGGTCCTTCATGAAATTAGTGTGGACCCACAAAAGTGAGCCATTTCATATGTTTTTATATGTTCTTTTCCTATTAATCATCATACCCAATTAGATCAAAGATATCTCCAGATGGATAGAAGAGAGCAAGATAAGTTGTTTCCTTTAAGTATCTCAAAATATATTTGGTTGCCTTCAAGTGAGACTTTTTTGGACATTGATGAAATCTTACTCACATGCCAACACTAAACATAATGTACGATCTACTGGCATTTAGATAAAAGAGAGAACCTATAATACCTTGATACATGGTCTCATTCACAGAGGGACCAGGTTCATCCTTATCCATTTTTTTGGAAGTGCCAATTGGAATATTTATTCGCTTAGCATCCTCTATGTTGTATTTCTTCAACAACTCAAGGATGTACTTTTGTTGACTGATCAAAACTCCATTAGATGATTGATTCACTTGTAACCCAAGAAAGAACTTAATCTCACCCATCATGTTCATTTCAAACTCACTTTCCAGGAGCTTGGCAAAACCATCGCACATAGAATTTAAGGTTGATCCAAAAATAATGTTATCCACATAGACCTACACAATGATTAGATTCTTTCCTATTGATATTAAGAAGAGAGTGTTGTCAATCTTCCCTCTCTTGAAACCATTCTCTAATAGGATTTTAGATAGCCTTTTATACCATGCTTTCGGTGCTTGTTTAAACCCACAGAGAGATTTTTCAAGTTTGAACACATGATATGGAAACTCATAACTTTCAAAACCTTAAGGTTGTTTTACATATACTTCTTCCTTCAGGTATCCATTCAAGAATGAACTTTTTACATCCATTTGAAATAGTTTGAACTCTATGTATGATACAAACACAATAAGAATCTGAATAGCTTCTATCCTAGCCACTGGAGCAAATGTTTCATCATAATCTAAACCTTATTCTTGATTGTAACCCTGTACCACTAGCCTAGCATTGTTCCTTACTGTGGTTCCAAACTCATCCAATTTTTTTTTTGTACACCCACCTAGTTCCTATAGCAGTTCTGTCAGAGGGTTTAGAAACCAGATGCCATACCTTATTTATTTAAAACTGATGAATCTCCTCATGCATTGAAATTATCCATTCTTCATGTAGCAAGGCCACATTGATATTTTTTTGCTCAATTTGAGACAACAATGCTAAAAAGGCAACTATGTTTCTTGTCTTAGATCAAGTGTGCATTCCAGAATCAAGTGGACAGTCTAGATTGTCTAAGGTATGACCTTTCAAGTGTCTCCAGTTAGGTGATTCAATTCATCTTGTTTCTGCCTAGTACCAGGTTTCTCTATTGGTTCTTTTTCACTTCCTTCGATAGTAGGTGGGAGATCACTGTGATTTGTTTCAAAGGTTTCAGCTTCTAGAGCATATAGATCTTGAGTTGGAGTAGAGATATATTCATTTTTACCTTTCTAATTTGTGGATGGGTTACCACTTGTTAAATTTGACAAATCAACTGATTCCCTGAAGTTTTGCAGGAGTTCTTCTAGGATCAAATTTCCCCAAGATGTCCTTGCCATTATTCAGGACAAAGCACTTGCATCAAAACACCCTAAGATGAGATACCTTAGGTTTTGTTCAACACCATAAGATGAGATACCTTAGGTTTTCTCCCAAACATCAGATGAAAAGGGGTTTTATTTAGCAAGAACCTAATTAGACACCTATTCGTCATATAACATGCAACATTCACTGCTTCTGCCTAATAGCTTTTGCATATTCCACTACCAACTAACATTGTTCTTGCAATATCTTCAAGAGTCATATTTTTACTTTCCACAGCTCCATTCTTCTACGGAGTTCATGGTGCTAAGAAATTATGACTGATGTTATTTTTAGCATTGAACTCATTAAAATTGGCATTTTCAAATTTAGTACCATGATCTAATCAGATGCTCAATATCTCATGGCCCATCATGACTTGAACTTGTTTGAAATAAATAATGAAAACATGAAATGTTTCATCCTTATTTCTTAAGAACAAAGTCCATGTATACCTTGAGTAGTTATCCACAATTACAAAAATATATTTCTTTCCTCCTTGATTTGGATTCCTCATAGGTCAACAAAGATCGTTGTGAAGGAGATCAAGTGGTCTTGAGGAGATAACAAATTTATTTGGTTTAAATGAGGAATGGACCTGCTTTACTTTGACACAAGCATCACACACTTTGCAATCTACAAACTTCTGGTTGGGCAGTCTATGCACCAGTTCCTTTGATAATAGTTTGTTGAGTAGTGAAAGGCTTACATTTCCCAATATTTTGTGGCATAGTTCATTATCATCTCCAACAACACTAAGACATTATAAATCCTCTCCATAGATAGAATCAAGATCAGCCACATACATATTTTTGCATCTCTTGGCAATCAAGATCACTGCACCAGTTTTAGCATTTGTGATAGTGCATGAATTAGATAAAACATCACTTCATTTCCTTTATCACATATTTTATACTCACTCAAGAGATTTTACTTTAGACCATTCACATAGTACACGTATTTAATAGCATGAGCAAGAGACTTACCAATCTGAGTAACACCAAGAATATGTCCTTTCTTTCTATCCTTAAATGACACACTACCTCCTTGAAAAGCTTTGAGGGAGAGAAAATCCCCAGTTTTACCTATTATATGCCTTGAGCAGCCACTATCCATGAACCATTTTTGATTTTATTGACTGTCTTCCCTCACTTCAACCTGCATGCATAGTCATTTGTTAGGCTTAGGAACCTATATGAGCTTGGGTCCCTTTGAATTAGTAAAAAATTGGATAAAATTTCTTCTTGTCCATGCAGGCAAGGTTGGTTTTCTCACTTTGAGACCAGGCCCCTTTAACATTTTAGCTATTTAGGCAAGATTCAAATTTCCTCTCTTTGATTTAAGAAGTGCTTGGCATTTATCTTTGTAGTGATTATTCTTCCCACAGTGAGTACATAACAAACTTTCTGAAACTAATCCATTCCTTCTATGAATATTGTAGGTAGTAGTGTCCTTTTCAAAATAAGGACCTTCTTTAACATTGGACCTGATATTACTCAACTTAGCAAGATTCTCTAATCAAGTGGTCCAATGAAGTGATTTGTCTAACTCATTTTTTATGCTACTCAAATTCTTTTCTAGATCCCTATTTTGTTCAAGAGAGATAGCAAGATCTAAGCTAACCTTTTTAAACTTATCTTTTAGGCTTGTGAATGTCTCAGTTGCTTCGAACTTCCCAAATATTCTTTTGAGTTTGTCACTAAACCTTTTATTTTCATTTCTAATTAGCAACTTCTACTTTGAGCTCTGAATTCCTTAAGGATAAAAAAGCTTTCTCTATTTTAATTTTATTTAGTTCATTAACTAGAGACTCCTTTTCAAAACCAGGATTATGAAAGGCATCTATTAAGACACTAGCTAAAGATCTTAATTCTTTCTTAAAGTAATTCCTCAAGTTTTTTGGACATTAAAGAACGTTACCTCATCGTCTGCTTCATTATCAGATTTATCCATGAAGGCTAGCAAAGAATTAGATCTTGTTGATTCATCCTCAATCACGAACTTGGAAGTGTTATCATCATCCCTCTCTTCATCTGAATTACTTAAGGAATCTCCCCAAGCAGCTAGAGCTTTCTTAACTATCTTTTTAGCTAATTCTCTTCTTCTAACTCTGTCAGAGACCTGGTTCCTTCTCTGGGTCCTAGTACAGAGGGAAATCTTTGATATAATGATCAGGTTTCCCATATTTGTGGCATAGATCATTTCCTCTGTGACCTCTACTTGTGTTTCCTTTAGTGAAAAAACCTCCAGTTCTTACCATCTTTTGAAACCTTCGAGTGAGATAGGCGATGGCATGTTCATCTTCATTCGAGTCATTTTTTATTGCCTTTAGAACCATGCTTCTTTCCTTCTTGGGTTAATTTATTTTAGAATCCTGCTGACTTTTAAGCTTATATGTCTTCAGATTTCTAATGAGCTCATCCATTATCACGGTTTGGAGATCTTTTGTTGCTGAGATGACATTCATTTTGCTTTCCTATGAAGAGGGTATTATGCTCAAGATCTTCCTTACCATTTTATGCATCTTAATTCTTTCACCAAGACATTTGAGTTCATTTACAATGGATGTGAATTGAGTATGCATGTTTTGAATGGATTCTCCTTTGCTCATCTTAAACAGCTTATACTGAGTAGTAAGCATATCAATCTTTGATTGCTTCACTTGACTTTTTCCCTCATGAGAATTTTCCAAGGCCTCACATATTTCCTTAGCAGACTCACAAGCAGAGACTCGGTTGTACTCATCAGGTCCTATCCCATATACAAGGATCTTCTTAGCCTTGTAGTTCTTTTCAACCTTCTTTATGTCACCATCATTATAGTATTTATGGGTTTGGGAACAGATAGAGAGATTTCCCTTCCTTAAAAATTCCATGGGTGCATGGGGGCCATTACAAATCACATCCCAAAACTATCTATCCTCCTCATGATAAAGTCATGCATTCTAGTTTTCCACAAACTATAGAATCGCCCATTAAACCTTGGGGGTCGCGTAGTTAACTATCCTTCCTTAAGATTAGGAAGTGTTTTCATCTTTAACCATTATCCTTCCTAGGTGTTAACCTTATAGAAAGAACTACTCTGATACCAATTAATTATTTGTAAGAGTCTACCAGCACAAAAAGGACCTAATTCGGAACCAGGTCCCTATATGAGAATATCAAAGAACAGTAACAACATAAGAGAATTTGCAGGAAAGTAAAGGCAAGAGATTTGTTTATGGAAAATCCTTGCTCATGGAAGAAAAACTACAACCTACCTCCAGTAGGATTTCACCAACAACCTTCACTATCATTGAGAAACCTTCAATTACAATCTTAGGAATTAACTTCCTTATTCCTATCACTTTGCAATACCTCTATTACACCACACCCTCATAATAACTCTATTGTGAGACCTCTATTAGCTACCTCTAGCTAAGACACTCAGATTTAAAACAAAAAAGAGCTAACACAAAACTACTCGCCAAAATCTCTAAAATGAGATATGAGTTTATAGTGTTAAGATCAAAAGAAAAACTTGATCAACATAGACACAATACCTATATCATTATGAGCAACTTGTTTCTAAAGTGTTGAGCCTTGCAATATCAGCTGGAGTGAAGCTTTTGCTTGAAAAAGAAAATGTTTTTCAGATTTTTTGCAAAAATCTCAAATTCTCTCTTTGTGGATGATGTATATATATGTTGAGCATTGGGATAGAATCTTACTCATTGGATGCTGAAAAAGGATAACTAAGAAACTATCCTACTAACATGCTAACATTGTCCAGAAAAGTACTAGACAACTGGCATATAAGATAAATGCGTGTAGTTGCGAAACTACACACTGGGACACCAATTGTCATAATAGGTCCTTACATCAGGTCAAGCCATCATTAGAACATGAATAACAATTAGACATACAAGGACCAGGTTCTAGAGATAGAGCTTTTCAATTATCAAAACATAAGCATAAGAAAAAAATAATACCAAGGTTGGAACCCAACACCAGGTTTTGGGAATGTATGGCTTGTCAATATACTCTTTTTGTCGCCTTGTATTTATCTATTTTGGGCTTGTTTCATGTATTCATTTATATTTTGGCTTGTCTATTGGTAAACTTTTGTTTTTTCTCCTATTGGCTCATTAATTACTTATTGTTTTGAGCTAGGGACTTGACTTACCGATAGATAGGGTTAGTAGGTACCATCATGACCTAAAATTCAAGTTGTGATAGCTTAGTATTATAGCCTAAGTTCACGAGTGTCGTTTGTATAAGAGCAATTATCCAGTAGGGTCCCGCAGATCGGTAAGATGACATTTGTATCCTATTTTTACAGGCTAAAGGGTATTCTTAGGAAAAAATCCACTTTTCTGATTCTTTATAGTGCATTATTATTCATGTTAGTTTTGAAACACTTACGAATTTTACTCTTTTACAGATGGTTAGAATTAGTGGGATGCCGGATGAGGGAGGGGCCTCTACCTTCAGCTAGGGCTCTAGCCGAGGGCTGAGGTAGGTGTTGGCTTCTAGCACAAGGATGGGCCTAACCTACTTCACCGACTTGGTACCAGGACACAGTAGCACCACAGCCAGACAATAATCCAGCCAAGATACCAGCAGATCAACCACTATAGAAGTCGGTAGGGTAAGGGCCAACCCAAGCATTATCAAGGTTTATAGATAAATCAGTACTTTAGGAAGCCCTCATTCACTTATTGGGTATGATTGTGGGTCATTTAGTGGATTGGGCCCAGACATCCACCCAGGAAGCAAGGTAAGGGGGACTGGTGTAACGACCTATTTCGTTAGTACTGAAAATATATATGGTAAAGGCATAAGAATCTCATTCATTATAGGTGTTAGGATCATTTCTTTAGTATGGCAATGCATTAGATATGAATTAAGGTCTTGCAAAACCCCTAGCATAAAGTTAAGTTGGAAGTGTCCTTACCGATTGAGTTTTGGGCTACATTTAAACTAGGATTGATTTCAAACAATCACTTCTTCGAGAATATGACGACCAATACCCACCAAATTAAAGATCTTTGCATTTTCTTTCCAATGCCACTGACCATTCATTAATCCGCTTCTGGAGTATAAAGTTATGGCCATTTTACTGAAGACTATTCGTGCTGAAAAGCTCAGGCCGCTATAGCGCGATCAAGGCTGCTATAGTGGGTTCGGGCAGTATATATGACTATTTTTTCCTAGTTTCAGTTCCAAACTAAAAATCCTCATTCTACAACCCTAGAGGGGTGACTTTCCAAGGTCTAGGGTGAAAATTCTTCATTAAGGTAAGCTCTTCTATCATCTTCTTCATCTTTTAATCCAATAGTATCTTAGAATCATTAGAATGAACTTTAATAGTTGAATTATGGGTTGAAACCCTAGATTTATGAAATTGTGGGGGAAACCTATGGGTATATGTAATATCTCCGAGAATTGCTTCTAGATTGTAAACTAATGATTCCTAGCACTAATATATTATTCTAAAACATGAATTTTGATAGTTATGGACCCTGAATTTGATAAAAATGCGATCTGTAGCATAAAATTTTGATTAATGTAGATAGGATGAGTATGATAGAACTAGTTAATGGTTAATTGACCCTTGGGTAATTTTATAGACCATGAATAAGGATAGAATTAGTGGGCTAAATTTTCAAAGTATTTATTTGAAGAGTAATTGATTAATTACTCTTATAATTGCTTGATTAAGATGATTGGATGTTCTGAGGCATGAAGGAAAGGAAATAGCATCCTTGGTATGGCTTGCTTGTTCTATGATCTTCAGTTGAGGTAGGTTATGGCTTATGAGTAGTAGACTCAGATTTACTAAATGTATACACTGTATAGAATTGACACGAGAATGCATTATTAAGCCTTCGGACATGGTGTTTGGATGGATAATACATGAAACTAATGTTATAAAGATCTAATATGTGTTGTAATATGTGTATTTATGAATTCATTGAGATGTGATATGTATTTGTATGAATTTCATGGTGTGTTGTAAAATATAATCTCTAGTTAATAATAATTGTAATATGTTTGGGTGTAGTGTGATCAGGTGACATGTTCTCCTTACTATAAATTTACCTAGAAAGTCAAGTTTGAAGGGGGGGAAAGGAGCAATGATGTTCTATCATATGTTTTGAGAAAGACTTGGCTAGACACTATAGCATAACCTGTTGTACGATCAATAAACTAAGGATACTATTATATGTGGAATATTTATGGCAGTTTAATTGTGGTATAGCAATAAGATGGAAGTTAAGGAGTTAATGGAGTTGTATCTAAGGATGACTTGTAGGCATATGGAAGTACGCATATATGTTCATATATGTTAGGTTCTAGCCTTGTTCTTATTATGCTTATGTTTTGATGATTGACAAACTTCATCACTAGAACCTGGTCCATGCCCGTCCTTTGTGATTTGTGTTTTAGTGATTGCCTAACCTAGTCGAAAGACCTGTTAAGTGAAATAACTTACCAACACGCAGTTTTATAGTTGCACACTTTTGTCTTATATGCCAGGTGTCCAGCACTCTTTAGACAGTGTCAGCACATTAGTAGGATAAATTCTCAGTAGTCCTTGGCCGCATCCACCAATGAGAAACTTTCTTTCCCAGTGCTCATCATAAATATATACATTATTATGTGGAAAGAAACCCAGTTTTTGCACATACTCAAAAAGGACATTCTTCTTGCAAAAGTTGTTGGTTTTCACCATTGAAGACAAAACTTCAACAACATAGAAACTAGCTTGATCATAGTGAAAATGTAATAGTTTCTAGGTTGATTAAATCTTTGTATCTTGTGCTTAAAATTGTAAACTTACTCCTTATCCTGAGGTTTTGTGGGGGTAGTTATTTTTCAATTTTGGTTTCAATCCGGTGATTAGCTAGAGTTAGCTTTTCGTGTCATTATAGTAGAGTTATTGTTAAGAGGTGTTGGAGTAGAATTACTGCAAAGGGGTTAGGGATTAAGAGGTTAATTCCTAGACTATATTTAGCTAGAGTTAGCTAATGGAATTTTCACAATAAAGTTATTGTGAAGAGGTGATGTAGTAGAGTTACTGGAAAAGAGGGTTAGGGATTAAGAGTTTAATTCCTAGATTACATAAGGTTATAATCAAAATTGTTTCTTGGTGATTAGTGAAGTTGTTGGTGAAATCCTACTAGGGTAGGTCGTGGTTTTACTACCTTGAGCAAGGAGGCATCCACGCAAACATCATTTGTCATTTACTTTACTGCTATTTACTTTGTGTTCTTGTTGTTCTTTGTTTTCCTCATACAAGGATCAGGTGTCGAATTAGGTCATTGTTGTTGTGATGGACTCATATAAACTATTAATAAATATAAAATAAAAGCTTAGACTCAATTTGATTGTGTGAGTTCTCTTAACTGATGATCTATTGATTGGTCTTCAGACATACTTGTCGTTGATGAATTATTGTTTGATAATGCTAGAATAAATAAGTTGTTGATTTGTCCTTGATGCATGTTTGTAAGTGATAGACTGGTAACTTGTAACGAGATTGATCAAAGGGCCTCGGCGTTTGACAAATATTGTTGATATGATTGTACTTGTTTATGGTACTGTTTGTTTGTTTATGGTACTGTTTGTTGTTGTGAGATGAACCGATAAAAGTTGATCAGGATTAAATTGGTGAATTTCAAGGAGGGTAAGGGTGGAGATGTTTGAATAAAGGTGGTAAAAAACTTTGTTTATTATAAGGGTGGAAGAAACTTTGGTCGTCGGATCGTGTATAACCGGTACCATTTCAATCCATCCCGGACCGGTACCGGTCTGTTCGGATCCGGTAGGACCTAGAAGGACCAGAATACATTGAACCTGGAATCGAATCGAGAAGGGATCCAGTTTACATGCATATATACCGGTATTGGTTTGTCCTAGTTCGTACTAGCCCAGCACGGTATCATCCCGGTCCAGTTCGACAGTTTTTTTAAAAAAAATAAAAAATTCTAACGGCTAGTAGCCATTGGGGACCATTTCCCAATGGATAGTGGGCCCCCAATGGCTACTTTGGCCCCCCAAACCACCCATCTTAACTTGAAAAATCTATAAATACCCCCCCCCCTCCCCTTCACATTTTTATTTACAAAATTATCAATTCTCTCATTCTCTCTCAATTTTCAACTCTCAATATCTATAATTATTTTTATTATTTTACAACTGAAGTATAATTTGGTGAATTTTTTAGGAGCAATCTTCTTCAAACTTTAAGTTTCAACATCAATTTTTCCATTTTTGGTTATAATCATTTGCTTTTACGTAGACATTTGGTACATTCATTCCACTCTCTAATCTTTTAAATTATTTTCTGTACTTATTATTTGTCATTTGTTTGTTTGAATTTTCTAATTATATTTTTTATTTCATTATATTATGGACTCGTCTAAAAAAATTCTGGAGGTAAAAAACGTATTGCCCAAAAAGTTGTCGATTTTTTGAATATTGGTAAAAAAAAAGAAAAGTTCATCTTCTAGTTCTTCTCAAATTCCTAGAATTAGAATAAATATGGATGATTGTATGCATGTTAATGAAACTAATTTTTCCCCTCCTCCCATAGAAATCAATACTAATACTCGTATTCACCATGAAATTTATGAAAGAATGTATAATGATTTATAAGATGATTTAGATGAATAAGTATAATTAGAAGATTATTTAGATGATACACCGACTAGTACCTCCCCCACTAGAACCAAAGCTCCAACTCAGGATAACCCTCAGGTTGGATCTAGTCGTCCCCCTATTGCTCTGGTTAGGGGTAAGACCAACGTACAACGTCCTCTAAAATCAACTATGTGGAAATTTTGTTTAGTGAATGATGAAAAACTTGTTGCTATGCGTAGTATTTGTAAACAAATATGAAAATATGTTTTTGGCGAGAGTGGAGGTTCGAGGGGAGTGGGGTTTAAAAACATATTTGGATCAAAAACATAAAAGAGAGTGGATTGAGAATTTAGCTATTATTGGTGGTACTGCTTGTTCTAGCATTGGACCACCAGTTGGAGGGTCAAACATGGTACAAAGTGAACTAAACACTTCAAACCTAGCTGGCCCTCTTTCATAACGACCCAATAATAAGGATCGTGATCATGAAAATTTTGCTAAAATGATAGCTTTTTGTGGTTTGCCTTTTAGTTTGGAGAACATTCAGATTTTATTAAATATATTTGGGATACATATAATCCCAGTTTTCAAGGTTTTTCAAGATGTATGGTAAAAAGAGATATCTTTGAATTTCAAGAAAAACATTGTCAATTTATTAGTGCCCATTTTGAATTAATAGATTGTAGAGCATCTATTACTACTGATATGGATCGTAGCCCTAATGGTTTTGATTATTTAATTGTTACTACACATTGGGTTGACTATAATTGGAATTTGCAAAAACGAATTATCGGTTATAAAATTATTGGACATAAGAATAATTGTGTTTATATTGCTTTTACTGTAACTGAAATTTTAGAATTTTATGGTCTTTGTGACAAAGTGACTAGTATTACTTTAGATAATGCTTCTGCTAAACTAAATGCTATGAATTTTCTAGAAGCTAGAATTTGTCCAATTAGTAAGGATGCTTTTCATGTTAGATGTGCTACACATATATTAAATTTAGTTGTGAATAATAGTGTGAAATTATTTGAAAGTAGTTGTGATAAAGTTGAAAATTCTTGTTTTTGAATTTTTCATATGAATAAGAGTAGTAGAATTAATCAATTTAAAGAAATTTGTAAAGTGTGTGAACTTTATTATAGAAAAATTTCAAAGTATTATAAAACTAGATGGAATTCTTTGTATGAAATGATTGATGTTGCTTAGAAATATCAAAAGCCTATTAGTATGCAATTCAATTCTCATGCTGCTTGTAATGAATTGAAACTTAGTGATGATGATTGGAATGCAGTACATGAACTTGTGAAATTTTTAAAAGCTTTTTATGATGCTATAAAAGTGTGTTGCTAGAATGTGTTATCCTACTATTTGTGAAGTTTTAATACATGTATGTGAGATTTCAACTCTTTTTGATCAACGTAAAGAAAAAGAATTATTTGAATAGGCTATTGAAGCTATGATTGAAAGATTCAAAAAATATTCTTTTCCTATCCCCTAAATTTATTTAACTATAATTCTTTTTAAACCTGAATATAAAGAAAATGGTGCAAAAGCATTAGTTAAATGCATTTATGAAAATTTAAATATTCAACCACATGAACAATCGGATTTGCTAACATGTCAAAATAACATTAAAACACATGCTAAAGAAATGTATGACAAATATTTCTCCTTAGTTAATGTTGAAACTCCTCAAAGTTTTAGGCCTAGAGTAGGTGCCCATGGTAGAGTAAAAGTTCAACTTGGTCTCGATTCTTCTAATAAATGTGAATTTGTTAAATATCTTTAACAAGGACATGATAACATTACGAATGACGAAGGAATACCACAGGTATTGAATTGGTAGAGAACTCATAACAATACATTTCCAAAACTTATTAGGATGGTGAAGGACGTGCTAGTTATTCAAGGATCATCAGTAGCTTCGGAGGCACCTTTCTGCGTGACAAAATTTAAAATCAAAGACCACAGATATTCATTAGCAGAAACAACTTTTAAATTTTAGTGTTGTATATACATTAGATCACGTAGAGCGAAGAAATCTAGGGCTTCCAAAGTTAAGTAGCCAACAAGAAGATTACTTAGATTCAGTCATTGGATGTAACAGTGACGATGGCTTGGAACTTCAAGATTGTAAAGAAGCTTTACCAATACCATCCTTTGATAACACTCAATCTTTACTATAATGAACGTTTCCATCATTAAGAAAAAGTGTCACGACCCAACCCACCATATCGTGTTGGGCACCTACACCTATCCCAGATAGGAGAACCCTGAAAAACTCACCATTTACTCAATGCGGAAATTACTCTAATATTCACTGAGTCAATTTATGTCACCCATATGAATAACTAACAAACTCTTGAAGTATGATTCCTCAATAAATTTGTTCCATAACTTGTTTTAATACATATAATACAAAAAGTAAATGTGAAAAATAACTACAAGTGATTCCCCAAAACCTAGCCTAAACAGGTACAAGAGCACTAGACAAGAAGGACGGACATATATGGCACAACATTCATGAAGAATATAGCTGACAAGAGTTGTTACTGAGTGATTGGCATTGCTGCAATAGAAACTCTAACTAATCTGCACCATGGCTATACCCTCGATTGGAGATATAGTAAGTGTGGCATCAGTACAACCACACATACTGGTAAGCATTTTTGGTCGATCAGGGTTAGAAACAAATAACATCAATAATAAATAGGGAGAAATCATTACACCAAGTAAAGTTTCATTTTTGAATCCCAAATTAAACAACTCCTAGCACCCCATATTTAGCATCCCCGTGACCTATACTTAGCATCTCTATAACCTACGCTAAGCATCTTTGGGATCTACACTTAACATCTCTTTGACCTACACTTAGCATCTTTGTGACCTACCTATCATTTAATATTATCATATATCTTTCTCCTTTGACCAACTATTCCAGTTTATACCTCTTCCCAATATCGACTCAATTTTAAGGTACCAACCATGCCTTAATCTACATTCACCCAAGTCTTTTCGATACTCACTATTGCGTATATCATGGTACCATATCCCATGAAAATTTGAACTCTACCAATCATATTCTACCATAATCGGTCCTCTTGGGGGACCGTAGAATCTCATCTCTAACCCAACCCACACTACGGACCTAACATACATTCGTACCCTCTTTCACCACTTACCAAAATAAGAACACATATGAGAACATAATAAAATAGAATTACATTTCAAACATATGCATGAATGCATGTATGCAGGATGTGCAAATTATCTCTCATTATCCCTTCTCATCTCATCACCAATAACATAATAACGTACTGGCATGGTACCCAACCAATATCACAACATATCATACTTATACTGGCGGGTACTGTCACACCCTGAATCCCATCGGGACGGATTGGCACCTGTAGCCGACATGGCCCGAGAGAACCAAACTTTGCTTCTATTCAATCATGTCATAAGAAACCCATAATCACGTAAGATCTTTAAATACCAACAACGAAATTCATGGAACATGATATATATATATATATATATATATTCATATGCGAAACTTGTCCGTTGAGGCCACCAAGTCAAAACCACATAAACCATCTTACATCCGTACACCCACAAACGTCTACAAAAGCCTCTATCAAATGCATTGACCAAAATGAATTAAAAGTCGGGACAAGTCCCCGCTTTATACAACATGTACAACACCAAAACATATGTGCAACTATGACTTGGGGAAGCCCCAAACTAACTGGAGCTCACCAACGATCTGCAACAACTGGTAACCTACTATGGAGGCCTACTAGTACCTGCGCCTGCAGCAAGTAAGGTAAATCCCCCAAGAGGGGTCAGTACGAAGAATGTACTGAGTATGTAAGGCCATATGAAACTTGTATGGTAAGTAAATATGTCAATGAACTCAAATACAAATGAATGATCAATATGGATAAGTCATTATACTGAACTTTTGAAACCATGTATATTGCTTTCATTACTTTCTGTGTATGTTTACTTCTATGATTATTCATCTTTGCCTGTGACCTGTGATACCCGGGCCCCGACTGAACAGTGGGTTTTAACATAACTTATCATTATGTTGGGATCGGCTCGAGCTAGGCTGATGCCCCTAGAGCTGCCACCCATGAATTAATATATATCGGGATCAGCTTGAGCTAGGTTATTACCTCTAGAGCTGCCACCCATAAACCAACATTTTAGGTTCGGCTCGAGCTAGGTTATTACCCCTAGATCTGCCCTCTGTCAGGATCGGTCCGAGCTAGGCTTATGCCTCTAGGACTGCCCCCTGATTCAATAATCTCGGGATCGGCTTGAGCTAGGCATTTTGCCCCCAAAGCTACCACCCATACTTGATCATTGACCACATATTTGCATTACTTTGAGATTGATACAATGATAGTTGTAACTTTACTTGGAGCTTTGGATCATTAACCAATGAGTGAGATACATAACGTTATTAGAACCATAACACCATTGGAACCTTTGGACAATAATCCATGAACAAGAGACATGAGTATAATCACTATTGGAACATTGGAACATAACCTTATTGAGCTTTTGGAACATTAACCATGAATATGAGACATGTGATTCACAATTGATCAATGAGTAGGAAACATGTGATAATTACCATTGATAACCGGATATAGGATACCTTAGCACATCTCGGGATCGGACAAGTGTAATGTCAATGTAAATACTATTTGCTACAGAAAGATACGGACAGAGTAACATTACATACCTTGTATTCTCAATATGAATATACAATCCTAGATGCGTATACAATAGTCCCGCTCCTTCTTTATGTTTCACTGTACAACACAAATACATAACGGAATTGACATTAACCACCAACTACCTTACAAATGCATATAACGTTAATGAGTTACATTTTTGCCTTTAAAATGTCATTTCCCCCTTGACAATACCATTGATGAAATTATCATACCAATAATTCCACAATATTTCATACATTGACCAATACATGATAATCCATAACATTTCACCACAATACTTCTCCTTTACACTTTCTCATCCACACCATATCACAAATAATCCATCAATTCACCTTAATACATTTCATAGCACATATCGTCCAAAATCCCATAATTTACACTTATAGAAAAATAACAAGTTTAATAACAAAATCACACCATACATGTTCATATTTTATCCATGCCATGCTCTTTCATCAAAGTCACAAGTCATATTTCAAGCTTAAATCTCATGGATATCACATCTTTTACCAAAAACACAAAGCACCATGTTCAACACTTCCAAGCATAACCAACATAATTTATATACTCTGCCATGCATATAATATATTAATCCACAATAATAATCACTTACCCAAGCTTGAAAAATGATGATCTTGCTCCAAAAGTTGGCTTTGAGCTCTTAGGGTTTGAGAGAAATGTTGAGAAAATATCTAAAAAGCATGAGAGTTCCAAATGAAGAAAATCTGATTTTTGGGTCTTTATATAGCCCTTGGAGTCATCCTTAGCCACTCTTGGCATTTAATGCTATGTTTGGCCCATGTATTCTTCCTCTTTTTGGGCTTTTATTGAGCCCAAATCACTTAACACAATGAAATCAATAATTTCTCATGTTTAAATCATTTCATACGCGTTACAATTATATTCTTACTCACGGGATTTATATTTGTAGCCTCAATAACAAAAACAAGCGATTCTAGCCACGTAGGGGCCATTTTGACCATAAGGGCAAAACTGTCATTTTGATGCCAAATTCGTTCACGAGTAATTTTACCATACCAATATAATATTTCATTCATTCCATGTATATACTTGTTGTTGTATAAGAAACGTGGCAAAAATCGGCTCGGTACGTCCCCGAGCACCCTTGGGACTTAAGAAATTTCCAACTTTGAAAAAGTGGCAAAACCAGCCTGGCGCACCAGCTTGCTGCCTGTGGGATAAAAATTTTAGCCTAGAGCGGCGTGGAACTCCCTCTAGCGCGCCCCACACTTAGTTTTTCAAAAAAAATCCATTTTTTGACTTTTCTTCGCGGATTTGGTTAGATACTTCAAGTCCTATTCTTTAACATACTTCTTACCCTTAATATCCTTTGTTTGGAGGTCCTCTTAACCTTATTTTGAACCCCACAAATGCTCAACGAAAATCACAAAACATCTCCTACGAAGGGATAATCACATATACAAGGCAAAATTTAAATTTTCCTATCATTAACATTACTACATACATGCTTATAGCTCTCGACACCTAAGTAAACATTATGTAATGTCGTTAGGTAGGGTTGGGAAGGTACGGGGTGTTACAGGTACGCAACCCATATCACAACATATCATATTTTTACCAGCTTGACAAAAAGGGGCGACCTTGGGCGCGCCAGCTTGCTACCTGTGGGCTAAAGATTTTAGCCCAGAGCGGCGTGGAACGCCCTCTAGCGCGCCCCACACTTAGTTTTTCAAAAAAATCCGTTTTTCAACTTTTCTTCGCGGATTTGGTTAGATACTTCAAGTCCTATTCTTTAACTTACTTCTTACCCTTAATATCCTTTGTTTGGAGGTCCTCTTAACCTTATTTTGAACCCCATAAATGCTCCACGAAAATCAAAAAACACCTCCTACGAAGGGCTAATCACATATACAAGGCCAAATTTAAATTTTCTCATCATTAACATTACTACATACATGATTATAGCTCTCCACACCTAAGTAAACATTATTTAATATCGTCAAGTAGGGTTGGGAAGGTAAGGGGTGTTACATTCTTCCCCCCTTAGAAACATTCGTCCTCGAATTTTAACAATATTGCTTCAATTACGACCAATGTATCTCTATATCAGCATACATATACATAAGCACTTAATGCTCATAAATACTTACTTGTTATTGTTCCACTTCCGCGCTTTGAACTTCTTGGTCCATTTGAAATAGATAGGGGTACTTGGATTTCATCATTCCCTCAGCTTCCCATGTGATCTCCTCTACTTGTTGATTTCACCATAATACCTTTACGGAAGCTATGTCTTTATTCCTCAATCTCTTCACTTGTCGATCTAGAATAGCAACGGGTACTTCTTCATAAGTAAGATCCTCTGTAACTTGAACAGCTTTAATTGGAACAATACGAGATAGATATCCTATGCATTTTCGAAGCATCAAAACATGAAACACTGGATGGACTGAGGAAAGTTCTTGAGGTAGTGCCAACTCATACGCATCTTGCCCAAATCTTCTAATAATTCCATATGGGCCTATGTAACGTGGACTCAATTTCCCTTTCTTTCCAAACCGCATTACCCCTTTCATCGGTGACACCTTTAAAAATACCCAATCACCTATGGAGAATTCAAGCCCTCTTCTTCTAACATCGGCATATGACTTGTGACGACTTTGGGCCGTTTGTAACCGTTGTTGGATCACTTTAACTTTCTTCATAGCCTGATGAACAATATCTGGTCCAAGTAAAGTAGTTTCACCCGCTTCAAACCATCCAATAGGTGATCTACATTTCCTTCCGTACAAGGCTTTATAAGGTGCCATTTTAATACTTGAATGATAGCTGTTGTTGTAAGAAAATTCAATAAGAGGCAAATGGTCATCCCAACTGCCTTGAAAATCTAACGTACAAGCTCGTAGCATATCTTCAAGTGTCTGAATGATACGTTCTGCTTGTCCATCAATTTGGGGATGGAAAGTCGTACTCAAATTCACCTGTGTGCCCAAACTCTGCTGAAAAGATCTCCAAAAGTGCGCTGTGAACTGTGCTCCTCTGTCTGATATAATGGAAAGTGGAATACCATGAAATCGTACTATCTCTTTCACATACAACTTCGCATAATCCTCAACTGTATAGGTGGTCTTGACTGGTAGAAAATGCACTGATTTGGTAAGCTTGTCAACTATGACCCATATAGAATCAAATTTCCGTAATGTATGAGGCAAACCTGTAATGAAGTCTATATTAATCATATCCCATTTCCAGACTGGAATATTGATACATTGCATATAACCTCCCGATTTCTGATGTTCTACTTTCACTTGTTGACAATTCAGGCATTGCGCGACAAATTCTGCAATGTTTTTTTTCATATTTCCCCACCAATACACTTCTTTTAAATCATGGTACATTTTAGTAGCACCCGGATGAATAGAATAGCGTGAGTGATGCGCCTCTGTCATAATTCATTTCCTCAACTCATCTACATCTGGTACATATAATCTACCTTGGCATTGGAGTACCCCTTCTTGTGTTAGATCAAATGCCTTTGTCAAATTCTGCTGTACATTTTCCTTTAGCTGCAATAACATAGAATCCGCAAACTGCTCTCTTTCACTTCAGCTATTAAGGAGGATTCTACTGCATTCTGCATAATAACCCCTTCTTCAGGAGATTCAATAAGGCAAACTCCCAAGCTGGCTAATTGATGTAGATATTTGATTATCTCATACTTTTCAGTCAACTAGCCACTAGTGCTTTCTACTGCCTTGCGGCTCAATGCATCAGCTACTACATTTGCTTTGCCTGGATGATACAGAATATCAATATCATAGTCTTTTAAGAGTTCTAACCACCTTCGTTGCCTCAAATTGAGTTCCTTCTGCTTAAAGAGATATTGCAAACTTTTGTGATCCATATAGATATCAACATGAACTCCATACAAATAATGACGCCATATCTTTAAAGCAAACACTACCGTTGCCAATTCAAGATCATGAGTGGGATAATTTTTCTCATGTGGCCGCAACTGTCGTGAGGTATATGCTATGACATTACCATGTTGCATCAATACACATCCGAGGCCAACCCCGGAAGCATCACAATATACTACATAACCTTCGGTACCTTTGAAAAGTACTAAAACTGGCGTGGAGGTTAATTTATCTTTCAACTTTTGGAAACTTTTCTCGCATGCATCATTCGACTGAAATTTTACTGCCTTATGTGTAAGATTTATTAACGGTGCAGCAATAGAGGAAAAACCGTCCACAAATCTTCTGTAATAACCTGGCAGTCCAAGAAAACTATGGATTTCTGTTGGTGTCGTAGGTATTGGCCAATTTTTCACTACTTCAATCTTCTGTGTATCAACCTGTATCATTTCATATGACACAATGTGACCCAAGAATGCAACTGATTTTAACCAAAACTCACACTTTGAGAACTTTGCATACAACTTACGCTCACGAAGAATCTGTAGCACTAGCCGTAAGTGATTTGCATGATCCTCTGGTGATCGTGAGTAAACCAGGATTTCATCTATAAATACCATGACGAACTCGTACAGAAATGGCTTAAACACCCTATTCATCAAATCCATGAACACAGCTGGTGCATTTGTTAGTCCAAATGACATAACTAAAAATTCATAATGGCCATATCGTGTTCGAAAAGCTGTTTTGGGTACATCTTCTTCTCTAAACCTGACTTGATGGTAACCCGACCTCAAGTCGATCTTTGAAAAACACTTGGCACCTTGTAACTGATCAAACAAATCATCAATTCGAGGGAGAGGATATTTGTTCTTGATCGTTACCTTATTCAACTGCCGATAGTGAATGTACATTCTCAACGTGCCATCTTTCTTCCGTACAAATAATACCGGCGCGCCCCACGGGGAAATACTAGGCCTAATGAATCCCTTGTCTAGCAAATCATTCAACTGCTCCTTCAATTCACGCAGTTCTGCTGGAGCCATTCTATATGGGGGAATAGAAATAGGCTGAGTGCCTGGAATCACATCAATGCCAAATTCTACTTCCCGTTCTGAGGGCAAGCCTGGAAGATCCTCTGGGAATACATCTAGAAATTCATTGACCACTGGAACCGACGGCGGAGTTAGTGGTTCCACATCATTATCTTTCACCCGTACTAAATGACATATGTAACCCTTAGCAATTATTTTCCTGGCTTTCATATAGGAAATAAATCTTCCCCGTGGTGCCCCTACATTACCCTGCCAGTCAAGAACATTTTCTTGCGGAAAACAAAATTGCACCTTCTTAGCCCGACAATCTACCGTGGCATAACAAGAGGCCAACCAATCCATCCCCATGATCACATCAAAATCCACCATGTCTAATTCAATGAGATCGGCCAATGTATCATGACCATACACAGTTACAACACAGTTACGATATACTCTTTTTGCAACAATACATTCACCAATCGGTGTAGACACTTCAATTGGTTTAATTAATAATTCTGGTGCCTTTGCAAATTTCGCAGCAACCAATGGAGTAACATAGGAAAATGTAGAACCGGGGTCAATCAATGCATATACATTACATGAGAATATGGATAATGTACCTGTGACAACATTAGGGGAAGCCTCTGAATTCTGTCAGTCCACAAAAGCATAAGTGTGATTTTGGACCCCACTAGTACTGGCTGCTCCTCTTGCACCTCTACCACGGCCAATAGGCTGCACACCTCGGCCCAGTGAAGGAACCGATGCTGATGATGCAACGGTCGATCCTGCCGGTCATGCTATACCACTCGTGCTCCTCTGGGGATACTCTTTCATCATATGTCCTGTCATACCGCACCAGAAACAAGCATTTGTCCCCACCCAGCATGTACCTGCATGAATACGCCCACAGTGTTGACACTGCTGACAAGGAAAACCTGTTGCCTGTGATCCGTGAACTCCGCTACTCTGCCCAGATAGACCACCTCTAGATCCTCGAAACTTAGAATGAGCACCCCCTGTGGAATAGGAGAACGATGGTCTAGGTGGTATGGGAAACATACGGGGCCTAGATCCTCCTTGTGGCATCATAGTTGGTCCCATAGGTCTAGCCCTTTTGGACTGTCCCCTGTCAAATTCATGTACCCTTTTTCTTTGTCTTTGATCTTTCATTTTCTGGGCGAAGGCTTGTATTCTAGCTATGTCCATGTCCTTATTCAAGGCAGCAATGGTGCAATCCCTTACCAAATATGGCTCTAACCTGTCCATGTATCGATTGACTCTATCTGTCATTATAGCCACCACATTTGGCGCATATCGAGCCAAGGAATTAAATTGCAAGCTATATTCTCTGACACTCAAATTTCCTTGATGGAGATTTAGAAACTGATCCGCACGTGCCTCACGGATCTCATAGGGCAAGTAATGATCAAGGAAAGCTGTTTTAAATTCTTCCCAATTAGGTGTGTTTGCACCAATATCACGGGATTTCTTCCAATCCTCTTACCACAATATTCTCTCTCCTTTCAATCTGTACGTAGAAAGTTTAACTGTCTCTACCCCTGTCACGTGCATAACTTACAAGGCCCTCTGAATTTGATCCACGAAGTCCTGTGGATCTGCTTTCGGATCTGACCCAATGAATATAGGAGGGTCCAATTTCAGAAAATCCTGTGTTTTGCGACTCGCCACTGTAGCCGCATCATCATCATATATCATTGGACCAGCGCGTCCTTGACTTTGTGTTGCCACTAACTGTGTCAACATATGAACTGCATTTCTCAGATCCTGATCTGTGGCATTCATTGGTGGTTCTGCGGGTACTTCTCTACCAATCAGCTCTTCTGGAGCTGGAAAAGTAGACGAAGACCGCGATGAAATTTCAGCATTTGCTCCACCTTGACTGGCTTGGTCAGGTGGTAATCTACTCATTCGTTCTTCAGCAGGCATATCTACATCCTTTCCTTTACCTCTACCTCTTCTCGTAATTGGCATTTTGACTATACCAAAGAAAAATAATTACCATGATCAGATACAATTCAACTTACAACACTGGCTCTATTGCACGATCTAGAAGTGAAGAAAAGAAAAAACATCCTAAATGTCCCGTAGCCTCCTACTTATAAATGTGGTGCACAACACATCGATAAGTAAGACTCTACTCAGATACGGCTTTGTAGACACCCTTAGAAAGTCTACTCAGACACGGCTTTGTAGACACCCTTAGAAAGACCTACTCTAATACCATTTTTGTCACAACCCGAATCCCATCGGGACGGATTGGCACCCGTAGCCGACATGGCCTGAGAGAACAAAGCTTTGCTTCAATTCAATCATCACATAAGAAACCCATAATCACGTAAGAGCTTTAAATACCAACAACAAAATTCATAGAACATGATATATATATATATATATTCATTTACGAAACTTGGCCGTTGAGGCCACCAAGTCCAAACGACATAAACCATCTTACATCCATACACCCACAAACGTCTACAAAAGCCTCTATCAGATGCATTGACCAAAATGAATTAAAAGTCAGGACAAGTCCCCACTTTATACAACATGTACAACACCAAAACATATGTGCAACTATGACTCGGGGAAGCCTTGAACTAACTGGAGCTCACCAACGATCCGCAACAACTGGCAACCTACTGTGGAGCCTTACTAGTACCTGCGCCTGCAGCAAGTAAGGTAAATCCCCCAAGAGGGGTCAGTATGAAGAATGAACTGAGTATGTAAGGCCATATGAAACTTGTATGATAAGTAAATATGTCAATGAACTCAAATAGAAATGAATGATCAATATGGATAAGTCATTATACTGAACTTTTGAAACCATGTATATTGCTTTCATTACTTTCTGTGTATGTTTACTTCTATGATTATTCATCTTTGCCTGTGACCTGTGATACCCGGGCCCCGACTGAATAGTGGGTTTTAACATAACTTATCATTATGTTGGGATCGGCTCGAGCTAGGCTGATGCCCCTAGAGCTGCCACCCATGAATTAATATATATCGGGATCGGCTCGAGTTAGGTTATTACCTATAGAGCTGCCACCCATAAACCAACATTTCAGGTCCGGCTCGAGCTAGGTTATTACCCCTAGAGATGCCCCCTGTCAGGATCGGTCCAAGCTAGGCTTATGCCTCTAGGACTGCGCCCTGATTCAACAATCTCGGGATCGGCTTGAGCTAGGCATTTTGCCACCAAAGCTACCACCCATACTTGATCATTGACCACATATTTGCATTACTTTGAGATTGATACAATGATAGTTGTAACTTTACTTGGAACTTTGGATAATTAACCAATGAGTGAGAGACATAACGTTATTAGAACCATAACACCATTGGAACCTTTGGACAATAATCCATGAACAAGAGACATGAGTATAATCACTATTGGAACATTGGAACATAACCTTATTGAGCTTTTGGAACATTAACCATGAATATGAGATATGTGATTCACAATTGATCAATGAGTAGGAAACATGTGATAATGACCATTGATAACCGGATATAGGATACCTTAGCACATCTCGGGATCGGACAAGTGTAATGTCAATGTGAATACTATTTGCTGCAGAAAGATACGGACAGAGTAACCTTATGAAATTATCATACCAATAATTCCACAATATTTCATACATTGACCAATACATGATAATCCATAACATTTCACCACAATACTTCTCCTTTACACTTTCTCATCTACACCTTATCATAAATAATCCATCAATTCACCTTAATACACTTCATAGCACATATCGGCCAAAATCCCATAATTTACACTTATAGAAAAATAACAAGTTTAATAACAAAATCACACCATACATGTTCATATTTTATCCATGCCATGCTCTTTCATCAAAGTCACAAGTCATATTTCAAGCTTAAATCTCATGGATATCACATCTTTTACCAAAAACACAAAGCACCATGTTCAACACTTCCAAGCATAGCCAACATAATTTATATACTCTCCCATGCATATAATATATTAATCCATAATAATAATCACTTACCCAAGCTTGAAAAATGATGATCTTGCTCCAAAAGTTGGCTTTGAGTTCTTAGGGTTTGAGAGAAATGTTGAGAAAATATCTAAAAAGCATGAGAGTTCCAAATGAATAAAATCTGATTTTTGGGTCTTTATATAGCCCTTGGAGTCATCCTTAGCCACTCTTGGCATTTAATGCTATGTTTGCCCCATGTATTCTTCCTCTTTTTGGGCTTTTATTGAGCCCAAATCACTTAACCAAATGAAATCAATAATTTATCATGTTTAAATCATTTCATACGCGTTACAATGATATTCATACTCACGGGATTTATATTTGTAGCCTCAATCCCAAAAACAAGCAATTCTAGCCACGTAGGGGCCATTTTGACCATAAGGGCAAAACTGTCATTTTGATGCCAAATTCGTTCACGAGTAATTTTACCATACCAATATAATATTTCATTCATTCCATGTATATACTCATGATTGTATAAGAAACGTAGCAAAAATCGGCTCGGTACGTCCCCCGGGCCCCCTTTGGACTTAAGAAATTTCCAACTTTGAAAAAGTGGCAAAACCAACCTGGCACGCCCTTGGGCGCGCCAGCTTGCTGCCTGTGGGCTAAAAATTTTAGCCTAGAGCGGCGTGGAATGCCCTCTAGAGCGCCCCACACTTAGTTTTTTAAAAAATTCCATTTTTCGACTTTTCTTCGCGGATTTGGTTAGCTTCAAGTCCTATTCTTTAACTTACTTCTTACCCTGAATATCCTTTGTTTGGAGGTCCTCTTAACCTTATTTTGAACCCCACAAATGCTCTACGAAAATCACAAAACATCTCCTACGAAGGGCTAATCACATATACAAGGCCAAATTTAAATTTTCTCATCATTAACATTACTACATACATGCTTATAGCTCTCGACACCTAAGTAAACATTATGTAATGTCGTCAAGTAGGGTTGGGAAGGTACGGGGTGTTACAGGTACGCAACCCATATCACAACATATCATATTTGTACCAGCGTGGTACCTAACCCATATCATAACATATCATCCCAATGCGTATGAATGTGTGTAAAAAATCAATAAATCATAATTCATGCAAAAGATAATCATAGATGACAGTCCACAACCCAGCACGGGTCAATTCAGTCTAATGCTAAATCAACAGTCTAATTTATTTTGTCAGGGATCTTAGACTTCATATATACATTCACAACCATTATTTACCCTACACCCCTACAAGGCTGCCATGACCTAAGTTCACATTATCACGCACTTTCTATCTAACCACATCCCATCTTCGAGTTGTCTATATTACCTTCTAATATTCCTTCACTACTTCTAACGGGAATTCTTTCTTTACTTCACAAAATTACTCTTTTAAGTTCACTCATCAGTCACGAGATTTAATTCTGCAATTTACAAATCTCGGCTTACCACTCCTCACCCTTTATCTTCTTCCCTTAACGTAATTCAAACATTTAAAAAATTTATGGTTAAATCAAGTTACCTTAATTTCCCTTTTCACCATTCCACACTATCTCATTAAACTTCACACTATAATCAACCCCTAGAAGATATTAAGCAACGTACATTCGCTCCACCTTTCTATCCATCCCTTTATCATAATAAAACATTAATATATTGTTCAATAATTCCATAAATTTGAGCATAACTGGATTTTAAACATGTCCATCAATCTAACTCCATGCCTGAATGCCTAATGCATAATACTCCCGACATCACCATTAATGTTAAATACATCTAGCCTAAGTCTAGTTGCTACAAAATAAACCGTAACTTACCTCTTAGGTTAATCATACTGCTATGGAAGGGAGTGAGCTGTCCCGTGCGTGCTAAGTGTATTCTCATGTTGGGTTCCCTCCGGGTGTGCCTCAAAACTGCCCTCATGAACCTTGGCCTTTTAAATCTCATAGTCGAAGGGTTAGGTTTTTTAGAGTGTTTTTGGAGGAAAGGGGCGACCTGGGCAAATGAAGACAAAAAGGGGTTTTAAAAATTCCTCGGTTGGGCTACTTCTTCTTACCGCTGCAGTGGTTATTTTAACATTGTAGTGGTTCCCCAACCACTATATCGGTTACCGACAGTCCGGTCCAGTCCATTGTTGGGCCTCTTGGCCCAATTCCCTCAGGCCCTAATTTTCCTCCCCAATTTAATTTTTTTTGGAGTCTGTTTTGAGCCCATTATTCATCATAAATATTTCACGGGATGTTTATACACATAACAATGGTTTGGGTAATTACATTATATATCAATTTACCTGCCATTCATCCCCGAATGTCCCTAAAGGTGAGGTCTGAACATTCGTGCGAGCGCTCGATGGATTATTAATTATAATGAGATACTAGGAGAATTATTTAACATATGCTAGCTCATTACACATCCATGCTCCCCAATGAGCGAGAACTAAACCACTGCCTAATCTAGGCCTTACGATTATTCCTATATTTTCCCCTAGATAATAGTACACAATTAATTATTGGAGAAACTACTCGAATATAATATGACATCTCAAAGCACGAAAAGTGAAGACGATGTCGGTTTTGGAGAAACTTTACCGCTGTAGTGTTAACCAACTGCAGCAGCCATTCGCAGTAGTTAAGTAAGGGAAAACATTATTTTCCCCCATTTTCTCTCCCAAATCTCAGAACTCTCTCAACTCTCCCTATGAAAATCCCTCTCCGACGATGAAATCAATATATTTTCTTTATCCATTTTACTTACCTTATGTATTTCTCATTATAGAATTATAGGATCACATTAGAATAGAGGAAATTTGGGTGGTTTTGAGTGTAACCTATTGAACTTGAATGTGGTGGTGTTTCTGGAACATATTGGTTGACATGCTAAGTTTTCTTACATTTTCAACGCTTCAATAACATTCGGGACAAAGGATTAATGTAGTTCATGGAAGATTTCGGCTATAGGAAGGGTGAAAGATGAAGGGCCATATTCTCCAATGATTTTCCTCTATTTGGGTTTGATTTTGGGTGTTCTACACTCCCATTTTTGTGTAAAAAGGGTCACACACACTTCCCCAAGCCCGATCTGTACTTAATTTCAAAATTTTTAAAGAAAAGTTGAAAATTCGCTATGAAAGGGGAGGTTTGTGGGTTGAAGACGATGAACAGCTGCAGCGGTAACTTTTCCATTGCAACAGTATCATTACAGCGGTAAGTACCATTGCAGTGGTTAATTAGTCATTGTTATTGTACTGGGCAGTAAGTACCCAGTTTTTGCATTTTCTAAAATTTTGAACTCTCCTTCCCTCCCTTTGTGTTATGATATGGTTCTAAATAATTTTTATGGTATTTACAGGATCATCATGGCCCAACAAGCCACTTACTATTGGTTTTCGGACAATGTCAGCCTCATCCAGTTTGAGGAGGGGAGACACAGTAGGAGATTCCTCCGAAAGAGGGGCATCGTGATGGATGAGGTGGAGGACGGGCTTCCTGATTTCAATGATCAGCTGAAAGTTCTTGGTTGGGAGATGGTGACCGAGCCGGTTCCAAACTATAACCTGGCCTGGGTCTGCAAAATCTATGTTATACTCCCTATAGTGGAGTGGGAAGTACCCTTCCTACCATCTGGATTTGGTAAAAGAATATACCTGTGGATGCCACCAACATCAATAATGTCTTAGGGGTTCCTAACCCCTCTAATGCAGCCTTCGAGGTAATGATTTGAGAGTCAGACTTGAGATGGGCCGCTTGGTATTTAGCACCAGATTACAAGGCTATGAAGGTGAAGTAGTCCAATTAGAGGGATACCAAGAGTGCATACTTCTCAGCTGAGGCCAAGATCTGGTTACAGCTAGTGCCTCAGAGGATTCGTCCTTAGGGAAATCTTATGAAGTGGTGTTCCATCGAGCTATGGTAGTAGTGTGCATTATGGCGGGGGTCAAGATGAATGTAGGGTCATAGATCATGGATAAGTGGCAATACTTCTATGATAGGGAGAGCTCAGAAAGGATCTATTCCAGCCTTACCTAATCACAAAGTTGTGCCAGCGGGTGGATGTCCCTAAGAAGGACCATGATACCTTGGAGAAGTGTGACGTGCCATATAACCCACTGATAGGATGGAGTATTTGAGGTGGAGGCAATAAAAAGAGAAAGAAAGTAGAGGAGGGTGAGAGAAGCAAAGCTGGGGGTAGTGGAGATGTCCCCTATTCCTGGACACCTGCTCCTCCTAGAGACTGGGTGGCTAGCCTTACTGATATGCGAGGCTACATAGAGAGGACCCAGACGTCCCAGCTAGGGTTATCTCCTTTGGTCCCTACTACCCCGTGGACTTTGCCTAATCCTACGCCGAGCTTCAAAGGGAGCTAGATGAGGGGAAAAAAAAATGCCAGTCCCAGGACTGCACGTTGATGAGGATGTGGAAGTTTTTACGGGTCATGTTTACGTGTACCTTCCTAGATAAGGACCTCCCAAAATTGACTACGGAGGGCTCCGAGGAGTTCTCCTACCTCAGTAACATCAATGAGGAGGGCCCAGATACCTAATGCCTTTGAGATGATGCCACCAGTAGTTTCCCCCCTCCTCTTGAATACATATTATTGTTTTTGGATTTGGATTGCCCCCATTTGGGGCATGTAACAAATAATTACTATTTTTATTTTTCATACTTTTAAGACTTTTTTCCTCCCCGCCCGTTAATAATAATCATCTTTATTTATAATCTAAGTTAGAATGATTTCTGTCACTTTATTGCTTCGAAAAAAGGGTTGCCTTACAAGATTGTAAAATCACAAAAATTAGGGAAAAATGCCTGGCAGGACACTGCTTGGACCCACTCCAACGGTTAATCTTACAGCTACAGTGGTAGTCTCCAGTAGCTCCACTTTTTGTTTTCCTTACCCAGTCTCAGGCCCCTTTTTCTACACAACACTCTTTTTATGCATGCTCCTGTAATGTAATACCCTCTTATTAATGTGTACTATAAGTCGAATCTGCATTTCCCCTTGTTTCTGAATACCACCAATACAATTTCCATTTGTCAAACTAACCATACTACACCTATGTCAATATTTTTACTTACTCAATTCATTATCTTCAAAATGTTCTACCAATAGCCAGGCACTTGGGTGATTTATACGGGATCCAATAGAAGGCAAGTAGTGCTCCAAATCATGGAGAAATGAGTTGTAGCTCAAGTCATGAAAATGAAGGTACTCTAGAGATCACACCGTTCCTTACGTCCACCGATCTGCTTGGCTACACACCATCTAACCATGCACACACACAATAATTATATTTGAGATTTTAAACATCACAATCAAGTTACCATATGCTACTATTAACAATAAAACACACAACATATTTTTAACACATCATTGCCTCATCACAAGTACTTAAATACCATATCGAATAAAGCATAACAGTCCGCTTTCTATGTTTCTTATTGTCCTTTATTGGTTCAGCGTCTTATCCAAACCTTTCCAAGTTAAAAGATAGCAATTGAGACACTCTAGCCCTAATTATGATGATTGAGATACTAATTGGTATCGATTAGATACCAATTGGACTCAACACATGGATATGACCTTAGGATGGCACAATAGGAAATAAGAAACTGAAATAGATTCTTAGATGCCTTGTAGCTTTCTACATATTTCATATGAATGTCAACACACCTATCCACAGGACTCTACTAGACATTTGCTCTTGTACTGGAAGATCGGTAACCTGGGATCTGATACCATATTATCACGACCAAACCCATCGGATCATACTGGGCACCTACCTATACCTACCCCAGAAAGGAGAACCCTGAACAACTCACCATTAACTCAATGGAAAAATTACTATAATATTCATTTAGTCAATTTATGTCTGCCATATAAATAACTAACCAATAGTTCAAGTATGACTACTCAATACTTTAGTTCCATAACTTATTTTAATACATCAGATACGAAAACTTAATGTAAAAATAACTACAACTGATTCCTCAGAACATAGCCTAAATCGGTACAAGATCACTAGACAAGAAATAGGGACATCCATGACACAACATCTATGCAGAATAGAGATGACAGGGTTGCTGCTGAGTGATCGGCATCGCTACAATAGAAACTCCAACTAACTTGCTCCATGGTTATACCCCCGATTGGAGATATAGTAAGTGTAGCATCAGTACAGCCACACATACTGGTAAGCATCATCGATCGACCAAGGTTAGAAACAAATAACATCAATAATAAATAGGGAGAAACCATAATATCAAGTAAAGTTTGGATTTTGAATCCCAAATTAAACAACTCCTAGCACCCCATATTTATCATCCCTATGACCTACACATAGCATCTCTTGACCTATAATTAGCATCTCTATGACCTGTCTGTCATTTAATAGTTTTATATATCTTAGTCCTTTGACCACCTATTCCAGCTTATACCTCTTACCCCAATACCAACTCATTCTTCAGGTACCTACCATGCCTTAATCTACATTCACCCAAGTCCTTTTGATACTCACTATCGCAAACATCACAGTACCACATTCCATGAAAATCCAAACTCTACCAATCATACTCAACCATAATCAGTCCTCTCATGGGACCATCTCCAGCCCAGCCCAAACTAAGGACCTAACATACATTCGTACACTATTTCACCACTTAACATAACAAGAACACGTATGAGAACATAATAAAATAGAATTATATTTTAAACATATGTATGAATGCATGTATGCAAGATGTGCACATCACCTCACCTTATCACTTCTCCTCTCATCACCAACAACATCATAACATACCGGCATGGTACACAACCCATATCACAGTATATCATATTTATATTGGCATGGTACCCAACCTATATCACAACATATCATATCTATAACGGCGTGGTAACCAACCTATATTACAACATATAATATTTGTATCGATGTGGTACTCGACCCATATCACAATATATCATATCTGTACCGGTGTGGTACCCACCCATATCAAAACATGTCATTCCAATAAGTATGAATGTGTGCATGAAATCAATAAATCATAATTCATGCAAAAGATAATCACACATGATCAGTCCACAACCCAACACGGGTCAAGTTAGTCTAATGCTATATCGATCATCTAATTTATTTAGTTAGGTACCTTAGTCTTCACATATACTTTAACAACCATGATCTACCCTACACCCTTACAGGGTTTCCATGACCCAAGTTCATATTATCACACACTTTATCCCTAACCATAGCCCAACTTCGAGTTGTCCACATTACGTTCTAATCTTCCCTCATTACTTCTAATGGGAATTCTATTCTTTACTTCACAAAATTTTCCTTTTATGTTCACTCGTCAGTAACAAGATTTGATTATGCAATTTACAAATCTCGACTTATAATGCCTCACCCCTTATCGACTTCCCTTAATGTAATTTGAATATTTATAACATTTATGGTAAAATCGAGTTTCCTTGATTTCCCTTTTTATCATTCCACACTATCTTATTCAACTTCACTATACTCAATCCCTGGAAGATATTAAGCTACGTAAATTTGCTCCACCTGTTTATCCATCACTTATCATAATTAAAATATTAATATATAATGCAATAATTCCACATATTCGAGTCTAACAAGATTTTAAACATGTCCATCCATCCAACTCTATGCCCAAAGTCCTAATGCATGATACTCCCAACTTTTCCATTAATGTTAAATGCATCTAGCCCAAGTCTAGTTGCTATAAAATAAACCTTAACTTACCTCTTAGCTGTCCCACACATGCTATGTGTATTCTCATATCAGGTTCCCTTCGGGTGGGCCTTAGAACTACTCTCATGAACCTTGGCCTTAGAAATCTCATAGTTGGAGGGATAAGGTTTTTCAGAGTGTTTTAGGAGGAAAGGGGTGACCTGGGAAAATTTAAAAAAAAAAGGTTTTTTAAATATTCCTCGACTGGGATAATGCCTCTTACTACTGCTAATTGGGTCTCTTGGCCCAAGTCCCTCAGGCCCTAATTTTCTTACTTGATTTAAGTGTTTTTGAGTCTATTTTAAGCTTATTATTCATCGTAAATTATTCTCAAGGTATTTTTACATGTAATAATAGTTTGGATTGCTACACTAAGTCTAGCATGCCAAAATTTAGGTTAAGGTTTTTCCTGAATTGGGAGTTAGAAATTTCAGGCTAGGCTAGTCTTAGATAAAATTTGAGCATGGAATGGTCTAGGAAAATACGAGAATGGATTGGTAAAATGTTATGTGTTTCGATACAATATTGTGTTATCCATATTGATAAGGAATCCTTAGGATCTTTGGGAAGTTAATTCGGGTGAGTAGAACTCCCGATATCGAACTTGACGTAAAAGAGTTAGTTTGGGATGTTGTAATTTGAGGGTACATTGTGAAAAGGAAAAAATTGGGAGCAATCCTAATTTCTACCTAACCTCACCTGCTATAGCAGGTAGTAGGCCACTACTACTACACTTTTATAGTGGGAGTCATCTTTGGACGATCCCTCCATAGCATGTAGATTCCACTATAGCAAGATTGCTATATGCGCTGATTAATGCATAAAATACCCCCAAAATGTTATTTTCATTTTTATTTATTCTAAGGGTTGGGAGAGGTTATTTAGGGTGATTTCCACCTAAAATCCATTGTTTTTCTTCGTAAAGGAATGTTAATCACTTCCATTAACTAGTTTTTCAATTACTAACTCATGAAATCACTTGTTTACAGGTTTTGGGAAGGATTTAATTTGACCTAACTGATTTTTCTGGTGCAAATAGATGATTTACGCCTGCATGACTATAATTCACCATTGTAACCTTGAAATTGGTCGGATTATGGTGGAATGATTATAGAAAACCCTAGAATAGAAAGAATGATCATGAATTTGGCCTTGGGGTATTGGGATTAGGTTATAATTCTTGATATTGTTAGGTCATTTGGTTGATTATGTGTTGTATTGATGTCTTTAGACCACAATCAAGTCGAGGTTTCAAGAAAGGGCAAAGCTCAAGTTCGTTAGAGCATTTCGAACTTGGATTGAGGTAGGTGATGGTTTAATATAGTTGAAACACAAATTGTTTTATATGTGCATCACAACTATTCCTTCGTATTATTAGTTACAATGCATGTTCAAGGAAGGTAAAAGACTATTTGATATCCTAAGTGTTAATCACATGCTATGAACTTATATGAAAAGATTGTTTATTTTACAAGTGTTATTATTGTTATCAATGTGGTTGTGATTATTGTGATATCTATTAATTATTGTGAGATATACCATAATTGGATATCTTCATGGGATTGGTTGGTATAAGGTTGGACAAGACTGGTGATGTCTTGGATTTGAGAAGGGCAATGCGTCTGTTGCGGCTTATAAGGACAAGTTTCATGCTTTGTCTTATTGGTATACTCAGTTACTTGGTACCGAGGATGAGAGGATTTAGTTGTTTTTGAAAGACCTGAACACTAACTTGCAGGGTTTGTCTGTTTATATGACTTCTGTCGGGAAGACCTTTAATGACGTTGTTGATTATGTGAGGCAAAGGTGTTAGCAAAGAAGTCCTGGAATATGGGTAACTCTGATAGTTCATATTCCAGGGATCATAGCCATCAAGCCTATCTATCTCTCCCTATTTAGTCACCTCTATCAGCTTCTACAAGGGGTCAGTCAAGGTCCACTCAACACCCCTCAGTTGCTAGATACCAAGAGGCTTCTTATTTTTAGGCCAACAAGTCTTTTCTTGAGCAAGGTTCTTATACTTTTTGTGTTGTGGAGCACTTTAAGAAAGAGTGTTCATAGAGACCGATTGGTTTAGAGGGCCAGCAGCAGGATAGAGTTGTGGTTCCTATTAGTAGAAGTGGTGGAGGTAATGGTAATAGTAATAGTAAGGGTAGTCTGCAAGGTGGGCGGGGTAATAATCAGAGAGACCATGGTGGTAACTAAGATGGTGGTAATGAAGGAAAAGATAGAGTATATCCTTCTAGGGAGGTTTCCTATATTGATAATAGAGCTCACTATTATACCTTCACAGGAAAGACTGAGGTTGAGGCATCTAATGCGATAATTACACGTACTATTCTCATCTGTGATCGGATGGCTACTATTTTTTTTAATCCATGTTCCACTTATTCTTATATATCTATTATATTTTCCTTGGGATTGGACTTGATTTGTGATATACTTGACTCTCCTGTGGATGTGTCTACTTCGGTTGGAGACTCTATGTTAGTGACCCAAGTGTATCGCGCTTGTTCTGTGTTGTTCATGGGTTTCCAAACATAGATAGATTTGATAATCTTGGATATGCTTGATTTTGACACTATCCTAGGTATGACCTTGCTATCTCCGTATCGTGATGCTCTAAATTGTAACTCTAAGACAGTGACTTTAGAGATGCACGAGATGGATAAGTTAGAGTCGGAAGGTCTGTATAAGACTAAGCCTATGAAAATTATATCTTTTATTTGGGCTAAGAAGATAGTTTAGAGAGGGTGTTCAGCCTTTCTAGCACATCTCCAAGTTGTTAGTGAAGAGTCCCCTTCTGTTGAGTTATTTTTTGTGGTGTCAGAATTTCAGGAGATATTTCCCACCAATTTGCCAGGTATGCCTCTGGACTGGGATATTGACTTTTGTATTGATTTGGATCCAAGTACTAGCTCTATTTCTTTTCCTCTCTATAGAATGGCTCCGACTGAATTGAGCGAACTTAAGACTCAGTTATAGAAGTGATTTGATAAGGAATTTATTCATCCTAGTGCTTCTCCTGGGAGTGTTCTAGTGTTATTCATCAATAAAAATAATGGTATCATGAGAATGTATATTGACTACATGCAGTTGAATATGGTTACCATTAGGAATGAGTATCCCTTATCCCGGATTAATGATCTTTTTGACCAGTTATATGGTGCCTTGGTTTTCTCCAAGATAGACTTAAGGTCGGGTTATCACTAGTGAAAAATTTGTCCTAAGGATATACCCAAGAAAATATTTAGGACTTTATATGGGCATTACGAGTTCTTGGTAACATCATTTGGGTTGACAAATAAGTCGGTGGCCTTCATGAGCTTGGTGAATGCTATCTTTAAATCTTTTTTAGGTTTGTTTATGATTGTTTTTATTGATGACGTTGGGTTTACTCCAAGAGTAAGGAGGAACATGTAGGTCATTTTCACATTGTTTTGGGGATCTTAAAGGAGAAACCGTTGTATGTTAAGTTCTCTAAATGTGAGTTCTGGTTATTTTTTGTTTCCTTCTTAGGGCATGTGGTTTTAGAAAAAAGGGTAATGGTAGATATCTATAAGATTGAGGCTATTAAGAGTTGGGTTCGGTGTAGCTCTGTGATTGAGTTTAGAAGCTTTGTGGGTCTTGCTAGTTGCTATTGTAAGTTTGTCAATAATTTTGGCTCCATTGCTACTCACTTGATAAGGTTGACCCAAAAGGAAGTGTCATTTGTATAGTCAGATAAGTGCGAGGAGAGCTTCCAAAAGCTCAAGACACTTTTGACTATAGCTCTCATTCTTTCCTTACCAGTTGAAGGTATGGATTTAATTATATTTTGTGATGCTTTACGCTCTGGGTTGGGTGTTGTGTTAATGTAGGATAGGAATGTGATTGCATATGCTTGAAGCCTCATGAGAAGAATTATCCAACCCATGACTTGGAGTTGAAAGCAGTAATCATTGCACTTAAGATTCAGAGACACCACCTCTATGGTGTCAAGTGTGAAGTGTTCATAAACCATCGTAGTTTGCAACATGTTTTCACCCAAAAGGATCTAAACTTGGGGCAGAGAAAGTAGATAGAATTGTTGAAAGATTATGATATGACCATCCAATACTATCTGGGGAAGGCCAATGTGGTGGCAGATACATTGACCTCGAAAGCAGTGAGTGTGAGAAGTAAGGTAGATTTAGACTCAAGCATGTATGTAGTTTTGTATTTCTCAAAGTGATGGAGTGTTGGCTAGTGTGGAAGTAAAGTCAACATTTCTTGATCAGATTAAGGCCATACAGTTTGAATATGCAAAGTTGAATGAACTTTGGAACATGGTAGTAAGTGGTAAAGCTTTTCATGCCATACTTGATTATGTGTGGTGTTGATGGTGAGAGAATGTGTGTGCGTGCCACTAGTTTGAAATTTGATTCTAGGTTTGCCTGCAGAACCTCAAAGTTCTCGATACTCTTGTCTATCCGAGTGCAACCAAGATGTATTATGAGTTGAGACATCTCTATTGGTTGTTCGATATGAAGAGGGATATAGTTGAGTATGTTTTTAAGTGCCACAATTATCAACAAGTAAAATACGAGAATCAAAGGCCTGCACATTTACTTTAGAGAATGCCTATTCCTGAGTAGAAATAGGAGAGGATAGCTATAGACTCTGTAGTGGGTATTCCTAAGACATTGGGGCAACATGACTCAATTTGGGCCATAATAGACAGGTTGACTAAGTCAGCTCATTTCATCCCAGTTTGAGTGGATTACGGCTTGAAGTAGTTAGCCAAGATTTATATCAAGAAGATATTAAGGCTACATGGGGTGCCAATTTCTATCATTTCTAAAAAAGGTACACAATTCACCTCTAAGTTTTGGGATAGGTTGCATGAAGAGTTTGGCACTAAGCTTGACTTCAGAACTGCTTTCCATCCTCAGACATATGGGCAGTTAGAGAGGACTATTCAGGTGCTTGAGGATATGTTAAGGGCCTGTGTGATTAATTTTGGTGGTCATTGGGATAAGTTTTTATTGTTGTGGGAGTTTTCATACAACAATAGTTACCATTCTAGTATTGATATGGCTCTATTCAAAGCACTCTATGAGAGGAGGTGTAGATCACCCATAAGTTGGTTCGAAGTTGGTGATTTGAAGCCTTTGTGCATGGACTTGGTGAAGGAAGCTCAAGAAAAGGTTAGGTTCATTCAAAGAAAGTTGTTAGCAGCCCAGAGTAGGCAAAAGGAATATGCAGATCGCAAGCTGAGGGACATGTCATTCAAACCTGGTGAGTAAGTTTTGTTGAAAGTATCTCCTGTGAAGGGAGTTATGTAGTTTGGCAAGAAGGGTAAGCTTATCCCTCGATATATCGATTCGTTTGAGGTTATTGATGTAGTAGGCCCAATGGCGTACAAGTTGGCATTGCCACGAAGCTTTTCAAGGGTCCATCCGGTGTTCCATGTGTCTATGCTTAAGAGATATCGTGGTGATGGGGATTACATTATCAAATGGGATTCGGTTTTGCTTGAAAAGAATCATTCCTATAAGGATGAGTCGGTTGCAATTCTTGACTGGGACATTTGAAAGTTTAGAACGAAGGAGATTCAGTCTATAAAGGTCGAATAGAAGCATCAACCCATAGAGGAAGCTACTTGGGAAATCGAGAGGGATGTGTGGGATAAGTACCCTCATTTGTTTAAGGATATAGGTACTCTCTTCTTTCTTTCTTACTTTATTTTTCTTATTTGATTGTTACGGGGATGAATGATGGGTAAATAGGTATTTGTTGTAATGACCCTTTTTGTCGATATGGGTAAGTCTAGAGTGTCAAAATTTGGGCAAAGGTTTACCATGAATTAGAAGTTAGAAATTTCAGGCTTGGCTAGTCTTGGACAAAATTCGAACATGGTATGATCTAGGGAAATACAGGAATGAATTGGTAAGATGCTATGTAATTCGAGGTAATATTGTGTTAGTCAAGTTGATAAGGAATCCATAGAATCATTTAAAAATAAATTTAGGTGAGTAGAACTCCCGATATCAAACTTAACGTAACGGGGTTGGTTTGGGATGTTGTAATTTAAGGGTGCATTGTGAAAAAGTCAAAGCTGGGAGAAATCTTGAGCTTTTGCCTTGCCTAATCCGTTATAGCAGGTGGTAGGCCACTACGACTGCGTCAGTATAGCGGGAGTCAGCCTTGGCCTATCCCACTATAGCGGGCGAATTTTGCTATAGTGAGGCCGCTATAGAGGTATAGGGCCGCTATAGCAGGATATGTGCTAATTAATGCAGAAAATACGCCAAAAATATTATTTTTATTCTTATTTCGTCTAAGGGCTTGGAGAGGTGATTTTGGTCTATTTCCCCCTAAAATACATTGTTATTCTTTGTAAAGGTAAGTTAATCACTTCCATTAACTAGTTTTATTATTATTATCTCAAGGAATCACTAGTTTATAGGTTTTGGAAAGAATTGAATTTGACCTAGCTGATTTTTCTACTGCAAAATAGCTGAATTGGGTAGAAAACCCACCCTTGGGTTTTCTTTAAAAGTTGATAATTAACTCTTGCATGACTATAATTCACCATTGTAACCACGAAATTGGTAGGATTATGGTTGAATGATGATAGAAAACCCTAAAATGGGAGGAATGATCATGAATTTGGTCTTGGGGTTCTGGGATTAGGTTATAATCCTTGATATTGTTAGGTCATTTGGTTGATTATGTGTTGTATTGATGTTTTTAGACCACAATCAAGCAGAGGTTTTAAGAAAAGGCAAAGCTCAAGTTCGTTGGAGCATTTCGAGCTTAGATTAAGGTAGGTGATGGTTTAATATAGTTGAAACCCAACTTGTTTTACGTGTGCATCATAACTATTCCTTCATATATTTAGTTACAATACATGTTAAAGGAAGGTAAAAGACTATCTGATATCCTAAGTGTTAATCACATGTAATGAACTTATATGAAAAACTTGTTGGTTTTAGAAGTGTTCTTATTGTTAACATTATGGTTGTGATTATTGTGATATCTATTGATTATTGTGAGATGTAACATAATTAGACATCTTCACGGGATAGGTTGGTATAAGGTTTGCAGATACTTGATGTTTGGGATTTTGTAGATAGATAAGAGCACATCCCCTGCAGGTCATAGCTAGTGGGTGTTCATAAGACCATTAGCATGTATATACAAGGTACAAGTTAGTGTGACGATTCCTTGAATGAACCGGGGTTATGTGTTTACTTGTTATATTCGTTCCTTATGTGAACCAGGTTTATGTGTTTACTTGTTATATTGGTTCCTTGAGTTTACTGGGCTTACGTGTTGACTTGCTATATTTGGTTGCTTGAGTAAATCGATATTAATGATTATTAACATTGTTGTTGTTGGAATGGATCCTTGAGAAATCCAGGTTGAATTACAAATGATTGGTATTCTGTTCAAATGTCTATTTATTTGTATAATTGAGGCATGTATAATATATGGTTGTTGCGTCATGGTTGTTGACTTGGATTCTTGTTGGTAGTCTTAGTCTTGACTTAAGTTGTTGCCCATCATGACTTGTATTGACTGAATTCTATGGTGTTGTTGAACAAGGATAAGCGCCATAAACATGAGGTAGGTTACATGGTAGGTATTCCTGGTTGTTCTTGCTTTACTAAGTTATGGTTACTTGTTCATATATCTCATTTTGGGTCGGCCGATGACCCTACCAGTACACCGTTGTTTCTTGTGTACTGATACTACATGTGATCTTCTTTTTATTGAGTGCAGAGCATTTTTCGAAGACTATTTCAAGACCACAGTTATAGAGTGGATAACATTTGAACTCAAGGGTGAGATATATCTACCGGGCTGCCATGAGCTCTTCATCTTATTCTTGTCCTGTTGTTTCGAACTTAAATGTTTCTTTTGTTTTTGGGTTGAACCCTTTCATTTACATTTGTATTGTTTTGGAACATTGACTTTCAAATTTTAGGCGACTGGTTAAGTTTTTTTAATTCTTGATTGGCTTAGTTTAGAATATGGAGATATTATTTAATATAATAAAAAATAGTTAGTTGCCTTATTTTGGCCAAGTGTTGGGTTTGACGGATTCGGGTTAGATGGTTCTCCCGCCGGAGAGTTAGTGTAGGTACCACTCACGACTACCACTCACGACTGGTTTGGGTCATGACATTTACAAGAGTTAGAAAGAAACTTTATAGGACTATACAACTATTAGTATTACATACGAGGATTAGTTGAAATAGAACCCTAGAAGGTGGCTGCGTAAATTAGGCGTTCTACTAATAGTTGTAAATTGTAATACGAATTCGAATAAATTGGGTGGATTTTTATCCTTATTTTTTACTTTTATTTAATGCATTTCTTTTTTGTTTATTTTGAGTTTTTAAATAAAAAACTTCTAAACTTCAAATATTATAAACTTAAAAACTTATAACTTACAAATTGAAAAACATAGAAAAAAATACTTTAACAAACTTAACTTACAAACTTATAAACTTCAAATATTGTAAACTTAAAGAACTCCAAAACCTAAAAACTTATAACTTATAAATTGAAAAACTTAGAAAAAAAAACTTTAACAAACTTAACTTACAAACTTATAAACTTCAAATCTTATAAACTTAAAAAATTTCAAATCTTAAAAACTTATAACTTATAAATTGAAAAACTTAGAAAAAAAATACTTTATTAAACTTAACTTACAAACTTATAAATTCAAAACTTAGAAAAGAATGCTTTAAAACATACAAACTTATAAATTGAAAAACTTAGAAAAAAGAATACATTAATAAACTTAAGTACTGAACTTACAAACGTATAAACTTAAAAATTTCAAAACTTAAAAACTAATAATGTATAAAATAAAAAACTTGGAAAAATATTCTTGATTCATAAATCGTAGTTCAAAATATAATATTTGTATTCTTTAAGGTTAAAAAACAAAGATATATTTTTTTAAAAAAAATTATTCACCATCCCGTTTATCCGGTCCCATTTTGGTCTGTCCCGGTACTATCCCGGTTAAAGTGGGATGGGATGGGATTGAGTTTTTATAACAGTTAACACAATTTGGGATAACCCCGATATTTGTCCCCATCCCAATTCAGTGGTTCTAATCTGGCCCGATACCAATTCATTCCGGTTCGATCATCCCATTCTGGTTTGTTGCCAACCCTTAGATAGTAGGCACTAGTTGTCTGGGATATTAGTATGTGGACTGAGCTTATCCCCTGCAGTTCATGGCTAGTGGGAAATAATAAGACCCTTAGCATGTGTGTACACCATGATATAGAGAGTTTGATGATTCCTTGAGTGGACAGGGTTTTGAATCATTATATTTGTATCCTTGTATGGTCTGGGTATTTGACATTATATTTGTATCCTTGTGTGGTCTGATTATTTCATATTACATTTGGATCCTTGTGTGGTTTAGTTACTTGGCATTATATTTGAATCCTTGTGTGGTCCGATTACTCGGCATTGTATTTGGATCCTTCTGTGGTCCGGTTATCTGATATTGTTCTTTTGTTCCTTGTGTGGCTCGGTTAATTGACGATACATATAGATCCTTATATGGTTTGTTTACTTGGCATTATATTATATCCTTGTGTGGTCCAGTTATCTAACATTGTACTTTGGTTCCTTGTGTGGACCGGTTACTTGTGGATATTTTATGGTTCCTTGTACAGGCTGATCCTTGAGGTGATAATATGAATTGAAAGTTTACTTTATTACTTGAATACCTACTTGTTGATCTGAAAGCTTAATTGATGATTGAAATTCTAATTGATGACCATATATGTTTTAACTTGATAATTATATGTTCTGGTTGTTGTACATAATCTCTATATTAGTGGGTTGCCTAGAGTTGTGGTTGAAGAATTGTAATACGTGACATGTGACCATAGAGTCATTAGTTAATGAGAGTTAAACTGTTGATTGGTAGAAATTGAGGTCTAAGTGAAGTAAATTGACTAATAATAACTATTAGGGCTAAACAAGTGAGAGTTATGATGGATGACATTTGATGTGAAGAGTGATGGATGATTAGTGAGATTATGTAGGAATAGTATAAGGGAAATGTCAGTGGTACAAATTGCCTACTAGTAATGAATTGGGTACAACTAAGTCACCAAGAATAAGAATGGAAATACTCTTAGGTAATATGAGAGAGAAAGATAACATAAGTGGGTGAAAATGATGAGAATTAAATTATTAATTGTCATGTTTATCTTGTCTGATTTTATATGGTGTTGTGTGATCTAATCTTGGTTGGCCGATAATACCTACCAGTATTTGTGGTTGTACTGATACTACTCTTGCTATATCCCTTTTGAGGGTGAAGTCATGCTGAAGGATCACTTCAGGTTTCTTATGTGAAGCGGCAAGTATTCATCAGTAACTTCTACTCATCCTATTCCTATGGTGTGAGTTGTGTCTTTTGTTTTGTCCTTTACTGTATTAGAAGTTCTTGTACATGTCTATACGAGGTCCTCAAAACCTCAGGAAGGTGTTTTTTATTGTATATTTACAAAGATTGTAATACTTTTGTTATAAGTAATTCAATGGTGTAATATATTGGTTTACTAATTACTTTAGCATATTAATTGAATGGGTGATAAGGGTTCTCCTATCAAGGTAGATTAGAGTAGGTGCCTACATGATCCGATTAGTTGGGTCGTGACAGTTGCTATTAGAGCATAGGTTACCGATCTCACAAGTATAAGAGAAAATATTGAGTAGAGACCTGCGGATTGGTCTCACGTCGTGTTGTTTCATTCTATCATCCACTGGATCGAGTTTAATTTGTATCTAATTGATTTTAATTGGTATTTAGATGAGTATCCTCTTTAGTTTAGCGATTTAGGGACTAGGATTGTTGAGGGACTGATATGATTCATCTTAGTCTTAGTATATAGGGTATGTCTTTGGCCAAGCCCATGGATTGAGAAATCTATAGTGGCGGTCTAATTGGTATCTAGTCGATTCCAATTGGTATGTTGGTGATTTTGCAATTGGAATCTAGTCGATTCCAATTGGTATCTAGTGATAAGAGTCTCGTTGATGTGTAAGTAACTAAATTTTTTGATTACTTGGTGTTGATTGATTGATTATGACTTATGATATTAAGTGTTGCTTGCTGAGTCAATGGTAATATGGCGTGTGGATAGATATTATCATTAAAACAACGTAAGTAGCTATAAATTTTTGTATTGATATATGTTATATGAATTCTTTGATGAATATTTATAGTTGTGTGACTTTCTCAACAAACTATAACTTAATTTACATGAATTGGATCATAATAAGAGTAGGATGGTTGATAGGGTGGATGAAGTAACCCTTGGCATGAAAGTTGAATGATATGGTTGAAAAGATATGATGTGTTGATAAGTTATATGTCTATATAGGTGTTACTGTCTATTTGAGGTGACATATATATTTAAACATCAGACTTTATTGACTTGGTGGTCTTAAGTGTTGATTGAGTAAATTACTTATATTGTGATTATAATGTGTAGTTGATGAGGAAATCGTGATATTATGGTGGAACTAGGTCCCTTGTGTTTGTGAACCTGGTAAAACTAATCACTAAGGTGTTGATTAACAAAATGACTTGTAATTTGTTGATTGTGGTTTGACATTGCTTTTATGCTTATTTTATGGGAATAATTAACATTTAATAGTATCCCTTGAATGTGGTGGAATTGTATTACTAAGGCTTGTGAAATAAGTTAGTTTGATTATGATTGATGATCGTTAGTTCTAGGGTATGTGTAATATCACCTAGAATTGCTTCTAGATTGTAAACTAAAGATTCCTAGCACTAATTTGTTGTTCTAAAACATCAATTTTGTTAATTAGGGACCTTGAATTCAATAAAAAAGGGATATTTAGCATAAAAATTCCATTAATGGAGATGGATTTAGTATGATAGAACTAGTTGGTGGTATATTGACCCTTGGGTAATGTTATAGACCATGAATAAGGGTAGAATTAGTGAGCTGAATTCCCAAAGTATTTATTGGACGTGTAATTGATTAATTACCCTTATAATTACTTGATTATTGTATGATTGGATATTCTGAGGCATGAATGAAAGGAAAGAGTATAACTACCCAAATCATTGTTATGCTAAAATAGAGAGTAAAACCTTCGCCTAGTTACCTCTTAGACCAAAATTTGAATAATCAGGGTTGGCCTAGACGTATTTTGAGTATGTAATGGTCTAGGGAAATCCAGGAATTATTTAAGTGTCTATTGGTTTTTTGACTATATTTTATGTTAGAGGACAAGTTTAGGAAGCGTAGAAACTTCCAGTGCAAAAAATGAGTTAGTAGAACTCCGGTTATAGTGGTTATCATGAAAATGTCAGTTTGTAATGTTGAATTTCAAGAAGTATGTTGTGAAATGGCAAGAACTGGGACCAAGTCCTGAGTTACTGGTTTAGGGTCGCTACAAAGACAAAAGTGCTACAGCAACGGTGCTGCTACAGTGGCAGAAGTATTGCTACAACGGCAACCCTATTTGGCTTAGGAGCCACTGCAGTGGCAGATTCATCGCTGCAGCGACAACAGTACCACTACAATGGCCAAAATTCAGGTTTTTAAATTTTTAAGTCAGAAAACCATTTTTCATTTCCATTATTTCAAAAACTCGTTCAAGGGCTTAGCAAGGGCAATTTTCATCAACTTTTGGGGTTTTCCATCTTTGTGTTAAGTTCCTTTTAAAATTCAAACTTGAATTACTCCTTTAGATTCTTAGAGTTTTAAGAATCATAAAGTTTATGAACTGATGGGAATTGGTGGGTAATGATGTTATTATCCGTTGTTATTGATTCTAGGGTGTTAGAAAACACTCCCTGTGGTAGAATTCATGATTGTTAGTTGAATAATGAAGATTTCAAAGAGTTTAAAGCATAGAAAACTCTAAGATGATGAACTAGGTTAAGTTCATGAGTTAGATTGTTAAATGTGAAGTTCATAATGCTTAGGAAGGGTGAATTGTTGTGTTAAATCTATGTAATTGTTGTTTATAGATCAACAACGAGCTGAAATTGAAAAGAAGGGAAAGTTACGGCCATATAGTATTTACAAGCAAGGAATAAAGGTATTTCAGATTTAATAGTAGTAAATACTTGCTTGACTCTATGGTTATATGTGAGTTGGGTGTTTGTGATTAGATTTTTCGCATTACTTGATATTATTGACTGTATCATGCATTGAACATATGGTTTTGAGATGGAATTGAGATGATATATGGATAGGGTGTCATGTCAACATTATTATATAGACCAGGTGTCTAACACCCCATACATTTCTAAACTCACGCGACTACCCTAATGTTCATGGAATTAATTAAGTTGTGATAGATGGTATATTATTCATGGAAGTTATTGGGCTAAACTAATCATGTGTTAATAGGCTCAATAAAGGCCCAATAATTGAGCAAAAGACATGGCCCAAAATGGGTAAATGATTCATTCTTGCTTTGACCAAAGTAAACCCTCAATTATTGACCAAAAGGTTGGCTAAGGATGACTATGAGGCACTATATAAGGCCACAAATCAGATTTTTAATCAACAAAAGACACATGCAATTTCTAGACTTTTCCACCAAAGAGATATTTTCTCTCTACTCTCAAACCCAAAGGCAACCATCTCTTTTGAAGAAGATCATCGCTTTTCAAGCTTGGGTAAGTGTTTACTCTTGTGATTTAATATATTATATGCATGAGAGATTGTGTAGATCATGATGGTTATGTCTAAAGGTGTTGAGTGGTGCACTTTTGCTTTTTGCTACAAGATGTGTCATCTATGTGACTTGAACTTGAAAGGAGACTTGAGGTTTTGATTAAAGTGAATGGTGTGGATGAAATATCAACATGTATGATGTGGTTATGCCCTTAACTTGCTTTCTCTTTGTGTATAATATATGGAATTGATGTTGTGAAAATTATGCATGGAATTGGTGGTCTATTGAAAGGAAAACGTAGTTTGGTTATGTTTATGTGCGTTGTGGATATGGTTCCAAAGTTCCAATAATGTTATGTTCCAAAGTTCCAATAATGTTATAACCACCAATGTATCAATCTCACAAAAGTAAAGGAAAGAGGTAATGCATATATGGTACTTTATGGTTACTTTATGGTTCTGTGAGTACGGGTGGTAGCTTTGAGGGCGAAAGCCTAACTCAAGCCGATCCCGAGATTATTGGATCAGGGGGAAAGCTTAGTGGGGTAAAAGCCAAACTTGATGTCGAACCTTCTTCATTGATTTATGGGTGGTAGCTCAAAGGGGCGAAAGACTAACTAGAGAAGATCCCGAGATTATTGGATCAGGGGAGAAGCTCAGTAGGGCAAAAGCCTAGCTTGATGCCAAACCTGGCAGAGGGTAGCCCAAAGGGGTGAAAACCTAACTAGGGCCGAACCTAACTTATTGATTTATGGTATATTATGTTATGTTATGACCCACTGATCAGTTAGGGCCCGGGTATTATTGACGGTATTACATTGATGGTTATATATTTATATATTGACGGTTATATATTGATGGTAATGTATATAAAAGCAAAGAAAGTAATGAAAGCAACGTACATGGTTCCACACATACACAACGGTGATTTATCCATAATGCTTATTCACTTGTATTTGATTCCATCTGAGATCCTATGTTTCATACAGCTATTCATTTGCGGATCATTGGTGAGCTTTCGTTGGTTCGGGGTTTTCCGAGTCGTTATGTACATTTGTTTGGTATTGTATAAAGCGGGGACGTGTCCCGACTGTAGGTTGGTTATGTCTATGTATCTATAGAGGCTTTGTAGATGTTGTGGGATAAACGAAGGAATGTAAGGGATGTATACTTTTGACATAGTGGCCCTAACAGCCAAGTTTCATATATGTATATATCATATGTTTTGCATGACTTCCGCCATTAACATCTTGTATCTATACGTGATAGTGATGTTCTTTGACTGACATGCATACGAATGTACATGAAAGAAGATTGGTTCTCTCGGGCTTTACCGGCTTCGGGTGCCAGTCCACCCCATTGGAATTTGAGGCGTGACAAAAGTGATATCAGAGCAGGTCGTCCTAAAGGTGTCTACAAAGCCATGTCTGAGTAGAGTCTTGCTTATGGATATGTTGTGCACCACATTTATAAGTAGGAGGCTATGGGACATTTAGGAGTTGTTTCTTTTCTTCAAGTCTTAGATCGTGCAATAGAGCCAACTATGTAGGTGGAATCATATCTGGCCATTGAAATGATATTTCTTTATTATAGTAAAATGTCGATTACAAGACGAGGTAGGAGCAAAGGTAAGAAGGTAGACATGCTTGCCGGAGAAGGAACTAGTCAATCACCACCTGACCAAGCTAGTCAAGGTGGGACTGAAACTGAGTTTGCATCGCGGGCTTCTTCTACTCTTCCATCTCCAGAAGAGGCAAGAAGGAAAGAAGTACCTGCAGAACCACTTGTGAATGCTACTGAACAGGATTTACGAAATGCAGTGCAAATGTTGACTTGTATAGTTACTCGTATAGTTGTTTCACTGAATCAAGGACAAGTAGGTCCAACGACAAGTAGTGATGGTGCGAATAGGGCAGCTAGTCGGCGGACACAGGATTTTCTAAAATTAGACCCTCCCACGTTCACTAGGTCAGATCTGAATGAAGACCCACAGGACTTCGTGGACCAAATCAAAAGGGCTCTAGATGTTATGCATGTGACTGGTATAGAAATAGTGGAGCTTGCAACATATAGACTAAAAGGCGAGGCTATATTATGGAACGAAGATTGGAAGCGATCTAGGGGTATAGGTGCACTTCCAGCTAGTTGGGAGGAATTCAAAATGACATTTCTTGATCATTATCTCCCATATGAGATCTGAGAGGCTCATGCGGATCAATTTTTAAATCTTCATCAAGGGAATATGAGTATTAGAGAGTAAAGTATTCAGTTTAACTTGTTGGCTCGATATGCTCCTAATGTAGTAGCCACGATGGCTGACAGAGTCCATCGGTATGTGGACAGATTTGAGACATATTTGGTGAGGGACTGTATGATTGCTGCTTTGAATAGGGATATAGATATATCCAGGATACAAGCGTTTGCACAGAAAATAGAGGATCAGAAGCAAAGAAGAAGGACACAAGAATTTGAAAGGGGGCCATTGAAGAAGGCTAGACCTATGGGGCAGTTCATGGTGTCCCAAAGAGAATTTAGGCCTCGAGTTTTTAATAGACCGCCGAGACCATCACTTTCTTACCCTATAGCAGGCACTCAATCCCAATTCCAAGGGTTTGGATGCAGTCACGTTGGGCAAAGTAGTGGAATTCGAGGTTCACAAATAGCGGGGTATCGAGAGCAAGGAAGTATGAACAAATTGGGATTTTCACGCCAGCCGTGTCAACACTGCGGGAAGCTTTATTTAAAGGAATGCTGGTTTAGAATGAATATTTGCTTTTGGTGTGGTATGTCTGGGCACATGGTGAGAGACTGTCCAAGAAGGGGCACGGGTATTATGATGCGACCTATGGGATCAACCATTGCATCATCATCATCGGTTCCTTCCTTAGGCCGAGGTCTGCAGCCGGTTGGTCGTGGTAGAGGTGCTAGAGGAGCAACAAGTTTTAGTGGAATACAAAACCGTACCTATGCTCTAGTGGGTCAGCAAAATTTGGAGGTCTATCCTGATGTAGTGACAGGTACATTATCCGTCTTTTCATATAATGTATATGCATTGATTGATCCAGGTTCTACCTTATCATATGTTACTCCATTGATTGCCAGAAAAAAAAAGATAATTCAAACATTCAAAAGAACACCGAAATTATTGGTTAAACAATTTAAAGTATCTACACCTGTTGGTGACTCTATTATAAGAGAGTATATCGTAATTGTATAGTACCTTTTTGTGATCATGTTACGTTGGCTGATCTTATTGAGCTGGACATGGTAGATTTTGATGTTCTAATGGGTATGGATTGGTTAGCTTCTTGTATGCCACGGTGGATTGCCGAGCTAAGAAGGTACATTTCCATTCCTACTAAAGACCGTCCTTAAATGGAGGAGTAATATTGGAGTAACGAGGGGTAAATTTATTCCCCATCTTAAGGCAAGGAAAATGATATCCAAGGGGATTCATAAGGCCTAGTATGTCCCCTTGGGGTGCACCAGTATTATATGTACAGAATAAAGATGGCACGTTGAGAATGTGCATTGATTATCGGCAACTGAATAAGGTGACAGTCAGGAATAAATATACCCTCCCCAGAATTGATGATTTTTTTGACCAATTATAGGGTTCCAAATGTTTCTCAAAGATTGACCTGAGATCGGGATATTATCAGGTAGGGGTTAGAGAAAAAGATATACCCAATACAACTTTCCGAACACGGTATAGTCATTATGAATTGCTAGTTATGCCATTTGGGCTAACCAATGCACCAGCAATTGTTAGGGATTTGATGAATAGGGTGTTCACGCCACTTTTAGATGTATTTGTGACCGTGTTTATTGATGACATTCTGGGTTATTCAAGATCACAAGAGGACCATGCTAATCACTTGTGGCAGGTGTTACAGATTCTTCGTGATCGTAAGTTATATGCAACGCTCTCTAAGTGTGAATTTTGGTTAAAATTTGTAGCATTCTTGGGTCACATTGTATCAAATGAATGAATAAGGGTTGAAACACAAAAGATAGAATCCGTGAAGAATTGTCCAAAACCTACGATGCCTACAGAGATTCGTAGTTTTCTTGGGATGGCAGGCTATTACAGAAGGTTTGTTGTAGAGTTTTTCTTCCATTTCAGCACCCTTAACAAGCTAACACACAAAGCAACCAAGTTTTCATGGAATGATACATGTGAGAAGAGTTTCCAAGAGATGAAAGATAACTTGACTTCTACACCTGTATTAGTACTTTTCGAAGGCACAGAAGGGTATGCAGTATATTTTTAAGCAAAAGGACCCACACTGAACACAACAAAGGTGGCTGGAATTAAAAAAAAAAAATGATAGTGATACCTTATACCATCCAGGAAAAGCAAACGTGGTAGCCGATATGTTAAGCCAATTAGACAGCTTGGGGGTTCGTCTTCTTGAAACCCCAGATGAAAGAATTATAGTGTAAAATGCGGCAGTGTCTTCACTTATAACTGAGAGAAGGAAAAGCAATATGCAAATCTTATTTTATTTTAGTTGAAAAAGAATGTACAACAAAGTTCGACAAAGGTATTTGAGCTTACGCAATGGGGAGTACTTCAATGCCAAGGTAGATTTTGTGTACTGGATATAGATGAGATAATCATATCATTCATAGTATTCTATTCATTCGGGAGAAACCACAATGTACCATGTTTTGGAAGAGATGTATTGGTGAGGCAATATAAAGAAGAAGAACATTGCAGAATTCGTAGCTCATTGTCCGAATTGTCAACAGGTAAAAGTAGAGCATCAGAAACCTGGAGGTTATATGCAATGTAGGAATCTTCCAGTTTGGAAGAGGGATATGATTAACATGGGTTTCATCACAAGTTTGCCTCATACATTTCGGTAAATTGATTCCATGTGGGTGATAGTTGACAGGCTTACCAAGCAACACACTTTTTACCTGTCAAGATCACTTGTACAGCTAGAAATTAAGCAAGGTTGTATATGTTACAGAGATAGTGCAATTACATGGGATTCCAATTTCTATTATATCAGACAGGGGAGCTCAACTTACTGGACACTTTTGGAAATCTTTTCAGAAGAGTTTGGGAACCTAAGTGAATTTAAGTATGGATTTTCATCCTCAGACAGATGGTCAAGCAGAACATAATATTCAAACATTTGAAGACATGCTACGAGCTTATACAGGTGACTGGGTATTTGTGAAAGTGTCACCAATAAAAGGGGTAATGAGATTTGGAATGAAAGGAAAGTTGGACCTATATAGCGAGCCACATAAGATTGTTCGATGATTTGGTCAAGTCATGTATGAATTTGAAATACCCTAAGAACTCTCCACAGTTCATCCAGTGTTTCATATTTTGATGCTTCAAAAGTACATTAAAGATCCATCTCGTATGGCTCCCATGGAAGAGGTACAAGTTACGGAGGATCTCACCTGTGAAAGAGACACCTATTGCCATTCTGGATCAACAAGTGAAGAGGTTAAGGAATAAAGAAATAGCTTCCGTGAAAGTACTTTGGAGAAATCAGCGAGTAGAAGAAATCATATGGGAAGCCGAAAATATGATAAAGTCGAGATACTCGTATTTGTTTCACACGGAAGAAAAAGTTCAAGGTGCGGAATGGGAGCAATAACAAGTAAGTCTTTACAAGCAATATGTGTATATAATAACATGAAAGATAAACTGATACCTAAATTTGTGTAAATGAGATAATGTTACCAACATTCGAGGACGAATGTTCCTAAGGGGGGAAGGATGTAACACCCCGTACATTTATGAACTCACGCGACTACCCTAATGTTCATGAAATTAATTAAGTTGTGATAGATGGAATATTATTCATGAAAGTTATTGGGCTAAACTAATCATGTTTTAATGGGCTCAATAAAGGCCTAATAATTGAGCAAAAGACATGGCCCAAAATGGGTAAATGATCCATTCTTTCTTTGACCAAAGTAAAACCTCAATTATTGACCAAAAGGTTGGCTAAGTATGACCATGAGGCACTATATAAGGCCACAAATCAGATTTTTAATCAACAAAAGACACATGCAATTTCTAGACTTTTCCACCAAAGAGATATTTTCTCTCTACTCTCAAACCCTAAGGCAACCATCTCTTTCGTACAAGATCATCACTTTGGAATCTTGGGTAAGTGTTTAATATTGTTATTTAATATATTATATGCATGAGACATTGTGTATGTCATGATGGTTATGTCTAAAGGTGTTGAGTGGTGCACTTTTGCTTTTTGCTAAAAGATGTGTCATTTATGTGACTTGAACTTGAAAGGAGACTTGAGGTTTTGATGGAAGTGAATGGTGTGGATGAAATATCAACATGTATGATGTGGTTATGCCATTAACTTTCTTTCTCTTTGTGTATAATATTTGGAATTGATGTTGTGAAAATTGTGCATAGAATTGGTGGTCTATTGAAAGGAAAACGTAGTTTGGTGATGTTTATGTGCGTTGTGAAACCACGTCTGTTCGTTAGCAACCAAGATAACTTAAAATATGAAAAGAGAAGCTTAATTATGACCATGGACCATTCATTGCAAAAAAGGACCCAAAAATGACCCTTGGAGGCTGAAAAGGGCGCCCGCCCTTGCGGGCGGGTCACCTGCGGGCGCAAGTGACCCCACAAGTCCCTCCAGGACCCCATTTTTCATGTTTTTGTCTCTATTTGATCCCCGAAACCCCTCTACCCTTTTTGAATGCAATTATCAACTTATGATACCTTTTGAATGACTTTAAAGGAGTAACCCGAAGGTATTTTGAATGGTATCGATTATGGATTGTCTTTAATGTGCTATTGTGAAAGCTATGGTGATGAATTGATGGAGTAAATGCGACTTGGTGTTAATGAGGAAGTGTAAAGTATAAATTTGGTGTGAAATGCTATTGGTTTATGATGTCTTGGTTGATGTGTGGCATGTTGTGGTGTTGTTGGTATTGGAATGCATTAAATGGCATTGTAAAGGGTGAAATGATGTTGTATGGCAGTCATGTAACTCATTGTCATCTTATGCACTTGTAAGGTAGTTAGTTGTTAACGTGAGTTCCGTTATGTACTTGTGTTGTAGAGTAACACATAAGGAAGGAGATGGATTGTTATATTCACATATAGGGTTGTGTATTCATATTTGGAAGATAAGGTATGTAAGGTTACTCTTTCCGTATCCTTCTACAGCACATATTGTTCACATTGTCATTGTACTTGTTCCATCCGAAATGTTCTAAGGTATCTCATTTCAGGTTGTCATCTATTGTTATTCACATGTTCCTTATTCATTAATCAATTGTTATTCATATGTCACATAATTGTGGAAATGGTTCCAAAATTCCAATAATGTTACGTTCCAAAGTTCCAATAATGTTATAACCACCAATGTATCAATCTCACAAAAGTAAAGGAAAGAGGTAATGCATATATGGTACTTTATGGTTACTTTATGGTTCTTTGAGTACGGGTGGTAGCTTTGGGGGAGAAAGCCTAACTCAAATTGATCCCGAGATTATTGGATCAAGGGGAAAGCTCAATAGGGTAAAAGCCAAACTTGATGCCGAACCTACTTCATTAATTTATGGGTGGTAGCTCAAAGGGGCGAAAGCCTAAATAGAGATGATCCCGAGATTATTGGATCAGGGGGAAGCTCAGTGGGGCAAAAGCCTAGCTTATTTCGTACCTAACAGGGGTAGCCCAAATGGGTGAAAACCTAACTAGGGCCAAACCTGCCTTATTGATTTATGGTATATTATGTTATGTTATGACCCACTGATCAGTTGAGGCCCGGGTATTATTGACGGTATTACATTGACAATTATATATACATATATTGATGGTTATATATTGATGGTAATGTACATAAAAGCAAAGAAAGTAACGAAAGCAATGTGCATGGTTCCATACATACACAACAATGATTTATCCATAATGCTTATTCACTTGTATTTGATTCCATCTGAGATCCTATGTTTCATACAGTTTATTATAGCCTTACATACTCAGTATATTCTTCGTACTGACGTCCCTTGGGGGACTTACCTTACTTGTTGCAGGCACAGGTGCTAGTAGACCTCCACAGTAGGTTGAGGGCCATTTGCAGATCATTGGTGATCTCCCGTTTGTTCAGGGATTTCCCAGTCGTTATGTACATTTGTTTGGTATTGTATAAAGCGGGGACGTGTCCCGACTGTAAGTTGGTTATGTCTATGTATCTGTAGAGGCTTTGTAGATGTTGTGGGACAAACAAAGAAATGTAAGGGATGTATGCTTTCTACATGGTGTCCCTAACAGGCAAGTTTCATTGATGTATATATCATATGTTTTCCATGACTTCCACCATTAGCATCTTTTATCTATACGTGATAGTGATGTTCCTTGAGTGACATGCATACGAATGTACATGAATATAAATTGGTTCTATCGGGACTTACCCGCTTCGGGTGACAGTCTCTCCATTGGAATTTGAGGCATGACAAGGTGTCACGCCGACAATGTTGTTGCATTGGGTACCACGCCTGTACTGGTATATGGACTTAGTTTGTTCCCTACAAATCATAGCTAAGAGTCCCTGCTGAATCTAGTATATTTGTACATCTTACATGCATGCAATCATCATTTCATTTGAATATATATATATATGATGTGGTAATCATTGTTAAAGAATCTACCTGAGTGTAATTGATGTACTTGTATACTTGTATTCCTAAATAGATGAAACATTATGACTATGTTTAGCTGTCAACTATTTGTAAGTTGTGTGTTGATTGTTGTTACTTGAAATTAACGTGCCTATTTGTATGGTGTTGAGTTGAGTCACTATTACTTAGTTGTTGTACTGATACTATATGTACTCTTTTTTTGTTGAGTGGAGAGCATGTTCTAGTGTTTGAGATGAGACCTCGACTCTAGTCCATGATTTAGACATCGATTCAAGGGTGTGCACCATGTACGGGAAACCATTGGATCATTATTATAATGGTTATGTCCTTTATTTTGGTACAAATACATTCATTTTACTTAGTATTTTGGATATTGTTTTGACATTGTTTTGGACACTATTTTAGATTTTCTTGTACGGTGACTTTCAGGTCCTGGGGGTTGTAATAAGTAGAGATACATTCCTCACTCTAATTGCTTTCGAGCATTCAATTTGGTAATAAAGAACTCATTTTGATTTTTTTGTGTTTTAATGAGTTAAATGTTAAGTATTTGAGAAAAGTGACTTAAGAATGTCTGAAATAGTTGGCTAAGGGTTTGGTTATATGGTCCTCCCATCATAGAGTTAGGGTGGGTGCCACTCATGACCAATTGGGTCATGAAAAATATAGTATCAAAGCACTAGGTTTGTAGATCTCGTCAAACAATAACAGGTTTAGCAGAGTCTTGTGGAACAATATGATGACATTTGTACTTTGCTTCAAGAGACTACAAGGCTTTAGGAAGTAATTTTCACTTATTTCTTTGTTTCGTGGTAGTACTTCATTCCAATTTGTATCTGGTGATCCAAATTGGTATCTAACCTCCTTCTCTCTATTTTCGTAGATGGTGAACACTCTTTCCACCAAAGTAGTAGCACCAGCACTGGCCGTTGAGGCCATTGTTTGAGGCAGGTTTAGAAGGGGAGGACTAGGGAAAACACTTGTAAAGGGTGGAACTCAAGTGCATAAAGGATTGGCTAGGTCGAGATTAACGCCCCCTCCCCACAGCAAGATGCTCTGTATTTGGTCTAGAATGAGTAGGTGATAGTTGAGGAGGAACAAGTGGTAGTTCCAGAGAATGTGGGGCCAGTGCAAAATGGTGCAGCTCAGGTGCCTATGTCTGCAGAATTGATTCAACAAATGTTGTTGTTTCTAAGTTGTTTTGTTGGCATAGGTACTACTCCAGCAGTGTCTGTATATCCATCCCTTGCCTTACAGCATGCTACTACTGTAGAACCCCAGATGAATGAGGGCTCTGAGACAAGAGTGTTTCCCCGACAGGTATTGGGACATGTGATGACTGATGATGAGCATGGACTATTCTATAAGTTCATGAAGATGAAACCTCTACAGTTTCAAGGTCCTAAGTTAGAGAATGCACTTGAATTCTCAATTGACTATCATAATCATTTGCACAAGATGGGCATTGTGGAGAGGTATGATATGGAGTCTGTGAGATTTCTAATACAGGTAGAGGCTAAGCAATGGTGAATTATTTTGTTGAGGGTAGGGTTGGTTTAACTCCACTTACTTGGTCCCAGTTTCATAATATGTTCCTTGAGAAATAAGTTTCTCGTACATATCAGGATCAGAAGAAGGATGAGTTCCTGAAACTTGAGTAGGGCAATTTGTCTCTGGCGGCCTATGAGAACAAGTTTTATGCCTTTTCTTGCTATGCACTTCAGTTGATTACCTCAGAAGATGAGAGAATCAGGTATTTTATGAAAGGTTTGAACTCAGGCTTTTAGGTGGCTGCACCATCAGTGGCTACGTTCGAAAAGATGTTTTAGAAAGATCTTGAGTTTGCAAAGAAGGTGGAAGGGATTAAGAAACAAAGATAGGTTATGGCATAGGAAAAGAAGGCCAGAAAAATAGGTCATTTCAGTGGTACTTATTCGAGGGGTTGTGGCTCCTAGGGTTACTCTCTCGGCCATTTCATTCAGCTATACATGTTTCTACAAGGGGCCTGTCAGGGGATAGTTATCAGTACTATCGAATAGATAGTTATAAATTTCACGCCCCAAATACCATCGGGGCGGAGTGGCACCTGAAGCCGATAAGGCTCGAGAGAACCAATCTTTGCTCATGTCCATTCTTATGCATGCCATAAGCAAAATCACTATCACGTAAGGACATAAAATTCTAATAGCGGAAATCAGGGAACATGTGATACATACATATGTGAAACTTGGCCGTTAGGGCCATCAAGTCAAAATGGACATACATATCTTACATTCATATACCCACACACGTCTACAAAGCCTCTATAGATACACATACATAACCAACGTAAAGTCGGGATAATTCCCCGTTTTATACAACATTTACAATACCAAAACAAATGTACACTATGAGATATTGATACAATGATATTCATAACATTATTGGATATGCTACTCAAGAATGAATAGATTCTCTTTACATCATTACTTTCCTTGAGATAGTTCTTTTAGTAGTTAAAACATTATGAGAGCTTTTGAACTTCAGTTAATGAATAAGGGATATGTGAACCACAATTGGTCTAAGAATAAGAAACATGTGAATAACAATAATTGATAACCGAAAATGGGATACCTTAAACCATTTCGGAATGGAACAAGTACAATGACAATGTGAACACTATGTTCTGCAGAAGGATATGGATAGAGTAACCTTACATACCTTGTCTTCTTAATACGAATACACAATCCTATACGTGAACACAATAGTCCAGCTCCTTCCTTACGTTTCACTCTACAACGCAAGTACATAACGGAGCTTACATTAACAATCAACTACCTTACAAGTGTATAAGATGACAATGAGTTACCTGATTGCCTTATAACGTCATTTCCCCCTTTACAATACCATTCACGACATTGTCATACCAACAATACCACAATATACCATAAATTGACCAAAACATCACAAACCAATAACATTTCACACCAAGTTCACCCTTTATGTTTCCTCATTAACACGACGTCACAATTACTCCATCAAGTCACCTCAATATACCTCATAATAACATATCGACAAAAATCCCACAATTTACACTCATAGAAAAATAACAAATTAAGGAACATAACCACACCATACATGTTGATATTTCATCCATACCATGCAATTTCATTTAAACCTCAAGTATCCTTTCAAGTTTAAATCACATAGATGACACATCTTTTGCAAAAACCAAAAGTGCATCACTTACACTTTTAGACATAAAAATCATGATCTACATACTCTCCCATGCATATAATATATTAAACCATAAGATTAAACACTTACCAAGCTTGAAAAATGATGATCTTGTCCAAAGAGATGACTTAGGGTTTTGAGAGCTAAGTGGGATTTCTTGGAAATGTCTAGAAAGGCATGTGTGTTTGTATGAATAAAAATCTGATTTTTCCTTGTCTTATATAGCCTCTCAATTCATCCCTAGCCAATTCCTTGGGCATTAAATGTCATGTCTCTATAGTCAACCCAAGAATGGGTCAATTTCCCCTTTTGGCCTTGCATTTTGGCTTCATTTTGGGCCTCAAATTGAGCCCATTAACACATATTAACTTAGCCTATCAATTTCAATGTGTAATAATCCAATTAGCTCATGTTTAAATAATTTCATCAATGTCACAACAATATTCAACTCACGAAATTCATGTTCGTAGTCTCAATCTCAAAAATGAGAAATTCTAGCCACTCATGGCTTAGTTGAACATAATTTGATAAAACACTTGTGAAGAAGAATTAATCCCAAATCGGATGCCAAACTTTCTCAATATTAGTCCTACTACAATGTAATAATGATACCATAACCCAAGAGTCGTCTTTATAGACTAATAATTGTAGAAGAAATTGGGCAAAAAGCACCCCGGCACGCTCCCGGGTGCCCTAGGGACTTAGAGAAAATTTCAGCATTTGAAAGGTGTGCAGGGGCGGCCTGGTATGCCCATTGGTTAACCCCCTTTCTTCCTGTGCTAAAAAAAAATTCAGGCCAAAGCGGCCTGGCACGCCACCTGCAGCGCCCCACACTTAACTTTTGATTCCGACTTTTCTTTGCGGATTTGGTTGAATCTTTCAAGTCCAAATCTTTACCTTGCCTCTTAACTTTGATATCCTTTGCTTGGATGTACTTTAAACCTCAATTTTCACCCCCACAAGTGCTCCACAAGGTCACAAACACCTCCTACAAAGGTCTAATCACCCTTACTAGCACAATATCAAATGTTCCATTAATAACAATACAAAATAGGTACTTAGTGCTCTCGAACCTAGGGTAAACATGGTTCAAAGTTAGCAAGTAGGTTATAAAATGTACAGGGTGTTACATTCTTCCCCCCTTATTAACATTCGTCCTCGCATGTTAATAACATCGTCTCATGTACCACAAATGCATCTTTATGTTAACATATATACATATACACATAATGCTTCTAGATACTTACTTATTATTGTTCCTTTTCCGCACTTTGAACGTTTTATTCCATGTTAAACAAATGATGGTATTTAGATTTCACCAGTTCTTCAGCTTCCCATGTGATCTCTTCTACTTACTGATTTCTCCAAGGTACCTTTACGGAAGCTACGTCTTTATTCCTCAACCTCTTCACCTGTCGATCTCGAATAGAAATAGGTATCTCTTCATAACTGAGATCCTCCATAACTTGTACATCTTCTATGGGAGTAATATGAGATGGATCTCCTATGGACTTTCGAAGCATCGAAACATGAAATACTACATGAACTGTGGAGAGTTTTTAGGGTAGTTTTAATTCATACTCAACTTGCCCAAATCTTCTGATAATTTCATATGGTACGCTATCTAGGTCCAACTTTCCTTTCTTTCTAAATCTCATTGCCCTTTTTATTGGTGTCACTTTCAAAGATATCCAATCACCTATGATAAATTCGAGCCCTCTTTTTCTAACATCAGCATATGACTTGTGTCGGGTTTTTTTTTGGTCCGCTTGTAACTACTGTTGTATAATCTTAACTTTCTCCATAGCTTAATGAACAAGATGAAAGCAGTTTCATCTGCTTCAAACAATCCTATTGGTTATCTGTCTTTTCTTCCATATAAAGCTTCATAAGGTACCTTATTGATACGCAAACGATAGCTATTACTGTAAACAAGTTCAACAAGAGGTAAATGATCATCCTAATTACTTCTTCACATCCTATATGCAAGCTTGTAACATATCTTGAAGTGTTTAGATAGTACGTTCCGCTTGTCCATCTGTCTGAGGATGAAAAGTCGTACTCAACTTCACTTGTGTACCCAAGCTCTTCTGAAAAGATTTCTAAAAGTATGCAGTAACTTGAGCCCCCATGTCTCACATAATATAAATTGGAATCCCATGTAATAGTACTATCTCTTAACATACAACTTTGCATAGTATTCAGATGTATACATGATCGTAATAGGTAAAACGTGTACTAACACTATCACCCACATGTAATTAAAGTTTTGAAATGTACGAGGCAATCTTGTGATGACACCCATGTTAATCATATCCCTCTTACAATACTGGAAGATTCCTACATTTCATATAACCTCCAGATGTCTGATAGTGAGGTACAATTTCTGCAATGTTCTTTTCATGTAACCTTGCCAATACATCTCTTCCACACCATGGTACATTTTTGGTTGCTTCCGAATGAATAAAATATCGTGAATGATGTGATTCTATTCTAATGCATTTCCTTAGCTTATTTGTATTCGGTACACACAATCTACATTGGCATTCAAGTAACTCCCCCTTGTGTATGCTCAAATACCTTTGTCGAACTTTGCTGCACATTCTTTTTCAATTGAACTAAAAATAGGATTTACATATTGCTTTTCCTTCACCTTATCTACAAGTGGAGACTCTGCCACATTATAGGAGTTTTAAGAAGACGAATCCCATACAAATATTAGTGCCAGATTTGACAAGCAATTATCACAACTGCTAACCTAAAATCATATGTGGAATAATTTTTCTCATGTGATCACAATTGTTTAAGGCATACGCTATCACACTGTCGTGCTGCATTAATACACATCCTAAACTATCTTCTAAAACATCACAATATACGGCATGCTCTTATGTAACTTTGGGAGTACTAATACAAGTGTAGGAGTCGATTTATCTTCCAGCTCTTGGAAACTTTTCTCACATGCATCATTCTGCTGAAACTTGGTTACTTGGTGTGTTAGCTGTATTAAGGGTGCTGAAATGGAATAAAGCCTTCTTAACAAATCTTCTGTAATAGCCGGCCAACCCAAGAAAGGTACGAATTTTTGTAGGCGTTGTAGGCCTTGGCCAAATCTTTTGTGTATCAATCCTTATTCCTTTATTCTATCCAATGTGACCCAAGGACGATATGAATCATAACCAAACTTGTATTTGATGAACTTTGCATATCTTAAGGTCACAAAGAATTCGTAACACCTGTCGTAAGTGATTAGCATGGTCCCTTTGTGATCTTTAGCAAACCAAAATAGCATCTAAAAGCTGATGCATTCGTTATCCCGAATTTATAACGACCACGCCATGTTCGGAAGGATGTCTTGGATATATTTGTTTTCTCTAATCCTTACCTGATGATTGGCGCCCTATAACCAGTCAAGTAAATCATAAACTCCAGGGAGAAAATATTTATTCTTAACTTTTACCTTACTCAGTTACTGACTAGAAGTAGGCTGAGTGCCTAGCATTACATCAATACAAACTCGTACATCGAGGAAATTCATTTACCCTCGAAACCAAGCAAAGAATTAGTGGTTCCATATTAATATCTTTCACTCTTACTAAGTGACATATGTACCTCTGAATATCATTTTCCTTGCCTTAATTTAGGAAATAAACTTACCTCTCGTTGCTCTAATATTACCCCTCCATTCCACCATAAATAGTTACTATACAATTATGATATACTCTTTTAGCTTCACTAGATTCACTAACTAGTGTACATACTTCACTTGGCTTAACTAATAATTTTGGTGTCCTTTCACATTCATTTTGCAACAATCAATGAAGTAACATATGATAGGGTATAACCTAGATCAATCAATGCATATGCCTTATAAAAAAAAATGAGTAGGGTACCTGTATCTACATCGGGAGAAGCCTCCGAATTCTGTCGATCTACTAAGGCATGGGTATGGTTCTAAGCTTCCCTAGCACTAACTACTCCTCTAGTACCCCTACCATGACCAGTAGGCTGTACACCTGACAATGATACCGCAACGGTTGATCTTGTAGGTCGCGCCGTATTACCTGTGCCCCTCTGTGGACACTCTCTCATTTTGTGCCCCGACATACCGTACCAAAAGCAAACATTTGTCCCCAATCGACATTCACCCAAATGATACCTTCCACAGTGCTGACACGGCTAATGGGGAGATTTATATTGGCTTATATGTCCTTGTCCTTGATACCCCACTGTTCGTGAATCCTGAATCTCACTTCTTTGCCCAGACTGGTTGCCTCTAACCCCTTGGGATCGAGGTAGAGCATTTACTATAGAATGAGGAAATAATGGTCTAGGAATTCTGTTAAAATCCTGAGGCCCAAATCCTCTTCGGGACGCCATGGACTATCCCCTAAATATAGCCCTCTTAGACGGCCCTCTTTCAATTGCTTGTGTCGTTCTCCTTTGCCTTTGATTACCCCTCCTTTGTGTAACGGCTGGACCAACTTGTCCTTGATTCTGTGCAACGACTGTCTGAGTCAACAAGTGCACCGCATTTCTTACGTCCTGCTCAGTAGCATTAACAAGTGATTCGACAGGTTCTCTCCTTCTCGGCTCTTCTGGAGCTGGATCAGTAGAAGAAGCCCGCGATGCAAATTTAGTTCCAGCCCCACCCTGACTAGCTTGGTCAGGTGGTACTTTACTAGTTCCTTCTCCGTCAAGCATGTCAACCTTTTTACCTTTGTCCATACCTTGTCTTATAATCGGCATTTTACTATACATAAGAAAACCAAGTATAATGATCAGATTTGAGTCTACCTACAACATTGGCTATAATACACGATCTGAAAATGAAGAAAAGAAATAACTCCTAAATGTCCCGTAGCCTCCTACTTATAAATGTGGCGCGCAACACATCCATAAGCAAGACTCTACTCAGACACGGCTTTGTAAACACCCTTAGGACGACCTGCTCTGATACCACTTTTGTCACACCCCGAATCCCATCGGGGTGGACTAGCACCTGAAGCCGATAAGGCCCGAGAGAACCAATCTTTGCTCATGTCCATTCATATGCATGCCATAAGCAACATCACTATCACGTAAGGACATAAAATACTAATAGCGGAAATCATGGAACATGCGATACATACATATGTGAAACTTGGCCGTCAGGGCCATCAAGTCAAAATGGATATATATCTCTTACATTCATATACCCACACACGTCTACAAAGACTCTATAGATACACATATATAACCAACGTAAAGTTGGGACAATTCCCTGCTTTATACAACATTTACAATACCAAAACAAATGTACACTATGACTCGAAAAGCCCCGAACAAACTGGAGCTCACCAATGGTATGCAAATGATCCGCAATCTACAGTGGAGGTCTACTAGCACCCGTGCCTGCAGTAAGTAAGGTAAGCCCCCCCCCCCAAGGGGGGTCAGTACGAAGAATGTACTGAGTATGTAAGGCCATATAAAATTGTATGACACATGAATACTTCAATGGAACAAAAATATAAGGGAATAGTCAATGTGGATAAACATCATTCTGCATATATGGAACCATGCACCTTACATTCATTATTTTCTTTTACGTCTATTGTTTACTCATCATCACTTATCTCATAACGTACCAGGGCCCCAACTGATCAGTGGGTCTTAACATAACATAACGTTATGTTGGGATCGGCTCGAGCTAGGCTTATGCCTCTAGAGCTTCCACCCATAAATTAATATATCGGGCTCGGCTCGAGCTAGGTTATCACCTCTATAGCTACCACCCATAAACCAATATATCAGGTTCGGCTCGAGCTAGGTTTTTACCTCTAGAGCAACCACTTGTCATGATCGGCCCGAGCTAGGCTGATGCCTCTAGGACTACCCCCTGATTCAATACTCTCGGGATCGGCTCGAGCTAGGCTTATGCCTCTAAAACTACCACTTGTACTCTTGTAGCCAACACAATGCATTACTTCATTTCTTTACTTTTGAGAGATTTATACAATGATAGTCATAATAATATTGGATATGCTACTCAAGAATGAATAGATTCTCTTTACATCATTACTTTCCTTGAGATAGTTCTTTTAGTAGTTGCACCATTATGAGAGCTTTGGAACTTCAGACAATGAATAAGGGATATGTGAACCATAATTGGTCTAAGAATAAGAAACATGTGAATAACAATAATCATCATAACCAGAAATGGGATACCTTAAACCATTTCGGAATGGAACAAGTACAATGACAATGTGAACACTATGTGCTACAGAAGGATAAGGATAGAGTAACCTTACATACCTTGTCTTCTCAATATGAATACACAATCCTATATGTGAACACAATAGTCCAGCTCCTTCCTTACATTTCACTCTACAACACAAGTACATAACGGAGCTTACATTAACAATCAACTACCTTACAAGTGTATAAGATGACAATGAGTTACATGATTGCCTTATAACGTCATTTCCCCCTTTACAATACCATTCACGACATTGTCATACCAACAATACCACAATATATCATAAATTGACCAAAACATCACAAACCAATAACATTTCACACCAAGTTCACCCTTTAGGTTTCCTTATTAACACGATGTCACAATTACTCCATCAAGTCACCTCAATATACCTCATAACAACATATCGACAAAAATCCCACAATTTACACTCATAGAAAAATAACAAGTTAAGGAACATAACCACACCATACATGTTGATATTTCATCCATACCATGCACTTTCATTCAATCCTCAAGTCTCCTTTCAAGTTTAAATCACATAGATGACACATCTTTTACAAAAAGCAAAAGTGCACCACTTACACTTTTAGACATAACCATCATGATGTACATACTCTACTATGCATATAATATATTAAACCATAAGATTAAACACTTACCCCAAGCTTGAAAAATGATGATCTTGTCCAAAGAGATGACTTAGGGTTTTGAGAGCTAAATGGGATTTCTTGGAAATGTCTAGAAAGGCATGTGTGTTTGTATGAATAAAAATCTGATTTTTCCTTGTCTTATATAGCCTCTCATGTCATCCTTAGCCAATTACTTGGGCATTAAATGCCATGTCTCTATAGTCAACACAAGAATGGGTCAATTTCCCATTTTGGCCTTGCATTTTGGCTTTACTTTAGGCCTCAAATTGAGCCCATTAACACATATTAACTTAGCCCATAAATTTCAATGTGTAATACTCCACTTATCTCATGTTTAAATAATTTCATCAATGTCACTGTAACACCCCGTACCTATCAAACCCTACTTGACGACGTTGAACAATGTTTATTTAGGTGTCGAGAGTCAAAAGTATGTATTTTGTAATGTAATAGATGAGGTAATTGATATTGGGCCTAGTACATGGGATTAGACCTTCGTAGGAGATGTAACACCCCCTGTGTTGGCAAACCTATACGACTACGTGTACATTCTAATTAAACATGAGAGAACATGAGATATTTGATGACTTATTCATTTTTTTATTGGGGTTTATGTGAGTCTTGAGCCAGTGGGCCAAATGAGGCCCAAAGATCATAAGAAAGACTTGGCCCAATGGGGCAAAACATGATCCAATCTTCCATTTGACTAATCAACCATGCATTTAATGCCAAGAGATGGATAAGAGTGACTTGAGGGACTTATATATATATATGAGTAATTATTCATTAAATTGGTGGGCTTAATTAACAATTTGTTGATGAGCTAAAAGAGGCCCAAAATTAGCATGAAGACATGACCCAAAAAGGGCATAATGACCCATTCTTGAACCATTCTTGCAAGACCAAGTCAATACATTAGGATTGAAACAAGTGTATGGTTACAAAGCACCATTAGGGGACTATAAAAGGGGCACCAAATCAGATTTTAATTTATTTGGACACCCATGCCTTTTCTAGAATTCTCTACAACATTTCCATTATCACACAAACCCTATACCTTCATCTCTTGGGGCCAATATCATCACTTGGTGAGTATTGGTAAGTGTATATTATCATGGTTTAATATATTTTATGCATGAAATTTGGTTTATATCATGTTGGTTATGTTGGTGAAGTGTGAGAAGGTCACTATGTGTAAAACAATTTGTGTTTGCTAAATCGGAGGATGGTTTTGTCTTGTAAACTTGAACATGGACTTGTGATCTTGACCATTTTATGCATGGAATTGTTATTGTAGATTTGGTTACGGATCTGGTGGCGTATTGAAAGGAAAGTGAGATTTTGGTGATGTTTTTGTGTGTTGTGAGACCATGGCTGGTTGTTGGCATGTAATATGATCAAAAATATGTTAAAAGAAGTTTAGTTATGATCATGGACCATTCATTGCATTAAAAAGACCCAAAAGAGACCCTTTTTGGCCGAAACAGGCACCCGCCCTCGCAGACGAAGCACCTGCGGGTGCAGGTGCCAATGCAGGTGCCTCTGGCTACTCCCAAAGGTCACCTGCGGATGCAGGTCAGCCACCTGTGGGCGCAGGTGGCTTAGCAGGTTGGCCCAGAACTCTGAATTGCTTGTTTATGCATCCCTTTGGCCCCCCGAAACCCCTATACTCTTCATGGATGCAATTATCAAATTATGGTACCTTTTAAATGACTATAAAGGATTATCTCGGAGGTATTTTGAATGGTATAAAATATGTATTGATTTTAAAGTGTTATTGTGAAAGCTATCGAGTGACTTGACGGAGAAAAGATAACATAGTGTTAATGAGGAAGTGTAAAGGGTAAACTTGGTGTAAAATGTTATTGGTTTATGATGTATTGGTCAATGTATGAAATGTGATGATGTTGTTTTCATGTTAATGAAGTGGAGTGTATTGTAAAGGACGAAATGACGTTATACGGCAGTCATATAGCTCATTGTCCTTTTATATGTTGGTATAGTAACTAGCTGCTAATGTAAGCTCCGATGTATGCTTGTGTTGTAGAGTGAAACATAAAGAGGAATATGGGATATTGTATCCCCATATAGGCTTGTGTAATCATAGTAAGACGACAAGGTATGTAAGGTTACTCTTTCCGTATCTTTCTGCAGAATTGAGTATTCATCTTGTTATAATACTTACTCATTCCAGAAGTGTTCCAAAGTATCCCGGTTCAGGTTGAGATATAGTGTTGTTCATATGTATCCTATTCTTATAAGAATTATGATTCGCTTATCTCTTATTCTTTGACTGAAGTTCTCAAGTTGTCATGACGTTGTAACTCTAAAAGAACTGTCGCAGGGAGAGTAAGGTGTAAAGAGAATCTATGTATGCTTGAATAGTATTTCCCATCATGTCATGTTCCCAAATCTATTATTATTATGATTATGTTTGTAACAATCTCTCACAAGTAGAAGTACCAGTCTCATAATATCTCATAACAGTAGTGAAGTGGTAATGTGTAAGCTCATATCTTTATCCCTCAAGTTAAGGTGTTAATCTCATGAAGTCAAGGAGTGAAGTAATATTTGTGTGGTTCGAATAGTGTCACGATCCTCAATGTATCACTCTATCATAAGTGAATAAATCAACCTCTTCCAAGAAGAATAAGAATAAGAAAAGATTTAATTGATAAGAATTCTTGGGTGGTATCCCAGGGGTGAAAAGAACACCTAGCATGGGTCGATCCCGTCTCTCCCTACCCATGGAGTGGATGTATGATAACCCACCCATGGAGTAGATGTATGTTCCCCCACCATAGAGTGGATGTATGTTCCCCCACCATAGAGTGAATGTATGTTCCCCCACCATAGAGTGGATGTATGTTCTGCCACCATAGAGTGGATGTATGTTCCCCCACCATAGAGTGGATGTATGTTCTCCCACCATAGAGTGGATGTATGTTCTCCCACCAATAGAGTGGATGTACGTTATATTATTAATCCAAACCTCGTGAATAGAAGAATCTCGTGAATAGAAGAATCTCTTGAATAGAAGAAGTTCTTGAATGGAAGAATCTCATGAATAGAAGAGAAGAATCTCTTGAGTGAAGGAAGAGTCTCTTGAGTGAAGATGCCTATGAAAGATATTCTGTGAATAGTAAGAATATAAAGTGAGTGATCTACAATAACAATAACAAAAGCAATACACAAGTTTCCACAACTAGAATGATGGTTTATCCACATTGAATATTCTCTCATATTCTAATCCATTGACATTCACATGTATGATGTAATTTCTATAGCCTTACATACTCAGTACATTTCTCGTACTGACCCCCTCGGGGGACTTAACTTACATGTTGCAGGTGCAGGCACTAGTAGATTTTTTAAAAGACAGTAGGTTGGCAGTTAGTTGTGGATCTTTGGTGAGCCCCAGTTGCTTCGGGACTTATCACAGTTGTACATTTGTTTTGATGTTGTAAAGATAAAGTGGGGAATTGTCCCGACTTTTAGATGGTCTTGTAAATGCATCAGTTAGAGGCTTTTGTAGACGTATGTGGGTATATGAAAGTAAGAGATGTATGATCATTTTGACTTGATGGCCCTAACGGCCAAGTTTCATATATATAGATATGATATATGTTTCCATGTTCATGACTTGCGCTTAGTTGCATGAGGAATAATAAGATTTAATAAGATTCATACGAGGATATGCATATGAATAGACATGAGCAAAGATTGGTTCTCTCGGGCCATGTCAGCTTCGGGTACCAATCACGCCTCGTTGGAATTTAGGGCGTGACAAAAGTGGTATCAGAGCAGTTCATTCTAAGGGTGTCTACAAAGCCGTGTTTGAGTAGAGTCTTACTTATCAATGTGTTGTGCACCACATTTATAAGTAGGAGTCTACGGGAAATTTAGGATGTTGTTTCCTTTCTTCACTTCTAGATCGTGCAATAGAGCCAGTGATGTAAGTTGAATTGTATCTGACCATGGTAATTTTTTTTCTTTGGTATAGAAAAATGCCAATAACAAGAAGAGGTACAGCAAAGATATGCAGGTAGATATGCCTGTCGGTGAAAGAATAAGTAAATCACCACCTGACCAAGCTGGTCAAGGTTATCTCCACTTGTTGGTGAATTTACTAGAGTTAAAGGCACATATCGTAATGGTATAGTAGATGTTGTGATCATAGATGATTAAGTACTTTTAAAGGTGCTATTAATGAAAAAGGTAATGGGATTTGGAAAGAGAGGGGAAATTGCCCTATACAGCATGCCATATGAAATTGCCGAAAGTGCATAAAGAGTTCTATTTCATATTGTTCCCATTGAAGATATACAAATAACAGAGGATTTCACTAGGAAGAGTTACTTGTTGTTATTCTAGATCAACAAGTCGAAGAGGTCACTTGGGAAACTAAAGAAATGATGAAATCATAGTATCCATATTCGTTTCAATGGAAGGAAAAGTTCACAAGGGGGAAATGGGGAAATAATAAGCAAGTATCAATGAGAATATATGTATAGAGATGCTAATATAGAAGTGCATTTGTTACACATGAGACGATGATGTCAACATTCGAGGACGAATGTTCCTAAGGGGGGAAGAATGTAACACCCCGTACCTATCAAACCCTACTTGATGACGTTGTGTTTACTTAAGTGTCGAGAGCCAAAAGTATGTATTTTGTAATGTTATCGATGAGGTAATTGATATTGGGCCTAGTACATGGGATTAGACCTTCGTAGGAGATGTAACACCCCGTGTGTTGTCGAACCTATACGACTACGTGTACATTTATGGAACTAATTAAACATGAGAGAACATGATATATTTGATGACTTATTCATTTATTTGTTGGGGCTTATATGATTCTTGATCCAGTGGGCCAAATGAGGCCCAAAGATCATAAGAAAGACTTGGCCCAATGGGGCAAAACATGATCCAATCTTCCATTTGACTAATCAACCATGCATTTAATGCCAAGAGATGGATAAGAGTGACTTGAGGGACTTATATATATATATGAGGAATTATTCATTAAATTGGTGGGCTCAATTAACAATTTGTTGATGAGCTAAAAGAGGCCAAAAATTAGCATGAAGACATGGCCCAAAAAGGGCATAATGACCCATTCTTGAACCATTCTTGCAAGACCAAGTCAATACATTAGGATTGAACCAAGTGTGTGGTTACAAATTACCATTAGGGGACTATAAAACGGGCACCAAATAAGATTTTAATTCATTTGGACACCCATGCCTTTTCTAGAATTCTCTACAACATTTCCATTATCACACAAACCCTAGACCTTTATCTCTTGGGCCAAGATCATCACTTGGTGAGTATTGGTAAGTGTATATTATCATGGTTTAATATATTTTATGCATTTAATATGGTTTATATCATGTTGGTTATGTTGGTGAAGTGTGAGAAGGTCACTATGTGTAAAACAATTTGTGTTTGCTAAATCGGAGGATGGTTTTGTCTTGTAAACTTGAACATGGACTTGTGATCTTGAAGGAAACGAGCTTGATGGATTAAATATTGACATGTGAGATGTGAATATAGTCTTACCTTGTTTTACCCTTGTATATAATGTTTGGAATTGTTGTTGTAGATTTGGTTACGGATCTGGTGGCGTATTGAAAAGAAAGAGAGGTTTTGGTGATGTTTTTGTGTGTTGTGAGGCCATTTATGGTTGTTGGCATGTAATATGATCAAAAATATGTTAAAATAAGTTTAGTTATGATCATGGACCATTCATTGCATTAAAAAGACTCAAAAGAGACCAATGGGCACCCGCCCTAGCAGACGAAGCACCTGCGGGCGCAGGTGCCTCTGGCTACTCCCAAAGGTCACCTGCGGATGCAGGTCAGCCACCTACAAGCGTATGTGGCTTAGCTGGTCGGCCCAGAACTCCGAATTGCTTGTTTTTGCATCCCTTTAGCCCCCCGAAACCCCTATACTCTTCATGGATGCAATTATCAAATTATGGTACCTTTTAAATGACTATAAAGGAGTATCTCGGAGGTATTTTGAATGGTATAAAATATGGATTGATTTTAAAGTTTTATTGTGAAAGCTATCGAGTGACTTGACGGAGAAAAGATAACGTAGTGTTAATGAGGAAGTGTAAAGGGTAAACTTGGTGTAAAATATTATTGGTTTATGATGTATTGGTCAATGTATGAAATGTGATGATGTTTTTGTCATGTTAATGAAGTGGAGTGTATTGTAAAGGACGAAATGACGTTATACGGCAGTCATACAGCTCATTGTCCTTTTATACGTTGGTATAGTAACTAGTTGCTAATGTAAGCTCCGATGTATGCTTGTGTTGTAGAGTGAAACATAAAGAGGAATATGGGATATTGTATCCCCATATAGGCTTGTGTAATCATTGTAAGACGACAAGGTATGTAAGGTTACTCTTTCCGTATCTTTCTGCAGCATTGAGTATTCATCTTGTTATGATACTTACTCATTCCAGAAGTGTTCCAAAGTATCCCGGTTCAGTTTGAGATATATTGTTGTTCATATGTATCCTATTCTTAGATGAATTATGATTCGCTTATCTCTTATTCTTTGACTGAAGTTCTCAAGTTGTCATGACGTTGTAACTCTAAAAGAACTGTCGCAGGGAGAGTAAGGTTTAAAGAGAATCTATGTATGCTTGAATAGTATTTCCCATCATGTCATGTTCCCAAATCTATTATTATTATGATTATGTTTGTAATAATCTCTCACAAGTAGAAGTACCAGTTTCATAATATCTCATAACAGTAGTGAAGTGGTAATGTGTAAGCTCATATCTTTATCCCTCAAGTTAAGGTGTTAATCTCATGAAGTCAAGGAGTGAAGTAATATTTGTGTGGTTCGAATAGTGTCATGATACTCAATGTATCACTCTCTCATAAGTGAATAAATCAACCTCTTCCAAGAAGAATAAGAATAAGAAAAGATTTAATTGATAGGAATTCTCGGGTGGTATCCCAGGGGTGAAAAGAACAACTAGAATGGGTCGATCCCGTCTCTCCCTACCCATGGAGTGGATGTATGATAACCCACCCATGGAGTAGATGTATGTTCCCCCACCATAGAGTGGATGTATGTTCCCCCACCATAGAGTGGATGTATGTTCCCCCACCATAGAGTGAATTTATGATCCCCCACTATAGAGTGGATGTATGTTCTCCCACCATAGAGTGGATGTATGTTCCCCCACCATAGAGTGGATGTATGTTCTCCCACCATAGAGTGGATGTATGTTCTCCCACCAATAGAGTGAATGTACTTTATATTATTAATCCAAACCTCGTGAATAGAAGAATCTCGTGAATAGAGGAATCTCTTGAATAGAAGAAGTTCTTGAATGGAAGAATCTCATGAATAGAAGAGAAGAATATCTTGAGTGAAGGAAGAGTCTCTTGAGTGAAGATGCCAATGAAAGATATTCTGTGAATAATAAGAATATAAAGTGAGTGATCTATAATAACAATAACAAAAGCAATATACAAGTTTCCACAACTAGAATGATGGTTTATCCATATTGAATATTCTCTCATATTCTAATCCATTGACATTCTCATGTATGATGTAATTTCTAGAGCCTTACATACTCAGTACATTTCTCGTACTGACCCCCTTGGGGGACTTACCTTACATGTTGCAGGTGCAGGCACTAGTAGATTTTTTAAAAGACAGTAGGTTGGCAGTTAGTTGCGGATCTTTGGTGAGCCCCAGTTGCTTCGGGACTTATCACAGTTGTACATTTATTTTGATATTGTAAAGATAAAGCGGGGAATTGTCCCGACTTTTAGATGGTCTTGTAAATGCATCAGTTAGAGGCTTTTGTAGACGTATGTGGGTATATGAAAGTAAGAGATGTATGATCATTTTGACTTGATGGCCCTAATGGCCAAGTTTCGTATATATAGATATGATATATGTTTCCATGTTCATGACTTGCGCTTAGTTGCATGAGGAATAATAAGATTTAATAAGATTCATACGAGGATATACATATGAATAGACATGAGAAAAGATTGGTTCTCTCGGGCCATGTCGGCTTCGGGTGCCAATCACGCCTCGTTGGAATTCGGGGCATGACAAAAGTGGTATCAGAGCAGTTCGTTCTAAGGGTGTCTACAAAGCCGTGTCTGAGTAGAGTCTTACTTATCAATGTATTGTGCACCACATTTATAAGTAGGAGGCTACGGGACATTTAGGATGTTGTTTCCTTTCTTCACTTCTAGATCGTGCAATAGAGCCAGTGATGTAAGTTGAATTGTATCTGACCATGGTAATTGTTTTTCTTTGGTATAGAAAAATGCCAATAACAAGAAGAGGTATAGGCAAAGATATGCAGGTAGATATGACTGTCGGTGAAAGAATAAGTAAATCACCACCTGACCAAGCTGGTCAAGGTTATCTCCACCTGTTGGTGCATTTACTAGAGTTAAAGGCACATATCGTAATGGTATAGTAGATATTGTGATCATAGAAGATTAAGTACTTTTAAAGGTTCTATTAATGAAAGAGGTAATAGGATTTGGAAAGAGAGGGGAAATTGCCCTATACAGCATGCCATATGAAATTGCCGGAAGTGCATAAAGAGTTCTATTTCATATTGTTCCCATTGAAGATATACAAATAACAGAGGATTTCACTAGGAAGAGTTACTTGTTGTTATTCTAGATCAACAAGTCGAAGAGGTCACTTGGGAAACTGAAGAATTGATGAAATCACAGTATCCATATTCGTTTCAATGGAAGGAAAAGTTCACAAGGGGGAAATGGGGAAATAATAAGCAAGTATCAATGAGAATATATGTATAGAGATGCTAATATAGAAGTGAATTTGTTGCACATGAGACAATGATGTCAACTTCGAGGACGAATATTCCTAAGGGGGGAAGAATGTAACACCCCGTACCTATCAAACCCTACTTGACGACGTTGAACAATGTTTACTCAAGGGTCGAGAGCCAAAAGTATGTATTTTGTAATGTTATTGATGAGGTAATTGATATTGGGCCTAGTACATGGGATTAGACCTTCGTAGGAGATGTAACACCTCGTGTGTTGTCGAACCTATACGACTACGTGTACATTTATGGAACTAATTAAACAAGAGAGAACATGATATATTTGATGACTTATTCATTTATTTGTTGGGGCTTATATGATTCTTGATCCAGTGGGCCAAATGAGGCCCAAAGATCATAAGAAAGACTTGGCCCAATGGGGCAAAACATGATCCAATCTTCCATTTGACTAATCAACCATGCATTTAATGCCAAGAGATGGATAAGAGTGACTTGAGGGAATTATATATATATATGAGGAATTATTAACTAAACTGCTGGGCTCAATTAACAATTTGTTGATGAGCTAAAAGAGGCCTAAAATTAGCATGAAGACATGGCCCAAAAAGGGCATAATGACCCATTCTTGACCCATTCTTGCAAGACCAAGTCAATACATTAGAATTGAACCAAGTGTATGGTTACAAAGCACCATTAGGGGACTATAAAAGGGGCACCAAATAAGATTTTAATTCATTTGGACACCCATGCCTTTTCTAGAATTCTCTACAACATTTCCATTATCACACAAACCCTAGACCTTTATCTCTTGGGCCAAGATCATCACTTGGTGAGTATTGGTAAGTGTATATTATCATGGTTTAATATATTTTATGCATTTAATATGGTTTATATCATGTTGGTTATGTTGGTTATGTTGGTGAAGTGTGAGAAGGTCACTATGTGTAAAACAATTTGTGTTTGCTAAATCGGAGGATGGTTTTGTCTTGTAAACTTGAACATGGACTTGTGATATTGAAGGAAATGAGCTTGATGGATTCAATATTGACATGTGAGATGTGAATATAGTCTTACCTTGTTTTACCCTTGTATATAATGTTTGGAATTGTTGTTGTAGATTTAGTTACGGATCTGGTGGCGTATTGAAAGGAAAGAGAGGTTTTGGTGATGTTTTTGTGTGTTGTGAGACCATGACTGGTTTTTGTCATGTAATATGATCAAAAATATGTTAAAAGAAGTTTATTAATGATCATGGACCATTCATTGCATTAAAAAGACCCAAAAGAGACCCTTTTTGGCCGAAACGGGCACCCGCCCTCGCAGACGAAGCACCTGCGGACGTAGGTGCCAACGTAGGTGCCTATGTCTACTGCCAAAGGTCACCTGAGGATGCAGGTCAGCCACATTCAGGCGCAGTTGGTTTATCAGGTCGGCCCAGAACTCCGAATTGCTTGTTTTTGCATCCCTTTGGCCCCCCGAAACCCCTATACTCTTCATGGATGCAATTATCAAATTATGGTACCTTTTAAATGACTATAAAGTATTATCTAGGAGGTATTTTGAATGGTACAACATATGGATAGATTTTAAACTGTTATTGTGAAAGCTATCGAGTGACTTGACGGAGAAAAGATAACATACTGTTAATGAGGAAGGTTAAAGGGTAAACTTGGTGTAAAATGTTATTGGTTTATGATGTATTGGTCAATGTATGAAATGTTATGATGTTGTTGTCATGGTAATGAAGTGGAGTGTATTGTAAAGGACGAAATGACGTTATACGACAGTCATATAGCTCATTGTCCTTTTATACGTTGGTATAGTAACTAGTTGCTAATGTAAGCTCCGATGTATGCTTGTGTTGTAGAGTGAAACATAAAGAGGAAGATGGGATATTGTATCCCCATATAGGCTTGTGTAATCGTAGTAAGATGACAAGGTATGTAAGGTTACTCTTTCCGTATCTTTCTGCAGCATTGAGTATTCATCTTGTTATGATACTTACTCATTCCAGAAGTGTTCCAAAGTATCTCAGTTCAGTTTGAGATATATTGTTGTTCATATGTATCCTATTCTTAAACGAATTATGATTCGCTTATCTCTTATTCTTTGACTGAAGTTCTCAAGTTGTCATGACGTTGTAATTCTAAAAGAACTGTCGCAGAGAGAGTAAGGTGTAAAGAGAATCTATGTATGCTTGAATAGTATTTCCCATCATGTAATGTTCCCAAATCTATTATTATTATGATTATGTTTGTACCAGTATCTCACAATTAGAAGTACCAATCTCATAAGATCTCATAAGAGTAGTGAAGAGGTAATGTGTAAGCCAAAATATTTATCCCTCAAGTTAAGGTGTTAATATCATGAAGTCAAGGAGTGAAGTAATATTTGTGTGGTTCGAATAGTGTCATGATACTCAATGTATCACTCTCTCATAAGTGAATAAATCAACCTCTTCCAAGAAGAATAAGAATAAGAAAAGATTTAATTGATAAGAATTCTCGGGTGGTATCCCAGGGGTGAAAAGAACACCTAGCATGGGTCGATCCCGTCTCTCCCTACCCATGGAGTGGATGTATGATAACCCACCCATGGAGTAGATATATGTTCCCCCGCCATAGAGTGGATGTATGTTCCCCCACCATAGAGTGGATGTTTGTTCCCCCACCATAGAGTGGATGTATGTTCTCCCACCATAGAGTGGATGTATGTTCTCCCACCAATAGAGTAGATGTACGTTATATTATTAATCCAAACCTCGTGAATAGCGGAATCTCTTGAATAGAAGAAGTTCTTGAATGGAAGAATCTCATGAATAGAAGAGAAGAATCTCTTGAGTGAAGGAAGAGTCTCTTGAGTGAAGATGCCTATGAAAGATATTCTGTGAATAGTAAGAATATAAAGTGAGTGATCTAAAATAACAATAACAAAAGCAATATACAAGTTTCCACAACTAGAATGATGGTTTATCCACATTGAATATTCTCTCATATTCTAATCCATTGACATTCTTATGTATGATGTAATTTCTATAGCCTTACATACTCAGTACATTTCTCGTACTGACCCCCTCGGAGGACTTACTTTACATGTTGCAGGTGCAGGCACTAGTAGATTTGTAAAAAGACAGTAGGTTGGAAGTTAATTGCAGATCTTTGGTGAGTTCCAGTTTCTTCGGGACTTATCACAGTTGTACATTTGTTTTGATGTTGTAAAGATAAAGCGGGGACTTGTCCCGACTTTTAGATGGTCTTGTAAATGCATCAGTTAGAGGCTTTTGTAGACGTATGTGGGTATATGAAAGTAAGAGATGTATGATCATTTTGTCTTGATGGCCCTAACGGCCAAGTTTCGTATATATAGATATGATATATGTTTCCATGTTCATGACTTCCGCTTAGTTTCATAAGGAATAATAAGATTTAATAAGATACATAAAAGGATATGCATATGAATAGACATGAGCAAAAATTGGTTCTCTCGGGCCATATCGGCTTTGGGTGCCAATCACGCCTCGTTGGAATTTGGGGCGTGACAGTCAAAAAAATATTCAACTCACGAAATTCATGTTCGTAATCTCAATCTCAAAAATGAGAAATTCTAGCCACTCATGGCTTAGTTGAACATAATTTTATAAAACACTTGTGACGAAGAATTAATCCCAACTCGGATGCCAAACTCGCTCAATAGTAGTCGTACTACGATGTAATAATGATACCATAACTCAAGAGTCATCTTTATTGACTAATAATCATAGAATAAATTGGGAAAAAAGCACCCTGGCACACTCCCGGGTGCCCTAGGGACTTAGAGAAAATTTCAGCATTTGAAAGGTGCGCAGGGGAGGCTTGGCACGCCCCTTGGCGCTCCCTCTTGGTGCCTGTGCTAAAAATAATTCAGGCCAAAGCAGCCTGGCACGCCACCTGCAGCGCCCCATACTTAACTTTTGATTCTGACTTTCTTTAGGGATTTGGTTGAATCTTTCAGGTCTAAATCCTTACCTTGCCTCTTAACTTTAATATACTTTTCTTGGATGTCTTTTAAACCTTCTTTTCACCCCCCACAAGTGCTCCACAAGGTCACAAACACCTCCTATAAAGGTCTAATCACCCTTACTAGCACAATATCAAATGTTCCATCAATAACAATACAAAATAGGTACTTAGTGCTCTCGAAGCTAGGGTAAACATGTTTCAAATTTAGCAAGTAAGGTCGGAAATGTATGGGGTGTTACAATAAACCTTCAGTATCTTTATTTCAGTGGACTACATTAGACATTAGGTGCCATGAGTGTCGGGTATTGGGTCACATTCGAAGGTTTTGTCCTAACTACTTATTTGTAGGACAGTTGACTCAGCAGCTAGCTTCTAGTGCCTTAGGTCCAGAAGGTCATGGTGGTGGAGGATATGGTAGGGGTCATCCACAGGGTGGGCATGGTGATAACAATGCAGGGAGTAGTGGCTACCAAGCTAACCGTGGTGGATGATAGTTTGGTCAATGTGGCATACAGGCTGGTAGAGTTAGTGGTTAGGGTGGTGATAAGGCTCAGCTTTATGTTGTTCCAACCCTTCGTGAAGATGAAGCTTCCGATGTTGTGATCATAAGTACTATTTTTATCTTTGATCATATGGCTTCTGTGTTATTTGATCATGGGTTACTTTCTTTTATGTGCCTGTAAAATTTGCCTTGGGTTGGGAGTTAAAATGTGAAATTTTTGATACTCCCATTTATGTGTCTACACCACTTGGGGTTTCTATATGTGTTGATCATGTTTATTGGGTGTGTCCTGTGATGTTTATAGGGTATGTAACTTAAGAAAACTTAGTGATTTTAGATATGGAGGAGTTTGGTATTGTTTTGGGGATGAGTTGGTTATCTCCTCATCGTGCTATTCTTGATTGCTATGCAAAGACTGTCACTATAACTATGCTCGAGATGGATAAGTTATAGTGGGAAGGTACTCTTAAGCCTACTCCTTTGAGAATTATGTTAGCTATTTGTGCCCAGAAGTTAGTTATGCGAGGGTGTAGGGCGTTCCCAGCTCATTTTTGGGATGATAGTTCAATAGTTCCTCCTATTGCTTCAATTTTTGTAGTGCGTGAATTCTTAGAGTCACTCTCCGATGATCTCCATGGTATTCCTCATGACTTGGGATTTTGACTTTTATATAGACTTAGAGTCGGGAACCCATCCTATATCCATCCCTCCTTATAGAATGGCACCAGTAGAATTAAGAGAATTAAAATACCAGTTGCAAGAGTTGTTAGGGAAGGGTTTTATTCACCTGAGTGTTGCCTTGGGCTACTCCTGTGCTTTTTGTGAAAAAGAAGGATGGGAGTATGCAGATGTGCATAGCCTACCAATAGTTGAATAAGGTGACTACTCATAACAAGTATCCTTCACCTTGGATAGATGATCTATTTGACCAGTTGTATGGAACCGCAGTGTTCTCAAAGATTGATTTGAGGTCATGTTACCATCAGCTTAAGATTCGGGTTGAGGACATTCCAAAAACTGCCTTACGAACTCGTTATGGACATTACGAGTTTCAAATTATGTCCTTTGTTTTGACCAATGCCCCAGCCGCTTTTATAAGCTTGATGAATGGAGTATTCAAGTCATTTTTGGATTTGTTTATTATTGTTTTCATTCATGATATTCTGGTTTACTCAAAGAGTAAGGAGGATCATGAAACTCACTTATGTATAGAATTGGGGTTTCTTAAGGAGAAGCAAGTTTATGCTAAGTATTCGAAGTGTGAATTCTTGTTGTCTTCAGTGTCCTTTTTGGGGTATATGGTATCTAAAGAAGGGGTTATGGTAGACCCACAAAAGGTGGAAGTAGTTAATAATTGGGCCAGACCGACCAATGTGACATAAGTTTGTAGTTTTATAGGGTTGACCAGTTATTATCGATGGTTTATGAAAGGGTTCACCGCCATTGCTTCACATATGACTCGCCTGAATCAGAAAGAGGTACCTTTTGCGTAGGATGATAAGTGTGAGGGGATCTTTCAAAAGCTCAAGACCTTCATAACTTTAGCTCCTGTTCTTACCTTTCCTATTTGAAGGTAAGGATTTCATTGTGTATTGTGATGCTTCACGGTCTGGTTTAGGTTTTATTTTGATAGAGGGTCAGAATGTAATTGCTTATGCTTTGAGGCAGCTGAAGCCATATGAGAAAAACTATCCCAGCCATGATTTGGTAGCGGAAGCAGTGATCGCTGCTTTGAAAATTCAGAGACACTAATTCTATGGGGTGAAGTGTTAAGTGTTCGCAGATCACCATAGTTTGCAACATTTATTTACTCAATGAGATCTAAATTTGAGGTAGATAAAGTGGATGGACTTGATCAAAGATTATGACATCTTAATTCTAAATCATCCGAGCAAGGACAATGCGGTGGCAGACGCATTGAATCGGAAGCCGACAAGCAAAGAAAGTTTGGAATGGTTTAAGGTGTTAAGGCGCACATTGGCTAGAGACTTACAAACTCTGACTAATGGTTGCATGAGATTGTAGGTGACTAGAACAGGTGGAGTACTAACCCATGTTGAGGTTAAGTCTACTTTCCTTTAGAAGATTAAAAGTAGGTTGTTTGAAGACAAAAAGTTGAACAACCTTAGATAAAAAGTTTTATAGGTTGAGGACAAGGAGGCCATTCTTGATGAAGAGAGGGTGTTGAGGATTCGTGGGCGCGTGTATGTACCTCATGTGGGTAACTTGATTCCTACCATCCTTGTGGAGGCTCACTGTTTGAAGTACACGTACGAGTTCAACCAAAATGTATAGAGACTTGAGGCAGTATTATTAGTGGAAAAGAATGAAGCGAGATATTGTAGATTTTGTGACCAAGTGTCAAAATTGTGAACAAGTCAAGTATGAGCATTGAAAACGTAGTGGCAGTTTTCAGAGGAAGCCAATTCCGGAGTGGAAGTTGGAAACAAAACTATGTATTTTGTTGTTGGTCTTAGTAAGACCTTAAGGAAGTGTGACTCTATATGGGTAATCATCGATCAATTGACCAAGTCTAAACACTTTATTTCGGTGAGGGTGGACTATAATACAGCTAAGGTCGCCAAGATATATATGAAGGAGATTTTAAGACTTCATGAGGTACCTATTTCTATAGTGTCGGATAGAGGTACTCAGTTTACCTCCAACTTTGGGGAGAAGTTTCCGTCAGAATTGGGTACTAGGTTAGACCTAAGTACAACTTTTCATTCGCAAAATGATGGGCAGTCAGAATGAATAATCCAGGTAATTGAATATATGATTCTAGATTGTGTGATGGACTTTAGTGGTCAGTGGGACCATTATCTACCCTTGGGTGAATTTTCTTATAACAATAACTACCACTCTAGTATTGACATGGTTTCTTATGAAGCTTTGTACGGGAGAAGATGTAGGTCAATGATTGGATAGTTTGATGCTTTCGAGGTAAGACCTTAGGGAACTGATATGCTAAAGGAGTCGATGCAGAAAGTAAGGTTCATCTAGGAGAAGTTGGTAGCAGCTCAGAGTCAAAAAAAAAAATATGCAGACAATAAGGTAAGGGATGTACAATTTGAGAAAGGTGAGAAAGTGTTGCTGAAAGTGTCACCCATGAAGGGTGTAATGCAGTTTGAAAAGAAGGGGAAGTTGAGTCAGAGGTACATCGGACCCTTTGAAATTTTAGATAGAGTAGGGTCAATGGCATATAGGGTATCCCTTCCTCCTAGCTTGTCAAGGGTTCATCCTGCATTTCTGAATCAATGCCTAAGAAGTACCACGGATATAGAGACTCCATCATTCATGAGGATTTAAAATTGATTGATAAGGAGCTCTTTTATGAAGAAGAACTAATTTCTATCTAGGATAGAGATGTGAGAAAGCTGAGAATTAAAGTTGGTGGAGAAATCGTACAGTTAAGGAAGCCACATAGGAGATGAAGGTGGGTATATGGAAGCACTATCCCCACTTGTTTATCGACTTAGGTAATTTAGTATGATCATTTGTTTCATCTTATTGGCTTGTTGTCGTTCGGGTATAAAAGAGGGGTAAATTGGTATCTAATGTAACAACCTAAATTTTTGTTACGCTGAAATAGAGAGTAGAACCTTTGCCTAATTTCCCCTTAGACCAAAATTTAAAAATTCAAGGTTGGTCTAGTTTTAGGCATATTTTGAGTTTGTGTGGTTTTTTTGATTATATTTTATGTTAGAGGATGAGTTTAGAAAGTCATAGAAACATTTGGTGCATAAAATAGTTAGTAGAACTCCGATTATAGCGGTTACCGACAGTTTGTAATGTCAAATTTTGAGAACTGTATTGTGAAATATAAAGAACTGGAACTAAGTATCGAGTTACTGGTTTGGGGTCGCTACTGCGATAGTAGTACAGCTATAGCAGCAGAAGTATCAGTGCAGTGGCAGTTGGCCTAGGAGCCACTGTAGCAGTAACTCCTCCATCACATCGGTGCCACTGCAGTGATAATAGTACCACTATAGCGGTAAAAATATAGGTTTTCAGTTTTTAAGTCAGAAAAATGTTTTTCATTTGAATTATTCCATAAACTCCATCTTTAAGGTAAGTTCGTTTTACACTTCAAACTTTATTTACTCTTTTAGATTCTTAGAATCGTAAGAATCATAACCCTGGTGGAATTTTGGAATTAGCCCTAAGTTTATAAACTGGTGGGAATTGATGAGGAATGATGTTATTATCCGTTCTTATTGATTCTAGGGTGTTAGAAAATAATTCATATGGTAAAATTCATGATTGTTAGTTGTATAACAAAGATTTCAAAGAGTTCAAATGTTAGTAAACCCTAATATGATGAACTAGGTTAAGTTCATGAGCTAATTTGTTAAATATGAAGTTCTTAATGCTTAGGAAGGGTGGATTGTTGTGTTAAATCTATATAATTGTTGTTTATAGATTCAGAACGGGCTAAAATTTAAAGAAAGGGCAAGTTTATGGCTATATAGTGTTTACGAGCAAAGAACTGAGGTAGGTTACGGTTTAATAGTAGTAATGACTTGCTTGACTTTGTGCTTATATGTGAGTTGGGTATTTGTGATTAGCTTTTGAGCATTACTTCTGATTATTGACTCTACCATGAATTGAACATATGGTTTTGAGATGATATATGGATCGGTGTGTCACACTGACACTATTATTGGATTGGGTACCATGCTGGTACTGGTACATGGACTGAGCTCAACCTTTGCAGGTCATAGCTGAGAGTCTTTGCGTTCTCTAGTATGTGTGTACATCTTGTATGCATGCAATCATTATTTCATTTGAATATATATATATATATATATATGTTGTGGTGATCATTGTTGAAGAATCTCCCAAAGTGATGTACTTGTATACTTGTATTCCTGATGAGATGAAGTGTTATAACTGTATTTGGTTGTCAACTAATTGTAAGTTGTATCTTGATTGTTGTTACTTGCATTTAACTTGCCTATTTGTATGTTGTTGAGTTGATTCAGCCGATTATGCCTACCAGTACTTGGTTATTATACTGCTACTACATGTACTCTTCTTGTTGTTGAGTGCAGAGCTTGTTCCAGCATTTAAGACGAGACCTCGATAGAGTTAGGGTGGGTTTCACTCATGACTAATTGGGTCGTGTAAAAGATGGTATCATAGCACTAAGTTCATTGATATGGTCATACAAGAATAGTTCAAGTAGAGTCTTGTAGAATGGTATGGAGACGTATGTACTTTTCATTGAGAGGCTACAAGGCTTTAGGAAGCAATTTTCACTTTTTTCTTCTTTTTGTGAACTTGATTCCAATTGGTATCTGGTGATCAAAATTGGTATCTAACCTCCTTTATTATTATTTTGTAGATTGTGAACACTCGTTCCACCAGAGCAGCAGCACCAGCACTTGTTGCTGAGGCCGCGAATTAGGGTAAGCCTTGAGTTAGGGGCAGGCTTAAAAAGGGAGGACGAGGGAAAGCACCTGTCAAGGGTGGAACCTGGGAACCCAGAGGACTGGCTAGTCATAGATCACCATCTGTTCCCCCACAACAGGGTGATCCAAAATTGGTTTAGATTAAAGAGGAGAATGTTAAGCAGGAAGAAGTGGTTGTTCCAGAGAATGTGGTGCCAGTACAGAATGGTGCAACTCAGGTGCCTCTGTCCGCAGATTTAATTCAGCAAATGTTGGTGTTTCTGAGTAGTTTGGATGGCACAGGTACTACTCTAGGAGTGCCTGTGTTTCCACCCCCAGCCTTGCAACATGTTGCTACTGTACCACCCCAGATGCACTAGGGGTCTCAGACAAGATTGTTTCCCCAATAGGTATTGTGACAGATCATGATTGATGATGAGCATGGACTGTTCTATAAGTTCAATAAGTTGAAACCTCTAGTTTTTCAGGGTACTGAGTCAAGGGATGTATTTGAGTTCTTGATTAACTGTCACAATCTTCTGTGTGTGAAAGGGTTCGCCACCATTACTTCGCATATGACTAACCTGGCTCAAAACTAGGTACCTTTTGGGTGGGATGATAAGTGTGAGGAGAGCTTTCAAAAAACTCGAGACCTTTATAACTTTAGCACCTATTCTTACCTTGCCTATTGAAGGTAAGGATTTCATTGTGTATTGTGATCCTTCATGGTCTGGTTTAGATATTGTTTTGATATAAGGTCAGAAGATAATTGCTTATGCTTTAAGGAAACTAAAATCGTATGAAAAGAACTACCCTACCCATAATTTAAAATTGGCGGCAGTGGTTGTAGCTTTGAAAATTTAGAGACACTACCTCTATGGGGTAAAGTGTGAAGTGTTCACACACCATCGTAGTTTGCAATATTTGTTTACTCAACAAGATCTGAATTTGAGACAGAGAAGGTGGATGGAGTTAATCAAAGATTATGACATATGAATTCTATATCATTTGGGCAAGACCAATGAGGTGGCAAGCGCATTATGTCGGAAGCCGTCAAGCATTGGAAGTTTGGCATAGTTTGATGTGTCAAAGCGCCTATTAGCTAGAGAGGTACAAATTCTAACTAATAGTTTCATGAGATTGTAGGTGACTAGAAAAAAAGGAGTATTATCCCATGTTTAGGCTAAGTCTACTTTCCTTTAGAACAATAAAAGTAGGCAATTTAAAGACAAGAAGTTGAACAACCTTAGAGAAAAAGTGATATAGGTTGACGCAGAGAAGACCATTCTTGATGAAGAGAGGGTGTTAAGGATTTGAGTGCTCGTATGTGTGACTCCTACGAGTAACTTGATTCCTACCATCCTTGTGGAGGCTCACAATTTGAAGTACTCTATACATGGGGGTTTGAACAAAATGTATAAATACTTGAGGCAGCATTATTGATGGCGCACAATGAAGAGAGCTATTATAGAATTTGTGACCAAGTTTCAAAATTGTTAACAAGTCAAGTATGAGCATTAGAAACCTGGTGGCACTTTTTAAAGTATGCCCATTCTAGAATAAAAGTGGGAAAGAATAACTATGGATTTTTTTGTTGGTCTTCCTAAGACTCTAATGAAGTGCAACACCATATGGGTGATCATCGATCGTTTGACCGTGTCTGCATATTTTATTCTGATAAGGATGGACTATATGCAGCCAAGTTGGCCAAGATATATATGAAGGCGATTATGAGACTTCATGGGGTACCTATTTCCATAGTGTCGGATAGAGGTACTCCGTTTACCTCCAACTTTGGGAGAAGTTTCAGTCAGAATTGGGTACTAGGTTGGACCTAAGTACAACTTTTCATTCGTAGACAAACAGACAATGCAGGTAATTAAAGATATGCTTCGAGCTTGTATGATGGACTTTAGTAGTCAGTGGGACCAGTATCTACCCTTGTGTGAATTTGCTTATAATAATAGCTACCACTCCAGTATTGACATGGCTCCTTATGAAGCTTTGTATGGGAGAAGATGTAGGTCACTGATTAGATAGTTTGATGCTCTCGAGGTGAGACCTTAGGGCACTGATATGCTAAAGTAGTCAACGGATAAAGTAAGGTTCATCTAGGAGAAGTTGGTAGTATCTCAGAGTTGAAAAAAATTATATGCAGACAATAAGGTAAGGGATGTACAATTCGAGAAAGGTGAGAAAATGTTGCTGAAAGTGTCACCCATGAAGGGTGTAATGCGGTTCGGAAAGATAGGGAAGTTGAGTCTGAGGTACATTGGACCCTTTGAAATTTTGAATGGAGTAGGGTCAATGGTGTATGTTTTAGCCCTGCCACCTAGCTTGTCAAAGGTTCATCCTATGTTTTTGAGTCAATACCTAAGAAGTACCATGAATATGGAGACTACATTATTCGTTAGGATTTAGAATTGTTTGATAAGGAGCTCTTTTATGAAGAAGCGCCAATTTCTATATAGGATAGAGATGTGAGAAAGCTGAGTACTAAAGTAATTCCATCGTTAAAGGTTCATTAAAGAAACCATCCCATTGAGGAAGCCACATGGGAGATGGAGGTGGATATTCACAAGCGCTATCACCACTTATTAATTATCTCAGGTAATTTGTTTAATTGTTTGTTGTGTCTTATTGGCTAGTTGTCATTCGGGGATGAACGAGGAGTAAATTGGTATTAAATGTAACAACCTAAATTTTTGTTATGCTGATATAGAGAGTAAAACCTTCGCCTAGTTTCCCCTTAGACCAAAATTTGAAATTTTAGGGTTGGCCTAGTTTTAGGTGTATTTTGAGTGTGTGGTGGTCTAGGGAAATCTTGGAATTATTAAGTGTTGATTGGTGTTTTTGATTATATTTTGTGTTAGAGGATGATTTTAGGAAGTCATAAAAACTTTCAGCACGTAAAATGGGTTAGTAAAACTCTGGTTATAGCGATTACCGTTAAAGGGTCAGTTTGTAATGTCGAATTTCAAGAAGTGTATTATGAAATGGCAAGAACTGAGACCACAACTCGAGTTACTTATTTAGTGAAATTGCAGCTACAGAAGTACTACTGTAGCGGTAAAATTATCATTGCAGTGGAAGTTGGCCTAGGAGTCACTGCAGCGGCAAATCCTCCGTTGCACTGTTGCCACTGCAGCGATAATAGTACCACTGCAGTGGCCAAAATGTATGTTTTCAGTTTTTAAGTTAGAAAAATGTTTTTCATTTGCATTATTTCAAAAACTTGTTCAAGGGCTTAGCAAGGGTGATTGTCATCAATTTTGGGGGTTTTCCATCTTGGAGATAAGTTTCTTTTATATTTCAAACTTGAATTACTCCATTAGATTCTTAGAATTGTAAGAATCATAACCATGGTGCAATTTTAGAATTACCCCTAAGTTTATGAACTAGTGGGAATTGATTGGGAATAATGTTATTATACATTGTTATTGATTCTAGGGTGTTAGAAAACACTTCATATTGTAGAATTCATGATTGTTAGTAGAATAACAAAGAAAACAAAGAGTTTAAATGGTAGTAAACCCTAAGATGATGAACTAGGTTAAGTTTATGAGTTAATTTGTTAAATGTGAAGTTCCTAATGCTTAAGAAGGGTGAATTGTTGTGTTAAATCTATATAATTGTTGCTTATAGATCAAGAACGAGCTGAAATTTAAATGAAGCACAAGTTTGTGGCTATATAGTATTTACGAGCAAGTAATTGAGGTAGGCTATGGTTTAATAGTAGTAATGACTTACTTGACTCTGTGCTTATATATGAGTTGGGTGTTTGCGATTAGCTATCGGGCATTATTTGTGATTGTTAACTGTATCATGAATTGAACATATGGTTTTGAGATGGTACTGAGATGATATATGGATCGGTGTGTCATGCTAACACTATTATACAGATTAGGTGTCACACTGACACTATTATTGGATCAGGTACGATGTCGGCTCTGGTACATGGACTGAGCTCATCCCCTGCAGGTCATAGTTGAGAGTCTTTGCTAAATCTAGTATGTGTGTATGTCTTGTATGCATGCAATCATCATTTCATTTTAAATATATATATATACATATTGTGATGACCATTGTTGAAGAATCTACCTAAGTGTAGTTGATGTACTTCTACATTTGTAATCCTGATGAGATGAAGTGTTGTGACTGTATTTGGTTGTCAACTAATTATAAGTTGTATCTTAAATGTTGTTACTTGCATTTAACTTGACTATTTGTATGGTGTTGAGTTTAGTTGGCCAATGATGCCTACCAGTACTTAGTTATTGTACTGATACTACATGTACTCTTCTTTTTGTTGAGTGCAGAGCGTGTTCAAGCAGTTGAGATGAGACCTCGACTCTGGTCCATGATTCAAACATTGATTCAAGGGTGAGCACTATCGCGCCCCATTTTTCTCCAGAAAAATGGGATTCGACGTGACAACTCTATTTAGGATTAATTAGAGTGAAGAGTCGCCACCTAATGAATTAAGGTGCGTTAGGGCACCATTCTAGACTAATTATGAACTTATTTTAATTTATTAGTCTACGTCAACCACAAATTCGGGTAAAGGTTCAGGCTACCTCGAAATAAAGGCTTTAGGCACCTTTCGAGGTCCACAAATGTGGGTCCCGATTGAACTCATATATTACGTAGGGGATTTACGTGATAATCAAAGGTCAATTATTTTTATTAACTTAATATTGACTAAGTGCTTAAACATGAAAATAATAACTAAACAAAACATGCAACTCAGTTATTAGTAATTATCTAAGTGATAAAGTAGTAAAATATATATACAGATTGTTAATCGGATAAGCGAGAAGATAGAAGAGACACAATGATATAAACGAAGATTCATTTAAATGGTAAGCCTAAACTACCCCCAACTCATAAAAACTCAAAAATAAAGAAAAGAAAAGACGATTTAGAAGACTAGGACAAGGAGCTAATTTTATCCTATTCGGATCAGCACCCGGCTTATTAACGGATGACAATGTCGCATATCGCATTGTCTGATTCTGTTCGGGTCAACTTCCATTATATCCGGTTGTTCTACCCACCCCACCTAATTGATTATTAAGCCTAAAGGAGTTCTAAAGAAAATGACAAAACTAGCATTCCCTAAAATTGCCTACCCGACCCTACTTAATGTCCAAGAGGCGTTGGACGACCTATTTTGGGTAAGAATCTAGACGCAAAGAAAATCATAGGCTTCCTAATTAGACTCAGGATTTACTTCATACAAAACAACACAAGATGAGCAACTAGCATATAAAGGTTTCAAACAAGCCTTTTGGTTAACTAGAAAGTCAATTAGGCGATAAACATGCTAAACAATTGCTTACATTGTAATTAGAACCTATAGGCATGATGTCTAATGTGCTAGATTAATTAACATGTTAAAATCCCTTAATCTTATAGATATGATTTCTAGGAGACGAATATTATTCAATATGTCGAGAATTAAATAAAATGCAAGATGTTAAATTAGGAATGCTGGAAATTAATTTAAATATACTGAATATTAATTTATAATTACAGAAAATTAGTTTAAGATTGCTGGAAAATGATTTTAAAATGCTTGAAATTATTTAAAACTTGCTGAAAATTATTTTAAGGTTTCTGGAAATTATTAAAAATATGCTGAAAATTAATTTTGGAATGCTGAAAATTATTTAAAACTTGCTGAAAATTATTTTAAGGTTGCTGGAAATTATTAAAAAATATGCTGAAAATTAATTTTTAAATGCTGGAAATTATATAAAAATACTGGAAACTAGATTTTAAATGCTAAAAATTAAAGATATGCTGGAAACTATATAAGAAATGCTAAAAATTAAAGATATGCTAAAAACTATATAAAAAATGCTGAAAATTATTTTAATATGCCAAAAGTTCATTAAACGTGCTTAAATTGAATTAACATGTCGAAAATTAATTTAATACGTTGAAGGTTAGTTAATGATCCTAAACACCTGATTTTCTGAGCAATAGAACAAATAATGGCTCTAGAATATTTGCCTAAGAGATAAAACGATTTAATTAATACATAAAATTTATTAAATAATCCTAGAGGCATGATATCTAGGTGATAAAATATTTAACACATAAAATCCCCGCCACCATAGCATTCCCAATATTTCATTATACATATAGTGTTTAAGAAAAGGCTAAATAGAGTGACTAAGCAACTTCCCAAAACTCGGGCAACTCTTCATTTCTCGATCAGACATCCCCAATTAATGAACCTGTTAAGCACAACCAAAATATCCAAGCCAACATAGAGAATTGGGAAGCACAAAGTAGGACCACAACCACAAAAACAGACATACGTACAAATCACGAAACAAGATAATTAGTTTGGATTAAGTCCTATAGGCATGTCTGTAAGTTCAAGCTAGAAGAAAACTATCACATAAGCAAATGAAAGATGCATCGATAGGGGCTAACATGTTAGCAGCAAAATTAATAAAAGAACCGAACTTTGAAGCAACACACAAGATTGAGAATAATAATAGTGACAGAAAGTAGAAACTAGGATTCGGAACTTTCAAGATGAGAGATTTAAAGTATTTTTGTGTCTAGAAAGTAATGCTTAAGCGTATAAGAGTATATCTGTAAGAGTAGGAGCCAAAGTCCCTTTAAGGGAAGTGGGAATGTTCAAGTCTGTGAGAAGAATTCTCTCTCCAGAAACAATGAAGAAGATATGCTATGTATATGGCCAAGAGTTGGTCAATCACTGAATTAATGGAAGAAATCATATCCCCCAAAAATCAATCAAGGGACATCCCTTCCTGACAAAGATGGATTGAATCAGTTAAGTGTAGGAAATCATGTTAAGTTTATAAATAAGCAAGTAAAAAGAAATTTGTTCATGCTAAATAAGGTATGAGAATCAGTAAATAAACCCAAAGACATATTAACATGCCATAAATATATTAGTAAAAACTGTCACATTCTCATTAAGGAAGTAAAATCAATTACCAAAGCATGTCAGAGCTACCATAGATAGGCCAATACAGAACCTGTCCAAACAATTAAAAAAACAAAATGAGAAGGAAAATTGATCATCAAGGATTTTACCCAAAACATAGTAAGCGAATCAATTTTAGCAAAGAATCTGACATTTTTTATCAAAATAGCCGAGTTAAAGGGCTGTCACACACTACTTAGGTGATTTGCATAAGTTAGAGATTTCAAATTACCATATTATCATATAATGAAGCTGTTATGAACTAAGCTCTGAACAAGAAAGGAATGATCATTCAAGACTATCAAAGTTTACCAAAATTAAGCGCAAAGTTATCATCATGAATCAAACCGGAGCTCGAAACAAATTATGCAAAGTCATCAGGTAATTGATCCCAAGAAAACACAGCGTCTGTAGTATATGAGTTCCAATTCAAGGAATATAACTTTTTGTCCAAACAGTATTCCCAACACTACCATGGACAAGTAGCACATGAATACAATAACCAAATCAGTCGTAATATAGTGTTAGGGCTGGTATCAAAATCAGTAACAACTATAGAATTTCACATATAATGGTCCAAACACATAAGAACCATGAAAATACACAACTTTCCAATCTTATAATCTCTCTAGAGAGCACGCGGTAGAATGGGTAGTAATCAAACATAATAATTAATAGAAGGGATCATACCTGGGACGGATTCATCAGAATCCATCTCAGAATCAGAACCTTGCAGCTGGAACGGAGACGGGAAAACAACATTGGTGATTGCTCATCATCTCGATCAACCTTAACCTTTTTGAAGTCAATCAGAGAAGAGAAACTTTTTGGGGTTTCAAATTTTTTTAGTAGAGGAGAGCATGGGGTTTATTTGGTGGTGCGACAGTGATGGTGGGTGTGAGAAGATGAGACAGAGGAGGATATTGGGAAAGGCTCCACTGTCCGCAGCTCGTTGGAGAATTTATGATGGCATGGACAGTAACGTGAGAAAGAAGATAGAAATGGAGTGAAAAGAAAAAGAAAAATGTGGGAGACGATTTGGGTGGTGGTGCTGTTGTGGTGTTTCTCTGGCTGGAAGGTGGTCGAAGATGGTGGTGCTATAAAGAAGAGAGAGGAGAGAGGAGTGAGGTGGCTAGCTCACTGAGGTTGGGAGACAATAGAGAGAAGATTGCGGATCAAGGGTGGCCGGCGGTAGTGAAGGAGTTCGCCGGTGGTCTCAGCGACCAATGGTGACCAGAGAGTGACGGTTTGGAGAGAGGAGTATGATTTCGCCCGTGGTTGACAGAATGAGTATAGTGGCTCACCGACAACGTCGTGGTAGAGCATGGAGGAGAGGGTGGCGGCCAAAGAAGGTGAAAAATGATTAGGGTTTTGGGATTTTGTGGGGTTAAGTTATTAAAAGAAAATAAACATGGTACTAAATATAAACCATACGATTGAATTGATGGACGGATGAGATTCAATATTTAATTGGGTCGGGTCATGGGTCAAAAAAATTTGGGTCATGGAATTGGGTTTGATTGAAAATCAAATTGGGAATTAGAATTGGGTAAAATTGGACTTATTTTAGGCTAAAAGTGATATCAATCGAATACAAAAATGGCTAGAATTTAAATAAATTGGGGACATTGAAAAATATAGTTAGGCTGCAATTTAATAAATATAATACCATAAATATAATTCAACAAATAAATAATAGTGCTATCCCTGACAAACTTTGAATAAATAATATCATTAGGAGAGCCTCATTATGCTCTATTCCAACTAATCTGCCACAATAATCCTTTAGATGTGTGATTGGATCTCTATGCCTATCAAACATGTTGAACTTTGGGACTCTGTATCCTGGAGGTAAATCAACCCTTGGATATCGACATAGTTTCTCATATCTCAAGTCATGAATGCCTTTGGAACGTAGACATTCGTCCAACCCTTGGATGAAACTTTTGATGTTATGCATCAAAATTGATTCCATCACTTTACAGAGTGGTGCGTGCTGAAGGAAACTTTCGAGAGGATGTATGAGTAAGGTGGGAATAAGGATATACAGTCCAAACAGGGATTTGCTTTGGACGAGAAGGAAGAAGGATGGGATCTTTCTGGCTATTGAGCATATTTGTCATATTTGCAGATTTTCAGTCGAGTCGATGTTCAAATGCTAGACAACCTTTAAACAACATAAATAAATCAAACAAAACAAGTGTATCTAATAATAAAAGAAATAGTATGAAAATATGAGTCATCCCGGCAATGAGGACTTTAGGATGAATGGATAGCCAAGAACTTATGTTTGAGAAGCGAGCATAAAAGATAAGCTCTAAGTAAAACCTAAATACTAAGTTCGTACTTAAAGCTGATCAAGTGAACAGACGAATAATAATTTAAAAATCACACGAAATATTTTAAAGAGATTTATTTTGAAAAAGCGGGAGGATTGAAGATTTGCAAAATTTTGAAAGATTTTAAAAAATTAGTTCAACTGAGACATTTAGTATGAAACAATTGAGAATTTTAAAAGATTGTGAGAAATCATTTAAATAATTCAAAAATACTCTAGTTTTCACCCTTATGACATTATGAAAAGGTGAAAGAAAAGGAGAATATATTATTTGATAGAAAAATTATTTGAATGATAAAGATTGTTTCACATTTTTTAAAAAATACGGGGATATTTTGTAAATAATGGAAAAAAAGGAGGACCGCATCCTTATAAAGGATTGCCTACGTATCTTGTTGGAATAAGAATCAGGTCAGGCATAGTTCGAAACTGTCGATTTAAAGAAATTTGAACTATAATCGGCGACATAGTATGGGTTGAATTAAAATAAGAATAACAAGCACATAACGATTAGTGCATGCATGAGTTAAATGCAAAGGGTAGATATGGCATTATCTTAAGTTTTTCTAAGATTTGGGTAGACACGGACAGAGGGTAATCTTATGCGAGAAGGCATGTGGTATCACAGTAGTAAAACTATCCGCTCAATCGCGTCTTAGCCGACTCTCTATAACAGGATTTTGAAGAGAATTTGGGAAAAGTGCGTAGGTACAACATCTGAGTATAGTGAACGTGTGTGAAAGTGTGAAATTCCCAAGTGGGGGAAGTATGAACGGAATGCAAATTATGTAAAGCAGCAACAAATAGCATATAGTGAAAAGTGGTAACACATCCAGAAAGTTTAAGGCAAACGATAAATAAATAACATTGAAAGTATTACATGCATAATTAAGGGAATAAGGTGAAGAAGATAACAAATATGAGAAACAACAAAAGGACATAAATATGTAACGGGATAAGGAGGAGAATTTAGCATGGACATAATTTAGACACGCATGTAAACAAGTGAAGGGGATAAGGAAAGAGGATTATCATGCTTGCTAACGATAAATTAAAGAGCTAAGATAATCACTTTAGCAAACAGACAAAGGAAAAAAGAATAAGGATTAACATGTCAAAACAACTTAAGAAAATCAACTAAAGAAAGCGTAAAATCACACACAATACATGAATGTGAAATGGTTTGAACCTAAGTATCCCCAGCGGAGTCACCATGTTGTCGCGCCCCAATTTTCTCGAGAAAAATGGAATTCGACGTGACAACTTTGTTTAGGATTAATTAGAGTGAAGAGTCGCCATATAACGAATTAAGGTGTGTTAGGGCACCATTCTAGACTAATTACGAACTTATTTTAATTTATTAGTCTATATCAACCAGAAATTCGGGTAAGGGTTTAGGTTACCTCGAAAGGAAGGTGTTAGGCACCTTTCAAAGTCCACAAATATGTGTCTTGATCGAACTCATATATTACGTAGGGGATTTATATGATAAGCAAAGGTCAATTATTTTTATCAACTTAATATTGACTAAATGTTTAAACATGAAAATAATAAATAAACTAAACATGCAACTCAGTTATCAGTAATTATCTAAGTGCTAAATTAGTAAAATATATAAACAGACTGTTAATCGGATAAGCGAGAAGAAAGAAGAGACATAATGATATAACCAAATAATTAATTTAAATGGTAAGCCTAAACTACCCCAACTAATTAAAACTCAAAAATAAAGAAAAGAAAAGACTATTTAGAAGACTAGGACAAGGAGCTAATTTTATCCTATTCGGATCAGCGCCTAACTTATTAATGGATGACAATGTCGCATATTGTTCGGGTCAACTTCCATTATATCCGATTGTTATACCCACCCCACCTAATTGATTATTAAGCCTAAAAGAGTTCTAAAGAAAATGACAAAACTAGCGTTCCCTAAAAATGCCTACCCGACCCTACTTAATGTCCAAGAGGCGTTGGACGACCTATTTTGGGTAAGGATCTAGACGCAAAGAAAATCATAGGCTTCCTAATTAGACTCAGGATTTATGTCATACAAAACAACACAAGACTGAGGAACTAGCATGTAAAGGTTTCAAACAAGGCTTTTGGCTAACTAGAAAGTCGATTAGACGATAAACATGCTAAACAATTACTTACATTATAATTAGAACCTATAGGCATGATGTCTAATGTGCTAGATTAATTAACATGTTAAAATTCCTTAATCTTATAGACATGATTTCAAGGTGAGGAATGTTATTCAATATATCGAGAATTAAATAAAATGCAAGATGTTAAATTAGGAATTCTGGAAATTAATTTAAATATACTAAAAATTAATTAATAATTACAGAAAATTAGTTTAAGATTGCTGGAAAATGATTTTAAAATGCTGGAAATTATTTAAAACTTGCTGAAAATTATTTTAAGGTTGCTGGAAATTATTAAAAATATACTAAAAAATATAAGAGTATATTTGTAAGAGTAGGAGCCAAAGTCCCTTTAAGGGAAGTGGGAATGTTCAAGTTTCTGAGAAGAATTCTCTCTCTAGAAACAATGAAGAAGATGTGCTTTTTATATGGCCAAGAGTTGTTATATCACTGAATTAATGGAAGAAATCATATCCCCTAAAAATAAATCAAGGGACATACCTTCCTTACAAAGACGGATTGAATCAGTTAAGTGTAGGAAATCATGTCAAGTCCATAAATAAGCAAGTAAAAAAATTTTGTTCGGGCTATATAAGGTATGAGAATCAGTAAATAAACCCAAAGACATATTAACATTCCATAAATATATGAGAAGTAAAAGCTTTCACATTCTTATTAAGGAAGTAAAATCAATTACCAAAGCATGTCAGAGCTACCATAGATTGGCCAATACTAAAGTTGTCCAAACGATTAAAGAAACAAAATGAGAAGGAAAATTAATCATCAAGGATTTTACCCAAAACATAGTAAGCAAAGAAATTTTAGCAAAGAATCTGACATTTTTTTAATCAAAATAGCCGAGTTAAAGGGCTTTCACACACTACTTAGGTGATTTGCAAAAGTTAGAGATTTCAAATTACCATATTAACATATAAGGAAGTTGTTATGAACTAAGCTCTGGACAAGAAAGGAATGATCATTTAAGACTATCAAAGTTTACCAAAATTAAGCACAAAGGTATTTTCATGAATCAAACTTGAGCTCGAAATGAATTATGCAAAGTCATCACGTAATTGATCTCAAGGAAACACAGCTTCTGTAGTATATGAGTATCAATTCAAAGAATAGTACTTTCTGTCCAAAACAGTATTCCCAAGACTATCGTGGACAAGTAGCACATGAATACAATAACCAAATCAGTCGTAATAGAGTGTTAGGGATGGGATTAGAATCAGTAACAACTAAAGAACTTCACAGATAATGGTCCAAACACATAAGAACCACCAAAATGCACAACTTTCCAATCTCATAATCTCTTCGGAGAGCATGCGGTAGCAAGGGTAGCAATCGAACATAATAATGAATAGAAGAGATCATACCTGGGATGGATTCATCGGAATCCGTCTTGGAATCAGAACCTCGCAACTGGAATGGAGATGGGAAAATGAAATTGGCAATTGCTTATCATCTCGATCATCCTTGACCTTTTCGAAGTCAATCAGAGAAGAGTAATTTTTTAGTTTTTTAGTAGAGGAGAGCATAGGGTTTATTTGGTGGTGCAGCAGTGATGGTGGGTGTGAGAGGATGAGAGAGAGAAGGAGATTGGGGAAGGCTCCACTATTCGCAGCTCGTCAGAGCAGCTATGACGGCATGGACAGTGATGCTAGAAAGAAGATAGGAAAGGGGTGAAAAGGAAGAGAAGAATGAGGGAGACGGTTTGGGTAGTGGTGTTGCTGTGGTGTTTCTCTAGCTGGAAGGTGGCCGGAGATGGTGGTGCTACAACAGAGAGAGAGAGGTGAGAGAAGAGAGGAGTGAGGTGGCTAGTTCACTGAGGTTGGGCGGCGATAAAAAGAAGATCTCGGATCAAGGGTGGCCGGCGGTGGTGGAGGAGTTCGTCGGTGGTCTCAGCGACCGATGGTGACTAGAGAGTGACGGTTTGGAGAGAGGAGTATGGTTTCACTCGTGGTTGAGAGAATGAGTATAGTGGCTCACCGGTATAGGCTCACAGACGGCGTCGTGGTGGAGCATGGAGGTGAGGGTGGCGGCCAAAGAAGGTGAAAAATGATTAGGGTTTTTGGATTTTGGGGGGTCAAGTTATTAATAGGAAATAAACATGGGATTCAATATGGACCATACGATTGAATTGATGGACGGATGAGATTCAACATTGAATTGGGTCGGGTCATGGGTCAAAACAAATTGGGTCATGGAATTGAGTTTAATTGAAAATCAAATTGGGAATTAGAATTGGGTAAAATTGGACTTAATTTTGGCTAAAAGTGATATCAATCGTATGCAAAATGGCTAGAATTTAAATTAATTGGGGACATTGAAAAATAGAGTTAGGCTGTTATTTAATAAATATAATATCATAAATATAGTTCAACAAATAAATAACAGTGAAAAGATAAATATAATACTATAAATAAAATATGTTATTTTGGAATTAATCATAAATAAAGCATGAAAAATTGTGAAAAGTTACATTTTGAAATATGACGTTATTTAACAAAAGCATGTGTATTTTACTTATGTACGAAATTAATAGCAATAATAAATAATATACTTTAAGATGTATCAAGATAATAAGATGTGTGACTAATTATATAAATAATTACATAAAAGAATTTAATTTTAAAAAAAGATCTAAAGTACATTACTTAGTCAAATAGCAACCTGAGTTGGGTACTGGGAGGTCGAAATTGGGTGTCAACAAGCACCATGTCCGAGCATCCATTAGAACATTTTTATATTGGTTCTGTCCTTTGGTGACTTTCAGGTCCCAGGGGTTGTAATAAGTAGAGATACATTCCACACTCTATTTGTTTTGAGTATTTAGTTAGTTAATAAAACCTCGTTTTGATTTTATTGTGTTTTAGTGAGTTAAATGGTAAGTATTTGACAAAAGAGACTTATGAAGGTACGTAATAGTTGGCTAAGGTTTGGGTCAGATGGCCCTCTACCCATAGAGTTAGGGTGGATTTCACTCATGACCAATTCGTTCGTGACAAAGAGCATCCTTGGTGTGACTTGCTTGTTCCATGATCTTCGATCTAGGTAGGTTATGGTTTATGAGTAGTGGACTCGGAATAGCTAAATGTATACATTGTGTAGAATCGACAAGAGAATGCATGATTTGGTTTTTGGGCATGGTGTTTGGATGGATAAAACATGAAATTAATGTTATAAAGATCTAATATGTGGTGTAATAGGCTTATTTATGAATTCCTTGATATGTTATATGCATTTGTATGACTTTTATGATGAGTTGTAAAATATAATCTGGAGTTAATAATAAAGGTAATCTGTTTGTGTTTAGTGTGTTTTGATTACATGTTCTTCTTGCTGTAAATTGACCTAGCATGTTGAGTCTGAAGGGGGAAGAGAGAAATAATGTTCTATCATAAGTTTTGAGAAATACTTGGCTAGACACTATAGCATAACTTGTTGTAAGATGAATAAACTAAGACTACTATTGTATGTAGAATATTAAGGGTAGTTTAATTATGGTATAGTATTCAGATGGAAGTTGAGGAGTTAATGGTGTTGTAGCTAAGGATGAATTGTAGAGGTATGGAAGTACACATATATGTGCATATTTATAAAATTAGAGCTTAGACTCAATTTTATTGTGTGTGTGCTCTTAACTGATTATTTGTTGATTGGTCTTCAGACATACTTGTGGTTGATGAATTATCGTTTGATAATGCTTAAATAAATAAGTTGTTGATTTATCATTTTTGCATGTTAGTAAGTGATAATCTGATAACTTGTAATGTGATTGATAAAAGGGCCTTGATATTTGGCAAATGTTGTTATTTGAACTCACTATGTGATTGTACTTATTTATGGTACTGTTTGTTATTGTGAGATGAACCTATAAAGGTTGATCATGATTAAATTAGTGGATATCAGAGAGGATAAGGGAGGGTACATTGGAATAAGGGTGGTAGAATACTTAGTTTGGGATAAGGGTGGCAGGTACTAGTTGTTTGGGATATTAGTACATGGACTTAGCTTGTCCCCTAGTCATGGCTAATGGGCAGTACTAAGACCGTTAGCATGTATGTACACCGTGATATCGAGAGTTTGATGGTTACTATAGTGGATTGGGTTACGCATCATTATATTTGAATCTTTTGTCTAGTCTGATTATTTGGCATTATATTTGGATCCTTGTGTGGTCCGATTGATCGACATTACATTTGGATCCTAGTGTGGTCCGATTACCTGGCATTATATTTGGATCCTTGTGTGGTCCAGTTATCTGATATTGTACTTTGGTTCCTTGTGTGGTTCGATTATTTGACATTACATTTGGATCCTTATGTGTTCCGGTTACTTGGCATTATATTTGGATCCTTGTGTGGTTCGATTATTGGATATTGTACTTTTGTTCCTTGTATGGACCGATTACTTGTAGCTATTGTATGGTTCCTGTTATGGACAGACCCTTAAGGTGATAATATGAATTGAAAGCATACTTGATGACTTGAATGTTTACTTGTTGATCTAAAAGCTTAATTGACGATTGAAATTCTAATTAATGACCATATATGTTTTAACTTGACAATTGTATGTTGTGGGTGTTGTACATTATCCCTATATTGTTGGGTTGCTAAGAGTAATGTCCAAGGAATTGTAATACGTGACTTGTGACTATAGAGTCATTAGTTAATAAGAGTTAAACTACATATTGGTAGCAATTGAGGTATAAGTGAAACTGATCGACTAATAATAACTATTGGGGCTAAACAAGTGAGAGTTAAGATAGACGACATTTGATGTGAAGAGTGATGTATGATTAATGAGATTAAGTGTGAATGGTATATGGGGAATGTCAGTGGTAAAGATTGCCTACTAGTAATGAATTGGGTACAACTAAGTCAGCAAGAATAAGAATGGAAATTGTAACACCCCGTACGTTTCCAAATCTAGTTGGCTACTGTAACATTTATGGAAATATGGTGACATGAGAGAATTGATGAAATATACCTTAATTTGTGGGCATTAATAAGTCTTACACCATTGGGCCTAAATGAAGCCCAAAAAAACAATAGAAAGACATGGCCCAAAAAGGGGATTTGACCCATTCTTGCCTAGTCTTCCATTGACCAAGTAAACACACCAAGTGTGTGGATGAGGATCATTGTAAAGGGACTATATAAGCCAAAGAAATCAGATTTTTATTTCATTTGAACTCTCATGCCATTTTCTAGACTTTACCAAATATTTTCTTTTGTCTCTCAAGAACCCTAAGTCATTCCTTGGCCAAGATCATCTTTGTACAAGGCTTGGTAAGTGTTTATTATGATGGTTTAATATATTTTATGCATTATATATGGTGTCTATTATGTTGGTTATGTTGGTGGAGTATTGAGAAGTTCACAATATGTGAAATGTTACATGTTGCTAAATCGGAGGATGGTTTTGTCTTGTAAACTTGAATATGTACTTGTGGTCTTGAAGGAAGTGATCTTGATGGAATAAATATTGACATGTGAGATGTTATTAGAGTCTTACCTTGTTTTATCCTTGTGTATGATGTTTGGAATTGTTATTGTGAAATTGGTTATGGTTTTTGTGACGTATTGGTCGTAAAGTGCAGTTTCGGGTGTTGTTATGTGTGTTGTGAGACCATGGCTGATTGTTGGTGTTCAAGATGATCAAAAATATGTCAAAATAAGTTTGGTTATGATCATGGACCATTCATGGCATTAAAAGACCCAAAAGAAACCATTTCGAACCAAAACGGGTATCCGCCCCCGCAGACGAGGGCACCTGTGGGCGCAGATGCCAACGCAGGTGCCACTGGCATATGTCACCAGCCACCTGCAGGCGCAGGTGGCTTCGCAGGTCAGCCCCAGGTGCGGTTTTGTATGTTTTTGTATCGTCTTGGTCCCCGAAGTCCCCTATACCCTTTTTGGATGTAATTATCAACTTGTGATGTTGTTTTAATGACTTTAAAGTGTCGTATGGAGGTATGTTGGACTGTATTGAATATGGATGGTGGTTCATATGTTGTTATTAAGGATTAATTGTGACGGAATGATAAAGAGTAAAGGGTAAAGGGTAAGTGTGGTGTGAAATGCTATTGATGTATGATCTCTTGGTCAATGTGCGTAATGTTATGATGTTGTTGATATGTTAATGCATTGGATTGTATTTTAAGGGGTGATATGACATTATACGGCATTCATATAGTTCATTGTCGTCTTGTACGCCTGTATAGTAACTAGTTGCTAATGTAAGCTCTGATATGTACTTGTATTGTAGAGTAAGACGTAAGGAAGAGAGATGGACTATTGTTTTCATACATAGGCTTGTGTATTCATACTTGGAAGTGAAGGTATGTAAGGTTACTTTGTCAATATCTTTCTGCAGCATATAGAATTCACATTGACGTTACACTTGTCCTATTCCAAAATGTGCTAAGGTATCCTATTCTCGGATTCCAATAGTTATTATCACATGTTTCCTACTCATTGATCAATTGTGAATTACATGTCTCATATTCATTGATAATGTTCCAAAATCCCAATAAGGTTGTGTTCCAAAGTTCTAATAGTGGTTATACTCATGTATTTTGTTCATTGATTATCGTCCAATGGTTCCAATAGTGTTACGTTTCCAATAAGGCTATGTTTCCAACAATTTTCATTCACATGTCTCTCACTCATTGATTATTGATCCAAAGCTTCCAATAAAGTTATGACTCTCATTGAATCAATCTCAAAGTAAAGAATGGAGTAATGCATATGTGGTTAATGATAAGTATGGGTGGTAGCTTTGAGGGCAAAATGCCTAGCTTAAGCCAATCACGAGATTGTTGGATCAGGGGGCAGTCCTAGAGGCATAAGCCTAGCTCGAACCGATCCTGACAGGGGGTAGCTCTAGAGGTAATAACCTAGCTCGAGCCGAACCTGATATGTTGGTATGGGTGGCAGCTCTAGAGGTAATAACCTAGCTCAAGCCGATCCCGATCTATATTGATTTATAGGGTGGCATCTGTAGGGGCATAAGCCTAGCTCGAGTCGATCCCAACATAACATCATGTTATGTTAAAAACCCACTGTTCAGTCGGGGCCTGGGTATCATAAGTCACATGCAAAGGTAAATAATCATAGAAGTAAAGAATCAAAGAAATTAATGAAATACACATGGTACCAAAATATAGAATGGTGACTTATCTATATTGATTATTCTTTGTAATTGAGTTCATTGATATATTTACATATCATACAGTTTCATTTGAGCCTTACATACTCAGTACATTCTTCGTACTGACGTCCCTTGTGGGACTTACCTTACTTGCTGCAGGTGCAGGTACTGGTAGGCCTCCACAGTAGGTTGCCAGTCGTGTGCAGATCATTGGTGAGATCCAAATAGTTCGGGGCTTCTCCGAGTCACAAGTGTATATATGTTTTGGAGTTATACATGTTGTATAAAGCGGGGACTTGTCCCAACTTTCAGTTAGTTTGATAAATGTATCTATTAGAGGCTTTTGTAGACAGACGTGGGTGTATAAATGTAAAAGGTACATGTCGTTTTTGGCTTGATGGCCTCAACGGCCAAGTTTCACATATGTATATATATATATATATATATATATATATATATATATTCCCGTCATTAGCATTGTGTGCTCTTACATGATAGTGATGTTTCTTATGGCAAGCACATGGATGAGCATAGGCAAAGTTTGGTTCTCTCGGGCCCTGTCGGCTACGGGTGCCAATCCGTCCCGATGGGATGTGGGGCGTGACAGAAATACTTTTAGGTAATATTTGAGAGAAAGATAACATAAGTGAGTGAAAGTGATATGAATTAAATTATTAATTTTCATGTTTATCTTGTTTGATTTTAGTAGGGAGTACTCAATAAGTACCATGATTGGAAGTGATTTATTGACAGGATTATATGAAAAGACTATTGCGAAAGTTACACTTCAGTAATCGAAGGGATGACGAGTAAGGGTAAAGTACTTGGAATCTGAAGGTTATGGGCTATGTAGACATTCTTTTAGTAAGAAATAGATGTGATGCCATATGGGTAATAATTGATAGGCTTACCAAGTTAACACAGTTGTAGAAATGTTTTTGGAAACCCAAGTGAATGTAAGCATAGTTTCGTCTTCAAACAGAGGAACAAGCAAACCGTACTGTATAAGCATGAGAAGTTAGTTCTATATAGCGTACCTTCTAAGATGGTTCGAAGATGTGGTCAAGTCATATATGACTTTGAAGTATCCCAAGAACTCTTTCTCATATGCGAGGCTTTGAAAGCGTTTAGTTGATTATCCCGTGTTTCTCCCAGTGGAAATCCACCAGATACGGGAAAAAAAAAAATCTCATATGTGACGAAGTACGGCTTACTATTCTAGCTTGATAAACGAAAGTAATAAGAAATAAATAAGGAGCTTCCGTAAAAGCACAATAGGAGTAACGAACACAGGGAAGACGTCCCAAGGGAGACCAAAGAAATAGTGAAATCTAAAGTAATCGTAAGTTTTGGACATGAAAGCAAAGTGCAGGATATGGAATTGGAGTCAGAATAAGTAAGTCTTTACAAGTACTCTATGTGTATATGATAATTGAAGGATTCACTTCGACTTAATTGTTACAATGAGACAATGTTGCTAACATTCGAGGACGAATGTTTCTAAAGGGGGAAGAATGTAACACCCCGTACATGTTTACCTTAGTTTTGAGAGCAATAAGTAAATAATAAAAAAAAAAAAAAATTAAGGGAGGGGCGCGCCAGAGAGCGTACCACGCCGATCTAGGCTAAATTTTTAGTCCAGAGGCAGCAAGGGGGCGCGCCAGGCAGCGTGCCACGCTGGTTTTTCCACTTTTTCGAAAGTTGGAAATTTTCTAAGTCCCAAGGGTTCCCGGGGACATATTGAGCCAATTTTTGCCACAATTCTTCTACAACCATGAGAATATACATTAAATGAGTGAAATATTATATTGGTATGATAAAATTACTCGAGGACGAATTTGGCGTCAAAATGACGATTTTACCCTTATGGTCAAAATGAGTCATACGTGGCTAGAATCGCTTGTTTATGGGATTGAGGATACGAATATAAATCTCGTGAGTGGGAATATTGTTGTAACATGTATGAAATGAATTAAACATGAGAAATTATTGATTTTGTTGGATTAAGTGAATTGGGCCCAAAAAGGACCCAAAATGTGAAAGAAAACATGAAAGGCCCAATGGGTCAAAATGACCCATTCTTGCCTTGACTTGTCAAAGGGTGGATTAAATGGCTAAGTATGACTTTATGATGTTATAAAAGGTGGCCAAAAATCAGATTTTTATCTCATTAGACACACATCACATTTCTCTCATTTTCTAGAGTTTTCAAGAAAACTCTTTTGGTGGCTCTTCAAACCCTAAGGCATTTTTGGACAAGACCATCATCTTACAAGCTTGGGTAAGTGATTATTATTGTACTTTAACATATTATAAGCATGAAAGAATATGTATATCATGTTGGTTATGGTTGAAATTGTTGGACATGGCACTTTTGGTTGTTGTGAAAAAGATGTGTCATTCATGGGATTGTGACTTGAATTATGACTTGTAGTTTTGATGAAAAAGCATGGTATGGATAAAATATCAACATGTATTGTGTTATTATGGTCCTAAACTTGTTATTTTTCTATAAGTGTAAATTAGGGTATTTTGGCCGATTTGTTGTTGTAAGGTGTATTGAAGCAATTTAATGGAATAATTGTGATATGGTGCTTATGAGGAAGTGTAGAGGAGGAACCTTGTGGTGAAATGCTATTGGTATGTGATGTTGTGGTTAATGTATAAAATGTTATGGTATTGTTGTCATGAAAAGGGCCATGAATGGTATTGTAAAGGATGAATAGGGAACTCATGTAACTTATGGTTGTCTTATACACTTGAAATGTAGCTTGTGGTCAATGTATGGCATGAATGGGACATTGTTGGTATGTTGATACCGTAAATGGTATTGTAGAGAAGGAAATGCCATTTTAAAGATAAACATGTAACCCATTGTTGTCATATGCATTTGTAAGGTAGTTGGTGGTTAATGTTGGTTCCGTTATGTACTTGTGATGTAGAGTGAAATGTAAGGAAGGAGCGGAATTGTTGTGCTCGCATCTTGGATTGTGTATTTACATTGGAAAGCTAAGGTATGTAAGGTTACTCTATCCGTATCCTTCTGCAGCATATAATGTTCGTAATGACATTATACTTGTCCTATGCCGAAATATGCTAAGGTATCTCATTCAGATTTGATATATATTATTATCCACACGTTTCTTATTCATTGACCGGTTGGCATTGATATGTCTCTTATCCATGGACTAAAATTCCCAAAGCTCTCATAAGGTTGTTGGAACTACTAAAATAAATTGTTTCAAGGAAAGTGACGACGTAAGAAGAATCTATTCATTCCTAGGTCACGTATCTCTCATTCATTAGTTGTTGTTGTCCATGAGTTACCTAAGTACGGACATGGTTACAATAGTGTTATGTTTCTAATAACGTTATGTTTCTCACAATGTTTATTCCCATGTCTCTCACTCATTGGTTAATGATCCAAAGCTTCAAGGAAAATTGTCATAACGTTGAAATCTCTAACGGAACTATTTCAAGAGAATAATACCATAAGAGAATCTATTCAATCTTGGATGACATTTTCCAATCATGCCAGGTTCCAAAGTCCTATAGTATGATGATTAGCCTTGTACCAATCTTTCGCAAGTAAAAGTACCAATTTCATAAGAGTAATAAGAGAGGCGATGTGCAAGTTAGTATAATTATTCCTCATAAGTGAAGATATGAATAACATGAAGTGAAGTGAAAAGAGATGTGTATATAAGTGTGAGCTTTACTGTCATGATCTCTAATGTATTACTCTCATAGCTAGGTCAAGGAAATAAGATTGTGAAGAGGTAATGCACAAATGGTTACTTTATGTTATGTGTCATTGAGAATGGGTAACAATCTAAAGGGTATAAGTTCAAGATGGAATAATCCCAATATCATGCTATGTTAGTTATGATAGCTCACCAGAGGTGGATGCCCGATATATATTTATATATGATAGCCCACCAAAGGTGGATACCCGGTATATATATTTATATATGATAGCCCACCAAAGGTGGATGTCTGGTATATTATTATATATTATATCCCATCAAAGGTGGAGGCCCGGTACTATATATCCCACCAAGATGGAGGCCTGGTACTATATACTTATTTATTTTAGCCCACCAAAGGTGGAGGCCCGGTACTAACTAGTTGAGTGAACACTAATAAAGATAGTTGTAAAGAGATGAGAATATATCCCTTGTGTGATTGTATATATATAAACATGGAGATTGTTATAAGAAGGAGGATAGAAAGAATGATTGACCAAGTAATGAAATAATAGACATAATGTAATGAAATAATAGCCATAATGAACATGGTTCCACACATTCAGGTTGAAGGTTTATTCACATTGATTATTTCCCGTACGTTTAATTTCTTGGAAGTACTTATGTATTGATATAGTTTTATATGGCCTTACATACTCAGTACTTTCTTCGTACTGACCCCTCTTGGGGGACTTACCTTACATGTTGCAGGCCAAGGTGTTAGTAGATCTCCGCTATAGGCGACGAGGTATGCACAGATTGTTGGTGAGCTCCAGTTGATCCGGGGCTTTTCCAAGTCATTATGCATATTGGTTTGAGATTGTATATGAGTATAGAGCGGGATGTGTCCCGACTCTAGGTTTGTCATAGTCATGTATCTGTAGAGGCTTTGTAGACGTATGTGGGAAGCTAAATGTAAGATGTATACGTTCATTTTGACATGATGGCCCTAACGGCCAAGTTTCATCTATTGTACATATTTCCATGACTTACGCCATTGATATTTAATTACATGAGATAAAATGATATTCATACGCGAATATGCATACGAGAGTACATTAGCAAAGATTGGTTCTCTCGGGCCTTATCGGCTCCGGGTGCCAGTCCGACCCGACTAGGATTTGGGACGTGACATTTTGCTTGTCTTGATGTGCATTTAGTTTTTGTATACTTTTTTAGTATATCTATGCTATTTTGTTTTTGTATTTTTATTAGAACAGTTATGGAGACGATGTAAGCTACCATTTGGGAACTTTTCTTCTTGCAATTGACGTGCTCATAGTGTTATTTTACTTGTAGTATTTTCTGCTTTGGTCAGTCGGTCTATGATATCTACTGAGTACAAATGGATCGTACTCACTCCTACTGTGCCCTTTTAGTGCAGATCCTAGTTCGAGTACAACTTGTGGTGGTTGATCATGCTTTTCAGAGACTAAGGTGTTGAGTGGCTAGGCAAGGGTGGCATCTCTTGATTCGGATGGTGTTTTGAGGATTAGTGGTTGAGTTTATGTGCCAAGAGTTAGTGGATGGGTAAGATTGATTTTGGAGGAGGCATATTGTTCTAGGTATTCTATCCATCCACTGGTGACCAAGATGTATCGTGATTTAAAGCAGCATTATTGGTGGGGTGGTATAAAGAAGGATGTGGCAGACCTCATAGTTCATTGCTTGTGTTGTCAGCAGTTGAAGGCCAAGCATCAGAGATCGAGTGGTTTACTTTAGATATTACCCATTCTCGAGTGGAAGTGGGAGCGGATCACCATGGATTTTGTGAGTGGGTTGCCTTGTACTTCTCGTAGTTCTGAAAGCATTTGGGTCATCATTGATTGATTAACCAAATTGGCTTATTTCATCCCTATTCAGGTTTCCTTCAATTCCAAGAGGTTGGCTAGTATCTATGTTTGAGAGATAGTTCCTCTTCATGGGGTACTAGTGTCTATTATCTCAGATAGAGGCTCAGTGTTCACTTCTAGCTTTTGGAGGACATTTTAGGAGGAGTTGGGTACTCAGTTTGACCTTAGCACAACTTTCTACCCCCAAACCAATGGATAGTCAGAGCGGACCATTCAGGTTTTGGAGGATATGCTCCGCACATGTGTTATGGACTTCGAAGGTCAGTGGGAGCAGCATTTAGCCTTGGCAGAGTATGCTTATAATAATAGCTATTACGCGAATATTGAGATAACACTTTTTGAGGCATTGTATGGTAGGCGTTGTCGCTCTCTGATTGGTTGGTTTGAGACTTCCAAGGATAGACCCCATAGTACCGACTTGCTTCATGAGTCTTTGGATAGAGTTTAGGTGATTTTGAATAAGCTTCAGGCAACCCAGAGTAGACAAAGAGTTATGCTAACCGCAGACTTCGTGCCTTGAAGTTCGGGATTAGTGATTGGGTTTTCTTTCATGTGTCATCCATGAAAGGTATGATGAGATTCGGAAAGAGGGGCAAGCTTAGCCCGAGGTACATTGGACGTTTTGAGATTCTTCAGATAGTTGGGGAGGTTTCTTTTGAGTTGGCCTTACCTCAAGACTTTTCATCCGTTCATCCAGTCTTTCATGTATCTATACTTTGGCATTATATTTCGAATGATTCTCACATGCTTCATTGGGACTCGATTCAGTTGGATGGGAGGTTGACCTTTGTTGAGGAGACAGTCTCCATTTTAGCCAGGGATGTTAGATAGTTGTGTTCTAGAGATATTCCTGTAGTTAAGGTTCACTGGTGGCACCATTCCGTTAAGGAGGCTACTTGGGAGGATGAGTCTGACATGTGTAGTAGGTACCCTCAGCTCTTTATCGATTCAGGTATTTCCTTACCTTTTAATTCGGGGACAAACTTAGATATTATAAGGACCTAATTTGTGAAATCTTGCTTTTTATATGTTTTGACCACTTTGCCCTTCCTCGTAGTTGCTACATGTTGATGATGTCTTACGTGTATATTCATTATAATGGTGCATAACTAGATTGATATCATGAATTATGGACATATTGAGTTGATTTTTGGGCTCTTTTATATATGTATTGAATGGATTGGAGATCTTCATACTGAGTTGATTGTGAGCATTACAACCTCATTCCATACATATACATTCATGAGATACCGGTACCATTGAGGAACACTGTTCTTGAAAGAAAATAAGACATTTTTATTAAAACCTTCTCCATGAACACAAGCCGGAGAGGTGGGTTGAGATTTGAGATTTGAGATTTGAGATATATTATATGGGTTACGAACCCCCCATAGGTCCTATTGTGGGTGCTGCGAACTCGGTAGGTGTATACAGAAAGCCATGCGATGACTTATACTATTCATCCCATCATCATTGCACTGCATTGCATATGCATCTTTTATGGTTCTTTTGATTGTCTTGATGTGCATTTAGTTTCCGTATACTTTTCATGTATATGTGTGTTGTTTCGTTTCAATATTTTTATTAGAACTGTTAGTGGAGACGTTGTAAGCTACCGTTTGGAAACTTTTCTGCATTCAGGTGACGTGCTCATAGTGTTATTTTACTTGTATTATTTTCTACTTTGCTTAGTCGACCTATGATATCTACTGAGTACAAGTGAATCGTAATCACTCCTACACTGCCATTTCGATGCAGTTCCTAGTTTGAGTACGACGCGCGATGGCTGATCGTGCTTTTTAGAGACTGTGATCAAGGTACTGGGTTTCTCTAGGAACTAGAGTTGACTTTAGGACCTCCTCCCACCTTTATTATTTCTTTACTTGTTTTCGGAAATAGACATTGTACCTTTCCGGTATTTGGATGATGTATTAGATGCTCTACACTTATGACACCACATTTTGGGGAGTTTTTGTTATTTCTGTCAGACTTCCACTTTATTTATGTTTTGTGTTGGCCTAACTTCGTTCTAGAAGTCTAGCCTTATAATTATTGTTCTTGTTGAGAAATTTTTTCCTTTTTAGTTATTGGCTTACTTATTAAGGCTGGGCCGCGATAAGTGTCATCATAACCTAGTTTTTGGGTCGTGACATATATGGATGGTAAGCAAAAGTTATAAGTTGGTTCTCCCGAATCTTTAGGGCATCGGGTGCCTGTCCATCTCAATGGTATTTGAGGTGTGACACGTGCCAACCAACCTCACAACTCATAAATAGCATATAGCAACTGCGAGGAAGGGTAAAATGATCAAAACACAAGAAAAGCCGAAAATCACAATAAGGATTGTCACATAAAGCTACAAATCTTTTTCAATTATTTGCGTCCTCATCTATCTTCAAAATACTTTCATCTCAACTTTATTCCTTATATTTACTCCTCAATATTTCATCTCTCAAACAACATTGCTTCTCTTCTATCATTCTTGAGTTTCTCTTTTGATGAATTTAGTTTATTTTGTAACTTTATTAAACATATTCTAATCTCTATCTTCATATATACATGACTTGTTCATATAAAATGGTCACTTGTCAGACATAGTTCCTTATATGCCATCAATTCTAATAATTAAAAATGCTCAAATAGAGTTATGTTGCCTTCTAAAATCTCAATTAGAATGCAACATACCTCTATTTGAGCACTTTTAATTGTTTGAAATTAGTTGCATATAAGAAACTATGTCTCGGCTTGTGTTTGTTTCATATGAACAAGCCATGTATATATGAAGATGAAGATTAGAATATCTTAATAAAGGATATTAAGATAGTAATTTATTATTCTCGAATATAACTAATACATAAGATTCTCAAAATACTTTTAAGTGTAAACACAGTTAATTAGTCAAGTTACCATGAGGGTCACACTTAAAAAGAATTATGAGAATCTAATGTATTTGCTATATTCTACAAAAAAAAATCAATGCCCAAATGCCCAAATATGATGAATGATATTATTTTTCTTCTAAAAGAGCTAATTCTATGTATCTTATCCAATTATTCGCATCCACATCTATCTTTAAAATACTTTCTTCTCAACTTTATTATCTATGTATACTACTCAATATTTCATCTCTCAAACCACATTGCTTCTTATCTATCATTCTTGAGTTTTTTTTTTTGATAGATTTTTTTTTTTGGTAACTTTATTAAACATATTCTAATCTCCATCTTCATATATTATTGACTTGTTCATATGAAATGAACACTTGCCGAGACATTGTTCCTTAATGTCATCAATTCCAACAATTAAAAATGCTCAAATAGAGGTATGTTGCCTTCTAAAATCTCAATTAAAAGAAAACATACCTCTATTTGAGCACTTTTAATTGTTGAAATTGGATGCATATAAGGAATTATGTCTCAGCTGGTGTTCGTTTCGTATGAACAAGCCATGTATATATGAAGATAAAGATTAGACTATCTTTATAAAGAAAATAAAAGAAAAAAGTTATTGAAAGAAAAAACCACGAATGATAGATTAAAAGTAATGTGGTTTGAGATATGCAAAATTGAGGAGTATATATAGTTAATTAAATCGATAAGAGAGAAAGTATTTTTGAAGAGATATGTGGATGCAATTTATAGGATTAGATATGTAACTTTAGCTCTTATTAAAAATATATCTTTTGCAATTATTTTTTGATATTTGGTCAATATTAATTTATTATTTGCAGAATATAACTAATACCTAAGATTCACAAATATCTTTTTAAGTGTAAACATAGTTAATTGGTCAAGTTACTATGACGGACACACTTAAAAAGAATTATGAGAATCTAATGTATTAGCTATATTCTATTAAAAATATATATATATATATTGACCAAATGTCCAAAATATGACGTATGATATTATTTTTCTTCTAAACGGGCTAATGCTATATATCTTATCCAATTAATTGCATCCTCATCTATATTCAAAATACTTTCTTCTCATCTTTATTATCTATATATACTACTTAATATTTCATCTCTCAAACCACATTGCTTCTCATCTATCATTCTTGAGTTTTTCTTTTGATAAATTTTGTTTCTTTTGTAACTTTTGTTAAACATATTCTAATCTCCATGTTCATATATACTTTACTTTTTCATATGAAACAAACACTAGATGAGACATAGTCCATTATATGCAACTAATTTCAACAGTTTGGTTTTCGCGCAGTTCATTTGGTTTTAATATCAGTTCTCTTGTTTTTGAGCTTTTGAAGTTGAGAAATAGGTTATTGGCCTAAACTTCAAGTAAACAGCCTCGGATGAGAATTTCGACATTTTTTCTATCTCCGAAATGTGATTTTAGGCTAGGGGGACTTTTGTTTTGGGTCTCGAGGCTTTCGAGCTCATTTTTGGCTATTGGTTGAAAATCGGTAAAAATGGAACAGTGTGTGCGGGGACCATATTCTATTGAAACAACCTCTGTTGGAAATTTTGATAGTTTCATTGAGTTCGAAATGTCATTCGTGGGCCATTGGTTGTATTCACAAGGGTCAAGGATTCTTGACCTTCACGTACGCGATCTAGTCACAGCATTCGTGAATAAGGGGCTGGGCTGGCCGGTCCAAGCTTCTTCTTAGCGTTTGTGGTGGACCGGCCATATTTTAGAAGGTCTAGCCCAGTTGGTCTTTGCGATGGTGATAGGGGTCCCGCATTTACGAATGTGGGACCCCTGGCAGTATATAAAGTCCCTCCTTCATTTTTCAGCCCATTTCTAAGTCCAAAATCCACCATTTTTTATAGGTGTGACACTATAGTCGCACTGATCAAGCCATATCTATACCCCACGTCTCATAGTTATCTCAACCTCAAAATCAACCAAGAGATGGTATAATATGATATATTGTAGTGAAATAAATGCATAATACACAATATCACAAACAAGTTTCAATCACGATGATTCAATACAAAAGTAACTACTCAAACACAATACCAAACCATACCAAGGAATGTAATGATGTGCAATATAGTGATGATAATAGAATGTTATTGATATAAGACATCGCATGGCTTCGTATACACCTTCCAATCCTTAGCACTTCAGGACAGGACCTATGGGGGGTTCGCAACCCATATACTTTCACAATTTCAATCTCATATCTCAGTCACATTGCCGACACATCCTTCAGTCACCTTACCGACACATCCCTCAGTCAAGGGTTTTGTAAAGTGTTTCATTTTCTTTTAAAATTGGTGTTTCTCATATCCCAATCACCTTACCGGAACATCCCTCGCTCAAGGGTTTTATAAAGTGATTCATTTTCTTTCAAAATCAGTGTTTCTCAGTGGTACCAAATTTCATGAATATATATGGATGAAATGAGGATGTAATGCTCACATCCAATTAGTATGAAGATAATAATAAATTCAATACAAGTATAAATGATCTCAGAATCAACTCAACATGTCAATAATTGATGATATAAGCCATTGTCTAGCACCACTGTAATAAAGTCATGTAAGACATCAATAATATCATTTAAACCCAAGCCCCTCGGTCGGACATTACGATAATGATAAGGTAATTTAATGCTCAAATAAGTCCTATATTATTAATTCAAGACCCTACTAGGACATCACGATAATAATAACGCAACTAGTACACAAATAAGGCCAATAATATCAATTCAATCCCCCACTCGGGCATCACAATAGTAATAATCTCTCAAGTCAATAATAACAAACACATAAGCCTCCACACGGGCAACGCAAAAATAGTAAACAATCCAACTAACAATATATTGTGAATCTTACCAAACTGAGCTTGTCTCATGCAATAAGTCTCATCTTTTCCAAAAGTGACATCATTAGACTAAATAACAAAAAGGAGAACTATGCTAGTTAACAATATGTTCTAATAAGAGATACTAAACCCTGATAATCACATCAACTATTACAAGTCTATTTATACTCTAGGTATTACTAAACCTCAATCATTCCATCAAATAAACATAATAACATAATTATTTTCTAAAAGGTCACTAAGCCCCGATCATCATGATAAAGTCCATTAAACATGATTCAAGCTCTAAAATAGGTACCTGCTATTAATTTACTCTAGATCCATAAGTCATCCATCTATAATCTATTCTAAATATAATCACAAGTGGCTAGAATAACTAAGACAAACCATTATATAACTACAATCCATTAAATGACTCTGGTACTCGCGGAGATTCTAGCCATTTCATCTAAGAAGGACCCCCAATCCTGAACGATTCACAAAGCACAATCAAATAAGCATACAACACATAAACACCTCAGAAAAAGTCAAGGTACATCTCAACTTGCCTTTAAAGAAGATATACAAGCCAAAACACAGTCCGAAGCATCAACCAAAAGCTCTACTTCCTCGAATTATCACCAAACACGTCCAATCTAATCAAATATTACATCTACAAGACAAAAAAGTCCATCGATACCCATATCGATATATTTTGGTTACGAGTCTAAAATCACATCAAAAATGGTTTCAACAATAAAAGGGTAAACTCACAATTTTATTTAAGAATCATGTTTCTCATACTTTAAGGGTTCTAAATCTAAAAACCCAATGAAAATCGAGTAAAAATCTGGTTGAAAATAACAAAAATATCAATATTTTAATTTACCAGTAAAATCTCAAATCTCCATTATCAAACACGATTTAAAACGATAAATTTTGAAAAACATTTGTTAAAATCAATTTACCCATGATACAAGGACCTTAAATCTCAAAAATTAATGAAAATTCATTCCAAATCGACCTTCAAATAACTAACTTTTGATTTCGTAACTTAGGATTTTAAATCTCAATATTATTTTTTCAAAATCATGAAATACGGGATGGATAATCTTGGAAAATGAATAAAATAAAGGTAGAATCACATACCCAATGATTATATGAGAAAAAAACATCGAGAATCGCCTCAAACGGAGCTTTCTAGCTCCCCAAAATCAATTTTTAGTGAAAGAATGAAATCTGAGATTTATAATATATTTAGGTTCCGTCGCTAAAAGTCTATTTTTCCATCGCTAAAGGTGTGCACCAGCAACCTTTTGTACCAGCAACTTTGTTTTCACAAAATAAGGCTATAAATCCCTCATAAGATAGTGAAATGCACCGATTCTTTTCACTATAATTTCTAAATAATGATACGAACGTATTCGTTTAGTCGAAACTCAATTTCATGCACGTTTTCCCTGTCAGATATTGGTTTTGCTAGTTAAAGAATTATTTCATATTTCAAAATAAAAACTTGATCTTAACTTATCAAAATAACACCAAACTTTTCATCTCAATCCTATAATTCATGCATGACATTTCAGAAGTCTCAGAATAATTTTTCGATCTTTAAAACAAATAATGAACCTTTTTGTTGACCGATTTTACTTAAATCGGGACAAAGCACCCAAAATATTCAAAAACTCATCCAAAACTCATGCGGAACCTTTCAAACACAAAAAAAATATGCTAAGAGCTTGGAAACGACATTCCAAACTCAATGGTGTAGTCAGAATTTCTAACAGAAGTCGTTATCAACAAATTACCCTCGAAATGAACTCTGGACAACTTAAAACCAACTTCTCATCTAAAGACTCAAAATCAAACTGAAAACCTCAAAACTCGGACCAACCACGCTACTAATCCAAAATTGACATTCCGGATCTAATGGAACTGACGAAACTCTTATCCAATGCTCGGATCACAGAATGTTGACCAAAGTCAACTATACCACTTTAAAGGCTACTCAAAACCACAAACTCTAATAAATCACTCCTGAATGCTTCGAGGACCATGTCAACCATCCCCACAACTCAAAAATGACATAAAGCAACTACGGGAAAGGGCAAAATGGTCAAATGTAGCAAAACATAAGATTTACCATAAGGGTTGTTACATTATCCACCACCAAAACACACGTTCGTCCTCAAACGTAAAAATAAGAAAGGTACCAAAAATTGACAAGCAACTGAACATATCACCGTAAACCTCATGTAAGCAATCTCAAGAAGAGTTGCATTCTATAGAACTACCGATCTTACTATAGTAACCAGAAGTTCTTCACACAATGACTCACAAGGTCACAACACTAGCATCAAAAGAAAATTTCCAATGAAGCCGAGTTTCTCTATTTTCGAACATACCCGGCTAACCCAAATCTGTCAAGGACACCACAAGTCATTGACTATACCACAAAACCAAAAATCATCATCAAACCCACAAAATGCCAAGGAACCCATGAAACCATATGGTCAGTCACCATAATACTAAATCAACCTACTTATGGTTGATTCCATAACTATCGAATCGGATAGCACTACATTCTCAAGTTGAAGCCACTAAGCCATAAATCAATATCAATGCCACACAAAACCTCAAAAGTCACACTTAGCATGCTTAGATCATTAGTCAAATAGTTATATCATTATGCTCAACACTTTGAGGCAACCAACAATTATCATAAAACTCTATATACCATAGACATGAACGCTCTAAATATCACAAAATTTTTATGCAACCTATCACAATAATCCATGTAGTTCTCAACACCCATGTAGTGTCAATCAACCCAAAATCCTCAAAAATTCTTCTAAACAAAAAGCCCCTCCGATAATACACACGTAAGCAACCCTTCATATCAAAAGTATTTCAACCCATAGAAGAAATGCAAGATTACTAATATATCACTAATTGATGCCCGAATCAGACATTGAATCTAAGGAAGCCACCACTAATCTCCTTATAAGTCACTGATGAACCATACTATCAGGACTTTGAATTTCCAACTCATATCCATAGCTCAATTCTGAATTTATCAAAATTTCTTATGTACAAGTTCCTTATCTTTTTCCCAACTCAATTTTCATTTAGTATTCTTTAACACAAGAACCATGGAATAATAACACATACTTTAAATTAAAACACATGAGTAAAATATTTCATTAAGCCATTTAATTTCTAAAGTAATAAATGCTACAAACTAGGTGCCTTTCCATTCAAAAATCCTTCCAAATCAAAACCAAGTACCCTTATAATTTGAATTCCATCAAGTCTAACCAAGGAGTGTTTCAACACCGATAAGTCTTTCCACGCAAGGAAAGATAATCAATAAAGAAGTAACAAATCACAAGGCCTGAATGCCTGAAAATTTTCCCTTATCCAACTAGAATTGTTTAATTGCAATCTTTCCAAGTTAGTTGTATCATAAGTCTGATCCATCACAAAGTCTTCTTGCCCAATCTGATTAGTATCACTAGTCATCACATGAAGTCTATCTCGTCATCAATGTACTAACCCAAACCATAGATATATCGATGTGATCCTATAAAACAAACTAACTTATGCATGCACACTACCGCTAACACTTGCAGATAATTCCACACAAGTCTACTAGTTGTAAGCTTCCTTTATTCACAACTCGTCATCCCAATAATCGAATAACTTTCTTAATCCCAACTGATATCACAATCCTCAAGTAAACCTCTAAATTACCTCCTATAATCTGAATATACCAATACCTACCATTGATCAACTGTTATCCCACAACATAGTTATTGAGAAGATTATACTTAAATCATACCGAAATCCATAATATTCAAAAAAGTTAAGTCTAATCTAGTGATATAATCTAAATGAGTCACAACACAGGATCTACACACTTAATCTACCATTAAAGAATTATCTACCATGTTGGCAATATGAATAGATGCAGCAAGAAACTCATGAATCACATTAAGAACCAATGCAGAATAAGTAAGCACATAGGGAACACAATCTACGATCTGCTACTCGAGCTAATACCTACATGGGGTGCAAAAGAAAAATAAAGGAAAAAAAAAGCAAGGATAAGTATGAAACACGTGTACTCAGCAAGCATCATCAATAACCGAACCTAATCCAAAGTGATGGCAAGAATAACCACCCCCAACTACCCAAATCACCCAAACAATCTACAACCAGCATATACACCACTTTATCCTAATGGGCTAACCTAGCACAACAGTCATAGGAATGTTAATATACAGGGTTGGCAAATTAATCCAGGTGACTCAACACTAGTCATTTTAATGACCAACAAGTAAAAAGAAGTCATTTATAAGGGAGACTCACTAACATAGTATATTAGGCTTAATTATCATATTCAACTAAAAATTTGGGATAACACAGTGAGAGTACAAAAATATATATGTATATATATATATATATATATATATATATATATATATATATATATATCATGGTACTAATAGGTGTGACACTACAGTCTCACTGATCAAGCCATATCTATACCCCACGTTTCATAATTATCTCAACCTCCACATCAACCAAGAGATGGTACAATATGATATATTATAGTGAAATGAATGTAGAATACAAAATTTCACAAATAAGGTTCAGTCACGGTAATTCAATACAAAAGTAAATACTCAAACACAATACCAAATCTTACCAACAAATGTAATAAAATGCAGGTGATGCAATGAAATGTAGTGATGATGATGGGATGTTACTAATATAAGCCATCGCATGGCTTCGTATACACCTTTTGAGCCTCAGCACTTTAGGATAGGACCCATGGGGTGTTAGCAACCTATATACTTTCACAATATCAATCTCATATCTCAGTCACCTTTTTGGCACATCCCTCAGTCAAGGGTTTTGTAAAGTGTTTTATTTTCTTTCAAAATCAATGTTTCTTATATCTCAATCACCTTACCAGAACATTTTTCATTCAAGGATTTTATAAAGTGTTTCATTTTCTTTCAAAATTAGTGTTTCTCAGTGGTACCAAATCTCATGAATGTGTATGGATGAAGTGAGGATGTAACGCTCACAATCAATTAGTATGAAGATAATAATAAATTCAATACTAGTATAAATGAGCCTAGAATCAACTCAACATGTCAATAATTCATGATATAAGCCATCGCCTAGCACCAATGGAATAAATAGTCATGTAAGACATCAATAATATCATTTAAATTCAAGCCCCCACTTGGGCATAACAATAATAATAAGGCAATTAATGCACAAATAAGGCCAATAATATCAATTCAAGCCCTCACTCGGGCATCACAAAAACAATAATCTCTCAAGTCAATATAACATTCACATAAGCCCCCATACGGGTAACACAAAAATAGTAAATAATCCAAACAATAATATATAGTTAAACTTACCAAACCTAGCTTGTCTCATGCAATAAGTCTCATCTTTCCTAAAGATGACATCATTAGACTAAATAACGAAAAGGAGAACTATGATAGTTAACAATATGTTCTATTAAAAGATGCTAAATCCCAATAATCACATCAACTATTACAAGTCTATTTATACTCTAAGTATTTTCTAAACCTCAATTATTTCATCAAATAACAATAATAACATAATTATCCCATAAAAGATACCTAAGCCCCGATCATCACAATAAAGTCCACTAAACATGATTCAAGTTCTAAAATAGGTACCCACTATTAATTTACTCTAGATTCATAAGCCATCCATCTACAATTTATTCTAAACATAATCACAAGTGTTTAGAATAACTAAGATAAACCATTATATAACTACAATCCATCAAATGACTTCGGTACTCGTAAAGATGCTTGCCATTTTATCTAAGTGTGACCTTAAATCCTAAATGATTCACAAAACATAAGAAAATAAGCATACAATACATAAACACTCAAGAAAAAGTCAAGGTACATCTCAACTTGCCTTTAAAAAAGATCTGCATGCCAAAACACAATCCGAAGCATCAGCCAGAAGCTCTACTCCCTCGAATCATCACCAAACACATCCAATATAATCAAATATGACATCTACAGATTAAAAGGAGTCCATCAATACCCATAACAATATATTTTGGTTCTGGGTCTAAAATCACTTCGAAAATCGATTTCAAAAATAAAAGTGTAAACTTAGGATTTTATTTGAGAATCATATTTCCTATACTTAAAGGTCTCTATATCTAAAAACCCAATGAAAATCGAGTAAACATAGTGGCCTGATTATCGGTGTTAGGGTAGCTTTCTCGCTCTATTGTAATTGTTTAATTTGTATCCTTGGCATTTTAATATTGCTGGTCTAAGAACATTATTTTTATCTCGATAAATGGATTTTTAAATATTTTTAAGGAAATTGGTCTTTGAAAAGGATAATGGACTATTTAGTCTTGGTTTGAGTCTGGTCATTTGATTTCATTGCTTATTATATATTTAGTTCTGATTTAAGTCCGACACCCGATTTTCCTACCTATTACATATTTAGTTTCATTTTGAGTCCAGCACACGGATTTACTACTTATTATATATTTATTCCCAATTTGAGTCTGACATACATTGTTATTGGTTTCGGTTGAGAATCTTGTTCGAGTCCGGGTATGGTTCATGGGTATGGCTGAAGGAGGAGAATACGGTATGTTCACTACTATCAGGGCTTACTTTCACATTGCATGAGATCTTATTTGGTAAATTTTTAGTATTATTCCTTTTTTGTATCCACCGTGCTTATACGGGCTCGATTGGATTGTTTTCATTGTGTGTACCTTCTAATCTTATGGGAGTCCATTTAGGTTATAGCTAGACGCATATTTTCGATCTTAGAATTATTTACACCTTGATTCCCGTATTTACCTAGTTGTAGCCTGTTATTCTCTTCTAACCTCTCTTTTATTACCTATAGTATAGATTTTCTATTTATTATGCTTTCACTTTATTTAAGCTCAGTCGATCTATGATGCCTATTGAGTACCACGTGATTTGGTACTAATACTACACTTCTGTATCTTTTTCCCTGATGCAAATCCTAGTACGAGTCATTGTTATTGATGTTAACTTTGTGTAGAGCTGTTGATCGGAGATTAGGGTGAGCTTTCAGCATTCGAAGCTGATCCATCTCCTTCTATTTTTGTATTAGTCTTATTTTGTATCCTTCAGAGACTACTTTGTATATTTTACACTTGTCTAGTACTCCTTGTGTATAGATGCTCTTGTACTGGATTTACCAGGTCTTGGCGAACTCTATATATTGCCCTATCCCTCATTTTGTATGCATGCCTTATATATTTTCCCTTGTTATTCATCTCATTTACAATTATATAACTATTGTTCTCTCTTACACTTGTTAGCCCATTACTCACTATTCTAGACTATGGTTTTAGCTTACATATTGGCAGGTTATAGTATGTGTCATCATGACCCAAGTTTTTGGGTTGTGATAGCTTGGGATTAGAGCCTAGGTTCACTGGTATCATTGATACAAGTACAAGTATCTAGTAGAGTCTCACATATCAATATGATGACGTGTGTATCCTATCTTCCAGAGGTTACATGACATTCTTAGGAAAATCTCACCTTTTTGATTCATTATCGTGTGTTGTATCTATATTGGTTTCTGGATTCCCATTTGTTTCACCCTTTCATAGATGGATAGGATGAGGTCCATAAAGGCTGAAGGTGAGGCACTCGAGCCTACAGCTAGGGCTCCAGTTAGGGGTAGGGTTGGAGGACGACCCTAAGGTCAAGGTTAGGCTAGAGCTGCAGCACCAGCTCGAGGCCAGGCCAGAGAGCCTTCACCAGAGTCAATTATTGATCTAAAGCCAGAGATTACACCAGATGTATTACTATAGGACCTACCACCATAGCAGCTAGTGGGATAGAGAGAATCCCAGGCTCCACCTAGATTTATAGCCACATCGTATCCTAGCTTCAAGAGGCTAAAGTATATTCTTAGAAAAATCTCACCTTTTTGATTTAGTATCGTGCATTGTATCTATATTGGTTACTAGACTCTTATTTGTTTCACTCTTTCATAGATGTCTAGGACCAGTGCCAAGGAGGCAGAGGGAGAGGCCTTGAAGCTTGCAACTAGGGCTTTGATTAGGAGTTAGGGTAGAGGTTGACCCTAAGGTCGATGTCTAGCTAGAGTTACAGCACCAGCTCATGGCCAGGTCAGAGAGCCTTCACTATAGCTAGTTATTGATGTAAAGCAAGTGATTCCACCAGATGTAATGCCAGAGGATCTACCACCACAGTAGTCAATAGGCTAGAGAATAGCCCAGTCTTCACATGAATTTATAGCGACGTCTATCCTTCGAGATTCCTTAGTCAAGTTATTGGGTATGATTGGAAGTCAGTCGATGGATGAGGCCCAGACATATGCTCATGGGTCAGTACATGATAGGCCAGGTATAGTAGTGTAGCTTGCAGCTGCGGCTCCCTGAGCAGAGGTTCCACCAGCATTCTTAATTGCATAGCTAATAGCACATTGTCCAGCCATTACTTCTAAGATACAGAAGATGCTGAGTTGATTTCTTAGATTGGCTCCACCGAGGTTTTCAAAAGCCTAGGAGAGGATGCATATAAATTCCTTACCAGCTGTAAGGAGATATTACATAACCTAGGCTTAGTGGATTTATACGTTATGGATTACACCAAATTTCAATTTGACAGTGTAGTGAGGCAGTGTTGAAGAGGGTACCTTGATTGCAGACCATTTGGGTCCCCTCCTATGGCATTGATTCAATTCTTTGAGGCCTTCTTAGAGAAGTATATTCCTCGCAGCATGCGTGAACGTCTGAGAGATGAGTTCTTGAAGTTTGAGCAAGGTTCTATGACAGTGTCTGAGTATGAGGCTAGATTTTATGAGTTAGCTAGGCATGCCGCCATGATTCTACCTACCGAGCATGAGAGAATGTGATGCTTCGTCAGAGGGTTGAGACTTTAACTCTTTATAGCTATCTAGAGCCTAGTATTTCAAGTAGATTGTTTGTAGATATTGCTGATCATGCTTACACTATGGATGATATGTATCACGAGGCCCATAGGGTCAGTGATAAAAGACCCGTCATTAGGGTAGTTATAATAATAGTCATAGTGGGTCCAGTTCTAAGGTAGGGATTTCTAGGGCAGGCATCAGTAGCAATACCATCAACAACAGTCATATCAGCAGTATGGTCATTTTAGTAGGCCTATTGATGTCGACCAAATTACACCTCGCAATGAAGTATAGAGAGGTCGTTGTTAAATATAGAACCCCACCAAGGTTAAGGTCGATCCCACAGGGAATAGGCTAAAAGCTAGGTTAATAGAGTTATCTAAGCTATTAGTAAAGTATTTCTATAAATTGGGGCGCTATGTAAATTGGCTTTTGAACAAGTAACAATTATAAATTTCATCAAGTCTATGATTAATAGATGAGAGACACTAGGACTGTGTTCCCCATAACTTCATAACTTTATAGTTCTTCATACTAATGATCTCTCCCGGTGCTTGGCATGCAAAAATGATAAGTTAAGTTCATCTAAACGACCGTAAGCCCCTATTAGATGACTATTCTCAATTACACTTCCACGTCTCATGAGTTTTACAATCTAACCCTTATTTTGTTTCCCAGATTAGCTTTCCCGCTTCCACAGCTCAATCTATTAAGTGAAGGTTGATATCTCCAAGTTTCTATTGTTTCTTACCTTTTCCCATCCGTTACCCCTTCTTCCAAAGCAAGTAAATATAAGGCAATTTCTAATGTTGGCCACTTTTAAAAAGCATTCAAAGTGAAGAGAACAACAATACATGCATAAACACCCTTCAAGAATCATGTTGTACATCAAACCCTACTTCATTAATCCATCATGGTTCCCACAACCGTGGTTATGGTGTTTAGATACTCATTATCGTAAGAATGTAAGAATAATTCTGATAAAAAAACATAATTATGCACTTACAAGAAGATGATGAAAACCACAAATCTCAACTATGAATTAAAACACTCAAAATCAGTGTTTACAACTCTCAAGAACAAGTATATGGACTCAAGAATAGTAACAAAATGTAAACTAAAACATAAAACCTAATAGGAGTATTTATAGATACAAATTAAATTTTTTCCTAAACATAATTGGAAAACTAAGTCGACAGCGGCAACGGCTCTGGCAACGGATCGTATGGCTTGGCTACGCCTCATTGCATGTGATTTAGCTTCCATTGCTTGATTTATTACAAACAAGTGATGCCTCTGGTGATGGCTCATAGCAACACCCTCTGGATCATAGGGTGATCCATTTCCACTGAGGCACATTTTGACAACTTTCAAGACTTGGGTATTTATAGCTCAGTACGAGTCAAGCAACGACGTGTATTCTCTCATGATGACTTGTATGGAGTATTCAGTGCCACTGGGAAGGAATTACACCTATGTGGGACTTTTTAACTATTTTTCCAGGATAAATAAGGTGACGACTCATCATCTCTCCCAATGATTCATAGCATGAGTCATTGGCCAACACCTGATAATTAATCTTCAAAGGCTTGCTTACTGTTAACATAACGGGTCAGGCCACGACTCGTAGTGTGACCCAACAAGTCATGGCCAAGCATTAATTTCCAACACTTGGTCAAATTTAGCTCTTTTTTCATCCAATTACCACCAAGACCTGTTTTCCTATAAAACTAACACAAACACATCACATCCACATAAACAAGCATTAGGACTAGAATATTATCCATGTTTTGAGCGTCAAAAGTTCCATGAAACCACTAGATATCAACACCCTCAACTTAGAACATTTGCATGTCCTTAGGAAAACAAACAATACAAACACCACGACGCTTAACTAAGAAAAACCTAAGGGATCTACATCAGTCAATGCAATTCTTTTAGCACAAAGTTTTCAATCCCTCTCCTATACTAGAATTCAATAACCACTGTGTGTACACATGCGGCCTATTACCATAGCAAAAAGGGATCAAGAGATGGCATCATATTATGAACAAAGAACCAAGCATATATGCAAATGATATTACCCGAACAATAGCAATCAATAATGCAACCCGTGTGCCGTAACAACAAAGAAGTCCCATACGCTCACAGTTTAAATATGGAAATATAATCAGGGATTGAATAGATACCCTCACTCTCACAAAGAAGTTCTAACAGTGTGCATGAAATACCATAGGCTTGACCTTATTTTCTATGCTTTAGTTTTTTGGATGGTTGGACTATGATCACTATAGGACTTTTATTGGCTTGTATTGTAGGCTTGGGAATGGGTGAGGTAAATATGTATAAATTGACTTAACCCTCCTTGGCACTACATTATTTTTGGCTCTGCTTTTCAACCTCACTTATTTTCTTCTCCCTTATTCTCCTTTGTTTTTCTTTAGATTTTCAGGTGTGGTTTTCTCTTTACACTTTCTCTCTCTTTTTTTTCTTTTGTAAACCTTATTCATAACCCTTTTATTTCTTACCCTACCCAAATCCTTTTTCTTTTCTTTTACTAACTTCTTCTTCATACCCAATTTACACTATACACCCCTATGATAGTCACCCTCAACTTAGGCGATTTGCCTGAGTTGAGGTATATGGTGTCCAAAGAGGGACCAAGGTCAAAATAGGTTCATTGTAAGTAATAATAGGAAGGTGAATAGACTAATGAAAGAAATAGGTCGATTTAGGCTCAAATTTGGGATCAAGGGATATTCCTTCATCTAGTAGGGTCTTTAGGCTAAAAGTGGACTCTTCAAGAATGACATATGATCCTTTCCTAACCAACTGTACTACAACCTAGGCAAGTTCTATGTCGCACACAGAAAGCTGAACTAATCACCTCACACACATATAGCATAGGGTTACACTACCAACTACTACCTATCCAGTTCATGCATTTCTAAGCTACGATTATTATGCTTATAATACTAATGCCATAACAAGATCCACAGTGGTCACGGTTCATAACATAAACAACACACCGTCTAAACCAAATGTTTAGGAAGGGTATCCTTTAAACTTCAAAATCAAAGTCAAAACATTCAAAACTTGACTGCACTAAGGTTCACCTATTTTCCTCCTAATCAAACACAACAAAACACATCAAAAACAAAAATAAATCCTAAACATGTTATTTCTACTATGATAGCACACCTGGGGAAAAACAATATGGTAACAAAAAACCCTGAGTGGTAGTACAACCCTACCCCCAACTTTTAGAACATGCAGTGTGCTCACTATATGCATATAGTCAAAAAAAGTAAAAATGAGGGCTAAGGACACACCTACAGCGCTCTAGGAACTGAATGTGGTCTTATCAGCTAGTGTGGTCCCAAAACTCACCCCAGTCTCCACTCATGGCCTCGGTTGTGACCAAAGCACACAAATCAATGTTGGCACCGATGGTGATCTGTGCACTCAAAGGTATCAAACTAGTGAGGGAAATTGTCGTACCCCCACTACTCTCTAAAATATCACCAATAATATCCCTCGAGGCCTCAAGAACTCTAGAGCTCCTGGCTCAATTCCCCATCTCATGAATCTCGGACAAGTGGTCCTAGAAGGCCTGTTTACTCTCCGTTGTCACTTTTTTCAAGTCTTATTTATCTCTCTCTCATCTTTATTCATTATTTTGGATCCGCACCAACTTTGGCACTATTTTTTTTCCCCTTACTACTCCATATATTAGCCACCTCTACCTCCTCTATCTCCTCTATCATAGGCATGTTCGGAGCTAAAAATGTTAAAAATGGTTTAGAAGACATATCCTCAATCATAGCACAAAGAGTATCCAGCTCCTCTCTAATCCCATCCAAGTCTGAGTATTTCACACCCTTAATCTTTTCATTGATATTTCTTTCAAAACCATCAAACCGGGTCTGTATCCCATATATTTCTATCCTAATCTCCTTCTTTATCCAAGGTGGAACCCTATTTTGAATGTTGTCAACCTTTAGCTCAATTATGGCCAACCACTTTAGCACAGTTTGTATAAGCTCATGTGGTACTAGAACATACCCACCAGTAGGTAGGCGAGGTATGGATTAACCTATAGTAGGAGTCGGTGAGACAGGAACTGAAGGTTGCTGTGAAGCAGAAGAAGCGGTGGCATCAACAGTAGTATGTGTCTAGGGCCTCAAGGACTCATTCTGGGACTCAAAAATGTGGTCCCAAGATCAGCAAACACAGTCATATCAATCTCCATTTGCACACTTGATTGAAATGCCCTCTCTAATAATGCAACACCTTCTACAACCTTCGTCCTAGAAACTGATTTCGTTGGATCTCGAACTAGCCTAAGATCTGTAGTCCAATGAACCTCTATGAACTGATCAACATTTGAAAGAATAGGAACACTGTCTTCCAAACAAATCTAAGTGACTAGAAACAGAAATGGGATGCTCGTCTCTAACTCAACAGCTTTATTCTAGATCTCTAAGGTAATTAATCTAGCAATATCGATGTCATATTTCTCCATAATACTGGCCACCAAAATTGCCCAGTTGGGGCTTAAGATATTATCTCTAGATGTAGGAACCAACCTATGATGAACCAATGTCTACTATGATTTGGTAGTGAAGTTCAAACTACCTTTCTTTATCTGCGATGACCTACCAGCCACCCATTCAATAGCTTCTTTTACAGCAGTAATAATATTTGCCAACTAGTGAAAATGTACCATCTTTTCAATAGTGCTATTTGCTTTGGCTTTACCTTTCTCATCTCATCAATACGATGATCTATCTATGAAGTGTTAGTCAGGGGCACAATGTCCCGACCATGAAGGAAATGTGAAATAGTCTGCACCAAAATGTTAACCTCAACACCATGAATTAATACAACAGGTATGGGATCATGACCTTCCATAGAAAACCCTGTGGAGCTAGCACCTTTAGTGTGGCCTGATAGGCAGCATAAAATTCTTGAACTAGTGTCGGACTGTATATACTCAGCTCCACAGTCATCCATTCAAACTAGTATTTATTAAACAATCTCTCAAATTCGGGCATCTCAAACATACCCATAGTAATCAACCTTTGCTCCTCATAGAAACATCTCTTAGGTTGACCCGTGCTCTAAAATATAGTAATGTCTCAATCATATATAGTCTGCACGCCCCTAATATCTTATCAATCAACCTATGGGGCTACCTCAATCTGAAGTAGGGGTTGAGCTGGAGGTAGGGGATGAGTATGTCATGAGGGACTCTCTGTGGAGGTCTTATTATTCGTATCAGTATATATATGTGTATCGAACCCCGACCCTACTTTCTTTTTTGACTGACTGCTAGATGCAGTTCAATCTCCATTTCTGGAGAAACTTTCCTCTTTGTCTTCTTCGGACTCTAATTCTCCTTTCTCTTCAGACTCAAACGAGTAGGGGTGCATGGTGGAGACACCCTTGCATTCTTTATTAGGGGCCTCGATCTACTAATCCGAGGCCAACTCTCACATGGCTTAACTAGAGTCAACAGTGGGTATTCCTCCACTGATTCACTGGATTCTTTATCAGTGGGCACATCTTATAGTTGCCTAGTAGACCATGCCTATTTATTGGGAGTAACCTTTCCCCCTTTCTTATCTCTTTTATGAGTGTCATTTTTAGGTGACATGATACCTATGGAGTGCAAATTTTAGTACTCAAAAAGATCGAGAAAATAAAGTACAAGTATCAAAACACAGTCAATCCCTAGAGGTCAGGCAATAAGTCGTTGCCAGATGCTATGACCCATTGGGTGACTCTTATGGTTAAGCTTCAAAATTTAACCATCTTCTGCTCTTCAAATAAATCTACCCTATAAGTCATTAGGTTTCCCTACAACTCATTGGGTGAGTCATTAGGTCCAACTCCTGTAGAAGTGCAATTACAGGTTCTCAGTATGAGTGGTCCCTATGAGTCATTGGGCCTCTCTATGATTCATTTAGTGACCCATACTGAGAAAATTCCATAAAGTTCAGAACTATTAAAATTTCATACCAAAGTACCAGTGGTTATAACTCACGTTATGACTCGTTAAATTAGGGTACGAGTCGTTGCAAGAGTCATAAGGACTGTAAATTGGTAGTTTCTACTACATATTTACTCGATCAACTCTTATTTAACAATTTCATCAATACAATCATTGGAATGGTTGGGAAGACTAATTCCTCATGTGTGCACATTAACCAAAGTACCGAAGTTACTCAGACTTCACCCTGGATCACAATTTTACACATGTTTTAGCACATATCTTCAATAACATACATTAATTACCCAATATGCCCAGTTTCAATCAAAATCAAGTGATTAAAATTTTTAAGTCTCTAGCAAACCCAATTCTTTTTCAAGCAATTTAATCTAGGGCTTAGTACACCATAAGCAAATGATAGTACAGTCGTACAGAATTCACTACCAACAATTAAAGTAATTCAAGGGAAGTTTTAACTTACTCTTATTTGGATAATGAAGCTTGAATCGGAGAGAACTTGGAGGACAATCACTTGGAATAGATTTTAGGAGCAAGTAGGCAAAAAGAGACTTTTACTGATGATTTAATGGATGATTTGCGTATGATTTAGGTAGTAATTTAGTGGAGAGGGATGGTTTTAGAGTGATGGAGGGAGTTACAGTTTTGAATGGGTGAGATATGTTGAGTTGGGTGCAAAATAGGGTTTCAAATTGTGTGGATTGGGTCGGTAGGGTCGGGTTGTACTTAAAATATTTCACTGTTTTGACTCAGTGCCTATGACCAACCCTATGACTCATTTCCAAGTGTACGAGTCATTCAATGCACTTGTAGAATACAAGTTAGAGTACTTACCTAGCTTTCTCTCCCCAATCCCTACGACTCAAAGCGACAAGTCGCAGTGAGACCCTACAGGTTATTTTGACTCATTCTAAGAGTCGTGGGGTGAATATTCCATAATGTATCACTTTTCAGGATTTATATCCAGTGTCCACGACTCATCCTATGAGTCGTTGCCTTAGGGTACGACTCATTAGGAAGGTTATTGGGCCTGTGCACTAGAATTTTTTCTGGTTTCTGTTTCATTCTGCAACCACCTAGACACTTCAACACACATTTATCCTATACTGCACACTAAAAATCAATGAAAAACAAAAATAAAATCCTTGTGTTGTCTCCCAAGCAGCACTTGATTTAACATCGCAGCACGACATGCATAATTTGGTTAGTTAAACTTTACCAAACTAACCCATGGGTTGCCTCCCATTTAGCACCTAATTTAATGTCACAGTACGACTAAGGTGTCATGATTACTCAGACTATATCAAGATGCACCTCATATATCACTTTGACCTCTTCAACCTCACCTAGGTATTGCTTCACCCTTTGGCCATTTACTTTAAGCCTCTTGCCTTCATTATTATCAAGCTCAATGGCACCATAAGGAAATATCGTCACCACTAGATAAGGTCCCATCCATTTTGACTTCAACTTGCTAGGAAATAAGTGAAGCTTGGAATCAAACAATAGAACCATCTCGCCAGCAGTGAACTTTCTTTTCTCGATTTTTTTATCATGGATAAATTCATCTACTCTTTGTACAAGGATGAACTTTTATATGCTTTAATATGGAACTCATCCATCTCATTCAACTACTTAAGTCTCAGCTTCATCGCGTCACTCTATGCCAGATTTGACCTCTTGAGTGCCCACAACGCCCTATGCACAAGTTCGATAGGCAAGTGGCATACTTTTCCATACACGAGCTGATATGGAGAAGCGCTAATAGGAGTCTTAAATGTTGTCCAGTAGGCCTATAATGCATCATCTAACTTTCTATCCCAGTCTGTTCTATTGGTATTCACAATGTTCACCAAAATGGACTTAATCTCCCGATTGGAGACCTCAACTTACCCATTTGATAGAGGATGGTAAGACGCTTCCACCTTATGCTTCATACCATATTTTTCAAGAAAGACCTTGAACAGACGATTACAAAAGTGAGAACCCCGATCACTGATGATGGCTTTTGACATACCTAATCTAGAAAATATATTCCTCTTCAGAAATGTTGTCACACTCTTCTTTTCATTTTTTGGAAGTGCGACCGCCTCTACCCACTTCGATACATAATCAATAGAAACCAAGATATACTTTATACCATATGATCTCATAAATGGAACCATGAAATCAACACCCCACAACTCAAATAACTTAATCTTTAGAATCAGGGTCAATAGTAGCCCATGCCTTCGTGAGATATTCCCTTGTCTTTGGCATTGGTCATAAGACCTTGCGTAGTCATGAGCATCTTAATGAATGGTTGTCCAATATCATCCATATTGCAAGATCTTATGAGTCATTCGTGCTCCACTATGATGACCCCTAACTGAGGATGAATGGCATACCTCTAAAATATTCATCATCTCAACCTCTGAGACACATCTATGAACCATTCTATCCTCACAAATTCAGAACAAGTATGGTGCATCCCATAAAAAATTCCACACATCATGCATAAACTTCTTCCCCTGCTGAAACGATAACTCCTCAGGCTCCACATCACTTACCAAATAATTGACAAAATCTGTGAACCATGGAATCAAGTATTGTGATGCAGCTAATACCTGTTCTTCTGAAAAAATATCATCAATCTCAAGCTTATATTTCAATTTCAACATTGCCTCTTCTTCAAGTCATGATAAGTGGTCAGCCACTTGATTTTTGATCCCCTTTCGATCCTTGACCTCAAAGTTGAATTCTTGTAACAGAAGCACCCAATGAATCAATACCGGCTTTGCATCTTTTTTCTCCATAAGGTACCTAAGAGTTACATGGTCATTATGCACAATCACTTTCATGCCAAGCAAATAAGATTGGAATTTTTCGAATATAAAAACCACAACAAGAAACTCTTGTTCCATCACCGTATAATTTTTCTATGTTGGACTAAGTTCTTTGCTAGCATAATAGATAGGATGAAGGATCTTCTCAAGCCTTTGGCCTAGGACTGCTCCTAATTCCATGTCACTAGCATCACACATAATCTCAAAAGACATGGACCAATCAGGTGAAATAATAATAGGGATTGAAGTCAATTTCTCTTTCAGACACTCAAATGCCTTTAGACACGCATCATCAAAAATGAATTTCACCTCCTTCTCCAACAACTTACACAAAGGATGTGAAATTTTAGAGAAATCCTTGATGAACTTATGATAAAATCTAGCATGCCCCAAAAATCATCGAATACCCTTCACATAAATAGGTGGAGGCAATTTTTCAATCACCTTAATCTTTGCCTTATCAACCTTAATCCTTTTCTTTAAAATCTTATGGCCGAGCACTATCCCTTCTTTGACTATAAATGATACTTTTCCCAATTAAGTATCAAATTACAAACTTTGTACCTTCTCAAAACACAAGCTAGATGGACCAGATAATCTTCAAAAGAGTCACCAACAACCAAAAAATCATCCATGAAAACCTCGATGAAGTTTTCTACCATGTCAAAGAAAATATACATCATGCAACTCTAAAAGGTCGCTGGCACATTACATAATCTGAAAGGAATCCTTTTGAAAGAAAACGTCCCATATGGATAAGTGAAACTGGTATTCTCTTGGTCTTTGATAGCAACCAAAATATGATTGTATCCTGAAAAAACATCAAAAAAATAATACCATCCTCTACCAATAAGATGGTCTAACATCTGATCCAAAGGCATAAGAAAATAATTTTTTCCAGTCCATGCACTCAACTTCCTATAATGTATGCATATTCACCAACTAGTGACGGGTCTCATCGAAATAAGATCATTCTTTGCATTTGGAACCACAGTGATTCCACGGCACATATTGAATCAGGCTCACCCATTTGTCGTCGGCAATAGGGTAAACCATACCTGCATCACCATTTGATGATTTCCTTCTTGACTACCTCTTGCATAGATAAATTAAGCCTATATTGATGCTCAATACTAGGAATACAATCTAGCTCAAGTTGGATTTTATAAGTGTATATTCCAGGTGGAATCCCAATAATGTCAGTAATGGACCATCCAATGGCCTTCTTAAACTTTTGTAAAATTGATATTAGAGCCTCAACTTGCCATTTAACCAAATCTGCTGCTATCGACAAAGTGTTGTTGGCTTCCAAGAAAGCATAGAAAAGGTGGGATAGAAGAACTTTAAGCTCCAAGGCAGGAGGTTCCTCAGTAGAAGGCTTGGCCGGTGGGGTTTCCCTATTCTTCAAATCCAAATCTAATTTTTTTGTGCAATAGTGTAAGAACCCAAACCAGCAAATTCTCTCACCATCTCATCATACTCATCAATATCGTCGCCCTCAAAATTCATGATCACTGTCGCTAGTGCTTCAACACTAAGTCTCTCCTCAATAGGAACTATCAAGGCATCCTCATCGACTATATCAAGAACTGAGATCACACACAAATCTTATGGTTGCTTCATGTATTGACAAATATTGAATGTCACTTCCTCATTATTCAAAGAAAACTTCAACTGACTAGTTTTTATATCAAATAATGCTCTTTAATACGCAAGAAATAGTCTCTCTAAGATAATGGGAACCTTAAAATCAACTTCACAATCGAGAATGATGAAATCAGTCAAAAAAAAAAAGGACTCAACCCTCACCAAAACATCATATAAAACTCCTACAGGCTTCTTTATGGTGCAATCAGCCATAAGAAGCCTCATCAAAGTTGGTTTGGGTGACCCCAATCCCAACTGTCTAAATACTGCTAGTGGCATCAGATTAATGCTAGCATCTAAGTCACACAAAGCTTTTGCAATATTCAAAGCCCCAATGGTAAATGGAATCATAAATGCTCCAATATCTTCCTTTTTCTCCACAAGAGACTGGGAAGCTATTGCACTATAATGGTGTAAATTGTCAACAGGTTTAAAACTCACGGTCCTCTTCTTAGTCACCAGATCCTTCATAAACTTTGCCTAACCTGGCATTTGCTCAAGTCCCTCAACTAAAGAGATGCTCACCGATAATTGCTTTAGCATTGAGATAAACTTATGATACTTCCCTTCTTTGGCTCTCTTCTTCAGTCTTTAAGAAAAAGGAGGAGGACTTCGTAGAATGGGAGTCAAAACCTATAGGACCTCTTTTTCCTTCCCTTTTTTAGCCTTAGCCTTTTTTTCAGCAAGTGGAGGTGGTTGTTCAGATGCTTTCTCATCAACAAATTGATTTTCCAATTTGGCTACTTTCTCACCATCGATCATCACTGGCTCAGTATCATTCTCAACAACTATGGGCATAGGTGGATCGGTAGTCATCTTAACACTCTTAATGGTTATAGCTAAGTAATAAATGTTGTTGTTCATATTTTGGACAGTGTTTCCTGGAAGTGTACCTTCCTGATATTGATTTATTGCAGCTGACATTTGGAAAAATTCCTACTCAAGTTGCTTGATGGCAGTAGAATTTGAATTGACTTTCTGACTAATCCCCAAAATATCTACTCGAATCTCTTTAAGGCAATCATCTATTTTTTCTACCCCTTTCAATATTTTAGCAAGCATATCTTCTATTTTACAGTTACTTGAATCAGCATTATGACTTCCAGGTAGAATGTAAAGTCCATTTATGTCATTTTTGTAATCGTCCTTTCTCTTCCAATCACCATCTTTCCCTCTACTCCTATCTCTATACCAAGACCGATTGAAGTTGTTGTCCTTATAATAGTTTTGACCTTGATTTCCTTGACCAGAGTGCCAATTGTCTTAATTAGACCCTTGTCCTTTAGGTTGAAAACCTTTCACCTGATTATCTAGATATTTAGCCTCCTCCTGAGAATCAGAGTCATCAAGTCTAGGTGTTTTGCCTTGTGAACCAACTGTATTTAGCTTCTTTGCCCCTATTGCTGTAAACTATTTTATGAATAAGTTAAACTCAATCCTCAACTGTGCTACCTTTTGAACAACTGCCTCATCTATCATTTGTTGTTTTGTAGATGCTCCCATCACATAAGTGCCTGTAGAAATGTCTGCCTTTTGAGTATGCCAACCCTGGTTGGTTTTAGTGATCCTATCAAGTATTGCTGAAGCTTGCTCCCAAGTTAAACTTATAAATACACCTCCTATTACAGTGTCTGCTACAACCTTATTGTTAGCATTCAAACCTCTGTAGAAGATCTCAAGAAAGCTATGACTAGGTATTCTGTGATTTGGGATTTATTGTATCTTCTTCTTAAACCTCAACTATGTCCATATAATACCTCTGAATGTTGTTTCCTGAAGTTATAAATCTCTTCTTTCAACTGCAATATTCTAGAAGGTGGAAAAAATCTCTCCAAGAGTTGCGTCTTCAACTCCTTCTAAGTAGTTATTGATCCTCTTGGCAACTCTATCAACCATAGAGTAGCTACTCCAGTCAGAGAAAGGGAAACAACCATAGTCTGATAGCATCTTGTCTCACCCTAGGTTGGTTGTAGGAATTGCAAATCCCTACAATGTTCATTAGATAAAAGTTTGCATCAACAGTAGCAAGGCTAGTGAATACTCATTTCAAGTTCAAAAATTGTATCAATGCAATGGTGATGTTGAAATTAGTTCCTAGTGGCAGTATAGGTGGAACATTAGCACCCGCTTCCCCTGCATCATCCAAATCTACATCATCAAACTGGGGGATATAATGATAGGGACGCTCATGGTCCCTATTCCTTCTTTGCCTCGCTTGCTCCTCCACAACAATCAAATGGTCTATTTTTACTTGTCTAACCTACTTATTAAGTACTGTCTGCCAGGCAGCTTCTTGTCTTTGCTATTCTTCAGTGAGCATATGAGTAGTAGTTTCTTTCACAGTCTCCTGAACTCCATATTAAGTACTCCTTCGTTAACCATTTTTCTGGAATTTCTCAGAGTCCTTTCGATCTCAGGATCAAGTGCAATCCAGGGATTGCCTTGACTTGTAGTTTTAGGCATCCACCGGTGTGAACCCTAAAAACAACCAAAAAAGGAAAAATCAGGAAACAAAACTAACAGTTAGACAAACACAATCGATTTAATACTAAACTGTATTCCCTGGAAATGGCACCAAAATTTGATGTCGCCTAAATTACACCTCACAATGAAGTATAAAGCGGTCATTGTCAAATACACAACCCAACCAAGGTTGGGGTCGATTCCACAGGGAATAGTCTAGAAGCTCGATCGATACGGTTATCTTAGCTATTAGTAAAGTATTTCCATAAATTAGGGGTTTTTGTATATTGGCTTTTGAACAAGTAACAATTACGAATTTCATTAAGTTTGTGATCAATAGATGAGAGATACTAGGACTGTGTTCCCCATAACTTCATAACTCTATAGGTTCTTCCTACTGGTGATCTTCCCCAGTGTTTGGCATGAATAATTGATAAGTTTAGTTTATCTAAATGACCTTAAGACCCTATTATATGACTATTCTCAATTACGTTTCCATGTAGCATGAGCTTTGTATTCTAACCCTTATCTTGGATCCCAAATTAGCTTCCAGCGTTTGCGTCTCAAGCTATTGAGTGAAGGTTGATAGCTCCAAGTCTCCGTTGCTTGTTCTTTTTTCCCATTCATTACCCCTTCTTCCAAAGCAAGTAAAGATAGGCAATTCCTAATGTTGGACAACGTTAAAAAGTAATCAAAGCAAAGAGAACAATAATACATGCACAAACACCATTCGAGAATCATGTTGTACTTTGAACCTACTTCGTTAATCCATCATAGTTCCCACAATCCTAGTTTTGGTGTTTAGTTACACATTACTGTAAGAACACAAGAATAATTCTGATAAGAAAACATAATTATGCATTTACAATAAGAAAATAAAAACCACAAATCTCAACTATGAATTAAAACTCTCAAAATATGTGCTTACAACACTCAAGAATATTAATAGAATGTAAACTAAAACATAAAACCTAATAGGAGTATTTACAAATACAAAATAAATTCTATCCTAAACATAATTGGAAAACTAAATCACCATTAGCAATGGCTCTGGTTATGGGTCGTATGGCTTGGCTATGCCTCATTGCATATGATGTAGCTCTTGTTGCCTGATTTTTTACAAACAGGCAATGCCTCTGGTGATGGTTCATAGCAACTCCCTCTAGATAGTAGGGTGATCCATTACAACTGAGGCATATTTTGACAACTTTCAGGACTTGGGTCTTTATACCTAAGTACAAGTCAGGAAATGACTCGTATGCTCTCCTAATGACTCGTATGGAGTATTCATTGCCACTAGGAAGGAATTACACATCTGTGGGACTTCTGAACTATTTTTTCAAGATGAGTCAGGTGATGACTTGTCATCTCTTTCAACAACTTATAGCATGAGTCATTGGCCAAAACCTAATATTTAATCTTTCAAGGCTTTCTCACTGTTAACACAACATGTCAAGACACAACTCATAGCTTGACCCAACAAGTCGTGGCCAAGTATCAGTTTCCAACACTTGGTCAAATTTAGCTTTTTTTTCATCCAATTACCATCAATACCTGTTTTCCTACAAATTAACACACACGCATCACATCCACATAAATAAGCCTTAGAACTAGCATATTTACTATGTTTTGAGCATCAAAAGTGTCATAAAACCATGGCCCATCAACTATTTAAGTAGTGCCTCAGATTTTAGATGGGAGTCATCCTGGTTGTAGTAATTTTAGTAGTCAAGGAATCAGTCAGCCATCGCGGGGTGTTCAGTCAGGGACTTCAGGCCTTAGTGGCTATTGTGGGTCGCAGGACCTCTCGTCTAGTCAAGGTACCCGGGAATGCTTTGATTGTAGGCTTTTTGGTTACTTAGCCAGAGAGTGTCCCTGACATAGGAGGATTAAGCCTTCTGCACAAAGTATTCAGCCTATCAGGATAGTAGCGTCCCCGGTTAGGGGTGGTGAACAGGGTTGTAGAGGTAGTCCCCAAGGTTCTCGCGGAGGTACTCAGGTAAGTAGAGCTGGTGGTCGAGTAGGTACCTAGTATGGAGGTGGGCGGGGTTATTTATATACTTTTCATGGTAGGTCAGAGGCTGAGGCTTTGAATTTTATTATTACAGGTATAATTTTGGTTTGCCATCAGTTGGCTTCTATGTTATTTGATCTAGGCTCCAGTTATTATTATGTCTCTGCTATTATGTATCTCAATTGGGATTATTTTATGAGCTACTATTTGTACCTATATATGTAGCTACTCTCGTGGGTGATTCTTTAGTAGTAGATCATGTGTATAGGTCCTGTATTATGACTCTCCAGGAGTATGACACTTAGGCCTATCTTATTGTACTTGATATAGTTGACTTTGATTTGATTTTGGGCATGGAATGGTTATCTCCCTATCATATTGTCTTGGATTTCTTTGCCAAGATTGTCACCTTAGCCATACCTGGTATACCCCCGATTGTGTTTCAAGGTGCTTATAGTCATAACACCGATGGGGATCATTTCTTATATTTGGTCTAGGAGATTGGTATCAAGAGGGTGTTTGTCTTATCTTACATATGTCTGAGATGTTAGTATTGAGAGTCCTTCACTTGATTTTATTCCTGTAGTCCATGAGTTTGTGGATACCTTCCCTACCAAGACGCCCTCCTCTTGAGCGTGATATAGACTTTTTAATTAATCTTGAGACAGGCACTGGACCTATTTCTATTACATCATATTTTATGGCTTCTTTGAGCTAAATGAGTTGAATGTTTAGCTTCAGGATCTTTTAGGTAAGGATTTTATTAGATCGAGTATCTTATCATGGGGTGCCCCAGTTCTATTTGTGAAGAAGAAAGATGGTTCTATGCATATGTGTATCGATTATAGTCATCTAAATAAGGTGACAATAAAGAATAAGTATCATATGTCGTATATTAATGATCTATTTGACCAGTTACAGGATGCATCTATGTTTTCTATGATTAACCTGTGATCTGGATACCACTAATTAAGGATTCGAGAAGCGAACATCCTTGAGACAGCCTTCAGGACTCGCTATGGCCATTACGAGTTCCAGGTGATGTCTTTTGGGTTGACCAATGCCCCAGCAGCATTCATGGACTTGATGAATTGTGGTTCAGTCCCTATTTAGACTCCTTCGTGATTGTGTTTATATATGAAATACTTGTTTACACGAGGAATAGAGAGGAGCACAAGAAGTAATTGAGAATTGTGCTCCACACTTTAAGAGTTCAATGGCTTTATGCCAAGTTCACAGAGTGTGAGTTCTAGATTGAGTCTGTAGCATTCTTGTGACACGTGGTGTCCAAGATAGGATTATGATAGACCGGTGAAGATTTAGGTAGTTCCTAATTTGGCTAGGCCTACTTCTCCAATCGAGGTTTGCGGTTTTGTTGGGTTGGCAGGTTGTTACAGACGATTTTTCAAGTGGTTCTCCTCTATATCAGTACCACTGACTAGATTGACTAGGAAGGATATTCCATTCCAGTAGTTCGATGAGTGTGTGGCAAGGTTTTTGAAGCTCAAGACCTTACTTACTTTAGCTTCCATTTTGACTCTTCTAGTTGAGGGTGAGTGGTTTACAGTGTATTATGACATTTTGGATATTGGTTTGGGTTGTGTTCTGATGCAGCAGGGCTGAGTTATAGCATATGCTAGATAGCTAAAGGTGCATAAGCACAACTACCCCACTCATGACTTAGAGTTGGCAACAGTGGTTTTCGCGCTTAAGATTTAAAGGCATTACTTATATGGTTTTCACTATGAGATATTCATCGATCATTGTAGTCTACAGTATATTCTTAGTCAAAGGGAGCTAAATTTGAGGCAGCACAGTGATAAGTTGGCATTTTGCCAACTTTTTGGTCTTTTTTAGCTTGAATAGTCTTGTTTTCTTTGATTTGATGTATATATTATATTAAAATGCTCACTTGTGTAGGTGATGAACTTGAGGATGAGATAGCCTTACGAGTCAAAAAAAGTGCAAGAATGAAGAAAAAAGAATTTGGATGATGCATGGAAGAAAGCTAAGGATTGGTGTTGTCATTTGCTCTAGCATCTTTCCATATTCCCCTACATGTGAGGGGGCATCTCAGCACCCAGAAGAATTGAAGGAACTGCCTTGACATACGTGGCCACATGCGCCCGCACCTGGGTCAAGGGCGCATATGGCAAGGCAGTGAGTCTGGAAAAGGGCAAAAGCTTGACATGCATAGCCACCTGCGCATAAAGCATGTGCGCCAGCATATGCCAGGCGTGGTGGCATTTTTGTAATAATCTGTTGCATATTTTTCCAACTATAAAAGGGATTTTTCAGATCTGAAACTCCATCTTTTGCCATTTTTTGAAGTCTAAAGCTTGTAATTGAAACCCTAGAGTGGGATTTTAGTGCTTGTGCTTGATTTATTGCTTGGAATTTGGAATTTCTCTTGGAATATTTGGATTCTATAGTAGAATTTAATGAGAATATAAGTATATTTTCTTTTTCTCTCATTATGAGTAGCTAAATCCCCAACTTGGGTTATGTTTGATTGAGTTATGATTTATGTGTGGGTTGTGCTCATTTGTCCTGATAACAATTAATTGTTGAGGATTTAATTAGTACTTCATGTTTTAACCTAAGATTAGAAGTTGCAAACTCTAGTTTTGCTTAGAACCCTTTTCATCCTTGAAAAAGGGGAAAAGGGTAAGGAGTAGTGATTAACAATAACTTTATTTTATCATTTAATAGTAGATCTTAGTCATAAGGCTACTAATTGAGGTATTTGGTTGGCTACAAGGAGACATGTGTGAGGTGTTTGAAAGAACCCACATATGAAATTTCAATATTTTATTGAAAGATTGACATTGAAAGTTGAAGCCCATAACTTAGACTATCTGCAACACTTAGTTGACTTTAGGCAAATTGGTACTTACCCATGCATATATTCGTACTCATAAGGGTGTAACCCTAAGTCTCTCTTACTCTTGATTACACACTTGGATTTCACTTTTGCAAATCAAATTTTGAAATTAACTATTTGAATACTAAATCGATTAAACAAACCCCTCATTTTACTTTATTTCATTATTTTTAGCATTGCATGCCAACTCATAGTCACTTGTGACACTTGAGGGTGAAGCTATCACCTTCATTCCCTATAGAATCGACCCTGACTCTAAGTTGAGTAAAAATCATATTGCTAACGACCGCATACATCTTGATGTGTGTCTTGAGAATTATCACACAGGTGGCTAGAGTTGTTGAGGGACTATGATATATCTATTCTATACCATCCAGGCAAGGCAAACGTGGTAGCGGATGCCTTGACCTGAAAGGCAATGAGTATGGGGAGTTTGGCCTTAATTTCAGTTTCGAAGTGACTATTGTCCTTGGACATATAGTCTTTAGTCAACAGGTTGGTTCGGCTTGATATTTCTGACCCTAAGAGGATTCTTTCCAGCGTTAAGTCCAGGTCTACATAAATTAAGCAAATTTGAGCGCAGTAGTTTGAGGATAGTCAGTTGTGTGTGATCTAAGGAGTATTTTGTAACACCCCGTGCATTTCCGAACCTATTTTATTACCATAACATTTATGGAATTATTTAAACATGAGATAGTTGGGATATTATACATGTAATTAGCTGGGCTAAATTAATCTTGTTCCATTGGGCTCAAATGAGGCCCAAAAATCATAAAAAGACATGGCCCAAAGGGGTAAGTGACCCATTCTTGCATGACCAAGTCCACAAATCAATTATTGACCAAAGGTATTGGATAATTATGACTTTAAAGGGTCTATATAAGGTGAAAAATCAGACTTCATTCACCATTCCACACATGTGCAAAGTCTAGAATTTTTCAAAAATATTACTTTTCTCTCAACACACAAACCCTAAGCTATCTTCCTCTTGGGACAAGATCACCTCTTGGTAAGTATTGTTAAGTTGTTATTATTGTTATTTAATATATTATATGCATGTAATATGGTGTATATCATGTTGGTTATGTTGGTGAAGTGTGAGAAGTTCACTATATGTGAAACAATTTATGTTTGCCTAATCGGTGAAGGTTTTTGCCTTGTAAACTTGAAAATGGACTTATGGTCTTGAAGGAAGTGAACATGATGGGTTCAATATTGACATGTGAGATGTGATTATAGCCTTAACTTGTTTTATTCTTGTGCATGATGTTTGAAATTTTTATTGCAAAATTGTGCATGGATTTGGTGGTGTATCGAAGGAAAAGTGTGGTTTTGCTGATGTTCATGTGTGTTGTAAAACCATGGATGATTTTTGTCATCTAAGCTGATCTAAAATATGTTAAGAGGAGTTTAGTTATGATCATGGACCATTCATTGCATAAAAACACCCAAAAGAGACCCTTTTGGGCCAAAACGGGCACCCGCCCTCACAGACGAAGCACCTGCGGGCGCAGGTGACTTCGCAGGTGCCTCTGGCTACTGCCAAAGGTCACCTACGGACGCAGGTCATCCACCTGTGGGCGCAGGTGGCTTCGCAGGCCAGCCCAAAAGTCCGTTTCGGTTGTTTTCGCATCTCTTTGACCCCCCAAAGCCCCTATACCCTTCATGGATGTAATTATCAACTTATGGTACCTTTTGAATGACTTTAAAGAGTATCCCGAAGGTATTTTGAATGGTATAAAATATTTATTGTTGTTAATGTGTTATTGGGAAAGCTATCGAGTGACTTGACGGAGAAAAGGTAACGTAGGGTTAATGAGGGAGTGTAAAGTATAAACTTGGTGTGAAATGCTATTGGTTTATGATGTCTTGGTCAATGTATGGAATATTATGGTATTGTTGGTATGATAATTCCATGAATGGTGTTGTAAAGGGAGAAATGATATTCTAGGGCAATTGAGTAACTCATTGTCATCTTATGCACTTGTAAGGTAACTAGTTGTTAATGTGAGCTCCGTTATGAACTTGTGTTGTAGAGTGACACGTAAGGAAGGAACTGGATTGTTGTATTCACATCTAGGAAGGTATATTCATATTGAGATCATAAGGTATGTAAGGTTACTTTTTCTGTATCCTTCTGCAATATATTGTTCACATTGTCATCGTACGTGTTCTACTCCAAAATGTCTAAAGGTATCTCATTTCAGGTTGACATATATTGTTAGTCACATGTTTCTTGCTCAATGACCAATTGTTATTCATGAATCATAATTGTAGACATCGTTCTAAAATACCAATAATGTTACTCTCATGTTTCTTATTCATTGGTTATTGTCCCAAGGCTTCAATAATAATGTTATAACCGAATGTACCAATCTCTCACAAGTGAATGTGATAATCTCTCATGAGCAGAAAGTACCAATCTCTCAAAAGAAGAAATTAAGTAACGTATATTTGTGGGTTGCAAGAGTTAAGGAAAATAATAAATGAAGGGTGGACATGGTTTCAAAGTTCCAACAATATTATGACTCCAAAGTTTCGATAATGTAGTGTTCCAAGTTCTAATAATGTTATGACTATTATTGTATCAATCTCTCACAAGAAAAGGTATCAATCTCATGAAAGTAAAGGAATGAAGTAACGTATATAAGTGTTCCCAATAATGTTTCAATTACCAATGTATCACTCTCATAACAAATGAAAAGGAAAGAAGACTGTAAAGAAGTAATGCACACATGGTTACTTTATGTTTCATTGAGTATGGATCAAATCAAAAGGGCATAAGCCCGGATGGAAAAATCCCAATATTATGCTATGTTATTATTATTATATATGACTATAGCCCACTGATCAGCTGGATGTCCGATTTATATTATATCCCACTGATCAGCTGGATGTCCAGTTATATTATAAGCCACCTATAAGGTGATGATCGGTATTATATTATGAGCCACCTATAAGGTGATGATCGGTATTATATTATTATCCACCTATAAGGTGATGAACGGTACTATATTATAGCCCACCAAGTGTGGATGACGGTTATTATATTACAGCCCACCAAGTGTGGATGACTGTTATTATATTATAGCCCACCAAGTGTGGATGACTGTTATTATATCATGGCCCACTAATAAGTGGATGACTGATAATAAAGATGAACGTAAAGCCAAAGGAAGTATGTCATGTAACTGAAAGTATGAAGGAATGTTATTTCACGAATGATAATGATATGAATGAACGATCAAATAATGAAAGAAACGAAAGTAATGAACATGGTTCAACACATGCAAAATGGTGATTGATCCATAATGGTTATTCACATGTATTGATCCATCATATAGTTTCTTATAGCCTTACATACTCAGTACATTCTTCGTACTGACCCCCTTAGGGGGACTTACCTTACTTGCTACAGGTACAGGTGCTAGTAGACCTCCACTGTAGGCTACAAGTCATTTGCAGATCATTGGTAAGCTCTAGTTGGTTCGAGGCTTTCCGAGTCATAGTGTACATTTGTCTTGATACTATGTAAGTATTGTGTAGGCATGGTCATGTATATATTAGAGGCTTTGTAGACGGATGTGGGGAGATGAATGTAAGAGATGTATGTCCATTTTGACTTGATGGCCCTAACGGCCAAGTGTTATATATATATATAGCATATGTTGCCATGACTTCCACCAATGGTATTTTAAGATTATACGAAATAGAATGATATTCACACGGAGACATGCATATGAGTGTACATGAGTAAAGATTGGTTCTCTCGGGCCTCAACGGCTTCGGCTGCCAGTCCGTCCCGAATGGGATTCGGGATGTGACATATTTATATGCCTTATTTCCGACTTTGAACCATGCTTACCTTATTTTTGAGAGAAATAAGTATGTATTTTGTATTATTTTTATGGAATATTTGATATTGCACTAATAAATGTGATTAGACCCTTATAGGTGGAATTTGCGACTTTTTGAAGCATTTTTGGAGTGAAACGTGAGGCTTGAAGGACTTACGAGCGAAGGATATTGAATATAAGAGGAAATACAAAGATTTGAACTTGAAGAATCCAACCAAATCCGCGAAGAAAAGTCGAAGAAAAGAAGAAAATCAGAGTTTAAGGGTCAGGCGCGCCCAGGAGTATGCTGGGTTACTCTTGACAGAAATTTTGCTCAAATGGACAGAAGAGGGGCATGCCCAGGGGCGTACCAGGCCATTCAGGCACACTTTTTCAGAGGCAAAAATTTGCCTAAGTCCCAAGCGCGACCAAGGGCGTGCCGAGCCGTTTTTTGACAAATTTTTGCCCCGATTTCCAGCCTATAAATAGGGCTCTTGGGTTATTGTATCATAATTCCATCTTGGTAGGACTACTCTTGGGCAATTTTGGCATCCAAATTAGGGTTAATTCTTCTTCCTTTTTATTTTTATTTCTTTTTTATAATTTTTTATCAATTTATGTTAAATCAAGCCATGAGTGACTAAAATCGCTTATTCTTGGGGTTGAGGCTACGAACATGAATCTCGTAAGTTGAATATTATTTGTTTTTGCTGAAGTTTATCAATTTATTGGTTATTCTTATATTCTTGATTTTACTATTTTAATGCTTAATTACCATTGAAATAAATCTATTGTCTTGAGAGGAGCTCAAGAGAGGAATTAAGAGATAGAACGTAGAGTATAAGGAGTGTGATCTTTACTCGCATAAGGGATTCCAAGATATTGATATGCGGTTAGGACCGAGAGGTACCTAATCCGCCACGCTTGTTCAATTATGGGAAGATAGCTTAAAGGCATTAGAATTGGTTAAATCTATCCCCGCTCAACGATGTAGTTCGGTTTCCAATTTCTAATAGAAGGTTATAGTTTGGAGATGAATATAATCATATTATCAACCTCGTGATCAATAACCACGATAGACAACTCAATTTGCTTAAACCATTAGTATTCATGCGCTCGAGATAACGTTCAGGATGCCTTGACCCTGGGAATTCAACTTGCCACTGCTTATACCCCAAGTTAATTATGTTAGTTTAGTTCATAGTTATTTTATACTCTATAATCATCATATCTCTATATTCCACCGCTTAAATAAATAATCAAGAACTAGTTTAATCTAGTGAATAGTTAAACGACAAGTCCCTGTGGGTTCGACATCCGGCTCGAAAGGGCCACTTTATTACTTGAACGATCACTTACATTTACGTGTATAGCTGGGTCGGAACAGTGTGGCATTCAAGAACAGGTGCTGAGGGGCGAGACTAAAATTACTGCCTTAAACTCAGAGGGTGTATTGAGGTTTGATGGTAGCAGTTATGTTTCGAGAGTAGGAGGTTTGATTCAGTTGATACTTTAGGAGGTATGTTACTCCAGATAATCTATTCACCCTGGGACAACTAAGATGTATAGGGACTTGAGGCAGCATTACTGGTGGAGCGGCATGATAAGAGATATAGCAGACTTTGTGTCTAGGTATTTGCATTGTTAGCAGGTGAAGTTCGAGCATTTTAAACCTGGTGGTCTACTTTAGAGGCTACCCATTCCTGAGTGGAAGTGGGAGCGGATTACTATGAATTTTATGAGTGTTTTGCCTCGCACTTCTCATGGTTCTGATAGCATTTGGATCATTGTAGATCGATTAACTAAGTTGGCTCATTTTCTACGTGTTCAGTCTTTCTATAATTTTGAGAGGTTGGCTCGAATATATGTTTGAGAGGTGGTTCATCTTTATAGGGTGCTCGTGTCTATTATTTCTGATAGAGGTTCCCAGTTCACATACATCTTTTGGAGAGCTTTTTAAGAGGAGTTAGGTACCCAGGTCGACCTTAGCATAACTTTTCACCCCTAGACTGATGGTCAGTTGGATTAGACTATTCAGGTTTTGGAGGACATGCTCTGAGCTTGTGTTACAGATTTTAGAGGTTAGTGGGAGTAGTTTCTAGCTTTAGTGGAGTTTACCTAAAATAATAGCTTTCATTCAAGTATTTAGATGGCCCCATTCAAAGCATTGTATGGTAGGTAGTGTCGATCTCCTGTTGGTTTGTTTGAGACTTTATAGGCTAGGCCATAAGGTATTGATTTACTTTGAGAGTCGTTGGATAAAGTTTGTGTTATTTAGGATAGGATACAGGTAGCTCAGAGGAGGCAAAAGAGTTATGCTGACTGTAGGTGGCGTTCTTTGAGATTTGGAGACAGTGATCAGGTTTTTCTTTAAGTGTCGCCCATGAAAGGAATGATGAGATTTGGGAAGATGGTCCAGCTCAGCCCTAGGATATCAGGCCAATTGAGATTCTTCGGAGAGTCGGGGAGGTAGCCTATGAGTTAGCCATGCCTCCAACTTTTTCTGCTATCCATCTAGTTTTCCATGTATCGATGCTTTGGCGTTATATTCCAGATAATTCTAACGTGCTCCAGTAGGACTCGATTCAATTGGATGATAGGTTGACCTTCATGGAGGAGCCAGTTTCTATTCTAGCCATAGATGTCAGACGGTAGCATTCCAAGGAGATTTTGGTGGTAAAGGTTCAGTGGAGACACCATCCAGTCGAGAAGGCTACCTGGGAGACTGATCATAACATACGAAACCAGTATCCTCACCTGGTCGACCCTTTAGGTACTTCTATTCTCTTGACTTTCACGAATGGAAGTCCTTTTAGTAGTGGATATTGTAATGACCTTCTAGGTCATTTTTCTCTTTTCCACATATTTTCTATATTTAGAGCTTTCCTATAGCAGCCCCCAAGTCATTATAACTTGTTGGGACTGATAGTTTTGTTTCTAGACAGTTCATTTTGTTTTTATGCAATGTTTCCTATTTTGGAGCTTTTGAAGTTGAGAAATAGGTCTTTGGCCTAAACTTCAAGTAAACGACCTCGGAGGAAAATTCTGACAGTTTTGTTAGCTCTGAAATTTGGATTTTATACTTGGGGGCCTTTGGTTTTGGTATCGAGGCTTTGGGGCTCGTTTTGGGCTATTGGTTGGAAATTGGTAAAAATAGAATAGTGGGTGTGGGGCCCATATTTTGTCAAAATAATCTCAGTTGGAAATTTTGATGGTTCTGTTGAATCAAGAATGGCATTCTTGGTAGGGTAGCATAGTTCATTTGCATGCATGGGGTTTCGAACAAATCCCGAGCACTTGGTGGGACTGATAGTTTGACTTAGGAAATTGCTGGTGCAACAGCACCTGGTGCATATCAAAATGGTCTTAGCGTTTGTTAGCCACATCCGCAAAGGTATGGCCTGGTTGGTCTCCGTCATTGCGACAAAGGTCCTGCGTTCGCGAAGAAAGGACCCCTGACAGTATATAAAGTCCCTTCTTCATTTTTCAGCCCATTTCTAATGTCCAAAATCCATCATCTTGATATGGTAAGCTCTAGAATTGTTGGGGACTTGCTAATTGAAGCTGGGACTAGTTAGGGGTCGATAAGGTGATCATTTTACGGTCATTTTTTCTTTAGTTTTTGATCCTTTTTTCAATTAAATCCTTAGTAATTCTTCTAATTTATTTTAGACTTTGGGGTTGTTTTAGGGCATAATTAAAGAGTTGGTGGTGCTCAAATTTTGAGCACAATATCCTTGGTCCCCGAGGGAAGTTATTGCGCGTTAAATTTTTAGATTCCATAATCAGTTTCCACGAGTGATTTTTAGCCTGATTTTTTATCCGGAGTACTTTATATCGATATTGATATCATTGTTTTTATCTTGACAAGTAGATCACTATCTTGATAGCGTGGCAGCGGTTGGAGGTTTGTCGGAAAGAAAAAAAACCATTTTAATAGATTGCGAGTGCGTTCTTTGGCGTCCTAGTAGGCTAGGCTTACCTAACTTTAGACTTTGCTCATTTATAGTATTGGCGTGGTAAATTACTAATTATTGGTGGGAGATTATGGTTCGAATAGTCTTTTAGATAGTTTATGATTATTTTAGCCGGTTAGGGGCTTTAGGGTTGATTTCTGCCTTGGATTCCTTCAGTCCGGTAGTTGCTTCTCTTTTAGGACTTGGCTTAGCGTACCTAGGTCCCTTAGGATTGGATCTAGATGTCTTGGTCTGGGTGTAACACCCCGTACCTTCCTAACCCTAGGTGACGACGTTGAGTAATGTTTACTTGGGTGTCGAGAGCTATAAGTATGTATTTTGTAATGTTATTGACGAGAAAATTGAAATTTGGCCTCGTACATGTGATTAGCCTTTGTAGGAGGTGTTTTGCGATATTCATGGAGCATTTGTAGGGTTTAAAATGAGGCTAAGAGGACCTATAAACAAATGATGTTAAGGGTAAGGAGTAAGTTAAAGAATAGGACTTGAAGTATCTAACCAAACCCGCGAAGAAAAGTCAAAAAACAAAATTTTCAAAAATTTTACTTTTGTCACGCCCCGACTTCCCATTGAGGCGTGATTGGCACCCGAAGCCGATATGGACCGAGATAACCAATCTTTGCTCATGAACCTTCGTATGCATATCCTCGTATGAACCTTATTAAACCTTAGGCAACTATGCGGAAAACATGAACATGGAAACATATGCTATATACATATTTAGGAAACTTGGCCGTTGGAGCCATCAAGTCAAAACGGACATTTATATTTCACATTCATAACCCACACATGTCTACAAAATCCTCTAACATATGCATTCACTAGATTAACGAACAGCCGGGATAAGTCCCCGCTTTATACGACATTTACAACATCAACACAACTGTACACCTATGACTCCGAAAGTCCCGAAGTAACTGGGGCTCACCAAAGATCCGCAATTTCAACCTACAATGGAGGTATACTAGTGCCTGCACCTGCAACATGTAAGGTAATTCCCCCGAGGGGGTCAGTACGAAGAATGTACTGAGTATGTAAGGCTCATAAGAAATTCATCATACATAATAACAACAATAATGGAATCAATATAAGGAAATAGAAATGTGAATAAACTCTCTTTCTGTATGTGGGGAACCATGTGTATTACGTTCTTTACTCATCTTGTCTTCATCTTTTATTCATCTTTATTGTTCTACCCATGCTAGGCTATTCTATCGCCCCTGGGATGAGATTAACCCATGCTACGTACTTTGACCCCTGGGATGTTATGTGAACCCATGCTAGGCTTTCGTGTCGCCCCTGGGATATCATTAAACCATGCTAGGTGCTTTGACCCCTGGGATGTTATCGTAACCCATGCTAGGCTTTCGTGTCACCCCTAGGATGTATCGGGATCGACCCATGCTAGAATTTTCTGTCGCCCCTTGGATACCACCCGTGTTATTGGGATCGACCCATGCTAGGTATTTTAACCCCTGGGATACCACCCATGATTACTTATTCATTATACATCACTTCTTTCTCTTGTTATTCTTAAGAGTGATACATTGAGGATCATGACATAATTTGAAGCACACATATATATAAATTACTTCACGTCTCTTACTTCATGAGATTGACATCTTCGCTTATGAGAAATAGATATATTAACTTGCACATCACTTCTTATTATTCTTATAAGATTGGTACTTTTAATTGTGAGAGATTGGTACAAAGATAATCATCATATTATAGGACTTTGGGACAAGACATGATTGGAAAATGCCATCTAAGATTAAAGAGATTCTCTTGTGTTATTACTCTCTTGAGATAGTCCTTTTAGGAATTATAACTTTATGACATCTTTGGGACTTCACTCAATGAACAAGGGATAAGTGAATCATCATTCATCTAAGAATAGGACACATATGGATAACAATATACGTCAACCTGAATTGATATCCTTCGAGCCTCTCGGAATTGAAACATGCCCAATGTCAATGTCAATATGAACAATATGTTGCAGAAGGATACGGAAAAAGGAACCTCATATACCTTGTATTCTCAATATGAATATACAATCTTAGATATGCATACAATAGTCCCGCTCCTTCTTTATGTGTCACTCTACAACACAAATACATAACGGGATTCACACTAACCATCAACTACTTTACAAATGCATATAACATCAATGAGTTACATGTTTGCCTTTAAACATGCCATTTCCCCTTGACAAAACCATTGATGACATTATTATTCCAAAAATCTCCCAATATTCCATACATTGACCCATACATGATAATCAATACATTTCACCACAACACTTTTCCTTTACATTTTCTTATCCACACCACATCACAAATAATCCATCAAGTCACCTTAATACACCTCATAGCACATATCGGCCAAAATCTCCTAATTTACACTTATATGAAAACAACAAGTTTAATAATGAATTCACACCATACATGTTCTTATTTTATCCATACCATGCTCTTTCCTCAAAGTCACAAGTCATAATTCAAGGTTGAATCTCATGGATCACAAATCTTTTATAAAAACACAAAGTACCATGTTCAATACTTCCAAGCATAACCAACATGATTTACATACTCTCCCATGCATATAATATATTAATCCATAACAATAATCACTTACCCAAGATTGAAAAATGATGATCTTGCTCCAAAAGTTGGCTTTGAACTCTTAGGGTTTGAGAGAGAAAAAAAATGGTTGAGAAATATCTAAAAAGACATTTGATTTCCAAATGAATAAAAATCAGCCTTTTGCCCTTTATATAGGCCCTTAATTTTTCATCCTTATCCACTCTTGGCATTTAATGCAATGTGTTGCATTAGTCAATGGAAGAATGGGTCATTTGACCCATTCTTGACCCATGTTTTCTTCCCATTTTGGGCCCTATTTTGAGCCCAATTCACTTAACCCACTAAAATCCATAATTACTCATGTTTAATTCATTTCCTACACTTTACGACAATATTCCCACTCACGGGATTTATACTCGTAGGTTCAATTCCAAAAACAAGCAATTCTAGCCACGTATGGCCTATTTTGGCCAAAAGGGTAAAATCGTCATTTTGATTCCAAATTCGTTCTCGAGTAATTTTATCATACCAATATAATACTTCACTCATTTCATGTATATTCTCATGGTTGTAGAAGAAACGTGGCAAAAATTGGCTCAATACGTCCCCGGGCACCCTTGGGACTTAAGAAAAATTCCAACTTTGAAAAGTGGCCAAAACCAGCGTGGCACGCCCTTGGGCGCGCCAGCTTGCTGCCTCTGGACTAAAAATTTTAGCCCATAGTGGCGTGGCATGCCCTACAGCACGCCCCACACTTACAATTTTTGAAAATTTCATTTTTCGACTTTTCTTCGCGGGTTTGGTTAGATACTTCAAGTCCTATTCTTTAACTTACTTCTTACCCTTAACATCCTTTGTTTAGAGGTCCTCTTAGCCTCATTTTGAACCCCACAAATGCTCCATGAAAATCGCAAAACACCTCCTACGAAGGCTAATCACATGTACGAGGCCAAATTTCAATTTTCTCGTCAATAACATTACAAAATACATACTTATAGCTCTCGACACCCAAGTAAACATTATTCAACGTCGTCACCTAGGGTTAGGAAGGTACGGGGTGTTACACTGGGTGTTGTTGCTCGCCTTAGGTTGCGTTTACGGGGCTTGTAGTTAGCATGATCTCTCTTTTAAGATAAAACACCTTAGGATAGTGTTTCGTCCCGTTATTGATGACTATAAAATACCTTGGTTTCATAATAGTGGTCTGATTATCGGTGTTGGGTCGACTTGCTTACACTGTTGTAATTGTTTGATTTGTATCCTTAGCATTTTAATATTATTGGCCTAAAAATATTATTTTCATCTCGATAAATGGATTTTTAAATACTTTTAAGGAAATTGGTATTCTAAAAGAAAAATGGACTATTTAGTCCCGGTTTGAGTCTAGCACCCGATTTTACTGCTCATTATATATTTAGTTTTAGGTTTGGGCCAAATTCTATTATTTGGGAACTTTTAAAAATTTAAACTTTACCCAAAATTTTTATATTTTATAAAATCACTCCACCGTTTATTAATCCCAATTAATATCTATTTACCAACCAATCCCATTAATAAACCTTGTTATTTGACTCAAGAATGTAATAGTATTGTTGCATAGCACTTGTTAAAAGTAATGTAAAAAGAAAAATTGGATGCTCCTTTGTGAGTTGAGAAAACTTCGGTAGCTCCTACACTGATGTGTGAAATTGTTTATAAGTAGGTTGGAGCTTATAATTTATTAGTTTAATTTTATAATGGAACATGTTCATTATAAAATGTAATACAAGGTTATGGATTATTTTAATAGTTTTTAGAACTTATGGATATAAATCATATTTTTTTCAAAAACTATGGTCAAACACATGGTGAAACTTCATCCAGAAATGACTTGCCAAAAATATTTGGAAATCTATGGCCAAACGCTAGCTTAGTTACTATTTTTGGCTTAATATTGAAGTTTAGATTGAAGAAATCTTTAATTACTATTTAACCATATCCGTTGATAACAATCTATATCTATATCAATATCAATATATATATTATAAAGTAGAGGACGAAGCATCATAATTTGCCAAGTGGCAAACTATTGAGAAGCCAAATGGCAGTTTTAGGACAAAGTTTAATAGTATTTTAATTAAAAAATTGAATTAAAAAATTAAGTATTTGAATTTGAAAATATTAGACTTTTAGAAGAAAAACAAAAGAATTTCATTAGCTCAAAGCTAGGACCCAAAGAGTTCTAAATAAACCCTAACTATTTCATAATAATAATAATCTATAAATAAATAATAATAGCACAGACGTGGTGATAGTAGTAGTAGTAGTAATAATATTAAATATAAATAAATAATAGTAATAGTAGTAGTAGTACATAATTAGTATTATAATAATAATAATAATAAAGATTATTTGTCTTTTTTTTTATTAAAAAAAAATAGGAAATTGGATAAGTAAGAAGAGTAAATTAAAAAAGAAAAAATAACAAGGCTCATACCCCACATATACACGGTTTTGCAAAAAAAATATAATATAAAATAACTAGACTCCTTATTTGTCGCAACAAAATACATACTTTTATCTCTTTTTTGGAATTTATTTGAAAATTGGTTGTTCGGTTGTGCTCCTAACTATATAGTTATCCAACTTTAAATAAACTTAAAATTTTCAAAAAAAAAAAAAATTTAAATTAAATTTCTGTCCTATCAATTTACATGATTTGTTGCTGTCACGAAATAGGAATTGTTGGAGTTCTCAAATTCAAGAACACATTTAAGAAAAGAGTTAATTATTTTACTCAAACACAAAAATAAAAATAATAAATGAAAGATAAAGATTTAAAATTTGAATTTAAAATAATAGCAGTAATAGCACATCATCATCATCATCATCAAACACAAAAATTAAAAAGAAAGTTTGAAAGATAAAGATTTAAAATAGTATTAGTAATAGAAATATAACAGCAGTAGCAGCAGCAGCAACAACAACAACAACAATAACAATAATAATATAGAACAACAACAACAATAATACTAATAAAATAGAAGAATTATATAAAATTTATAACAAATTAATTATTTTTTAAAATAAAAAAAGATGATAAAAGGGTACAAGAAGGGGGAAAAGCGTACAGGAAAGATAAAAATAAAACAAGTTAATGATATTTTAGAATTGATATCATTAATTTCAATTTCTTTTTCAAATTTCATCATGTAAACTATAAGATAATCATGATATTTTAGAATCTTATTTTTTCTAACAAATTGATATCATATTCAGTTTTATATTTGAATGAAATTTTAGTTTGCATGAAAATCCAACTTTGTAACCTCTTAAGTATACTCCTTCAGTGACAAATATATGTGTAAGCGTTCTACTTATCTTTTTATTGTTTTTATCTCGAAAGAATTTTCTGCAGTCATTTCATCCACAAATGTATTGATCAATCTTTCTTTATGTGCCTTAATGCTATTATATGGTATACATTCAATGTAGCATAGCGGATAGAAATTTTTGTTCTCAAGTTTAGTACTAAAAACGTCATATTTATGTCCTTTCTTATTCTCAAGTTTAGTATTAATAACATCATATTTATGTCCTTCCTTATTCTCAAGTTTAGTACTAATATGTTTTTTATATACTTATATTTTAATATACATTATTTTTTCACAATGGAGAATTTCTACCATGGATAGAAATATTATAGGTAATGCTCATCAGATTTCTCTGAATAACTACCAAGGTACATTGTTCATGATGAATAACTACCAAGGTATATTGTTATGATGAATAACTACCAAGGTATATTGTTCATGTTTAATTTAACTTCTTAATTATTTTACTTTATTTATAATTAATATTATATTTATCCTTTACCACATATATACCTAAAATGGATAAAAACATTATAGGTAATGTTCATCAATTTCTCTGAATAACTATCAAGGTATGTTGTTCATGCTTGATTTAACTTTTTAATTATTTTATTATTATTTATAATTAACATTATGTTTATCTTTTATTACAGATATATCTACTATTGATAAAAAGATTATCGGTAATGTTCATCATATTTCTCTGAATAACTTTCAAGGTATGTTGTACATGCTTAACTTAAGTTTTAATAATTTTATTGTTATTTACTATCAACATTATATTTATCTTTTGTTACAGATGTACCTAAGAAAGCTGAAGTTTCTATAGATTTGATGTACATAAATATCTCAAAAATACGAAATGAGTTAAACAAGTACAATGGAGAATCGAAATATACAAAAGAGATTTAGCAGATCATTTATGTAAAGAATGAATGTAAATATATTTATATGTCTTTTCTCTTAATATATTTTTCTTAAGCGTAAAGACGACTATGAAACATTACTACATTACTTTTACATATCTATTTTCTTAGAATATAACATTGGATTGTTCTTTCCCCGAGGTAAACGGGAGGAGGGGGGATAGAGCAGCACAATTGTTGATTTTCATAGCCTTCCACAATCCAATAGGAAAATAGTTAAGTATAGCTAGAGTGACCAAAAGATCCTGTGAGGTAGAAGAGACCTACAATATTGTTCAAAATTTGCATTCACTCCTGAGGCTTTTGCGGAAGCCCTCCGAAAGGTGGACAAGGCTTTTGTGTACCTTTGCAATGAAACCAAAGTGCAGAGTTGCAACATTCAATGAAAAATTCAAAAATGCATGAACGAAAAAAACAGTACACAAAAGATGTAAACTTTAACCTAGTTGAAGGGAAATGTGAATCTTTTATCTTTTGTGTGTTAGTAAGGTATGAGATTTTCGTAAATTTTACAAGAATACAATCAATACAATGAACATTAAAATATAAATTTAAATTTAGCATTCTATGTTTTGAAATAAGCAAGAAGAAAATTCAAATACTTATAACGTGTAACACAATAAGAAAAGTTAATTCAAAGTCAAACTACAGAAACGTAATGGGAGGAGTGAGGAGATAATATTTTGAACTAATTTTAAAAATATAATGAAGTTATTAGATAATACACATATTACTATCCATAAATTTTAAATTGAAGATACATGAACAACAGAATAAAAATGCAAAAATAAAAAACTTCACAAGTAAACAAAATAGGTATATCTATTTTAGATTAATAATAATAACATTTCATAATCATATTAAGCCAAGGGTTATGCTTCTATATTAACAATCTAATTATTTGAAATAGTGAACGATGTAATAAAGAGAAATATGAAACATAAATTTTTTTGATATTATATGATTCGTTGTCCTTATTCAATTATATAAATTTAGTTATGGGGGTTGTGATAGTGTTGGTTTGGGGGGAGGGGGGTATTGTGGGATGGGGTTGGGGGGATTGGGTTTGGTGGTGTACATTTCATTGAGGAACACTATGATTATTGAATTTTTAAAATAATATGATTTGACAAGTTCGAATAAGACATTGCAACTTGAAATGATTTAGAAATAATACTTTTATCCACGCACCGCAAAGGTACGTATACTAGTTCTATTATATATTCAACAACCACAAATTCGCATGAATGGTTTGGTGCTCCATTCTCTTTCAGAGTTTAAGTTCTTTTTTTGTTTTTCCACCCTCTTTTCCTCCATTATTCCAATTGAAAATAATTAAAATTTGATGAATGATTAAGAATCGATGCATGTTTTCATTGGTAATATTTTCAGCTTATACTAAAAGAGATTAACTTCTCAATTCATTCATGAATTTACACGAAAATAGACCTAGTTATTAGAACTTCAATATTAAGCCAAAATTTGGTGTGTGGTTGGTTGGTACATACATTGGAGGAAAACTATGGGCTGGCAGTCTCTCTTTTAATATGGAAGTGGTTGTAAGTGTAACAAACCCATAACCCTTATTTATAATAATAATAATAATAATAATAATAATAATAATAATAATAATAATAATAAGAAGAAGAAGAAGAAGAAGAAGAAGAAGAAGAAGAGGAGGAGGAGAACAACAACGCAATTTTCATTTATTTTATGACTATTTTTAATTTTTGAAATGCTTTTGTCATCATTACGTTATATTTCTATTTCTAAATTGTTGGAGGGAGGTTCAAAATAAAATTATTGGAGGACAAGCATGCATTGGTTGACGCTGACAAGTGTAGGGCAAATTTATAGAACAATTATTGTTCCATGTGGAAAATCAAATGAGTTATGTAGAGCCGTCAAAATGGGTTTGGCCCTTGAGGCCAGCCCAATCCAACCCACTATTAGGGTTGGGTTGGGTTATGATTTTTTAGCTTATTTAAAATTGGGGCTTAAAAGTCCAGTCCGCTGGCCCTTGAGGCTTGACTGAGGTCGGGCTGAGCTGGCTCGTGGGTCAAAATACTTTTAATTTAAATTAAGAATTTAAATGAAGATTGTGAAAAAGAAGTAAAAACTAAGAATAGTAACTACTGAATAAGTTTAATATCTTACATAATACTTTATTTATTTAGCGTTAAATCCTAATCACCAAGTATAGATGTTTCATTCATGATTGCTATTCAATTTAAACTTAATATTTTTTAAAAAAGTTGTCAACAAAAAGAATTAAAAATTATAAATAATGATTACTGAATAAGTTTTAGCTAATATCTTACACAATATTTTACTCATTTAGTGTTAAATTCCTAATATTAAAATTCGTAACCACCAATATAAGAATTACATTCACTATGAAAATGTTAAACACTTGTTGCTACTCAAAATCCATTGCACGACTTTACTCAAATTCAAAGCGGTAATATTTTTAAGTAAATTTAAATATTATTAATTTTTTATATTTGTTTTTTGATAATGTTTATCTAATTAAATCTATATATGAATTTAGATATTTAGATGAAGGTAATTTTAATTAAGACAACTTTATCAATGAATTCAAATATACTTGACGATGTATTGGTGTTGACTATGTTATAAGTTATAATAGAATATGTAATTTCTTATAATCATTAAATGTTAACAAATTGTCATACCTATACATTTAAATATCTATTGAAAAGAAAAAAGTAAACAAAAAAAAGAATCGATAAAAATGAAGAACTAGCCCTCCCCAACCCGCGACCCTTTTATGGCTGGGTTGGGCCATTCGTTTTAAGACCTTTTAAGATGAAAGGTCGATCTGTTCTAACTGATAACGATCTCAATCGAGTGACTAAAATCGAAATCGAAAATAAGGAAAATCAACAACACAAAATAAAGGATAGTTGAGAAATAAGAGATGAGAAGTGAAGAAAGAAATACTCAATTGAACCACAATTAAACCAAGGGAGAAAGAGAACTCAATCAAATGCACGAGAAACGAAATTGAATCCACAATATGATAACTCGACGATCAATCAAGCAAAGAAGATAACACAATGTCACGACCCAATATTCGAGTCATGATGCCGCCTACCATAACCCACCAATAGGCAAGCCAAACCCTAGCCCGGAGCGATAAGCGACGGGCTAATGGGTGGAATCTCAGATAGCAGAGATGAAGTGGAAGTAACCATACTTATAAACATGCTATAAATATAAAAACAGAATGAGAATATAAATACATGCCAAGACCGAGAAGGAAGAGGACAATATATCAAGTCAAGAACCCCTCCCAAGACCTGGTGAGGTCGGTACAATAGCCATTACTAGACATACCCAAACTACAAGACAGAAACTAAATATACACAACAAGTACAACGGTCTCGAAAGCAAAAGACTATACAGTAGAAGATGGAGTAGGATCTGCCTTGGAAGTCAGCAAGCTCACCCTACTCCGGAGTAAGTGCTAAGAAAGGAGGACCACGTCACTACTGTCGACTGGTGCCCGGATCTGCATCGGAGAAAAAGATGCAGAAGTGCAATATGAGTACCGGGCAACAGGTACTTAGTAGGCATCATCGGCCGACTGAGCACAATGTAATATAAGTAAGCTAAAATGCGAGGGTGCATGCTAAGTCTGGGGTATAAATAATAAATACATAAGTGACTGTCGAGGCGTAAAGATATGCTCAAGAGAAAAATAAGTGTGATACTGAATAACGGGTAAATAAATGCGTAAGTAAACACACAAGTCAAACATAACCTATCTGGGCCCCCATAAACCCCGATAGGCACACAGAAGAAAACAATAACCCAGCCTGGTCTCCATAAATCGGTGGGACACACAAGAATAGTAAATGCATAGTCACTAGTGTCTCAAAGTTGTATCAGTATCCAGTAACCACAATAACCAACAAGGGTGCACCGGGCTTGAACCGACACCAATGGGTAATAACAAGAGGCTTGACACCGGAATCAAATCGGACACAGTGTGTAATAACAATAGGTCGCATATATATCATATCTGTCGAACTCGAACCGAAACTCAGAGAACAACAGTATCATAATCACGGTACCCAGTACCAGAACTCATAGTGTACTACAATCCGGGACTGGACTCGAACCGAAACACTTAATAGTCAATAATCAAAACTATCATACCTGAATCAGTAGCCGGACTCAAACCAAAACTCATCATAACCAGTAACCAGAACAGAGCCAAATATCACATCATAACAAATAAATGAGGAACATACTAATCCCAGGCCGAAGTCGAAGTACAGGTAAAGGAGCTAACCCATCATCTGCTACAAGGAAAGTCCCCAGGTACTCCTAGGTCCATAGTCTACTATCATGCAATATCTAAGTCAGTCTGAGTGTCTAGAGTAGCTCATGGCAAGGCGGGTCCTAATTCTAGCCAAGTCTAGTAAATCTCGATCAAGTACGGTGCTATCAGGGATTAAAATGCTAAACAGGTCAACCGGGTATAATTAGGGTGACTCAATCCCGTCACAACCCTAACAGGTCATATAGGTCTTATCTAAGCCCAAAGATGTCAAAGTTCTAACAAGTCAACAAAAAGAGTAACAGGGCCCACTAACGAGTCCCGAAAACCAAATCTAGTTATACCTGTTTAAGTCTGGGTTAAGTCCGTGTAAGCTTGGACTAAGGTACAACAACAACATTCCCCAACCAGCAATCAACACAACAATACTATCCGACCCCAAATAGGTCATATGTGGTGTACCTCGAGGATAACGGGCCTGGAATGTATTCGAATAGCCCTATCTGGCCTAGAAGGCCAAAATCACAGCAAACCACCACCACCAAGTTTATAATACCAGCACACAACACCAGCACAATAGCATACATATATCACACATAAGCCCAATCTAAGTGTAGAGAAAGGTAAACCTAGCCTACCTAGACGCCGCCGAATGCCTGCTAAAGCCAGCTAAATAGGAGTCTTCCCCTTTTGAGAGACCTATGATTGTTTTCAAGCTACCAAAATAATAAACTACATGTCAAACCATGACTATTGATACCTATATTGCTTTAATTTGGGAAATGTCCAAACAGTCCACGTAGGGTCCGCTTGCGGAATCGCAAAACCAAAACCGTCACAGCGTCCCAAATCACCCCGTGACCAATAGTCACAACTAGCACCGCTCAATTTGAGCTCAAAATATGGCTCAAACATCAATACCAATCCCAACAATACCACTGTAAATGAAAACTACCGTAAAAATAAGAAAATGTACTGTAGAAACGACGAGAACGCATCTACGGATCCAAATCTAACCACACTGAACCTCAAATCTCACTAGAAATGCTCAATTATGATCTTATAATGATCACAAAAAGGTGTAAATATAGAGAAGAAGAAATGTGGCAGCCTATACTATTAAATGAAACTTTTACTTTTGCTTAAGGAAAATGTAATGTAAAGGTTATATATGTGTTGGTGTAGGTGCATGACACCTTTTAGTGCCCCCCTTACTGACTACCTTCCTCCACCTCCACGTGAAAGTGGAGGTGGCAATACCCCCACCCCCTCCTTAATTATTTATCCACTATGTGTATCTTCGGGTATTGCATAGGTTCGTGGTAAAATAAATATAATTTTTTGAATATATTATAATTAATGGAAAATTATTTCTAATAAAGCCTCTATCATATAATAATATTATTTTAACATATCTAAATTTACTATCTCCGTTTAAAATATTAATAGGTTATAAAATTATTATAAAATAATATAGCTATATCATAACTAAAGAATTTTATAAATTTCAAATACATTTTCGAAAGGTAATTAACTATATCATTTTACCAAATTCTAATTTAATTTAAATGTTTCGTAACGTGCTTGATATAAATAATATTCTCAAATGAACTACCTAAAAACCGAACTGTCAGTCCCAGCAAGTCATAAATAACTTGGGGCAGTTATTGAAAAGCTCTAAACGCCGAGAACGCACGAAAAGGAGGAAAAATGACCGGGAAGGTCATTGCACACAAGCAATTCAGGAATCCACCCTAATCACTCAATCTAAGCTAACAATTGGAATTGAACCCAATTACTATCCTAACCTTGAGTAACTAAATATCAAGTCTATTCAAGACAATTCAATCATCCAAAATCTAAGTAAGCAAAATGGCTAAGGCAATATTTATAGTCCTTGCCTTTTCACAAATAGCCTATTACAAAAATAACCCAAAAGTAACTATTTAGTAAATAACCCACAAGGGACCTTCTTGATTGTCCAAATAGCATCTTGATTGCCCATGACCTTGTGTATTTGTTCTTCATGCCTTCCTCCGGGCTCTAAGCTATCATCTATATATAGAAGCCCATCCTAATATTTCCCATGCTAACCATGCTCGTATCATCCTCCCCTTCTTCAAAATGATTCATGCTCGAATCTGAACCTTGCAAAAATATGAGAAGGACGAACAACAAACATATCCTCATAGCATGAGGGTTAGCACAAGAGTTTGCAATAACAAATCTATCAACATGCCAAGGGTGCACACATTTAATATATAACCAAGCATCAAAATGAGCCACAGATAATTTATAACCCAACAAAACAAGAGATACTTGGCTACATAAAAAACATTGACAAAGGGGTAAATCAAAAGAACCATGGTATTTAGGCAACCAAACATGCAGATCCTCAATAGTTCTATATTTAGAAAAACACAAATCACCCTTTAAGTCAAGTAACACATGATAACCCACAAATCTAAGTGTCATGTCATAAACAAGATCATCCCATGTTAAGACTTCACCCAATGCACTAGCTATCTTCAAGAATGGGATTACTGTCAATTCATCGGGGTCAAATACAAAGGTATTCCCAAGAAATAATCACATGAGAGAAAAGAAATGTTACTACTATACTTATCACCATACAAGCCAACAACCTCACTCATAACTTGCTTGTCATTTGGACCAAGCATTTCATCACAAATGCCACTATTCAAATCATTACTGGGGTCAAAGGAAAAGGAAATCTATAAACATGGATCAAGCATATACCTATTCGCCCCATTGGCACTTTTACTCTCACACAACATACTCCACTCAAAGGCAAGAGTATCATCATATGCAAACAAATAGTATAGAAATGTGTTACTTAAAGAACTTCATCCAAGGTGCCCACATATAGAATGACCCTTTGATCCACAAGCATTAAGGCCTTGATCAAGCATGGGGTCACACAAGAATGAAGGGGTCATTGGAGAACATACACCCTCTTCTTTTCGACCACTAACCCCTCCAATAGACGTACTATCATCTTCTAAGAAGAAAGTTTCATCTTTGGAAAGTGTATCATTATACCATAGTGGATTCTCAATCACTTGGTAGCCTTTAAGAGGGGCTACACTTCTATCATGCCAACACACACCACTATGCATTTTACCTTTATTAGTCATGTCAACCTCTAATAAGAGATTATCCTTAAAAATACATCCCATCTCAAAATCCTCATGAGAAGAACAAGGAATGGGATCACAATTCAAGGATTCATTATTTAGGGGCAATGACTTCACATGAGCTACATGACCAACTATATCAATGTCATCACTAAATTGAGGTCTCTTAAGTTCATCACAAAACTCTTTATTTAGTGGGCAATCATTACACATAAGTTTATCAACACCAATATCATTTGATAATGAACTAACGTTCAAAGCACATGTATCAACACTAGATGGACATAAATTGATCTTACTAGAAGAATCAATTTGGTCATTAATAGGATCAACTAGTGTATCCACATATTCAACATGCACATTATCAAAACATGGCAAAAATTCACATGACAATGTACTACCATTCAATGCATAAGAGTCAACATTAGGTGGACACAAATTATTCTTACAAGAAGAATCAAGTCGGTCATCAATAGGATCAATTAGTGTATGCACACTATCAATAAATACATTATCACTATATGGCAAAGAATCATTAAGCTCACATGAAAACAAACTATCACTTACACTCAATTGGCTACTTGCCACAAAACGATCTTTTACTTTCAACAAAGTGTAAGGTTTAGCTTTGTTACCTTGTAGATCATAGGAATGATTGTCTTCACCTTGATTTTCAAAATAAGAGCATAAATGTTCTTTTGGAAAGCTTTTTAGCGCCTCATGATTCTTCATTGATTGAGGTGCCTCACTAGGCTTGCTCCCAAGGATACCTACATAAGAATCAAGACAACTAGAAAAGGAAGAGAGGTTATAAAAGTTAGTATAATATTGTGACAACCCTCCCATATCACTCCTTACAACCTCTCTTTTTTCCACTCTAGAGTTGTCACATATCACACAATTACTCCTCTCAATCTGTTGTCTCTCAATTTTATTGGAGTTAGGACAAGTGCCAAGAATTCCTTGGGAAGGGTTTGGAGATCCCTTCACATCTAACTTCCACTTAACGTTTCTAGGAGTAGCCTTCATTTCACTCATTGGATCCTCTTCAAGCACATTTCCACAAGGAATAGCTTGTTTTTCTTTCGACTCTTTGGAGACCATTTGAGAGATCTTGTCAAGAGTTATTAGCATGGAAGCAAACAATTTGTTCATCCTCAAAGTAATAGGATCCTCAATTGTGAGTGGTTCATTTGTAACTTTTGTTTCAAGAATCCGCCTCTTCCCATCATACACATCTTGAGACAATGAATCCCCTCTACTTCTATGGTTCATTGATCTTTCCATCCTACCTCCAATATCATTACTATAAGCATAACTAGTCACATTGGAATAAGACTAAGAAGTACAAGTTCTTGCACCATAAGAAGTAAAGAATGTTTTTCTCCTATGATCCACACGACGTCTTTGAATTGGTTTCGCCCACACATTTATACCCCCTCGACTAGGATAGTAAGTAGCACAAGATGAGGAAGGTAATTCATCCTCACAACTTCCCCTTCTATCACAATCCTCCTCAAAGAGTTCATAAGACATATGGGAGAAAAAGTCGTACCTCACATCGTCTTCATCACCATGGTATGTAATATGAGAACCTCCATACCCTTCATCTTCACTATCATATTTATCATAAGATACTTCTACTCCTTCATGTTCATCATAAGAGTCATACGCTCCATGTATCTCATATTCATCTCCGGTGAAGTAATTCTCATCACCATGTCGATCATAATCTCTTGGATCATCATATCCTTCATAGGATTCACCATCATACTCATGAGGTTCATTACTTTGCTCACAAGCACTCAAAGAACTCTCATGTTGCTCATCATCACTATATTCATAACTCATGTCACTACAAGCATAGTCACTAATGTCATCTCCACAATAATCCGAAGCTATGGATGACATTCTCCCTTATATCACCTTTTGTACCTACAAAACTAGCAAACAAGTTAGTACTAAAAGCCTCACGTCACTCATATATGAGCTCTCAACTCACCTTTTACAGCTTCTTTCCCAAATTGATAGGTTACTAGCTTTGCTCAATCAATTCAAGGTTTTCAATGCTTGTGGAGGAATGGATTTTTGTGACTCGTGAAAGAAGGACGAAACAAATAAAATAAAAAGGACTTTAATCAAGAAGTTATCTACGAATTAAGATAAGAAAAGTAGAAGAAAAAACCACGAAAGAAAATGGACTCAAAAAAAAACTAAGTAACAAAAGTAGGAAAATTACTTGTTGTTGCTTAATTTGATGAATCAAAGAAGTGACTTGATGTTTCAAAACTAGTTAACAAGTAATTAAATATGTTAATTACTTGTTAATTAGTTAGAAAATCGAAGGAGAAAGAGAACAAAAAAAGAATAACGAAATTTGGACACTTAGAAAAAAATTTGACGCCTTAAAGTAGTTCATCACTTTAAAGGGGTTTGATTTGATGATTAAAAATAATTAACAAGTGATTAAAGATGTTAATTACTTGTTAAATATTTTAAAAAATCAAAGGAGAAAAAGAACAAAAAAAGAATTACGAAATTTGGACTCTTAGTTGTTGTTGTTTTTTTGGGTCCCAAAATTTGGCTAAGTGTTGAAAAACCTGCAGGTTTTAGCCTCTTAAAGTGAGGCTCACACGCCTTGGCTAAGAGTAGGCATTGTTGGATGCTGTTGTGTTGGTAGTTGGCTGGTCCCCAGCTACGCTGGCGCTGACATGGCAGCTGGTTGACCGGTCAATGCTGACATGGCAGGTCCACGTGGAATTAATTTTTTTTTCAAAAATTCACAAGTGGACCCACTAACACTTTGACCAACTTTGACTTAAAAAATTTTGGATCAAAGTGTACCCTTTCAATTTTCTTCTCCAAGAACAAGATGAAGATGCTTAAGAACACCAGAAAAAAACCTCAAGCTTCAAGTGTTCATAACTCCTTCATTTTTGCTCCAAATTCAATGAAATTTTTGCACACGCGCTCTTTTCAACACCACAAACAAAACCCACTAAATTTTATCTTTCAATTCCAAGCCAAAAATAAATCCACTTTTCAAAATTGACCAAGTTTCAAAAGCTTCAAATCCTTCAATGGTAACTTCAATTCTACAACTTCGAATTGAATGAAATTTGAGATTTAGGCTCAAAAAAACACAAGGAAATCAAGATCTAGTGTCAAAAACAACAAATCAAAACAAAAAAATTCTGGATTTTTGTTGAATTTTTGGATAATTTTTAATTTTTTTTGAATTTTTGAAGAAATCAAAATCCCAAGATTAAGATTTGTGAAAACATACCTTAACCTAGGATCTGATACCAAAATGATAACGATCTCAATTGAGCGACTAAAATCGATATCGAAAACACGAAAAATCAGCTACACAAAATAAAGGATAGTTGAGAAATAAGAGATGAGAAGTGAAAAAAGAAATGCTCAATTGAACAACAATTAAACTAAGGGAGAAAGAGAACTTAATCAAATGCACGAAAAACCAAATTGAATCCACAATATGATAACTCGATGATCAATCAAGCGAAGAAGATAACACAAGCAATTCGGGAATCCACCCTAATCACTCGATCTAAGCTAACAATTGGAATTGAACCCAATTACTATCCTAACCTAGGGTAACTAAATATCAAGTCTATTCAAGACAATTCAATCATCCAAAATCTAAGTAAACAAAATGGCTAAGGCAACTATTTATAGTCCTTGCCTTTTCACAAATAGCCTATTACAAAAATAGCTCAAAAATGACTATTTAGTAAATAACCCACAAGGGACCTTCTTGATTGCCCAAATAGCTTCTTGATTGCCTATGACCGTGTGTATTTGTTTCTTCATGCCTTCCTCCGGGCTCCAAGCTATCATCCATTTATAGAAGCTCATCCTAATATTCCCCATGCTAACCATGCTCGTATCACTAACCCATCAAATTCTTTGGCCCGCGAGGTTTGGGCTAGTTTGGGTTGGGCCAGCCCATTTTGACAGCTCTAGAGTTATGGCTTAAAAGTAGTGTGTACTAATTGTTTGTAGTTCTATGAGATTAAATAGTTATACTATTATATATATGTTTATTTCTAGGGGCGTGCATCGATCGGTTCGGTTTGATTTTATGTATTATTGGTTCGATTTTTCAGTTTTCGATTTCTAAATACGCTAAACTTATAATAAACCAATAAGATATTTTTTATCGATTTTTGTTTTGTCGGTTTTTGATCTTTAATGGTTCAATTTTTTGGTGCTTAACGGTTCAGTTTTCTGTTTAACCAATAAGAAAATGTTCATAAAACAAATATATGACTTCTCGTCTTTTCCTGTTCTCCAGCAATTTGGTGCAACATGCCAATAATTCAATTTTACAGCCAAAAAAATTGTAGCAACTAACATGAAAAGAAACTGAATCTTAGTTGCAGCCAAAATTCTACATGGTGTGTTTTAATTTACAAGAATACAATCTCTTTCCTATCAGGTGCAGACATTTCCAAACATGAAGCACAGTCATTAATTTATTAGTACAGACGTCGGGATAGCTGAGGAAACAATCGTATTTGATGTTAATGAGTAAATTAAGATAATGCACAACATAATAATGATACAAGAGCCAGATCAAGGCAAAATGAATCACCAAATCCCTTCTTTTGCAGAAATTAAGATAATGCACAACATAGCAACTAACATTGTGTCATAGTAATGTTAGTTGGGGAAAAAAATGAAGAGGTTTTGTAGAAATTAAAGAGAAATTAAGTAAAGGCACTAATAACTAATAAGTAATATATATATATATATATATATATATATATATATATATATATAAGTAGTGGTAAAGTAGTAATTTAGTATATTTTTATTGGGTTATTGGTTTACCCAATAACCTAATATGAAAAAACCAAAACCGAACCAATAAACCAATAAATTTTTTTATAAAACCCTTAAAAACCCGTTAACTCATTAACCCAATAACAATAAACCAATAGCATTTTTATCAATTCGGTTTATTGGTCGTTCGGTTTTTGCAAACCCTTATTTATTTCCCAGAAAAAGAAGAAGAAGAAGAAATGTCAGCGCCAAAATAAAACTAGAACGAATTTCATGTTTGGAACAGAAGAAACGCAGTTGTAACTATAGGTGCAAAATTATTATTTAAAATAGTTATTTTTCACATATTCATCTATACACAGTGTCCAAAATGTTGGGATCAGTTGAATCTATCAACAATATGCTACATCATTCACTATTAATAATTTTGATATATACATTTTGTTTAACTAGTCTCTGAGAACATGAGTTGCATGTTTATTCTTTTCTAATGTACAAAAGTTATGTTGATAATAATTTATCGCATAATATTTTTGTAAATAAGATAATGTGTTTATATATAGAGCTTACCTTTTCATCCAAAAAAATACTATAAAAAAATGATTTTAAAAATAATATTCTAAACTAAAATATATTTGATTAAAAATATGTTTTTTCTATACAAATACAATATTTGTCTTTAAGAAATTATAGTCTCCTTTTTATAGCTACATATAAGAAGTTAGTGGAAGGAAAGTTACATTTTATTTAAGTTGTGTAAAGATTCGATCGACATATGTCTTCCTTAACTATGATGGCTAGTAAATTATTGTGAAGATTAAGTCGATAATCCATGTGAAAGATTCACAACACTTAGTTAAAAAATGTAAAAGAAAATGACTATACAACCGTTTAAATTATCATTGTAGTGGTTAATTTACTCCTAATAAAATCACTTTATAAGTAAATATGAAGGAACACTTTTAGATTCATATTCCATATTTCATAAAATTAGCTTTAAAAATCCTGAAAAATATTTTCTCGACAAAATAAATAAAGCAATAAATATTAAAATTTCATAGAAAAGATAATTTAAGTTAAACTATAATGAAGATGGAAAATGCATCAATAACCTTTAGTAATGCGTCTTTTCGTCAACTACTATTCTTTCTCCTAACTGGGAGTATTTATTTACAAATCATGCATGAATTGATTTTCATATATAAGTAGGAGATCCTTCATGAAGTAAATATATTAAGGATAATTATATTTTTTAAAAGGAACATATTAATTGTATGAAAAACAAAATAATTTGGGAGAACAGTGAATTGAAAAATAATAAAAAAAAATAGCACATACATATAGACTTTGTCTTTAACCTTTTGGCGAACGCATTGAAAACACCAAAATACTCAAAGTAGCTATCGATCTACTCCAAGCAACCTTCGAATTGTTGCAACTCCAGTAGAAAATACCTATACAATCATAAAAGAAAATAATTTAACTAATTATATATATACACAAAATAATAAACAACCTCCATTACAAAGAAAATCAAATTAGAATGAACAAAGCTGGTGGAAATACGACCATCTAAGAAAGTCTGTATCTTTAATTTATAGGTGAAGCTTGTGTGTATTATTATTTTATTAATGAGAACTTTTCAAATCGTTACTTTAATACTATTAAATAATAGAGATGGAATGTAGCCATTTTAGAACGGAATATTTTGGTACATTGTTTTTATCAATCACAACTTTTCAAATTCTTCAGTTTTGAGATACATAATTAGAAGCATTATTAATGTATTCATTTATCAAGAAAATTAATAAATCAATTTTTAAAGGATTTAAAATTAAACATTAACATTTCAAGGTTAATTTTTTCTATTATAGTGTTTAAAGGAGGGGTAAAAAAATCCAACAACTTTTGATGGACATTTTGGTAATTCAACTTTTAACTTTGTGGCTTTCCACTTTTAGAATAGTATAGATTATATAAGCTTTTACATGACACGAGCAGAGTATAAATTTCAATATTGTATCAGATATTAAAAGAAAAATTAAATAATAAACTAAATAAAGATCTCATTTGTTTGCACTCAATGGGGTTTTGGATGTGAAAAGGTTCATACATTGTCCATTAATGTGAAAAGGTTCATACATCAAGATTTAATTACTTATTTAGTTTAATGTCACTAATAGGTACTTTCGTGTAAATGATTTTCGCCACAACTTTGTCTACAACCACAGACCACCTCCGCCATCACAATCACCACCATAGTCATCAACCACCAGTCACTACCAACTATCTTTGCTATCACAATCACCACTGACAACCACCAGTGTTGTCAATCATTATAAATGTCAGTCGCTACCACACTTACCACTTCCATCATTATAATTATAATTATTGTCACCACTGTCGTCGTCACCTCCACCATCACTATCATCCACTACTACCATTGTGGGAAATGCCTATACCCACCACCTCTATCATCTAGCACTACCACAAACACCATCATCATTCACCATACTTCTTCAACCATCATCAACACCGCCAACTACTAACCTTAACCAACTCCACCACATAACACCACCACCACCACTGTCAATCGTCACTGTTGCGTCTGTCACTACGACACAACTACCTCCACCATCACAAACATCATTACTAGCCACTAGCTTCAACCATCACCACCACCATTACTAGTCACTAGCTAGCACAACCATCACCATCACCTATACTACAAACTATCTCCACTATTACTAGCGAATATTAATGTTTTTGTGCCTTTTATCAAATAATGATTTTACTATATTAAATTCATATTTTTCTAATATTAGTAATTTTATTTGAATTGTATAATTATTAGAGTTAAAATTAAATCACTTATGCACATTCAAATATTAAAAAAATTTAGTGTTTAAATTTCGAGACAACATCTTAATCATTTACATGTGCATTCAGATTCAAATGTCTTAATCTTAATGCAAATAAATACGGCCTAAAAGGAAATATGCGTAGTAGTTAAAAATGGATGGAGGGAGTAGTTAAAACACAAGTGAGAAAATAATACTATTTAAGTATTTTTAAAAAATATAATATTAGTATGTATGATTTAGGAGAGGAGCATAGGTTCATGTGAACCCAAAAACCTCTTAAATACGTCAAGGATTCTCCCAAAAAAAATTGTACAAAAATGGCTATCTAATCTTCTGTTAGTCTTGCATGTTGGATATGCACATCAAAGAAGTTAAACTTTAAAGCTACTTCCTTTTAGAGTCAAATTAAGAAAATCTGCAACTATTTTTTTAGACTTTTGTTGATTTAAACTATTGGAAATAATGTATATACCAACCAATTTGTTTGATGATTTAAAATAGAGATGTGTGTTAATTCTGAAAATATTAATGATAGATTTTTTCTTAGACAAATAGTATTATTTCAACTAAAATATAGAAATTAATGAAATTAATCGAATTCTCATATGTCAAATATTTTTAAAATTAATTTTATATTTCTTGTAATTAAATACGTGATTTTACACGTCATTGTACAGCTAACTTTTGTTGATAGGTTCAATGAAGTTTATTTGAACCAATCATTTACGTATCAAAATAGTTAGGTCAAAAGCCTAAAATGATGTTTGTTAGTTTTCATTTCACCTTCTGGAAGCATGTGAATTGTTAAGTTGTAATGTTTTCTTGTTGGCGTCGTTTAGTACCTTTTGGACTGGCGCCATCTCGTTGTTGCCTTTGAACGTCTTGTAATTTCTTCAAGATTTATTCACATAGAATAAATTTCTTAAACTGATTTATAATCAGAAAGCAACATAGTATAGTAAAATAACTAAAAGAACCCAGGACAAAAACAAAGTATAGTAACAAAAGAACATTGAAAAGAATTTTCAGGATGATTATCACGTCGTATATATTAATGGATATAGCAAACTCCCCGTCTTATCTTATTCTGTGACTTCAAAATTTTTTAAAAAATAAAAAACAACCTTTTAAGGTCCTATTTATTTTAGGAGTCTTTTGATCATATTAGAGAATTTATGCCATTATAAAATTTAGAACTTCTAATAAGTTTTTCTTTTATTAAAATTTCGTGTATTATATTGATCTGACATGAATTTAAATGGAAAAAAAAAAAAGAATGATCAATGAGAATTTATGTCAGAATGAATTTTTTTGGAATTAAATTGTTATTACCGTTATTTTATTACCTTTTCATTCTGGCAAGTTCAAAGAGAGGAGAAAAACCTATCCAAAAATGAAATAGAGGTTGTATAAAATTTTCTAAAGATTGAGGATTGAGACATGGACATCAACATTTGACGCGAACTTCATGACTTTGACATCTCATATCAATCACTCTTAGCATTAATCTATCTTTATTTTAAAAGGTTTATAACACTAAAATAAATAAAAACAAAAATGAATCTACAGTGATGTTGTAGTCTAATAAGTCCAACAAAGGAACGAGAAGAAAATGATGAGGAAGGGACAATGCTATAACATGTCACATAGACAAAAGATATTTGAGGGTGTTAATATAAATGCATGCTTTGAATTACTCATCCCTTTAATTTGTTTTAGGTTTTGATTTTTGAACAATCAGATACTTTCACAGACATTCTTGCATCAGAGAAAATATCTAAGATCGTTTTCACTACTTAAAAATTGGATGCATTAAATCATATTAATTTATTATTTTAAGTGGTTTGAAAGTAAAAATATTAATTTTAATTAAGTAATAATCTATATGCAAACGAAACACATATCATGCAAGTACTACTTTGGTGCATATATCAATATGTGAGTAAGCCTTATTCTAAGTTTATATGCTTTTGATTCCACCTATAAACATGAATTCAAACTGCATAACAAGGCATCGAACGAGTATGATCACCCTAGATTAATTATTCAAAACTCATCTAACTTCTTGATGACTAAATTAGAGAAATTCTTACGAACGCTTTCTCTTCTTTCTACCACTCATGCTAATCATTTGTTGCAATGAAACAAGTTTAGCAATGAATGAAATGAAAATTTAGGTTTGTATTCATTTAAAAGATTTTATTTCTTTTATGGTGAAAGAGGAAAAAAAAAAGGAGATAAATTTTCATCCACCAAGACTCAAGACAATGACTTTTTCCCTCTTTAGTACACGCCTGACACGTATTGCCCATCATCTTGTTCCTAACAGTCAAAAATCCTGAATTCATCTACGCCGGACGGCCAAGTCCTCCACCTCCCATCCCTCTCTTAATGAATCTGATCCCAATACATCCTTCCAAACCCCAAATATTGGTCAGTCTTCACAACAAACAATGTCCCAAACCCCAACCACATCCCTCAACACAATGTTCCCAACCCCAAATGCTATCAAAATATTCAACAACTGAATGGCGGTAAATTAGTACTAGTTGCCTGACACACCATGAAATCTCTTCCAATTTTAACAACCCTAATACTTTTAAGAATAATCTCCCTTCACCCCTCAAATCTAATTTACCTCCTAAAATCCAATTCGCAATCTAATCTCAGCTTCTCTGGTCAAGGTAGCTTCCAATTGTGACCAAGAACAGCGTCCCCACTCAGTTAAGCCCTTTTACACTATTCAACTTCAAACAAGCAACCTTGATACTTCTAATACTCCCAAGATTGAACTTAACACGGCCAAAATTACTATGAAGAAAGGTATCCAACAGTTTTCTTCAAGCGTCATAATAATATGGTCAAGTTGTCTCACAATTGTAGATACAATCATAGACAAATTTGCTTCCATTATGTCTAAAATAGAAGTCATCAAAAGAAGTTTCGATAGACAAGTTCACCTCATAGGTAAAGCTGCGGTCACCCACTTCAATTCGACACACCTTTATATTTATTTGGAAAATGAGAAGGATTACAACAGAGTGAGCAAAATTTTAGATTGTTGGTAGACTTATGACTCTTTTAAAATGGACATCTGATTTGTTCACCCGAAATTAAAACCCCCATTGTCATGTTTGAGTTGTCCTCCTATAACTAAAATGGTATTGCTACTGTCTAGAAGAATATAGATCATGAAGAGTCTATCCAAATTAAAAACTCTCTCACTCAACACCAACCTTCTTCCTAGAAATTTCATAGCATTGACAGACAAACCATTGTTCACAAAGAGCTTCTAAGAATGGAACTTTATGACATTGAGGTCCATCACGGTACAAAGTAGGCCATTCATAACAACAACATCCAAGTTACTGTCAATACAACAGAAAAGACAAGCAATAACACTATAAAGGATACTAATAGGGATGTTGAGCACACTTAGGGCAATGAGGCTTATGATTACATGCCTATCCAAACTGAAGATGAGATGTATCATGAAGCTGATAATGGCAATGATTACATGCCTATCCAAACTGAAGATAAGATGTATCATGAAGCTGATAATGGCTTAGTAAATATCCGAGCTTAATAAGTTACGTCAATGTCGAAATAATGTCATTAGGGGTGTTAGAATTTTTGGAATGAAATAATAGGTGGGAGGGTCAACTGTCTAGGACAACTGCAGCGGTCCCTTGCTCGCTGCAATGGGCCTGTTGTAGTGAAGCCTGGGCCGCTGTAGCGGATCCTGATAGTGTCCCACCTAGGTTTTAAAATCTTTTTCTCCTGTACTTATTTTAACGTTATTACCTCCTTCTAAGATTACCCTATGACTATTCTTAAATCAAAAACTACTAGAACAGAGAGGTAAGGCCTTAGTTCATCTCAATTATATGTTAGTGAATTCTCTATTAGAAATGCCAGAATGAAATCAAGGAACGTGCATTCATGCACCTCATAGCAGTAGCTTGGCATTGAGGTAGGTTAAGTTTTATGAGTAGTAGACTAAGGATCAGAAAATTTAATTGTAACATAGAGTTGACGGAGAAATCATGCTTAGGCCTACGGACTTGGTGTTTGGAGGAATAAAATATGGAAACCTTCTTACTTAGAGTTAAATTGGTATGGTGGTGGATTTTATATAAATTCCTTATTGAGTATGGTTATATGATCCCATTCAATAGTTATCTGATGGGTGTTAGTTAGTACTGATGCCAGAACCATGTAAGCATGCAATCTAAAGAATTGTCTGAGATATTTAATGAGAGAGTTGCATATGTCGTGCTTAGATTTGTATATGGAGGTATTGCTGTAATTTTTATGATAAGTGGTTACAATGGAGAAAGGTAGCATAGTAGTTAGCGGAATGTAAAAAATGATGAGGATAGGGTGAGTGAATATCGAATACGGTGTACATGAGGTTAGACTCCAGTTGAATGTACTTGTATGATTAATTAAATTGTAGTTATAGACTTGATTTGAATTCTAGTTATAGATTTAATTTGAATTCCACTACTATTCATGAGTTAAATAATTATGATTTAGCCTTCGAGGATGCTTATGATTGTGAGTTGGTTTGGTGTTAGTTGTATTAGTGAAATGATGAACCTTGAATTTGACTAAGTTTCTAGCTAAGGTTTGTACTTGCATATTTAGTGCACTGCATTATATCCTAGTTAATATTAATTGTGATATTCAAAGGGTCAAGTACCATGCCGATACAGGTTACTTATATTCAGAGGGACGGGTAACAGGCCGGTATAGTACATGGACTGAGCTCGTCCCCTGCAGGCCATGACTATTGGGAATATAAGTTCCCTATGTATGTAGTACAAATTTGAGAGGATGTTGTCATTTGATTACTCATTTGCATTTCATAACATGTTGCATTAAAATCGAGGTGGCATAGTCTCTCTTGTGAGATGAGTTGGTGTCAATGGCTTTTGGTGTGTTACACTTCTGGCAGTAGAGGAGTCCTAGAAGCCTCCATTGTTGATTGAACTTATTAAGTGTGAAGATTGGTCTTGTTGAGGTTATTGGTTGATTAAGTCATTGTCTGTGGATAGTAATTGGTTAGATGTGATTATATGATACATGTTGACTGGTGATTTATTCTTATTGATTATTGTTCTAAGTGTGGTAGAGTTTATCTGTTAGCTTAGATATTCTATGAATTTTATGACATTGCCTTAAATTGATAAGAGGATAGCATAATTGTGGGAAGCGTATGGAGACATGGTGGAAACCAGTGGTTGGTAAAGTTGATTATGGAAGTAGTAATTGTGGTGTAGGCAAGGAATCATTATCTAATAAAACATAGGTTAATTCTTGAATGGAGTCATGAGGAGTTGATTAGTTAGACAACAATCTCATGTTTAATAAGGAAGTTGGAATCATTAGATGGAGTTTGGATTGTTTGCTCGTAACTTATTTGGTTAAACTCATCTAATAAGACATAATAGGAAATTGTTAGGAGGTAGTGTGGGTAGGAATATGGTGAACTTAATGTTGAATTTATTTATGAAATATTATAGTTTCTTCTGTGATTCCTATATGATATTTGTTTGATCTAACCCTTGTCGACCGATGATGCCTACCAATACTTGTGGTGTACTGATACTACTCATACTATTTCCCCTTTTTGGGATATAGATATGTTACACGTTGACTAGGATTTTCTTGTATGGAGCGACAGTAATTCAACATCAATTTCTGCATCTTTTTTTGTGGAAGTTGTGTCTTTTCTAATTATTGTTCTCATCATAGGAGATCTTGTACATGTCAAGACTAGGTTTTGGGTAGTGAATAATATGTTATTCATGTATTTAAATATTCTAAAGATCTTTGTTTATTGATTATGTTAACATACTTATGATGCTTTTACTTGAATTGTCGCATAATATTGCTTGAGTGGAAGGGTTCTCCTATCTATTTTGAATATAGTAGGCACCCCACGATCCCATAGTTTGGGTCGTGACAGTTGGTATCAGATCCCTAGGTTATCGGTCTCACAAGTACAAGAGAAAACATAGAGTAGATTCATGTGAATTTGTGTGTAGACGTCAACATCGAAATCCTCAAGAAGCTATGAGGCATCTAGGAATTATTTGCTTTCTTCTTTCATATCGTGCTACTTCAGTTATTGTCTTCCTGGGTTGAGCCTAATTTTTATCTAGTCGATTCCAATTGGTATCTCTACAATCACCAATGGAATCTAATCGATTCCAATTTGTATCTTGAGGATTTCACAATTGGAACTTAGTCATTTCCAATTGGTATCTGTCGATGAAAGTCAGGATTAATAATTGTCATGAGAATTGTAGTGAACTTGTTAGGTTAACTCATGCTTGTAGTTATTGCTAGTGAGACTCCAATGTATGTTGGATTTATGAGGATTTTGTGCTTTGATGTATGTTAATCGCCTATATGTGTTGAATTGAATAAGTTGTGGTAAGATGAATTGAACGAATACACTTGTAGAGCTGGTGAATTCTGATTTGCAATAAGGCGGTGATGAATAATGGGTGAGAGGTAAACTGATTGAAGTAGTGCATTGCTTTAAGCTCGATTTAGATGTTCTTTCTTTGGGGGTGAAAAAGTAAAACTCTTGTTGGGAGCGAACTTAAAATTAATAGAGTAATTATGACCATTGTGGGTGGGAGTTGACCCACAAAATCATGTCGGGATCATCATATCACGCTAAGGGGCAGGCAGTAAGAAAAAGTTTACTAGTCAGGGCTGCTGTAGTAGGCCCTTGATTGCTACTGCAGGAAAACTACAAAGGGTGAGATACCACTATAGCGAGCTAGCCAAGGCCGCTATAGCGGTCCTTCGATTGCTACAACCAGACCATTATAGCGGATGAGATAACATTGTAACGGTCACAGGCAAAAATTTTAGCCCTAATTCTTAGAAAACTCTATTTTACAAAAGGGCGATTTATAAGCAAAATATAGATGCTGATATAATATTCCTCAAAAGTACAGGCCTATAAATAAGGCCATCATCTAAAGATGACACCAACTATCTCGAAATATGAAAAATGCATCATAAAAACTTAGTACGAGAAATAAAGAGATGTCTTAAACATGCCCACTCAGGGCAAAAACCAACCTAGTCTGAAAACACAAGGGGGTAGGAATACCAAGCTAGGCCGGACTGGTTGTATCATCTCCAAGGCTGGATGCATCTAAGCCTTCCTCCTCTAGCCTTCTTAGAAATTAAAAATCATAGGTATTAGTAGTCCTAACCTTGGGGAGCTTCTTCCCCGGGGCGATGAAATTTAGGACAACCTTTATTCCTTTCCTCATGTATTTCAGCAATCGATTCCGGGAGCGCCTCTTCATCTTTTTCACCTCCATGTCTTTTCAAAGCTCCACGTAGGTCCAGGCTAAACTAGATTAAGCACTCTATAGATCCAAAGGTTCCACAGTACTGGAAGAAAAAGACAAGTAAGGAGGAATGGTCATCCTAGTCAGCATCTCCTTCACAATCGCTAGATCCTCCTAAAACTGCCCGAAGAGCCTCGATACTCGTGGGGGGACAGTTCCCAAACCTCTACCCTCTATGGCTTTACTTCTCTCCCCATCAAGCTTATCTATCTCTTTTTCTTGTTCCTCCTCTGAGCACCCTTTACCTTCAATGGGTCAAAGGGCGTATCACACACAGTCCAAACATCCTTCAGCTCCATTGCACCTTTACCTTAGGTATATTTTAGTAATTATGGAGGGAAGGAAAATTTCCTTTGAAGTAGATAAGAAGGATTGGTACTCTGCCATAATCTTTTCCCCCACATTCACATCTATTTGGGCTACAATGCAAGCTACCATCGATGCCTGCAGAGGAGTTACATTAGTAACGTTTCCCAAAGGATGGACCCTTTGAGAAACCAGGTTCAGCCATCTTCGAGCTCCGTAATTTTGATTCCATTATTTATACGAGCCCAAGGAACTTTATCCTTTCTCCCCTTCACCACAAATAAGTTGGCCACCCACTGGTCGTCGCTCTTCTTCTTCTTCGCCTGAAATCTGGCATTCGAGGGATTGGGCAACCCTAAGGTCTGATTTATCACATCCTCTTTGATGGGTAAAATTGTACCTCAAATTTCAATAATAGTGTTCACTAGACACCAATCCACTATAGGAAGGGTGGCATAGAATTCCCTCACCCACTCCTCGTTGTATTATCTATCGCCTGCACCAGTGGTCCCCAACCTATCTCTTATAATCGAGCGTAAGACTCTAGTGCCTCCTCCTCCACCCCGTCCATTACAATCCCATGCTCATGCATGAGTCCCCTCAGTTACATGTCCAAATAGTACCTCCTAAATTTTGAATCGAAATTTTTTTCTTAAGTTGGGGGAGCGTCACTTTCTCCAGCCATAGTTCTTGTGTACCTGGATAAGAAGTGAGAATTGTTAGATAAGTGTTTCATACATGTATTCAACAAAGGAATTAGGCACAAAAATAAGGAACCATTAAAAGGAACCTAAAAATTTCCCTAGGTAGTACACTTCATATCGTCGTTGTAAGGGCTTAGGGTCCGCTACAGTAGGGCCGCTATAGAGAAGGGCCTCCACTACAGTGGGTCTGCTACAATGGAAGGGGCCTATTACAGCAGGACTTTGAATTCCCCAATGAGACCCAACCCTAACCAACCTTATTTTTGAGATTTTTCTTTATTTTAGTGTTCTTAAACATGGATCGAGCATGGGGTAGTTGTGTACGATTATCTTACACTATTTTGATGGAGTTTAACACTTAAATCAAGCCACAATTCTCAAATAAATTTTAAAAATAACTGTTATCCACCTACGCCATTTCCATATTCAAAACCCCAATGAACTTCGTAATACTTATACCTTGAATGCTATAAGAGCGTCAGAAATGTAATAGAAACTATCATGCTTAAAAAATCCATGCAAAATTTGGGCAAGAATCGAACCTTGCCCAACTATCCCAAATCTTGATCAAAACCACTGATTTTGACATAATTTCATTAATTGAGAAGTCATAAATGACGTAAATAAGAAAATGGGAGAGGGAGTTACCTTAGAAAATCAACGAGGAGAGGAAAGATTAGAGAGAAAAATAGGAGAGGAGAGAGTATTTTTAGATTTAAAGTGAGAGGAAATGAAAACATTTCCCCTCTCTTAAAACTGTCTAGCATCGCTGTAGTGGCCCGCTGTCTGTTGTAGTGGAGCTGTTGTAGTAGCCGATTGTCCACTACAGCAAAGCCACTGTAGCAAATGCTTGGCCACTGTAGTGATCAAGTATGGGACCTTTTTGGGTGTTTCATTTTGTGTGATATCATGCATCATGGCTAATTTCCTACTCTCCAAACTTTATGAAAATCTCGTAAGGTCCCCATATGGATAAATTCCTTCCTATGGACCATGAGCATCTATAGGAATTTTATGGTTTTAGTGTTATGTCAATTTCTGCATGTTAGAGTCTGGAAGGCCTTGATAATGGGTCAGCTAAATATTAACGAAATAGGCTCAAAAAGGCATTGAGAAGTTAGTGAAGTTTCACTAAACATGGTTTGACTTCTTGTTTTCATTCATTCAAGCCATTCGAAGATGAACAGTTGATAAATTGGTATCTAATGTACAACCCAATTCATCATTATTTAAAATACCTCAGTAAATACCCGAGCTTAATATGTTACATCAATGTTGAGTTAATGACGTTATTAGCCATCATTAGGGGTGTCAGAATTTTTGAAATGAAATTAAAGGTAGGTGAGTCGACTACCCAAGATCGCTGAAATGGTCCCTTGTTCACAAAAATGGGACCACTATAGCGAAGCCTGGGTCACTGTAGCGGATCCCGATAGTGTCCCACCTGAGTTTTTAGATCTTTTTTCCCTGTACTCATTTTAACATTAGTTCCTCCTCCTAAAAATACCCTAGGGCTATTCCAAATCCAAAAACTACTAGAACAGAGAGGCAAGGCCTTAGAAGAATGTGTCCCAATTATATGTTCGTGAATTCTCTGTTAGAACTACTAGAATGGAATCAAGGAATGTGGATTCATGCACCTCATTACAGCAACTTGGCATTGAGGTTGGTTATGTTTTATGAGTAGCAGACTAAGGTTTAGAAAAAAATAATCGTAATATAGAGTTAATTGGAGAAATCATGCTTAGGCCTATGGGCGTGGTGTTTGGAGGATTAAAATATGGAGAACTTCTTACTTAGAGTTAAATTGATGTGGAGGTAGATTATATATAAATTCTTTTTTTGAGTATGGTGTGTTATATGATCTCTTGCAATTATTGTGTGATTGGGTGTTAGTTTGTACTGATGACGGAACTATGTTAGTGTACAATCTAAAGAATTGTCTGAGATATTTAATGAGAGTGGTGCATATGTCGTGCTTGGATTTATATATAGAGGTATTGTTGTAATGTTTACAATGAGTGGTTATAGTGGAGAAAGGGAGCGTAGTAGTTAGCGGAGTATAAAAATGATGAGACTACGGTGAGTGAATGTCGAATATGGTGTATATGAGATTAGATTCTAGTTGAATGTACTTGTATCATTAATTGTATTATAGTTATAGACTTGATTTGAATTCCATTCCTATTCATAAGTTAATAATTATGATTTGGCCGCCTTCGGATATGCTTGTGATTGGTGTTAGTTGTATCAGTGAAATGATGAACCTTGAATTTGACTAAGTGTCTAGATAAGGTGTGTACTTGCATACTTGATGTACTGCATTATATACTGGTTAATTATGATTGTTACATTCATACATTGTGATATACGGAGGGTTGGATACCATACCAGACCCTGCTGGTCATGACAATTAGGCATATAAGTCTCCTTAGCTTGTATGTATAGATTTGAGAGGATGTGGTGATGGTTGTGATGAATGGTTGCATATGCATAGTCATTTGGTTGCTCATTTGCTTTACATAACGTGTTGCATTAAAATTGTAGTGGCATAATCTGCTCTTGTTAGATGAGTTGGTGGTAAAAAATATTTGGTGTGTTACATTGGTGGCAGTAGAGGAGTTCTATAACCCCTCCTTGTTGATTGAACTTATTAAGTGTGAAGTTTAGTCTTGTTGAGGTTATTGGTTAATTAAGTCATTGTCTGTGGATAGTAATTAGTTGGTTGTGATTATTTTATATGTGTTGATTGGTGATTTATTCTTATTGATTATTGCTCTAAGTGTGGTAGCGTTTATCTGTTAGTTAAGATATTTTATAGATTTCATGACATTGCCTTAAATTGATAAGAGTATAGAAGAATTGTGATGAAGCTTATGGAGACATGGTGGAAACTAGCAGTTGGTAGAGTTGATTATGGAGGTAGTAATTGCGATGTAGGCAAGGGTTATTATCTAATAAAACATAGGTTAATTCTTGAGTTGAGACATGGGTAGTTGTTTAGTTAGACAACGATATCAGGTTTAATAAGGAAGTTGGAATCATTAGATGAAGTTTGGATTATTCGCTCGTAACTAATTTGGTTAAACTCTGCTAATAAGATATAATTGTAAATTGTTAGGAGATAGTGTGGTAAGGAATATGTTGAACATGATGATAAATTTCTATTAGAATTGTTATGTTTTCTTTTGTGATTTCTATATGATGTTTATGTGATCTAACCCTTGTCAACCGATGATGCATACCAGTACTTGTGGAGTACTGATACTACCAGTAGAGTCGTGTGAATTTATGTGTAGACGTTGACATCCAAATCCTCAGGAATCTATGAGGCACTAGGAATTATTTGCTTTATTCTTTTAAATCGTGCTACTTCAGTTGTTGTCTTCCTGGGTTGAGCCCAATTTGTATCTAGTCGATTTCTATTAGTATATCTACAACCACAAATGGAATCTAATTGATTCCAATTTGTATCCTGAGGATTTCACAATTAAAACTTAGTTGTTTCCAATTGGTATCTGTCGATGAGAGTCGGGATTAATAATTGTCATGAGAATTGTGGTGAACTTATTAGGTGAACTCATGCTTGTAATTATTGCTAGTGAGAATCCAGTGTATAATGGGTTTATAATGATTTTGTGCTTTGATGTATGCTAATTGCCTATATGTGTTGAATTGAATAAGTTGTGGTAAGATGAATTGAATGTATACACTTGTAGAGTTGGTGAATTTGATTTGTGATAAGGCGGTGATGAATCAAGGGTGAGAGGCAAAATGATTGGAGTAGTGCATTGCTATAAGATCATTGTAAATGTTCTTTCTTTATGGGTGTGATAGTGAAACTCTAGGAAAGGTTTACTGGTTAGGGATGCTTTAGCGGGCCCTCGATCACTACAATGGGAATGCTGTAGTGAGCGAGGTACCGCTGTAGCAAGCTGGCCGAGGCCACTGTAATGGGCCCCCAATCGCTACAATTGGATCGCTGTAGTGGACGAGATACCACTATAGCAGTAATAGGTAGAAAGCTCGGCCCTAATAGTTAGAAAACTCTATTTTACAAAAACACGATTTAAAAGAAAAATCTAGATGCTATTATAATATTCCTAGATAGTACGGGCCTACAAACAAGGCCATAATCCAAGATGCCACCAACAGTACCAAAATACGAAAAACAAGTAATAAATACTTAGTGCAAGAAATAAAGACACTACAAGAAAAAGGACTTTTAATGATAGGAAATTCGGTCGTTAAAAGTCCTAATTTGGTCGTTATAATTCAATAACGCCGAGACAAAAAATGGTCATCACCGGTCGTTGAAAGCTCCGTCGTTAAAAGTTAACGATCGGATTTCATGTCCGATCGTTAAAGATCCTATGGCGATAAAATAAATTCCGGTCGTTAAACCTCATTTTAACGACAAGATTTTCCCTTTGTTAATTTATCATCCAGTTGTTAAAAATCTTTAGTGACATCAATAAGTGCTTTTAACAGCCAATTTTTCCTCTATTAATGCCCATATAACTTTTTAAGCATCTATCGCTAAAGAGTTGTAAAGACCACATTCAATTCATTAGTGTGAAAACTTTATTTCATGTTTTCACTGACCAAAAATATACAAAATAATAAATATTCATTTATATTTCACTAATGTTAACACAAAAAACTAAACCATCCCACAACATAAACTGCAGACGTCCAAATTGTATGACATAATATTTAACTCCTAAAACAAAAACAAAATTACAACATATATACATAAGATAAGACAACATCTTTTACCACCCCTAACGAAACAAAAAGCTTCTTGTCCTTCAACTTGCTTTAAATCTTCTGCACTTCGACTTCTTGACCTGTTGAACAAGTTTGTGCCAGTTTATAACAAAGAATAATTGATAAATAAGAGACCTCAATATATTTAGTGCTCAATCATCACAAAGTATGCAAGACAATGAGGTATCTAAAAATGCACATGAACAATAACTTACATCTGCCATGAAGTCTAAAAGTAGAAGATTTTCCAAAAATAAGGATGCTTTCAATTTTATAGAGTTATGATTTTTAGTAATGAGCATACTTTTGAAGAAGAAAAAAACGAGCATGGTCAAAATAATTGATCTTGAGAACAAGCATAGCAGGAATTGAATAACTAATCTAGCAAAGAGAACGTTAATGTATTCATCAAATTTGTACCAAACTTTAGATACATTCGGTTTGACAAAAGAAGTCTATACAAGAGGTACAACGTAGTAAGTAAGATGTTGTCGGAACACTAATTCAAGGAGAAGACATAACTAATTACTTCACAAGCTCAATGAGGTAATTTCTAGATGATGACACAATAAAATAAGTACGACACAATAAATAACAGATTGAGACATGAAAAATTGCTTCACAAGCTCCATATGGTTATTATTTTTGCTGCTGGGAATATTGTGTCAACAAAATTTAGACTTCTAGTTGGACCTTAAAGCCATTGCACTTCAGGCTTTAAATTAATGTAGTGTACAATCTTAAGGTATTTTTTGTCACATCAACAGTTGGTATAAACTAGCAAAGGCAATCAGTTGGTATAAACTAGCAAAGACAATCAGAGAGTGATAATATATAGGAGATACTCTTATTTGGCAATCAGTGGATGTGATTTAATGTGTGGTATTAGTATCTATTCATGCTATTGAATCATTTATATTGAGAAACAAAATATAGAGGAAAAAAAAGTCTAGCAAGCTCGACTTAAAGACATATAAGAAACTTGTTGGGCTCCATGTACAAAGGGAACTGAAAGTACAATTTAAGGAAACAGTGCAGACAGACTGCTATATAATTGAAAGAGAATTTTTTATTTTAAATAAAGTTTAACCAAACTTCTGTGGGAGTGATTATGCCATACACCATAATTTCAGCCTTGATATTGTATCTTAACTAAAGCATTAGTTCTCCCACAAGTTTTGCATCAAAGAAGCAGGTCTAATTTCATATACATTCTCAGGTAAATAATCAACTATCTATTTAGTGTGAAGTAGCCTGATACTGCATCTTCAAAAGTAAAAATGCTTACCAGTTGGGCTAATTTTTCCCCAATAGCTCTAATCTATAATGTTAATAAGTGAATCTCTATAAACCTCAGAAGCTGATGTCAGTAAAATCATGTTTGCTTAATGACAGTTAGATGAGAATATACCAAGAATAGTTGGTGATATAATCAGATTCATAACTTGTCCCAACTTTCTTGGCAAGTTCCAACATATTCAATGTGCTAATGTCATCTGTCCTAGTGATCTGCAAATATCATAGATAAATTCAATTAACAAAAGCCATAGGGATCATCTTATAAGTTATCCAGCTAGAAATGACCATAGTGATATAAAGAAAACATGAAATTTTTTACCTTAAAAGCATTATATTTGTTAAAAGAAAAGGGGAAGTCGGGCAATCAAGATGGATTTGGTAAACTTCTGTAAATAATGGCTTAGTAGCAAGTGCATATCATAGGAAAATAATGACATGTGATAGCAAAAAATTCTTTAGTTGTAAACAGAGAAAGCTCTTAAAACCAACTGAGTTACTTATGGAATCTCAAATCTCTCTCAGTGAATGTAGCTATTAATTTTCAAAAATGTTCAGAGATACCCGCAAGACAATTGTGCAGAGATCAAGATAAAACATTAAAGACAAATTTTTGGCTAGTAAATTAGAAAGTTTACAGAACACAAACAACTGAAACACAAAAAATATCAAGACAAAAATGGTAATTTACATCAAATATGTTTAGTAATTTTTCCTTCTCAATCTTCTTATCATCAAATTAAATAGCTCGTGCCTCAAGCATAAATCGATAAGTTCCAGGAATCTCAAAATGATCCTTATTTTCACCTATTGATAGCTTACGAATTGAACTGTAGGCTTGGATGCATCTTTTGGAAAATTCACAACTTTAGCATAAAACTCTTCCATATATCTAACTGGGCCAATTCCTTAGAATCTTGAAAAATGGATCGAGGTACTATATCCCTTTCAATGACAACAACCCTTGTAACTAACAACAGAGTCCTACAATCAATATTCTTCATCGCATACAAGTCATGCCCACTAATCTTAGATTTCTTGATCTTTATTGGACCAATATACTCAGCAAGCTTAGGGGGCCTTCCCTTGGAACCTATTGAGTGCCCATGTCAAATGCTCCAGCTCTTGAGAAATTAAGCTTTTTACATCTTTCTAAACACCCATTAAGGGTTTTAGCATTTACAAACTCATCCGAATCATGTCATGCTTCTCTAAAGCAATATAAGGCTAACCCATATTGATTGAGACTGAGCAAATTCTTACCTTTACAAAGCAGAGTCTTGAAATGGGTATTTCCAATATGGGATGCTTCAATTACAAACCTTCAAGGCTTAAAAATATTATTGAATATTTGAATTGGATTTTACTCAATTATAAAGAGCTAAAATCGGAGATTTTTAAAGCTTGGAGGGATTATTTTGATCAAGATTTTGGTGGGTGTTTGAGATTTGGACATTGCCAAGGGAGATGAATTTATTTTTTGATAATCATGGTATCCAGGCCAGCTTTCGTATACCTCAACTAAATTCATGGGATACCCACCTCCTCCCACCAGCAACATATATAGGTAACCCTTTGGAGTCTTCCATTCTTTTCTAAGTAAAAGCTCTGTTGCTTTGAATCTGAGATTTTATCTTCTGTCTTCTTCTTCCCCCATTCGCTATTCTTTGTGTGTGTATCCATGGTTGTCCCACCAAATGAAAAGTTCAAAACCAAATATTATATTTGATTCAAGCAAACTATTTCAACTCTAAAACATAACTAAAGTATTACTAACTATGAGCAACCACAATTACAACATAACCATTGCTCATAGAGTATTAGAGTGATACCCATGCACAAAGATAAATTTAAAAGTAAAGCATAAATGTCATAGTCTTTTCCAATAACTAGTACATATCTTGAACCTTAAAATGTTTAACAATTCAATCTCCTACTCTTTGTTAATCACGGCAGCTTACATTTAAATTAGTGGACAATTCAATTTCCTATTATTTTTACACATAAACCTTAATTTTGCTGAGATAATTTAATTTCATTTATCTTATTTCACACAATCAAAATTGACTTAGCTTATACAATACTCCCATTGGTAAATATAAGCCTTAAGCCCTTAACTAACCATAACTAAAAGATACAAGGATTTTAGAGTAAGGTTAGCAAATGCATTTGATATTCTATATAAATAACACAAACGATTATTGTAAAGGCAATCTACAATAAATTGTTCATCTTGACTATAGAAGGTGTACATGCATTACTCAATTCTAAAATACAAAAGTTCCAAGAACTTCACAGCTAATTCTTCATAGTTTGTGTGAAATTTTTCAAAGAAAGAAAAAAAAGTGGGCAACCCAAAATTTCAACTAACCATTGAAAGTCAATTATACAATTGAAGTTGAATACTTCAAGGAAATAGGAGTCTATTAGCAATTTGAACTATTACCACTTCTCCTTTCGTGTTATTTTTTATTTCTTATTCTTTTTACCATTTGAATGGTTTCCTAGGAAAAATGAAATAAAAATTGGAACCAAATGAAGGGGATCTGTCAAACCTATTAGTATATCCGAGTAATTTTGCTTGTGGAAGGTGAAATCAGGGTGAGGAAAGACTCGTTAGAAACTGCAATGAAAGTGTAAAACCAGAATAATACCTTAACTAGAAAAACTGTAGCAGAACAACGAACACCAAGATGACATCAAGATAATGAATTGAAACACGTACCAGAAATCGATCGAAAGTCACCCATATCGAGAGATGGAGAAAAGGGTAAAAATAGAGAGATGACTAGGAGCATGTATCAGTACAAGGGCTTTTTTTTTTTTGTGTGTGTGTGGGTAGGAGGGTTTGGGGGGAAAAAGAAGTGGAAAACCAAACCTCTTTTTATTTATTATTAAAAAATCTTTTGTTTTAACGTCCGGATGTCGTATCTTTTAAGGACAAAATTTTATCCCCTCGTTAATATTAAACTAAAATTTGCCTTTAGCGACTGGTAAATTTTCTGGTCGCTATAGGTACACTTATAACGATCGGATTGTTATCCCTTCGCTAACATATGGTCTTTAAAAGTCACATTTCCTGTAGTGAGAAATGTCTTAAAGATGCACACGCAGGGGAAAAACTTAAATAGTCTGAAAACACTAGGGAGGGGAAAATACCAAGCTAGCCCTGATTGGTCACATCATATCCAAGGATGGATGTCTCTGAGCTATCCTCCTCTAGCCCACTTAGAAATAAAAACTCCTGGGCATCGGTAGTCCTCACTTTAGGGATCTTCTTCCCCGGGGCGATGAAATTTAGGCTAATCTTCATTCCTTTCCACATGTGTGCCAGCAATCAATCCCTGGAGCACCTCTTCTTCTTCTCTACCTCCATGTCCTTCCTAAGCTCTACATGGGCTTGGGCCAAACTATAGTAACCACTCTGGAGATCCGAGGGACCCGTAGTACTAGAAGAAGTAGACTCGCAAGAAGGAATGGGTTTTCTCGTCAGCATCTTCTTCACACCTACTAAATCCTCCTCTAATCACTCGAAGGGCCCCGTTGGCGGTGGGGGAATAGTCCTCGACTCTCCACCCTCCTGAGCCTTACTTCTCTGGCCATGGGTGCTCTTCTTTCTCTTCTTCTTTCTCCTTTCTTGAGCACCCTTCACCTTCAATGGGTCGAAGGGTGCATCATACTCATTCCAAACATCTTCCAATTCCACTAGCACCTTCGCCTTCTAGCATAACTTAGTAATCAAGAAGGAAAGGAAAAGGTCATTCAAAGTGGAGAAGAAGGATTGTCACTCTTTCATAAGCTGCTCACCCACATTTACATCTATCTGGGACAGTATGCAATCCACCACTAATGCACGCAGAGAGGTCACATCAATAATGTTCCCCTAGAGGCGGACCTTCTGGGAAACTAGGTGCAGCCATCTTCGAGCCTCAGCATTGAACTCAGTAGTCTTTATTCCCTTGTTTGTATAACCCCAGGGAACCTTTCCTTCCTCCTCTGCACCACTAACTAGTTAACCACCCGCTGGTTGTCGTTCTCCTTCTCCTTCGCTTGAAATTTGACATTTAAGGGATTGGGCACCCCCAAGGTCCTATTTATCACATCCTCTCCGATGGAGAGAATTGTACCTTAAATTTTAATAGTAGGGTTCACCTGATTCCAATCCAATGTATGAAGGGTGGCATAGAATTCCCTCACCCACTCCTTGTTGCACTTGCCCATCACCTACACCAGTGGTCCCCAACCCATTTTTTGTAAGTGAGTGTAAAACTCTGGCCCTCCTCCTCCACCCCATCCATCACAATCACATGCTCATACGTGAGTCCTCTCAGTTGCATTGAGAAATTTCTCGTAAGCAAGGAGAGCGTCACCTTCTCCAGCCATAGTGCTCGTAGTACCTAGATAAGAAGTGAGAATCAATAGATAAGTTTTCCATACATTTAACAAAGGAATTAGGCGAAAAAAACAAGGAACCATAAAAAAAGCCTAAAAATTTCCCCAGAGAGTAGACTGTATATCGTTGTTGTAGCGACCCAGAGTCCGCTACAGTAAGGCCGTTATGGCGAAAGGCCTTTGTTTACAGTGGAAGGGGCCTACTGTAGTGGGACTTCATCTTTACCAATGAGACCCGACCCCAACCAATAATATTTTTGATATTTTTCTTTATTTTTGTGTTTTTAAACATTGATCGTACATGGGGTAGTAGTGTACAACTATGTTACACCATTTTGATGGAGTTTAACACTCAAATGAAGGCCCAATTTATCAAACAAATTTGAAAATAACTGTTCATCTACCCACGCTAATTTCGGGTTCAAAAATCCCATGAAATTTGCAATACTTACACCTTGAATGTTATAGGAGCGTTGAACGCATAAGAATCCATGCAAAATTTGGGCAAGAATAAAACCTTGTCCACCTACCCAAATTATTACCTGAAAACACCGATTTCAACATTATATTATTAATGTAAAAGTCATAAACATCATAAATAAGTGAAGGGGAGAGGGAGTTACCTTGGAAAATAACGCATAGAGGAAAGATTAGAGAGAAATATAGTAGTGGAGATAGTATTGTGAGAATTGAAGTGAGGGGGGATGAAAATATTTCTCCTCCCTTAAAATTGTCTGGAAACGCTGCAGCGGCCTGTTGTCCGCTGCAGTAGAGCCACTGCAGTGATCAAGTGTGGGACCTTTTCAGGTGTTTTGTTTCATACAATATCATGTATCATAGCTAATTTCCTACTCTTCAAACCTTACAATATCCTTGTAAGGATCCTATATGGATAAATTCTTACCTATATCCCACGACCGTCTATGGAGATTTTATGGTTTTAGCACTATGTCAATTTCCACATGTTAGAGGATGGAAGGCCTCAATAATGGGTTGGTTAATTGTTAACAAAATAGGCTCAGCAAGGCATTGAGTAGATAGTGAAGTGCCTTTAAAAATGGATAGACTTCTTATTTTTGTTCATTCACATCGTTTGGGGGTAAATGGTTGGTAAATTGGTATCTCACATAATGACTCAATTCATCATTATTGAAAATACACTGGTAAACACCTGAGCTTAATACGTTACGTCAATGTTGAGCTATTGTCATGATTAACTATTTTAGGGATGTAGGAAATTTTGGAAAGAGATTAAAGGTGGGTAGGTCAAATACCTAGGATCGCTGTAGCGGTCTCTTGATTGCTATAGTGGGCCTACTATAATGAAGCCTAGGCCACTGTACGGTTCCCGATAGTGTTCCACCTAATTTTTTCAACCCTCTTTCCCTATACTCGCTCTATCATTAATTCCTCCTCCTAAAAACACCCTAGGGCTATTCCTAAGTCAAAAACTACTAGAACAGAGAGGTACAATCTTAGAAGAATGTGTCCCAATTATATGTTCCTAAATTCTTCATCAGAACTGCTAGAATGGAATTAAGAAATACAGATTCATGCATGCACCTCATAGTAGAAGCTTGGCATTGAGGTAGGTTATGGTTAATGAATAGCAAACTGAGGTTTAGAAAATGTAATTGTAATATAGAGTTGAAGAGAGAAATATGGAAAACTTTTTACTTGGAGTTAAATTGGTGTGGAGGTGGATTATAAATAAATTTCTTGTTGAGTATGGTGTGTTATATGATCTCTTACAATTATTGTGTGGTTGGGTGTTAGTATGTACTGATGATGGAACCATGTAAGCATGCAATCTAAAGAATTGCCTGAGATATTAATGAGAGTGTCACATATATTGTGCTTAGCTTTGTATATGGAGGTATTGTTGTAATGTTTATGATGAGTGGTTATATTAGAGAAAGGTAGTGTAGTGGTTAGTGGAGTATAAAGAATGATGAGTCTAGGGTGAGTAAATGTCGAATACGGTGTAGATGAGGTTAGACTCCAGTTTAATATACTTGTATCATTAATTTAATTATAGTTATAAAATTAATTTGAATTCTATACCTATTCATGAGTTAAATAGTTATGATTTGGTCTTCAAGCAAGCTTGTGATTAGAGAGTTGGTTTGGTGTTAGTTGTACCAGTGAAATAATGAACTTTGAACGTGAATACGTGTCTAGATAAGGTGTGTACTTGCATAATTGGTGCACTTAATTATATCCTAGTTAATATTGATAGTGATATTCATACATTGTGATATTTAGAGGGTTGGGTACCACGCTGGTACAAGTTACTTATAGTCGGAGGGTTAGGTACTATGCAGATCATGACTGTTGGGTATATATTTCTCTTAGTATATATGTAGTGATGGTTGTGATGCATGACTGCAGATGCATAGTCATTTGATTGCTCATTTGCATTTCATAACGTGATGTATTAAAATCATGATGGCATAGTCTACTTTTGTGAGATGAGTTGGTGGTAAATGGTTTTTGGTGTGTTACACTTGTGGCAGTAGAGGAGTCCTAGAATTCTCCCTTGTTGATTGAACTTATTAAGTGTTAAGATTGGTCTTGTTGAGGTTATTGGTTGATTATGTCATTATTTATGGATAGTAATTGGTTGGTTGTGATTATTTGATATGTGTTGATTGGTGATTTATGCTTATTGAGTATTGTTCTAAGTAGGGTAGTGCTTATTTGTTAGTTGAGATATTCAATGGATTTTATGACATTGCCTTAAATTGATAAGAAGATAGAAGAGTGGCGAAGAGTATGGAGACATGGTGGCAAATATTGGTTGGTGGAGTTGATTTTTGAGATAGTAATTGTGATATATGCAAGGGGTCATTATCTAATAAAACATAAGTTAATTCTTAAGTGGAGACATGAGGTGTTGTTTAGTTAGACAGCAATATCAGGTTTAATAAGAAAGTTAGAATCAGTATATGGATTTTGGATTGTCTGTTCATAACTAATTTGGTCAAATTCAGCTAATAAGATATAATCAAAAAATGTTAGAAGGTGGTATGGGAAGGAATATGGTGAACTTTATGTTAAATTGCTATACGAATTGTTATGTTTTCTTCTGTGATTCCTAAATGATGTTTAAGTGATCTAATCATGGTCGACCGATGGTGCCTAGCAGTACTTGTGATGTACTAATACTACTCTTACTATATCACATTTTTGGGATATAGATATGTTTCAGGTTGACAAGGAGTTTCTTGTATTGAGCGGCAGTCATTTAGTATCAATTTCTGCATCTCTTTCCATTGAAGTTGTGTTGTTCTCATCGTAGGAGCTCTTGTTCATGTCTAGACTTAGTCTTGGATAGTGAATAATGTGTTGATCTTGTATTTAAATATTGTAAAGACCTTTGTTTATTGATTACGTTAACTTAGTTATGAGGATTTTACTTGAATTTCCACATAATATTGGTTGGTTGGTAAGGGTTCTCCTATCTAGTTGGAATAGAGTAGGTGTCGCATGATCCCATAGTTTGGGTCATGACATTTTCTAGATGAAAAAATTCCAAGGAAATTGCCAAACATAATATTGTTTTTAATACTAGAATCAAATCTAAAGTCAATAACCCCACATAGTTATCATGATGAATACAATCATTTAGAATACAAGGGGTATTAGATCCTTAGGTTCCACCGAGAGGAAGAAAGTTCTTAATCAAATCCGATGCTCTATTTTAACAGTCCTGGAGCCTTTCGTGATATCTCTCAAATTAGAAATTTCAATTACCACCTCTTTATGGATCATGCATCTAATAGTCCTAATAGTACGACTTTGATTTCTTGGGAGTAGGATTTTATAGGGCTGGTGGTGGACTCAGATGATGAACAAATTATTTTTCAGATCAAGCATGATCAATTTAATACTCTTTTTTAGTTCAAGCATGACCAAGTAGCAGAATATTTTTGTACTCCTTTTGTGTTGACAATCGTTTCAGTACAAAAAGAGCATAAAAAATACAGAAAAAATGAATTTAGGGAGGTAATAGGATCCCCGTAAAATTTAGGTATGTCACTAGAATTTTAGGTATAGTGAGGTAATAGGATCCCCGTAAAATTAAGGTATGTCACTAGAATTTTAGGTATAGTTTGAGGGTACTTGTGTCTTATTTCAAAAAGTTTTAATTATTTTTAAAGAAAACAGACGTATTTTTTTTGAATTAATTAAAACTAAAAGAAAAGAAATTTATGAAAGATTAAAAGAAAATAAAAATTAAATGTGAGGGGGGGGGGGGTAAATATTTCACAAATAAAGAAAGAAAATGACTAAATAATAATTTTTAATAATGTGTATTAATTAAATGTAAAATGTCCAATTAAAAAGGACATGCGTTCAATATTCAACAGTTTTTTCTCATTTCTTTGCCTCACTTGCTTCTAAGAAGTGAGCACACTCTCTGTGCCACCTCAGTACCAAAGGGTGTATTTATTATACTTTAAAATAGTTTAGGGGTTAACAGGATCCCCGTATAGTTAAAGTGTATCATTGGTATTTCGCCTATAGTTGAGGGTGGTAGTTATGCCTTTTTCCTAAAAACAAATTCGCATTCTTGCCTGACCATCATTCTTAAGTTAGAGTCTCCTAGTCTTTACAATGATTTTAGACCAATAAGTTTGCAGTAACTTCATTAGTAAGATGATTGGCACTAGATTAGCTATTATTTTTTCCATATTCGTTTCCAACAATCAAATTGTGTTCATTAAAACAAGAAACATCTTTGAGAATATCATGCTTGCTCAAGAGATAGTCCAAGGGATTAAGAACCCTAGCCTGGATGGTAATATGGTGATAAATCTGGATATGAAGAAAGGCATATAACGTGGTGTCTTGGGCTTATATTTGCATTGTACTCAGAAGGATGGGTTTCAACAAAATTATTATTTATATGATTTGGAGGATCATGTATAATAACTGGTACTCTATTATCATAAATGACACCTGACATGATTTTTTCAATTTCACTAGAGGCTTGAAATAAGGAGATACACTTTCTCCTCTCCTTTCATCCTTGGAGTTGATTTCTTATTTAGACTGCTCAACAGGCTTAACCACCACCAACTCTTTAATAATTTTTATACAGAGAAAAGAGGCGCTTAGATCAACCATCTGAGCTTTGCTAATGATATCATAATTTTTAGCAGAGAAATCTCTTCATTTGATTATGAATATTTAGAGAATTTATGAAGAGATTTTTGTCAATAAGATTAACACTACCGAGATCTACTACATGACCTTTTCTTATGCATTCCAAAGTACTATTAGGAGGATTAATATGATTATTGGTTTTACAAAGAGAGGATCCCACATTACATATTTATGTTTCCCTCTTTACACAGATAAAAAGAGGATTATCCATTTTAATTGGCTCAATTCTAAGGTGATTAACAGAATTAGGGGACGGCGTGGAAAAGTACTCAGTTATAGAGGTAAAGCTATCTTGATCAAAGATGTTTTACAACACACACCAATTCATTTTGCTAGCTACCATGTCACTATATATCACTGCTATGAAGCAGATTGAGAGCTTGGCTACTAGTTTCTTTTGCGGCATTGAGAATGACATTAATAAGTATCATTGGATTTCATGGGGTAAATTTTGTTTTCTTAATATAGAAGGTGCTGCAAGTTTTAGAAGGGTTAGAGATGTTTGTAAAGATATGAAATTCAAACAGTGATGACTGTATAGAATTAAGTCCTCTCTTTGGAACCAATTTCTTATGGCCAAGTATTACAAAAGGTCTAATCCTATTTCTAAAAAATGACACTCTGTTAACTCTCAAACTTGAAAAATATTGATGTATAATAAGAATGATGCTGAAGATCATATTACTTGGAGACAACACTCTAATAATTCTTTTTTTTTATAGGGTAACTGACTTGACACTGGTAAATATGTGGTTTGAGTTAAAGTTGTGGGGCTAATATCAGTATCTCGTAATTCTAGATCCATGGACAGTGGGATGTTGATCTTGTCAAAGTTGTGGTTTCTTTTCACACTACCTAAATTATTCTTAACAATCAAATTTATTTTAACCCTCATATGAAGGACTATTCTCATTTGGATTCCTAACAATAATGGCAATTTTAGTTTTACCTCAACTTGAGAGATTATAAGAAAAAAGGGACATATCCTCTTCACTAACACTATGACTTAGAATAAATAAATCCCTTTCAAATGCTTCTTTATTCTTTGGAGAGCTCTAAGAAATAAATTTCACACTAATGATAGAGTTTCCAGATTTGGAAGATAGGTGGACTTTGATTGTGTCTATTGCACAAATCCTATTCTTGAAACAATTAATCAGATGATTAGTACTTTCCAATTTACTAATACACTATAAAAATTCTTCTTTGGCGGTGCTGCCTCAAATAGGAAATCATGCTTCTCTGACTACTTCTAATGAAATGGTAGATCAAGAGTTATAACAATGAAGACACAAAATTTTCACTCTCTACCTATCATTGTGTGTGTTGGAGCTTATGGAAAAAATAGATACAAATCCAAGTATAGCAATAAGATATCTTTCTTATATCTAGAACTATTTATGGTGTTAATCAGGATGTTCAATTGCTTTAGAAAATTTTTTACTCTAGCATTCAGTGACCTTGCAAATGGCCGGACCTTTTTTGATGGAAACATTTTGTCTAATTCTGTCCCAATAGAAGGTGATCATAAGGGACAACATGGACTTTTGTTCATGTTATGTCTAAATCCCTGAGACTGGACACTAATAACTAAGCGAAGATAGAAGCTACTCTCATGAGTATTCAATGGTGTTTAAACAAAAGTTATATTAAGATATATCTTGAAACTGACTCCAAAATTTTGGTCCAATGGTTCAGAAAGTTACTATCATCCCTTGACTCTCTCAAACAAGATGAAAAATCTCAGGGAAATTTGCTTACAAGTTTACAATCTAAAATTTTCTCACATTTATAAGGTGGCTAATTGGCCAATTGACTTTTTGTCGAAAAGCAATCGCTTTCTTTAAGGTCATAAATTCTATGGCCTTTTTGCAAACTTGCCAGCTCACATCAAAGGACAAATTATACAAGATCAAATGGAGACTTTTTCCTTTAGGAACACCAAGTCTAAACAACTAAAGATATCTCCTCACAATGCATCCAATGGTTATGGCGGATACATATTCTTCTTCTTTTCTCTATGAGCCTTTCCAACCCCGTTACTTTTTATTTTAGATTGGATTTCCTTTTTAGCTATTGCAAAAATTTAGCCTTAGAAACTCTTCAAAAAGGCTTTTCTCTGTGTCTGGATCAAAGCTTTGGTAAAGAGACACTATTTAGTTCATACGACTATGCCCTATATATATATATATATATATGCTTCTTCTAACTTTTGGTTCCTTCAAGATTCTTGCCATGCCCCAAGTTTTCATCCTGGATGTAACTGGCACTTAGAACCATGAGTGATTCGAGAGAACTACTTGTCCTGACATGAAACTGAAAATATATACTGAAAGATAAAGCGGAAGCTGAAGAATGGTAAATATGAGCTATAACTTCTGAACAAAAAAGGTAATTTTATTTACTTCAAAATTGAAAGACTACAAGTTGCTACATAATATAGTTTAAAAGCTTATTACAACTGATTGCCTGTCTATGAAGTATCTACTAATCATACTGACATAACTAACTATCAACATAAACTCTCAACTGTTCCTTCCAGAAAGACATAGAGCATCATCAACAGCTGAAGAGTGGAAGCCTACTGTAGAGTTTGATTATTTACTTGTATATTTGTAAGCTACATTATAAAATAATGTAGCGCAAGAAAAGTATGTGTTAGTACAAGGAAGGTACTGAGTATTTCAGATAAGGGCTAAGTACTTTAAGAAATCTGACATACATACCAAAACTGAATCTGAAGAACTGAAGAACTCAATGACTAATCATACTATCTGAGATCATGAACTGACTTAATGTTAAACCTCAAGAAAATTTGAAAGAAAAGTATTGTGAATAAAGTTGACTTAAAAACTGGAGGCTCTATTCCAAAATAGTCTTTCTGGAAAATTAGGAAAAACAAAGCTAAATAATTGAAATCATATCTATATCATAATTTGAGGAAAAGACTAAAATGAGACTTTCATAGATATAAATATCAAACTAAAAGTAAGATGCAATTAAAAACCATATATAAGGATTGCTAAAACATGCATAGCTGAAATCCTGTTATTTGAACCTGTATAATGATCATATCAGTTAAGCTATCAAAATAGAGTAAAGTCTTTAGGTGAGAGTTTCTTATAACCGATATTCATCACTTGAGCTAATGATATCCAACGTGTAACCCAGTTGGGAGGACTGGCCCATACCTTGCTAGGGTATAGGACCTATCTATCTATGTGTGGTTCCATTAAGTGATCCTCTCAGGGCTAACAATCAACCGACATTGTGGTGAAATCATAGTCCTGCAGTGGCACATAGTTATGAGATTTGAATTTTCTAAATTCGTATAAGCTTGGTACTAAATAATCTTCCCAAAATAAATTCATATTATCATACGCTCAATAATAAATTTAAATCACTATTTATCTATTTGTAAAGCTTGAATCTTTACTAATTTCATATCTTAAAACTATCATAAATTTCACGTAGTCTTCTATAGGTTTATTCTATCATCTTGAATATTCATAATAACATAAAAATTCTATAATCATGCTTTAAAATAAAAGCTTCAAGAACAATGTACAAGATCATGTCAAGAATAAAAAAGGGCAACAAGAAAACCTTGCTAAGCGTAAAAGGAAATACAATAGTCATAAAATCCATAATCATGACTAAAGACTTCAAGAAATCATGTAATTGGATAATAAAAATGGTAAATTTGAAAGTGAATTTATAAACCCTAACTATGAAATTAAATTCATGAAAAACTAGAAAGTTTCGGACACGGGGAGGAAAGGAAATCCTCATTGAAGTGCTACATACCTGAATTCAAAGAGTTCTTGGAGAAAATCTTGTACTTGGAGCCTTTAGAGCTTGAGAATTGAAAAATCAGTTCTTGAGTTTTGGGAGAGTAGAGGAATGAGGAATTTGATATTTGATATGATTTTAAATGTTTTAGGACAAATTTAGGATTAAAAATGGGCTTGGGGATGTTAAACTTGGGTGAGAGCGAGATTAACCTCAACTTAAAAGAGAAAAGCGAATTTTTACACCTGGGAGGGGTGCTGCGGGCCGCACACCCCAACACGGAGGTGTGCTCTGTGAGAGACACACCCTGTCGCACAGGCCATCCAGTGGCATTCAAACAAGTGCTCTGCAGCACGGAGCCCAATGCGCTCCTTAGATAGTGTCTCACTAAAATGCTCATAACATTTTTCTCCAGACTTGGATTGATGAACGGTCGGTGGAGTTGAAAAGAAGACTCGAAAACCTTTAATTTGGTGGGTAATGGGCCACTGAACTCTTCATATTCTAGGAGGAGTGATCATTTGAAGTTGACCCTAGTAAGAACTTATACAAAAACTCAATAAGTTTTCTACTCAACTTTGTGCTAGGGGTTTCTTAAGGTCGTAATTCATATCCAAAGTACTTACCATACTAAAAAATTGAATATCCAAAGTACTTACCATACTAAAAAATTGATCTTAACACCTATATACAATTAAAAATTTTCGGATTCAGGCGTATACACATCCGAAGAACGGTTCGGATTTTAACTTAGAATTTTATGGGTGTTACAACTACTCTGTACATTCGTACAACTTTTGCGAAGGATTTATCCCTCTCATGTCATTAAGGGGAGCCTTGTCCTAGTAGATTCTAGTTAGATTTCTAACTTATTAGAACCCTTTTTGGCTCACTGCTACTTTTCTAGCTCTAGGATTTTAGTTGTTTTCTCTGGTAATCATGAAGGTTTTGGTTTTGTCCCCCCTCCATTGTATTTTTGCATTATTTAATAAATAGGGTAGGGGTCCATGTCAAACTCTGTATCACCCACGAGAGGTGAAAGCCTGGGTAGATGGGTTCATTAAAAAAGAAATTTATCCACCAATTGAGAGAAAACACAAATTCGAATTAATTAGGTTTACGATTATATATCTCTTGGTTGAATTAATGGATTAACAAAGGTTTTGCCCACTCCACATCATGCATTATTTTAAGTTATTAGATGCTCTTATTCCTTCACACCTAATTAAAAAGACAGTTTGATACACTAAAACTCCCGCTATATATGAAGTTTGAGGAAAAATCGAATCACAAGGATCTATTATTCGCATCACTTCATATTCTTTCATAAAGGAAATGACTGAAGATTATTAGATGATAGAATAGGGGGTTTGGTGGTTATGATTTATGCAGTAATGGCACCGTCAGAAAGTGTGGAGATACATTTGCTCCTGCCACGAAGTGGCCCAATGCTAAAAAGAACAAAAAGGGATGCTTAAAGAAAGGGAAAAGAGGATATAATTAACAAATAAAGAGAAGGCCACACGCAAATATGTACAAGAAGACCAGGTTGTCTTTTACCTTTATTTAATATCTAATAATTCATCTCTTATCCTCACCAAACTTTATTATATATTTTTGCATTAAAATTGCCGAACAAAAACAAAAGCAATTCGTTAGCTTCTGACGCCCACCAGCTCATCATCTATTTATTTTGTACCACCATCTTAATTTTCTATATATTACTCTCTCTATTCTAAAATAATTGAATTATTGAGATTTTTTTATAATTTAAAATAATTAAATTGTTCAAAGTTCAAGAGAATTTTTTAGACTTTTTTTCATAGTTACCCTTCATTTACAACTTAATTTTCTTGATTAATATTTTGGACTTAATTTTTTTAAAACTTTTTTACATTAATGTGGCTGAATTTTCATTGACAATGATACTATAGAACTTTCCTTCTTTTCTAATTCATTTTCATACCAAATTTGAAGTTCATTTGTATCAAATAGAATAGTTAGATCAAATTGTGTTGTAGCCATGTTAAATTAACTAAGAATCATGTTAAAGTAAACTTTTATTAAAATTTTAAATTTGGCCTAATTTAATTTTTTAAGGTTTTACCTCCAAAAATTTATTCAATTAAAAGGTTTAGTCATTTTAAGAGCCACATTTTGAATTTTGCACTAGGAATAAATTGATCACATAAGTGAATATTGGGAGTAGTTTTGATGATTAATGTTTTTACTTTTCAAAAATAGTTTACCAATTAATTAAAAAGGGCAAAAATGGAAAAAAAATGACAAATTTATGTCTTACTTTTTTTTTCTTAATATGTGTGCATTACCTCAACAATTCAATTATTTTGAAATGGAGGGAGTAACTAGCTTCATGAGGTCCGTGCTAAATTCGGGTCCAAATTTAAAAGGGAAAATGGTCCGAAATATACCCAAACTTTGGGGAAATTTGCTATTACACGCCCAAACTTTGCGGGGGTCCTATGACCCCCCTGTAATGTTTATTAGTGTATTTTTCTGACGTTTATTTGCTTAGCTGGACCACTTTTTTAGTCACGCGCTCAGGGCGTGTGTATTCACATTTGGTGCCAGCTGTGCAAATAAACGTCGCAAAAATACACTAATAAATAGTACAGGGGAGTCATGGGACCCCCGCAAAATTTGGGCGTGTAACAGCAAATTTCCCCAAAGTTTGGGTATATTTCGAACACTTTACCCAATTTAAAATATAAAAATAATAATTTTAATTTAAAAACATAATTTATATTATATCCTTTTACTTTATTAGTAGTATAATTTAATGGCATATTAAACATATCTTGTTGATAAGTTTTTATAATTATTAAAGCTCTTAATCACATATTTGGATAATTTTAAATAAAAAATTCTTTATGAGGAAGAAAGTATTACAAGAGTATTAGAATATATCAAAAGGCTACAAGTAATTCAATATTTTATAAAATAATATGATTTAAATTATATAATAATTGTGATTCGACAAAGATCATAAATAGAAAATATTGATATTTTTATAAATTTGTGAGTATGTAATTTTTTTAGTTATAGTTAGAAATAAATTTATTTTGATATTTATTGAGTTTTAAATTCTCTCATTATTTCAGTGGCAAGAGTTTTGCAAAATATTTATTTTCCATCTTATAGAATTATCTAAAACAATTAAATATTTCATGACTTCAAGATTATATTATAATAATTATAATCTTAATATAGAGTCATTCTATATATTAACTTAATAATGATCTTTAAAGATATTAATGATAAGTAAACTATATTAATAGATTACTCCATTTGATCTATTTACTTGTCATGTTTATTTCTTACATACTCCTTAAAAGAATACACAATTCGCCCCATTTTAATTATTCTTTTGTCTGTTTTTATGTCCACTAAGAAAACTAATAAATACAAGATATTATTTATTAAGTTATCCTATTTATTCTATATTTTAGGAGGATTGAATAATATTTAAAAACCCTATAAGGTAGTAGTTGAAAATTATTACAAAATTTAATTTTGTATTAAAAGTTATTTTGAATTTTTTTGAGTTAAAGTGATTGTTGATTTAAAATGAAGAGAATTTTAATTAATGGATAATCTAACAAGTGGCAAGAAGAAACCAATTACAAAAATTCAAGCGCAATGGTCTTAATAAGAAGAATAAGGGCAAAAATGAAAATATGTAAGAAAAAATCACCATCACTTGCCATGTATAAAACTTTATTTGATCAAACAAATTAAAATACCCGAAATGTCCTTATGAGGACTATCAAAGTTTGAGATCCTCCCTTATATATAATAGTAAATTGTGAATCAGTAATATGTCAACAACAAATTTTTTATTTTGAGAAAAGTTTTTTACCTATAAAATTCATTTTATCAGTTGAATTCTCTCACCCTCCTTTATTTCTCGCTTTTTCTTGGAGCAAAATACACTCATGAATACAATATAATCCGTCGACGGAATCCATCCAAATTTGTTTAAAATTCAAGTAATTATTTTTTAATTTTATTTTTTTTGGTATTGAGTTAGTACCAGGAGACAATCAATAAATGTAATTAAATTTCCATTTTTAATAACTCAAAAGCAGGGAAAGGCTAGAAAGTAAAAAAAAGAAAAAAGAGATTGTCTAATGTTTTCAACTTAAGAGTGTGTTTGGTATGAAGGAAAACATTTTCTGGAAAATGTTTTCCAATTTTCTCATGTTTAGTTGGCTTAAATATTTTGGAAAATGTTTTCCAAATCAACTTATTTTCCTCAAATTGAAGGAAAATGACTTCCCTTCAAAAAGTAAGGAAAACATTTTCCAAAACTCTCTTTCAACCTCACACCTCAACTTTCCACCCTAAGCCAAGTCTTAGTTACCGATTCCCGACACTAACAACGGATTCGACTCCAGCCCCTGACTCCCGATTCTTGACTCGAGAGTCGGGGTCGTGTCTTGGGATGGGAGTCGCGATTGGATCATGGGTAGGTTGCCAGGTCGAGAGTCGAGGTCGGTGCCAGGGTCGGGTCCCGAGTCTGCTGTCAGGGATGGGTTTCGGGGTGGTCGATTCTCAAGGTTAAGGATCAGGGTCGGGTCTCAAGTTGGGAGTTAGGGTTGTGTCTCGGGTCGGGTGTCGAGGTTGGGTCTCAGGTCTGGGGTCGGGTGTCAAGGTTGGGTCTTGGGTGGGAAATCGGGGTCGGGTCTCGGGACCGGTGTCGGGGTCGGGTGTTAAAGTTGGATCTCGAGGTCGGGTCCCGGACCTAGATTCGGGTCGGTCCCGGTTCTCAGGTCGGTTGTTGGGGTTGGGTTTCATGTCGGGAGTCGGGGTCGGGTCTCTAGTCTGGAGTCGGGTGTCGGGTCAGGTCCTGGGTCGGGAATCAAGGTCGGGTCTTGGATCTCGGGTCGATCGCGGGGGTCGGGTCCAAGGTCAAGATTTAGAGTCGGGTCTCGGGTCGGGGTCGGGTCCAGGGTAGAGTGTCGGGATTAGGTCCTATGTTGGGTGTAGGGTGTTGGGGTTGGATCCCGAGTCGAAATTCAAGGTTGGATCTCGGGGTCGGATCTCGGATCGAAATTTGAGGTCGATCCCTGTTCTCGGGTCGGGTTTTGAGTTAGGTGCCTGGATCAGATATCGGGTTTTGGGTCTCAAGTCGGGTGCGGGGGTTATGTCCCAAGTCGGGTGTCAGATATCGGGGTGTCAGGGTCGTGTCCCAGTTCGGGTGTCGGGGTCGGGTCTTGGGTTGGGTCTCGGGTCGGGTGTTGGTTGTCGAAATCGGATGTCAGGGTCAGGTCCCGATTTGGGGTGTCGGTCGGTAGTTGAGGTCGGGTCCCAAGTCAAGGTTGGGTGCTGTGGTCGGGTTTTGGTTTGAGAGTCGGGATTCGGTGTCGGGCTCGGGTCCCAAATCGGGTGTTAGGATCGAGTCCCGGTTCGATAGTCGAAATCGGGAGTCTAGGTCGGTGCTAGAGTTGGGAGTAGGGTGTTGGGGTTGGGTCCTGGGTCGAGAGTCGGGTTTGGGTGTCGGGGTCGGGAGTAGGGTCGATTCCTGGGTCGAGAGTTGGGGTCGAGGTTGGGTCCCTGTTCGGGTGTCGGGGTCGGATCCCAGATCGGTCGTAAAAGTTGGTTTTTGTGTCAGAAACTGTGTTTCCTAAAATGTATTTTTTACTCTCTAGCCAAACACTAAAAGATATTTTCTAGAAAATGTTTTTCATTCACCAACCAAACACTAGAAAATATTTTTCGGAAAATGTTTTCCACTTACCAACCAAACATGAGAAAATAAGTAAGAAACCAACTTGTTTTCCATGAAAACATTTTCTAGGAAAACATTTTCCATGGAAAACATTTTCCTTCATAACAAACACACCCTTAATTTCTTGTTTGATTGCAAAGTCTGAATAACTTTAACTCAAAATTAATAATTAGTACCGTGATAAGTTATCTCTCCCTCTTGGTGGTATAATAATATTAGAATAACTTATCTTAGAATAAAGTAACTAAAATGACAAAAATAATCCTCAAATCCTTTTAATAATACAATCAATAGGTCAATTAATCACGTCCTAAATCCATATTGTAACACCCCGTACCTTCCCAACCCTACTTGATGATGTTGAATAATGGTTTCTTAGGTGTCGAGAGATATAAGTATGTATTTGGTAATGCTAACGACGAGAAAATTGAAATTTGGCCACGTACATGCAATTCATCGGAAGGATTTTGTGATTTCGTGGAGCATTTGTGTAATACCCCGTACACATTCTAACCTCATTTGGTGACTTGGAGTCATGTTTACTTGATGATTAAGATCACTAAGTAAGTATTTTGAAGTGTTTTGATAAGGTATTGGACGATATGCAAGTATTGAAGAAATGGCCAAAAATTCAGCAAGGTATGAAAACTTGCGCCACTACCCTGTTTCAGGGGGTGTGGCGCAAGACACTGATTCAAAGAGGGTGTCTTTCTTGCGCCACTGCCTTGCTTTGCAGCAGTGGCGCAAGGCACAAATATTGTACCCTTCCAGACTCATTTCGCAACGCAATTCTACGACAATTCTTGGATGGTTTCTTTTGGTTCTTTGGAGTTCTTTGAGCATTTTTAAAGCTTCAAACACTTCAATACACTCCTAAATACTCCTACATGATCAAATCATGAGACATAAATAGTTATCCAAAATGTTCAATGAAGCCATGGGCGACTAGAATTCCTATATTTGCGATTGAGCCGACGAATGAGAATCTCGTAAGAGAATATTGTCGTGACATTATGGAATTATTTAAACATTAGATATATGGTGAATTATACATGAATGTTGATGGGTTAAATGGATATGTGTTATTGGGCCTAAATTTAGGCCCAAAATAGAATAAAAGACTTGGCCCAAATGGACTAAATGACCCATTCTTCAAAGACCTTCTAGAAATAGCAATTAATGCTATAACTAATGGCTAAGGGTGAATTGAGGGCTTATATAAAGGGACAAAAATCAGATTTTTAACAACACAAAAATCTCATGCCAAGTCTAGAAATTTCCCAAAATCACTTCTCTCAACTCCAGACCCTAAACTTTCTCTTGGAGCAAGATCATCATTTTTCAAGCTTGGGTAAGTGTTTATTATTATGGTTTAACATCTTATATGCATGGGAGATTATGTATGTCAAGTTGGTTATGCTTGGAAATGGTGGACATGGTACTTTGTGTTTTTATGTAAGATTTGTGATCCATGAGATTCAAGCTTGAATTATGACTTGATGTCTTAATGAAAGAGCATGGTATGGATAAAATATGAACATGTATGGTGTGATTTTGTTATTAAACTTGTTATTTTTCTAAAAGTGAAAATTGTGAGATTTTGGCCGATATATGCTATGAGGTGTATTAAGGTAATTTGATGGATTATTTGTGATGTGATATGGATAAGAAAGTGTAAAGGAGAAGTGTTGTGGTGAAATGTATTGATTCTCATGTATTGGTCAATGTATGGAATATTGGGGGATTTTTGGAATAATAATTTCATCAATGGTTTTGTCAAGGGGAAATGGCATGTTTAAAGGCAAACATGTAACTCATTGATGTTATATGCATTTGTAAAGTAGTTGATGGTTAATGTGAATCCCGTTATATATTTGTGTTGTAGAGTGACACATAAAGAAGGAGCGGGACTATTGTATGTACCTCTAGGAGTATATATTCGTATTTCGAATTCAAGGTATGTAAGGTTACTCTGTCCGTATCTTTTTGCGGCAAATAGTAGTCACATTTACATTACGCTTGTTCCATCCCGAAATGTGCTAAGGTATCCCATATCCGGTTATCCATGGTCATTGTCATATATTTTCTAATCATGGATCATTGGTGAATCTCATGTCTCATATTCATGGTTAATGTTCCAAAGGCTCAAATAAGGTTATTTTCCAGTGTTTCAATAGTGATTATACTCATGTCTTTTGTTCATTGATTATGGTTCAATGGTTCCAATAGTGTTATGTTTCCACGAAGGCTATGTTTCCAATAATGTTTATTTGCATGTTTCTCACTCATTGACTATTGATCCAAAGCTTCAAATAAATTTGTGACTATCGTTATATCGATCTCTCATAAGCAAAAGTATCAATCTCTCACAAGTAAGGGCATCAATCTCAAAAGTAAAGAAGTGAAGTAAGAAAAGTAATGCATATTGATTATATTCATTTATCCATGGGGTGAAAACACCTGCATGATGATGATATTCTATCCATAGGGTGCAAGAACACCCGCGTGACGATGTTACTTTATCCATGGGGTGCAAAGGACACCCGCATGATGATATGATTTTATCCATGGGGTGAAAAGAATACCTGCATGACGATGACATGTTATCCATGGGGTGAAAAGAACACCAGCAAGATGAGGGCCCAGACAACATATGTAAAGTAACGTAAAGGCAAGAGAAAGAATGAATGTAATATACATGGTTTCCAAAGTACAGAATAGTGACTCATCTACATTGTGATTTATCTATATTGGTTATGCATTTGAACTTGGGTTCTTGACATGTTTTCATATCTTACCAGTTTCATATGGCCTTACATACTCAGTACATTCTTCGTACTGATCCCTTTTGGGGAATTTACCTTACTTGCTGCAGGCGCGGATACTAGTAGGCCTCCACAGTAGATTGTCAGTGTTACAGATCTTTGGTGAGCTCTAGTTAGTTCGGGGCTTCTCCGAGTCACTGTTGTACATGTGTTTTGATTTTGTACATATTGTATAAAGCGGGGACTTGTCCCGACTTTTAGTTCATTTTGGTCAATGCATTTGCTAGAGGTTTTTGTGGATGTGGGTGTATAAATGTGAAGGTACATGTCGTTTTGACTTTATGGCTCAAACGACCAAGTTTTACATATATAGCTATGACATATGTTTCTATGTCTATGACTTTCGCATAGTTTCATAAGGTGTAATAAGATTCATATGAGGTTATGCATGCGAATGTTTATGAGCAAAGATTGGTTCTCTCGAGCCTTTTCAGCTTCGGGTGCCAATCATGCCTCGTTGGGATTCGGGGCGTGACACATATGCAGACGAACAACATAATATACTCCTTGGCTGATGTGTGTGGCTAACTTGAGTCAAACTCTCACATGATGATCAAGTAAGTTTATATGATTCTGAAGATAGTCTGTTGCTAATATGTTGATAATAGCACATCATAATAACAAAAAAACTTGTCACGCCTCAACTCCCATCGAGGCGTGATTGGCACCCGAAGCCGTTATGGCCCGAGAGAACCAATCGTTGTCCATGCACTCTTATATGTATGTCTGCATATGCATATCATTTTATTTCATGTAATTAAATATCAATGGCGGAAGTCATGGCAATAAGTGCAATATATGAAACTTGGTCGTTAGGGCCATTACGTCAAAATGAATGTACATCTTTTACTTTTATCTTCCCACATATGTCTACAAAGCCTCTAATAGATACATGACCATGTCTATACAATGTTTACAAAATACCAAAAACTAGTATGCACGTGTGACTTTGGAAGCCCCGAAGCAACTGGAGCTCACCAAGGACCTGTATGTGATCCGCAGCCTACTGACGAGGTCTACTAATACCTGCACCTGCACATGTAAGGTAAGTCCCCAAGATGGGTCAGTACGAAGAATGTACTAAGTATGTAAGGCCCTAAGAAAACGACATCAATGCATCAATACATAATAACTTCAATGGAAATAATTATAAGAAAAACTCTACATGTGGAATTATGTACATTTATCCTGTTATTGTCATTTACGCTCATTCATACATAACAACAACCATGGAATCAATATTAGAGAAATAGCCAATGGGAATAAACTCTCTTTCTGTATGTGGGGAACCATGTACCTTACGTTTATTATATTCCTTACTTACATTCGCCATCTTCATTAGTCATCCACCTTATTGGTGGGTTATTACGATCATCTACCTTTTGGTGGGCATCCACTTTGTTGTGGGTAGTCATTCACTCTTTGGTGGGTATCCACTTTGTTGTGGGTAGTCATCCACTCTTGGTGGGCATCCACTTTATTGTGGGTAGTCATCCACTCTTGGTGGGCATCCACTTTGTTGTGGGTAGTCATCCACTCTTTGGTGGGCATCCACTTTATTGTGGGTAGTCATCCACTCTTGGTGGGCATCCACTTTATTGTGGGCAATCATTACATAACATTGCTTCTTTACTTTCATTACTCTTTACTCCATACTTTGAGAGATTGGTACATGTGCTTGTGAGAGATTAATACAATGATAATCACAACTGTCTTTGAAGCTTTGGATCAATAATCAATGAGTGAGAAACATGTGAACAAGCATTATTGGACACATAACCTTCCTGGAAACATAACACTGTTGTAACCATTGGGACATTGATCAATGAACAAGATACATGAGTATAACCACTATTGAAACCTTAGAACATAACCTCATTGGACTTTTGGACCATTACTAATGAATATGAGACGTGTATAACTATATTGGAACTTTGGATCATGACATGATTGGAATAATGCTATTCAAACTAAACAAGCCCTCTTTACCTCATCGCTCTTGTTGGGATAATTCTCTTAGGATCTACAACAAATGACAACTTCAGAACTTTCATCCATAAATAAGAACTAAGTGGGTCATAACTCGTCTAGGAATAAAACACATATGAATAACAATATATATATCAACCTTAATTGGAATACTATCGAACCCCTTTGGAATAGAACACTTTTGGAACCTTAGGACAATGACCACTAAATAAGACACATGAACATAACCACTATTGAGCTTTCGGAACATTATCAAGGCATATGAGACATGTGATTCACAAGTGATCAATGAGTAAGAAATATGGGACCATTACCCTTGGTAACCGGAAATAGGATACCGTAGAACATTTGGAACTTTTGACATATTAGCCAGTGAACACAATTCAACCCATGGACATGAGTCATATGATTCACCATTGACCAAAGAATAAGGAACATGTGAGTAACACTAGTCAACAACCGGAAATGAAATACCTTAGAGAATTTCGGACTCGAATAAGTACAATGACAATGTGAACACTATATGCTGCAGAAGGATATGGAAAGAGTAACCTTACATACCTTTAATTCCAAGTACTAGTACACAAGTCTATATATGAACACAACAGTCCATCTCCTTTCTTATGTTTCACTCTACAATACAAGTCCACAATGAAACTCTTGTTAACGATCATTTACCGTACAAACGTACAAAATGACAATGAACTATATGACTACCATACAACATCATGTCACCCCCTTACCATACAATACAATGCATTTCCATATCAACAACACCATAACATTACACACATTGACCAAAAATCATACATCGATAGTATTTCACACCACACTTACCCTTAGGCTTTTCTCTTTATCATTCCGTCACATTTACTCCTTTGTCATAACATATGAACAACCTTACATACTTCATACAGTCCAAAACACCTCCATACAATACTTTAAAATCATTTAAACAACATCACAAGTTGATAATTACATCCAAGAAAGGTATCGGGGCCTTCGGGGATCAAAGGGATACGAAAACATGCAAAACACAAATCTGGGCTGACCTGCGTTGCCACCTGCGCCCGCAGGTCAGTCACCTGCGCCTGCAGATGGCCTTTGGAAGCAGCCAGAGCCATCTGCGTTGGCATCTACGCCCGCAGATGCCTCCGTCTGCGGGGGCGGATGCCCATTTTGGTCCGAAATGGTCTATTTTGGGTATTTTCATGCAATGAATGGTTCATGATCATAACCAAACTCATTTTAACATATTGATGATCATCTCATATGCCAACAACCATCCATGGTCTCACAACACACATACAACACCCAAAACGACACTTTACGGCCAATACGCCACCAAAACCATAACCAATTTCACAATAGAAATTCCAAACATTATACATCATGACAAAACAATTCAAGACTATAATCACATATCACATTTCAATATTGAATCCATCAAGTTTATTTCCTTTAAGATCACAAGTCCATGTTCAAGTTTTCAAGACAAAAATCATCCTCCGATTTAGCAAACACAAAGTGTTTTACACATAGCGACCTTCTCACTCTTCACCAACATGACCAACATGATATAAACCATCTTCCATGCATATCATATATTAATTCATCATAATAAACACTTACCAAACCGTGTACAAGGATGATCTTGGCCAAGAAAATACCTTAGGGTTCTTGAGAGTCAAATAAGAAATATTTGGAAAAATCTAGAAAAGGCATGAGAGTTCAAATGCCATAAAATTCTGATTTTTCCTCTTTATATAGGCCCTCATGTCTCCCTTATCTTTTACTTAGAATTTAATGCTATGTTGATTTGGTCAATTGGACAAAATTGGAAGAATGGGTCAAAACCCCTTTTTGGGCCATGTCTTTCTCATATATTTGGGCCTCATTTAGGGCCCAATTGTACAAGCAAATACAAAATTCATCAATTCTCCCATGTTCTCGTATTTCCATAAGTGTTACGGTTGTTAGCTAGACTTAGAAACGTACGAGGTGTTACAAAACTGCTGCATTGACCTATAAAATTGCACATAGTTGAACGCACAGAAAAATCATGGGAATGCACACATTAAAATACTTGAGCTAAATAAGGTGGAGATTTTGTTTTTAAGAATGAATAACTAAATCTCTACAAAAGAATATACATAAAAAGCTAAAGAAGGTGGAGGGTATTTTTGTAAACAAAACTTATTCTTAGAAAGTATGCAATGCATATTATTTTTATAGTACAACAATCAAACAGTCAATAAGAAATAATACCAGGATAACTTAACATAACTTGTTTTATAACCAAACGACCCCTTAGAGTTTTAACATAACTTTAAGAGAGAGACTTGATGAAGAAGCAAGCAGGTTTTAAAAAGTCGGAGTGTGAGGCGGGGCAATTTACTTAGCATGGGATAAAGCGTAAGCCCCGAGGCATGAGCATAAGCTCGACGAATCTTTATTTTTATTTATAATATAGTAAAATAGTATAATAACACACAAATTATTTAAAAGAAGTACATTAACAAATTTTAAAAAAATTACAACATGATTAAAGGAACTTATATAAAACAAAACCTTTAACATCATTTTACAAGTAAAAAATAATGCAATGATATAAAAGTCATTACGAGATGCAATGAACTCTAAACGTCTTAACTTTCAAACGATAAAATAAAGAATCACAATATCTTAAAATATAATACTATAATACTATGCTATTTCCCTACAAAAAAAAATAAGCCCCGAGGCATGAGCGTAAGCTCGACGAATCTTTATTTTTTATTTATAATATAGTAAAATAGTATAATAACACACAAATTATTTAAAAGAAGTACATTAACAAATTTTAAAAAAATTACAACATGATTAAAGGAACTTATATAAAATAAAACCTTTAACATCATTTTACAAGTAAAAAATAATGCAATGATATAAAAGTCATTACGAGATGCAATGATCTCTAAACGTCTTAACTTTCAAACGATAAAATAAAGAATCACAATATCTTAAAATATAATACTATAATACTATGCTATTTCCCTACCTAAAAAAATAATCAATAAACTATTAGTTTTATAAGAAAAAAATCAATCCTTCATGAATAAAAATAAAATACATTCAAATAACGAAATAATAAAATATGATAATTTTGAGACATAGAACAAAAACAAGAAAGAAGTGAAGATGTAAATCTGACTATTTATGTTTAAAAAGAAATGTCTAGTGCTATTCACCCTCACGATGTTCTCAAATAGTAAATAAGTAATAATATGACTTGTATTTGAGTTACTCTCAATTTTCTTATTTCTATAGATTAAAAAAACTACTCAGCATCATTCATTTATTAAGAATTATGAGGATCAACAATGTTAACTAAGAAATTAGACACATAATTTGTGTAAGACCCGTTAGGTGAGTCTCGAACATTGGATGTTAGGTGTGTTTAGAGCGTACAGTCAGGCGCTTAGGACATAAACCTCACAGTATTAAGCCCCACACGTGAGCCTCAAGACATTTTGTTAGTGCTCACCCTGGGGCGAGTCTAAAATTAAACTACCTTTTAAGACACTGGAGATAAGCACTCTACACCTTCAATCTTGAAGTTGTCGGTTTGACTTTCTAAAGGAGCAAAGTGATGTGAACTCCTCAGCGGGGAAAAAATTATTTAAAGTTAGGAAGTGAATTTACAATTCTCTAAGCTTAAAGTCTTCTCAAAAGATTGGAAGTTGAAATAAAAAATGGAAAATCTAAGACACAAGAAAGCCAGGAAATTCCTCAAGAAGAAAAAGGAAAAAGAGAAAATTAAAAGAGAAGATGAAGTGTAAAATATGAAAGGTTTTAACATTATCTTTAAAGCAATGACACAAAATTACATCGTCAATCAAAACAAAGCCAAGTTACAAATGCCACGCTTGGAGATTCATGAGTAGCTGTTGGTTTTAGTTTACGGGTCTGTTTGGTATTTTTCAATATTCTTATGTTTGATTGGGTTAAGTATTTTGAAAAATATTTTTAAAATAGGCTTATTTTTCTCAAATTCAAGGAAAATGATTTTCCATCCTAAAGTAAGGAAATCATTTTCAAAGACTCTCTTTTAACCTCGACCCTACCCGACTCTCAATCCCGACCCCGACCCCAACTATTGACCCTAACCTTGACTTCTAACATCGACCCCGATACGACTCCTAACTTCCCATCCAAACTTGGGTCAGGGTTGGGTCCCAAATCATTGTCAAGGTCGAGAGTTGGATCCTAAATCGGTATTGAGGGTCGAATCCCGGCCCGGGGTCGAGAGTCGAATCCTAGGTTGAGATCGAGAGTTGGGTCTCGACTCTAGGTTATATCACGGGTCCTAGGTCTTAGGCGGGGGTCAAGAGTTGGGGTAAGGGTCGAGTCGAACGTCGGGAGTAGGGGTCTTGGTGGGAGTCAGGTCGGGTCGAGAGTCAGGTTCGGATCTTGGGTCAGAGTCGTTAGTCAAGATTCTGATCGGGGTCAAGATCGGTAGTCAAGGCTTAGAATGAGGTAGGATCCTAGATCCCAAGTCTCGGTCGGGCTCAAGAGTTGGGAGTCGATTCGAGGTCAGTTGTTGAGTCTCTGTTTGGGGTCATGAGTTAATTTCGAGAGTCGAGTCTCCAGTCGAGGTTGGATCCCATGTTGTGGTTGGATATTGTTAGACCCTCAGCTTGATGGTTCGGGCTGTTCGGGCATGTCTAGAGATTTACATAAAGAACCTAGCCATAACCTAATGACTTCAGTGAAGATCAAGTTTACTTGAGGCCAATCTGCCGACATAGGCATGTCGTGAGGGCATGGCACGTGTCAGCATGGCATTGCAAGACCTTGGCAGTGGCGTGGCTAGGCATGGAAAGCGTGGATAAGGCATGACAAGGGCTGGACAAGCTAAGACAGATCAAGGCTAAGGCAAGAAAATCAGAGTTGACATGGAAAGACAAGACAGATTGGGTGCTGACAATGTTGTGGCATAGGTGCGTGCACAGACGCCGAGCCCTGGTACCAAATTAACACAAATGCTGCCAAAAGTGGACATGTGGCAGACTTTGTTGCTATTATAATTTGAATTTCATATTTGAATTTAAATTGGCCTATCAGTTGGGGATGTCAACTGATTTAAGATAGGGGCATGTGCTGGACATGTGTCTGGCATATGACTGGGATGTGGCCTATAAATAGGCACAAACAGGCAGTCACAAGCCAGTTTGCTTGTGTTGGCTAAATTTTGTAAAAGCTGACTTCGTGTGCTTCTTTGTGACACGAGTTTAATACAAAATTGGGAAGGGTTTCTTTTATATTCTTGTGTTGTTTATTTCGCAAGCCTAGGCAAACTAAGTTGAGGGAAAAATGGAGAGGGATGAAGCCAAAGTTGTGTGGCTATCGTGTGGTGTCTAATCAGAAAAAATTGACCCCATAACAGATGTCAAGTCCCAGGTTGAGGTCGGGGCGGGTGTTGTAAGTCGGGGTTTTGTGTCAGACTCAAGTCAGGGTTCAAAGTCGAGTTGGGGTTGGGATAAGGCGTCAGGTCTTGGGTTGAGGTCAGATTTTAGGTCTTGGGTCCCAGGTTGAGGTCGAGAGTTAGGTACCGGGTCAAGGTCGAGACAAGTCTGAAATCGAGGTTGGGGTCGTGAGTTAAGTCTCGGATCGAGGTCAGGAATCAGGTGTCGGGGTTAATAAGTTGTGTCTCAGATCAGGGTTGGGTCTTAATCAGGGTCAAGATTTTGGTATCTTATGGGGTCCGGGTCAAGAGTCGAGTCTTGGGAGTCGGTGGTGTAGAGGTTGGGAGATGGTTTTCAGAATGGGGTCGGGAGTCGGATCTCGAGGCGGGGTTGTGATTTGGAGTACATAGTCGGGTCCCATATCGAGTCTCTAGTTGGGGTCAGATTCATTGTCAATGTATTTGCTCAGATTATACTTAAATACTCTCTATCCTATATTCTGGCTTACTAACTAAACACCAAAAATAAGAAAGAAAATCACATATTTTTCAAAAAAAAAAAGATGAAAGAATTCGAAAAGAGCATTTTCTGTGAAAAATATTTTGCTTTACCCCAATCACACCCTAAATATAAATGTTGATTGAACTTTTGAAATAGTTACATATAAGTTGACGTGTATTGTCTGACAACCAAATTCTGAAACTAATGTAGAATTATATTTAATGTTCTAACAATATAAAAAACTTTTTACTCTTTTGTTTCTTTTTATTTGACCCATATTGGCTTGATTTTTTTTAAAAGATAAATATCTATTAGAAATTGAGTTAACTACATTAATCTTATTAAGTATATGTTGAATTTAAGTTTGACTAACCGTATTTTATGCAATTACTTAATGATAATGGTCATACTAAAAAAAAAATCACTCTTGATTTTCTTAAATAAATCTTTTTTTAAAAAAAATAAATTAATGGAGAGGTAAAAATGAATGGAGGGAGTGTAATTTAGTAACTTTCAACATGCCAGCTTCCATCATTCTGAGATTAATAACCATTTGTACTTTAATACTTGCATAAATATGAATTTAACTTAATTTTATACACTAAACTGAATTGATAACCTTGGAAAGAGGATGTGACCAAAAAAAAAAAAACTAGAAAAGAGGATTTTGTTTGGTATATACATTAAACACGAGTTGATGACATAGAAAAGATGATACTACTTGGTAATTAACGTGTTACAGTTATTAGTGGTATAATGTAACCTGTGAAGGATGTTTGGTAGGATGTATTCAAGAAAATGATATATGTACTAGCCATGTTATTATTTAATCTTTTGTTTAGTAGGATTTTTGATTTAATGTATAACTAATATATATATTAGTTAAATATATTATACAGTATTATAGGGGGTGTAATTAATACATAGAAAATCATAATATTAGTAATACAAGGCTTATTAATACATAGATAAACATTGTTAAAGACCAAATTATCTTTAATACACCAAAATATAAAATAATCTCGACAATCGACATAACTAATTCCAGCATAAAGAATTTCAACATTAATGATACATCTTATTCAACATTATTCTTATACACTATACCAAGCCACCCTTAATATTCGTTTAACTTTTCAACAAAAGCTAATTCTCTAATTATAGTTTGTAACAATCAACCAACATAGTATTAATATAGTATATAAATTACGTTAGAAGTTAAGAATTAAAGTTGCTGAAAAAGGCAAGCAAGTTGGATGAAACAGTCCGTCCCATTACAACTCATCCAACACTTTGCATTTTCGTAAACCCCCCTCCATCACTTCCAAGAAAAGTCTTCTCTTCCCATAACTGATTCTTTTGATTTGTTCATCTTTGATTTCGTCTAAATAGGATTGATCAAATTCAACATTTGGTTATTCTTTGCAGTATCAATTATCATTACACCAATATGGCAGTTTCAACTGAAACTTTCCAGCCGAGAAAAAGGCGGCCGTCGGCGAACTGTTTCATGGCTCCGAACCTCACCGATCGCAATCTCCTCAAATCCCTTTTCCTCTTATCATCAGAAATCTCAAGTCTCCAACCTCTGCTATTTCTCCTCAAGACAAATACATCTTCCATCATCAGGAAATCTAAGCTTTTATCGATCTTATTCGATGAAATTCTCGGCAGAGATTGTAATAGTTCATCAAATGATCCCACTACATCACAACCCGTAACAGGCTTTCCACCTTCCGCTGTTTTATGTTTCGACGAATTGTACATAGTTTTTCAGCGAATGAAGACTTTGCTTGAAGATTGCCGTAATTGTAGTAAGATGTGGCTACTTATGCAGATTGATGTGTTCTCCAATATTTTCCATGAACTCACTCTTGAATTGTCTACTTTATTGGATATTCTTCCTGCTAAAAAGCTCAAGTTAAACGATGACGTTCAGGAATTGCTGATTCTTATCACGAAGCAGTGCTCGGAGAAATTCGCTTATGTTGATCCCAAGGATCGAGATTTACAATCTCAAGTTGTTGAAATGCTCGATAGAATTGAAAGAGAAATCGTCCCTGATCAATGTAAATTGGCAGAGATTTTTGATAAATTAACTTTGCGTGATTCTACAAGTTGCAGGGATGAAATTGAGTTATTGGAAGAGGAAATTCAAAGTCAAACAGATGAGAAGGCAAAATCAGATATCATCGCGTTGATCGGCTTTGTTCGATATGCTAAATGTGTGTTGTACGGCGGTTCAACGCCTAGAACAAATTCCCGGCGACGAAGGGGTGCTTCGGTGGCAGATGTTAGTGTTCCGGCTGATTTCCGGTGTCCGATTTCGCTTGACTTGATGAGAGACCCTGTGGTGGTTTCCACGGGACAAACATACGACCGCTGTTCAATAACCCTTTGGTTCGAATCGGGTCATACCACATGTCCCAAAACGGGTCAAACCCTGACCCACACGGACCTCATACCAAATTCAGCGTTGAAGAATTTGATAGCTATGTGGTGCAGAGAACAGAAAATACCATTTGAGTCAACGGAGTTGAACGTTAAATCTAACGGCGTTGTTACAAATAAAACGGCATTGGAAGCAACGAGGATGACGGTGTCGTTTTTAATTAACAAGTTGAAGGTGTCTCAATCTGTAGAATCGGCTAACCGACTTGTTCATGAGCTTCGAGTCTTAGCCAAGACGGACTCGGATAGCCGAGCCTGCATTGCTGAAGCTGCAGCTGTGCCGTTATTGGTGAAGCTCTTAGGTTCTGAGCATCCGAGCCTACAAGTTAATGCAGTTACAACAATTCTCAACCTGTCTATTCTTGAGGCAAACAAGACAAGGATAATGGAAACAGACGGAGTTTTAAATGGAGTTATCGAAGTGTTACGGTCTGGTGCCACATGGGAGGCAAAGGGGAACGCAGCAGCAACCATTTTCAGCTTGTCAGGTGTACCTGCTTACAAGAAGAGGTTGGCTCGGAAGACACGTGTTGTGAAGGGATTGATGGATTTGGCGCGGGAGGGGCCAGCAAATTCGAAGAGGGATGGCTTGGTAGCAATTTTGAATTTGGCGGGAGATAGGGAGGCAGTTGGGAAGTTGATTGAAGGTGGGGTGGTGGAAATGGTCGCAGAGATTATGGAGGGACTACCCGAAGAGGCGGTGACAATTCTCGAAGTGGTGGTGAAGAAGGGTGGATTGGTGGCCGTTGCAGCCGCGTATCCATTGATTAAAAAACTGGCTATAGTATTAAGGGATGGCACAGATAGAGCTAGAGAGAGTGCTGCCGCAACGCTAGTGAACATGTGCCGCAAAGGAGGATCGGAGATGGTGGCGGAACTGGCGTCAGCACAAGGGATTGAGAGGGTGATTTGGGAAATAATGGGAATGGGAACAGGGAGGGCTAGAAGAAAAGCAGCAACCTTGTTGAGGGTTCTAAGGAGATGGGCTGCTGGATTGGATGCAGAAGTGGCATCAGGGGCTTATTCAGATGTGAATATGAATACTTCAACAAGAATAGTATTGCCAGGTTAATTTTTTCTTTTGTTTTTTGTTGATGGAAAAAGATGGTTCTTTTAAATTTGTTTATTTGCTTACACAAAACAACAACAAATTGTAACATCTGAGTCTACGTCCTTTGTGAATTGTACAATTGTTGATAACTTTTCCAAGTTGAAGAAAATAGAGCAAGTTTCAGCCTTCATTGACTAATTTTCCATCCGAGCTGTGAATAGCTTTGTTTCACACATTTTGCTGTGTGATCATTTTATCTTTCACGGATACTGAACTTTATTGTAACCATCTCTCATTGGTTGCTCTTTAGTGTGCCAATTCATATTGAAAGCTGATTACTCTGTAGCTGGTTTGGTTGGATTATGTTTAGCTTTATATATGAGTATATTTTCTTGTAGGATTTTAAGGAACACACTAATGATCTTAGTTGTGGACTTATCTTTTGATACGCTTATAGTGGCATGAATCACAAAATAAACTATAAATTTCATGGTCTTGCATTATGAACTACTAAGGCCTCATTTGTTTTTAGGATGAAAATCACTTGCACCCCTTAATTTTACTTTAAGGGTGTGTTCTACTTCTATATGGAGGAAAATATTTTTGAGAAAATGTCTTCTAATTTTTTCATGTTTGTTTGGTCATAATTTTTTAAAAATATTTTCTCTACAAATATAAGTTTCTTAAAAATGAGGAAACAATTTTTTCAAGTGGAAATAAGAAAAACATGTTGCACAAATGACATTCCAATTTTTTTTTAATCAAATGACCACAAAAATGGTCTTATTCATAAATAAAACAAAACAATATATGTATAAAGCAATTCAGGCCCAAAATGGGTCCAAAGTGCCATAGGCCAACAACAACAAAAGTTGATAGCCCGAGACCAAAAAAGGAAAGAAAAATAAAACCAAAAACCAAAGAGGAAACTAAAGCTAAGGAAAAGAAATTTCTAGAGAGTCTCATCATCTTCCTTCAACCTCGCCGCCGAAGAAGCTTTGAGAAGAACAATCAGATCGAGACCTCCCTAGAGCTGTTGAGCTGCAGGATCAAGACGAAGAAGAAAACAGAGGTCTCAGTTGCTGAGGTAAGACTATACATCATCAAATCTTGGGAGTAAGCCATTATCAGCAACCTCAAACGCTCTCTCACAGGTGCTATGGCCTAATCTTCCCAAATAGAAATTCCTCTATCTTTGAATCAGATCGTCACTGCTTCAGCATCTCAGGTAACTCCTCTCCATTCTTTAGTACCCTTTAGCTTACTCCAACACCATTGCATCGTCTATTTGACCCTCTCATCTATTGATTCCCTCTTACAGAATGAGCCTCTATAAGACTAATACCACACATCAAGAAGAAATCAACAGATACGATGGCCAAAAAGATTCATGCCTAACTACAAAGAGCTCTTTTGTAGGTAAGAAAACTCAAAACCCTCTTTTCAGAATCAATTATATTCTGTATTGATTGTGTACTCACCACCCTCCACCACACCTCATCTTTAGCCCACCCCATTACCCCTACCCCACCCCACCAACATTTTATAAGAAATATTTTTCCATGAAATTTTTTTTCTTCATATCGAACACAACCTAAATCAGACTCCCCCTTACGTTTTTTTGATTGACTTTTCTAAATGTCTATTTTACACTTAAATTATTAAACCTTATTGTTTTTCTTTAAAATTATAATTTTTTTTTCATTTTTTAAAGTGTAACAAATTTTTTACAGAAAAAATAATATTATTTCAGACGAAAAAAGAAAATTGAGAAATACTAATTGAGTATGTAAACTAATAACTGTCACGACTCGAATTAGGGAAAGTGATGACACCTATCTCACACCCACAATAGGTAAGTCCACCCAAATAGCATGAAATATTAACAAAAAATGAACACACTGAATTAACATTTTAAAACGATATAAGTCAGAAAACAACTATTTTTATAAAACTTAAAGAAAAGTGCATAAATCCATGCAAAATATTACAAAACCTAGAGTCACTAATACAAGCCTCTACGAATCTAAAACAACTGTATAATTCTTACAACATCCGAAAGAAGAGAAAAAACATAAAATAAAAAGGTAGAAGAGACTCGGTAGGGTTGTGGATTAGCCACTGAATTTACCTCAAACTCTCAGATAGTCAACACTAGCGAAGAGGATCACCTACCACTAGTGCTTGGCTCAAAACCTGCACAACAAAGGTACAAAAAAGCTAGGTAGTACTATCACATGTACTCAATAGTATCTTTGGCTGACCCTATCACGAAGCAATGATGAGGATCGACCCTATACTTCTCTAACATGACTCGATCTCAAATAACAAAACAACTCTATAAGATTCGGACTAGCAACTAAAACAAAAAATAATATGATAGGCATAATAATCAGCATTCAAAAAATACTAGATAAATACTGAGTCTAGATTCACAATATTTAAGCACGTATTTACCATTAAAAACCCAACAACAACCAATTAAGAAAGTGATAATGTATGAACAAATGCATTGCGTTTTATACATATACCTGCTGCCATAGTGTAGCTTGCTAGGACCCATGGGAGATTTGCGAGGTCTATATACCAGGAAGGCATGCCACTCCAGTCTATATAATATTTGGATTCATATACTATTGGGTCACTCTGTTCCATATGAAATGCAATGCATGATGTGCAGGAGTGCAACAACGATCCCAACCAACAAATACAATCTCAACATATATGTATATCATTCATGAAATTCAATATTTCACTATTGTTTCATTATTATAGCATGTACAAGAATGCAATCTGATCCTAGAATATCTATCATGAATCTCAAAATTGTCAATTTAAGGGTCCTCGCCTTGGACTTAGTTGAAAAGGCAGGCGTTTGGCATGTCCCTTGCTTGCGAACTTCTTTAGTAGGGAAACAATGTTCTGATAGAGTCACTCAAGCTCATTTTCATTTCAGTTCATAGAAATTATCATATCAGCTCAATGTATAGCTAGGACAACAATTATCATATAACTTTATTACAATTTGACTCTAAATCTGTAAAGGGAGTAAAATCCATTAACTAGTATGTACATGAATCAAATAAATCACCAAATTCATATAAACCATGCTCTCAAGGCAAGAAATTCCCATAAAACGTCAACATAGCATTGATACCCGTATAAATATTTGTTATCTCATTTATACAAGACTCTCATTATCCATTTTCGCACAATACATAGTCAACAATACATTAACACTTCATAAATAATCAAAGAATGTCTCAACTTGTCTTGAATTGAAGTCCAAAAAGTCAAATAACGTATTTACCTCCCTCAAAGCCTCTAAAATAGCTCAACTGGTCAAATATGTATTTTAATAGGAAAACAATTTTGTGACACCTGTATTGCAGTACTTTTGTTCCGGGCCTAAAAAGTCAACCTCGAGCTCAGCAAGGAATTTAGGATTTTATTCTAAAATCATGTTATCTATAACATAAGGAACTCAAATATGAAATTTCATAAAAAAATGGAGATTAAATCGACCTTCAAATCATCAAAAATCGATTTCATAACTTTAGCCCAGAAATTCCCAATTTTCTCAATTTAAAACCTTGATTTAAAAGTGAAATCATCAATAAAGTATTGAAAAATGCATGAGAACGATAAAAATAAAATTATACATCTTTAACATAGACATATGAAAAATAGGATGAAAAACTGTAAGACCTGAAAGTAAGGCTAACTCAAAGTCCATAACAATACGCTCTCACTTCAACTCAAGTATAAGCATCCTCTATTTCATACCACCCAATTTCTGATACTTATACTTCACTTATTGGCAATTGAAACACTTAGACACAAATGCTACCAATTCTTTAATTCTACACCTCCAATAATGATGCTTCAAATCATAATACATCTTTGCTGTACTCGGATGAATATAATACCTCAAACTGTGAGCTTCCTCCATGATCAATCTAGTCAAATCATCAACCTTAGGAACACATATTTGACCCTTGATCCTCAAAATACCTTCTTGGTAAAGAATTGCTTCCTTAACTTCATATTTCAACACTTTGTCCCCATTGTGTATAATTTTCCATCTTCCAACCATTTGGCCTTAATCTGTTCCTTTAAAACTGACCATGCCTCAACATAAGCAAGAACTCTACCAGGCTTAAAAATGGCAAGTCTCATGAAGCTATTTGCCTAACTCTAAACAACTATGTCCAAAGATAGTTGCTCAGCTCATAATAAAGTAAGACTATCCATACTCACTGCCTTTCTACTCAAAGCATCCGCCTTTATATTGGAGCGATGCTGAGTAGTGTCCTCCCCACCTTAATACCTAAACAAAGTTTCATCTATGGACCCTAAAGCTTAATCCATGGCAGTAAGTAGTAAGTTGGTCTAATCTCTTGCCCAGCCTTTGCCTTCTTCAATGGACAAGTTGAATCATTCAACATTGGCCTACCAATTACTTTCAAGGTTGAGCTTGTTTAATTAAAGCTAATACTATGCTACCTTTCCCTTGTTCAAGAGAAAGCGAGGACTTTCTTTTAGGTACTGGCCCAAACAAAAGAGATTAGCCTCTTGATCAATCGATTGATTGGATCAAAGTATGAAGGGGTTGCTGAAGTCTAAGATCAGTCCAAGACTAAGGCCAAACAACTAGTTGCTGCAAGGTTCGATGTCTATCTATCTCACCACACTCCCCTACTCCTATAAAGGCCGGCAAAATGAATGCTTTGCTCATCTTTGTTAAGGCTCATTACCACAATGCTCTTTCACTCCTTCAGCATCTTTCATTCAAAAAAGGTAGTCTTTTCACGGTAAATACCATCTTGAAGTAAAGCGAAGGCATTATTGAAGGAAACAAATAACAGGTTGGTCAATTGCATTAGGTTAGAGATGATGGACCTCGCAAGTGCATTAGCTATTTGATTCCATCCTAAATCCTACCAATTCCAAAGTGTGTATCTCTTCTTTACTTTTAAGTGACAATGGGGGTGACAAAGGGTATACTTTTTTTCTATGTCTTTATCTCATCAATAAGCATAGATTAATAGCAAACCTACCCTTTTGTGCTTGTCAATCTATATTCCATTCTTCAGGTGTAGTTTTATTTGATCACAGATCGACATGTGATCCGTCCTTTCTGCCTCTTTCATCATAAGGCATGGTCTGACTCTAAAAAAAGAAATTCTTGTGTTTAGGTCCCTAGTAGGCAGAATACGTAAATTATGCAAAGGCTTTTTGAATACTTTTTCCAAAATTTTTAGCAAAATAACAAAAAAAAATTTCAACGTCCTTACGAGGTAGTGATGAGTTAAACTACTCATGTTGGCATGGAAGTCATCCCGATAAACTGATTTCATTATGCTACAATGGTTCCAAATCTTCCCTTGAGATGTAGAATCTATAAATACCTTTTTAACTCAAGAAATTCTAAAGCTATTTAGATTTGGTATTTCAAACTAAGCCGGAAGGAGGGCTTTGGAAAAAGAGCAACTTGAAAGTACTTTACTTCAATCCCAGTACTGAAAGTCGTGACTTCAGGAGTGGATTTTGAAAGGAAAGACTTTGTTTACTTCATGCAAATTACTTATGTAATAACTAGTAGAAATAAAGGAGCATAAAGCCACTTGATTGTAAGAAGAGGAGAGACCATTTTCATGAGAGAGAGAGGAGCAAGTTACGTATTGGGAAAAAAATAAGTAGGCTTTCTGTACAGTCATTTAGGGGCCTTGTTAGTGACCCATCATTCTTCCCTAAGCTGTCAGAGTTCAATTGAAGCAAACAAGAGATAGGTAAATCCTCGCTTATAGATGTGAATTGAAAAAGCAAGCTCGAATTATTTTTAATTAGGCTCTATAGTTTGGTCCCTGTCCCTAGTAAGGTCTGATTGTTATCTATTAGTCTTGTTTTGATCACGGGAAGGTGAACTTTGCAGAAGTGTTTATATTGTTAAGAATAATAGGACTTTTGACTCCAAGCCTACCCTACCTAAAATTTGCATCTATTGATGTAGCCTCTTGTCGATACTACTAGTCTTCTCACTAGTAGTATAGGTGAAAAAAAGAGGCAAGGCAAGTGGACCAAGAGCCCTTTTCCTTACATTCAAGTGGCTCTCCATCTGTAGAAAGATTGTCCCAGGATATGGTAATCTAAGCCTTGCTTCTTCTGGTCGGCTCGTATTAGCTTGCGCTTTATTACAGGTAGTCATCCCCCATTCCTTTAGTCTTCTCAAGGGAACTTTTTTCTTAACTCACGGTCATTTCTTGCCCCCCAGTATATTGGCCACTTTAATGTTTTTCCCAAATTTCTTGAATTCCAGGCTCAAGTGCCTGTTTATCCATCTTTATTCCAAATAAAAGCAAACGTCTCCATTAAGTGACTATAACTTCTATGTTTTACAATCAATATTTATTAACCAACCCTTTTTTTGAATTATGTTTGTTTATTAATTATTTCATTATTATATTATGTCTTTCTTTATGAAGGACATGCATTTTATTACACCAAAGGCTTTCAGTGAACTATTGAACCTATCGAGAGACTACCAAATGCTGACAATGATGAAGGTTACTGACTTTCATGGACATGGAGCCAATGATTTTGGCCGAATAGCATAACAAGTCTAAGGTTATAGAAGCCTTTGCCAACTTTGATATGCATAGCATTGCAAGTAAATAGAGCAGAGATCTTATCCTTTATTAGAGTATAAAGCTTATTAAAGTCAGTCCTAAGGGGAGAACCTTGCTGCGTACTTGCTATATACCTACGTCCTTGTATGGTTTAGCTCGTCGTGAAAACCATAGGAGTTGAAAGCTAGGGGTGTGCAAAAACCGAACCAACCAATAAACCGAACTGATAAAAATGTTATTGGTTTATTGTTATTGGTTTATTGGGTTAACGATTTTTTAATGGTTTTATAAAAAAATTTATTGGGTTATTGGGTAAACCAATAACCCAATAAGAGTATACTAAATTACTACTTTACCCTACTTATATATATATATATATATATATATATATATATATATATATATATTACTTATTACAATATATATTTCTCTAATTTCTCTTTAATTTCTCCAAACCTATTCAATTTTCTGAAAACCTATAACCCGATAAAGTTAAACCTTTTCAATTTCCTCTTTGGTAAACTGACGGCGAGGGTTTGCAACGACGATGACTGCATAGTTTGTGGACAGGATGGTGGACTTATTATTTTGTGGAATTTAGCACTGCAAAACATATGTCATGTTAGCTGCTACTGTTTTATTTTGTGAGCATTCTTATTGATGTCATGTTAGTTGCTACTGTTACACAATATTAAAAATTATTGCGCCAAATTGATATTTATTTTATGAGTATTTTCTTATCGGTTAAATCGAAAACCGAACTGTTAAGGATCAAAAACCGATAAACCGAAAATCGATAAAAAATATCTTATTGGTTGGTTATTGGTTTAGCATTTTTAAAAATCGAAAACCGACAAATCGAACCGATAATACATAAAATCAAACCGAACCGACCGATGCACACCCCTATTGAAAGCCACTTGACTGTAAGAAGAGGAGTAAAAAGCTAGGAAAGAAGAAAAGAGGAAGAGAAGACGTCTATAAAGCTTTTCTTCTCCCCCTGTAGTCATAATACTCGGCTTGTTACTACTTTAATTCACAAGGTAACCAACGGTTCCCAACTTTCTCTACTTTCCGCAACCGTAACCACTTTTCATTCAAATTACTTCATCCATAAACCTTTTTTATTTTAAAATAGCGATACGCTCTAAGAAAGTAAAGGAGAAGCTTCCATTCTAGAAGCAGAGGCTTCTTGTCTCCCTGATACGCTCAAATTACACCTCTAAGTTGAAGTATAAAGTGGTCGCTATTCAAATATACAACTCAACAAGGTTGGGGTCGAATCCCACAAGGAATAAGGTGAGAACTAAGTTCGATGAGGTTATTTCACTAATAGCCAATTACTTCAGTAAAAGGGAGAGTGTGAAAGTATGATTTATTTTCAATGTCAAGAGTAGACAAGTTAGTATGATTTATTTTCAATGTCAAGAGTAGACAAGTTACAATCGCAATGTTCAGAAAATTAATTCAATAAAGAGAGATAACTAGGTTTGTGTTCCCCATGGTTTCATAACACAAATGGGTCATTAACAATGGTAGACTCTTCTAGTGTTACGTTTGCAAAGCTATCACTCACATTAATTCAGCTAAGTGTTTCTCAAACTACTTAGACAATTATCACTCAAATCTTTGTGAACTAAGAATGATTACAATACACATTATGATAATTTCCCAAGTTTTTCAACCTAATTACAACATCAATCATTAGACGAGGGTTAGAAATCTTGAATCCTTATTATTAATTCCTTTTCCTAGCGTTAACCTTTTTTCTCAAGAAAGTTTAGATCTAAGTCAAGTTCTAATGTTTGAAACCATTAGAAATCAAACAATACAAAGGAATTGATAATACTTGCAATAACACTACTCAAATCTACACCATCTTTGATCCTAAAAGTGTTAATTCACCATAGTTCCCACAACCCTAATTATAGAGTTTAGCTACTCATAGCTTTACACACAACCACAACCATTAAAATCATAGTAGAAGTGATAACTTACAAGTATGAAATCACAAGAGCTGAATTTGTATTGCAAAACTTGAGTTAATCGCCAAAAACCACAAAGAACAAAATGTAATGCTTGTTTTTCTTCACAAAATGAAAAGTGGCTGAAATAAAACCTAACAATAGGTATTTTTTTTTAGTCAAGGGAAATTTAAATCCTAATTAGACTCAAAATATGACCACCTCGCATCCCACGACTAAGTTGACAGTCTGCCGTTTGAGTGATGGTTTATCACCTTGACCATCATTCAGTTCCAGTAAAGATTCTGCATCTTTCCCATGAATGGGTCGACGATCCATTAAGGTGATAAAGGTCCGTCAGATGATTTGTCACTTGGTTCCTTTATCTTTATTTACTGGTTCAGTACCACGACTTGGATGACAGTTCATCAGAGTGTTAGCGGTTCGTCATTTGATCCATTGACTTGCTTACACTTGGCATCGAATGCTGGTTTGTCGTGATGCTTTGAGTGACGAACCATCAAAGGGTTGAAAATTTGTTTTCAAGTGAGCCATCATATCCTTTTTTCAGCATATTCAACACTATTCTCTATGTGGCTTATTTTCCTACAAATGTAACACAAACATGATCAAATCCAACAAGAGTTACTTAAAAACTTGCAATAATTCATGGGAAAAAACATCAATTATGTAGTCAAATGCCGGCACATCAACACCCCAAATTAGAATTCTTGCTTATCCTTTGCAACTAAAATAAGACTCAATCTAAACCCTAGGTAGGCATCAGACAATCAGTAAATCTATAGCAGTTCCATTATTATTAACAGCCAAGCATGCAAAATTTTACACTTCTCTATAAGTTCAAAAACTATACAAACATTCAAAGCTAAATAAACTAATATTGCAGGATCAAAGCTTGATATCATGTTATTAGTAAACAATTGGCACTAAACTAGTATCATATGAGATTTCAATCAACAATTTCTGAATATCACCCCTTGCCCTCACATAAAAAAGGTCCCTCACATAAGATAAAGATTAGAACAGGACCATAACAAAAAATCTTGCATTCACAAATAACTTCAAATGCTGCCAAAATGATACCATAAACTTGTCCTTATTTTTTATACTTAACATTGTTGGAGAACCAGACTAGGATCACTATAGAGATTTCTAGGCTTGTAATTTAGGCTTCCAGACGGGCACGATACATATGGAATAGTGTCTAAACCCTCACTGGACACTACACTTCTACATTTCAATCAACCCCACCTTTTATTTTTCCACCTTGTTCCTTTTACCTTCATTTTGGGCATGGTTTATTCTTTTCAACTACTGATTCTTTTTTTTTTGCTGTACACTTTTTGTTTTAACAATATAAAAACCACATCCACTTCTTCACAAACTAGTTACAAATCTTTTCACTCCTACTCTTAACTTTTTCTCCCAAATCCTTACCACCCCCAACTTAGGCATTTTGCCTAAGTTTTAAATCCTAGTACTCAAGAAGGGAAATTGTATCAAAAATGGGCTTACTTGTAGAACAAAGGTGTAACGACCCTTTCCATTGTTACAATATAGCTTAGCGTGTAAAAATTTGGGTTAAGAATCTCCACAGATGAAGTATTGAAAATTTCAGACTAGACTAGTCTTGGATGCATTTCAGGTATGGTGTGATCTAGGTGAATTCGATAATGGGTAGGCTGGTGATTACATGATTTAGGGTTAAGATGTGTTATCTAAAAGGTTAAGGAGTTCATAGAAACTTTCAGAATAGAATTTGAGTTAGTAGAGCTCCGGATATAGAGTTTGACGTAACAAGGTTAGTTTGTGAGGTCAAAATCTGGGAGTGTGTTATAAAATTGGCAAAACTGGGAACCTGCCCATAGTTATTGCCTCGGCTACCCTAATATAGCTGGTAGTAGGATGCTATCGTGGTCATGCTATAGCGGGAATATTTTTGCTATAGCGAGAGTTAACTTTGATTAGCTCTACACTAACGGGCAAATCCCGCTATAGTGATACCGCTATAGCGGGAATCGGGTTGCTATAGTGGGCTTATCACATTAAATAGTAGTTTTTTGACTTAAACATTTTTTGATGTCATTGAGGGGTGATTTTGGGAGATTCTTCTCAGTTTCTTCTTGAATTCCACCGTGAGGTAAGTCATTCCACCAATCTAATATATATTTAATCCCCAAATTCTTAAAATCTTCTTAGCTTGATTGTGGTGGGGATGACGGGTTTAACCCTAGGATGGAGGAATTGCTATGATGAGCTTGAGATGGGATTTGAATTGCTTGTTAATGATTTAGAAGTGATAAATTAAATATTCTAAACTAGATTTTGACCTCTTAATCATAATGTATAGAGAATTTAGGTTGAATAAATGATCGAGAAACCCTAGAATGAGGGAATTGTTCATGAAATTGAACTTAGAAATGTAAAGTAGGTTATAATACCTAGAATTGTTAGAATATTGGTTGAATTGTGTTTATGTGTTATTTTTAGACCAAGATCAAGCCGAAGCTACGAGAAAAGGCAAGGATCACTTTGTTTAGAGCATTATAAGTCTTGGATTAAGGTAGGTGATGGTTGAATTGGAGTTAATACTCAAGTTTATTGCATGTGTGCATGTTAATTGATTGTTTTATTTATTTAGTTGCAATGCATGGTAATGAATATAGAACTTGTTAATTGTTGAATGCAAGTTTGGAAATTGATAATCTATAATGAGATTGGTAAAAAAGGACCTTGTTTGATGTGCAAGGTGGTTGATTTACTTACCATTTAATTATACTTGTTTTATGGTATTGTTTGTTGTTGTGAGATGAATCAGTAAAGGTTGATCATGATTGAACTGGTGGATTTCAGGGAGGATAAGGGTGGGGACTTTGGAATAAGGGTGGTATAACACTTGATTTGGGATAATGGTGGAAGGTACTATTTTTCTGGATTATTTGGTACATGGACTGAGCTCGTCCCCTGCAGATCATGGTTAGTAGGCATATATAAGACCGATAGCACATGTGTACACCATGATTTAGAGAGTTTGGAAATTCATTGAGTGAACCTGGTTATATTTGTTGATTATTATATTTGGACCCTTGTCTGGTCTGGTTTCTTTGCATTATTTTGGATCCTTGTGTGATTTGGTTAGTTAATATTGTCCTTGAAAAGAGATAATATTTGTTGTTATACAATAATGAGGTATTTTTTGAGGAAGTAATGAATCAGATTGTTTTATGAGATTTGTTGTTGTTGAATTAAATTGAATACTATTTGCTTAAAGATGTTTATTTATTTACTGGACCTGATTGGCTAAAGTGGAATTATGGCGAAAGGAACAATTGAATGGATAATTGCCAGGATGACATGTTTTGATACTTGTTTATAAATTGTTAGTTAAGTGTTCACATTGGTTAAGTTGAGTTGACCTATGACCCTACCAGTACATAGTAATTTTATACCGACATTACCCGGTGCTCTTCGTTTTGTTGAGTTAAGAGTATATTCCAGCGGCTTCTTCGAGACCTCATTTGTAAACCGTAGTGTAATTTTAGATCAAAGGATGAGCAATCCCCTTTTAGGCAGTCATGGATTTATCCTGTTCGCATCTTGTCTATTTATTTTCGGGCAAAGACTGATTTTATTTTATTGTTAGTTTTCTAGGTTGTACCCATGGATATTCTTAGTTAGATGTTCTGGTACGATGACCTTCAGTTTCTGGGGACATTTTAGAATTGATGATTTTATTTTTGCATTAGATTAATTTGTTAGAGATATTGTTTATTTAGTAGAATTGTTTTGTTCTTATTTAAAATGGTTAAGTGTTGGTAGTAGTATTTTGTGTTAGATGGTTCTTCCACCGAAGGGTTAGTATGAGTGTCACTCACAATAGGATTAGGTCATGATAAAGTTGGTATCAGATCCCTATGTTCATTGATCTCATCATACCATAATGAGTCTAGCAGACTCTTGTGGAATGATACAGAGACGTCTGTACTTTTCTTTGAAAGGCTATGGGATATTAGAAAAATTTCACTTTCTTCTTTCTGTCGTGCTATTACTTGATTCCAATTGGTATTTGGTGATCCAAATTGATATCTGACCTCTTTATTCTATTATTTTTACAGACAGTGAATATGAGGGAAAATGAAGCTAGAGTAGAGGTTCCCACACTAGATGCTCCAATCGCAAAACCCATATCTAGAGGCAGAGGATGAGCAAGGGGTAGATGAAGGGGAAAAGGTAGGGTAGCACCTACCAAGGGTGGAGCCCAGGCTACAGCTAATCCAGCCAGATATCAATTTGAGTCTCCTCCCCTACACGAGGATCATTAAGGTGATAAATGAGAAGATTCTAGAACAGGATGAGTCTGCACTAGTTTAGAGAGATGCAATCCTTCCACAAATGATTTCAGAGCGAATTTAGCAAGTCCTTGTTTTTTTGAGTGGGCTGGCCTATACTAGGGCTATGTATATAGTGCCTGTTCACTAGCATTCGCGGGTGCAACATGCTGCTGTAGTAGTCCCAAGGATGGATGAACTTTCTAGGACAGAAGTGTTTTCTCGTCCGATGTTGGGTCTTATTATGACTGGGAATGAGCATGAATTGTTGTGTAAGTTCCTGAAGATGAAATCCCTTACTTTCCTTGGTTAAAAAATAGAGGATGCCTTTGGGTTTATTGTGGACTGTCACGAGAGGTTGCATAAGATTGGTATTGTAGAGCAATATAGAGTGGATTTTGTGGCCTTCCAACTACAGGGATATGCTAAGCAGTGGTGGAGGGCATTTTTTTAGTGTTGATCTTCAGCATTACTTCTGCTTACTTGGACTCAGTTCCACACTTTGTTTTTAGAGAAGTATGTTTCGCACACCTTGCCTGATAAGAAGAAAGATGAGTTTCTTGCCCTTGAGTAGGAATTTAACTATTGCAGCTTACGAGGCTAAGTTCTATGTCTTGTCCAGGTTTGCCTCCTAGCTACTAGATATTGAGAAAGAGCTGATTTACCACTTTGTAAAGGGTTTAAATACTAATTTGCAGGTCCTTGCTCTAAAAACAACTTCTTCAAGAAAGACTTTTAATGAGGTAGTAGAGTTTGTGAAGAAAGTAGAGGGAGTTGACTGGATGGGTATGCTAAGATGGTGGGAAATAAGGCCTAAAATAGGGGCAACTTTAGCAAATCCTTCTCCAGGGTCTACAATTCTCATGCCTACCCCTCACATCGGATATAGTCAGCTCTGCCAGTTTCTACAAGGGGTCCATCTGGGACCACTCAACAGCCTTTAGGTGTAGGTAGCCAACGGGCATCATATTTTTTGCTAATCGGCCTTCAGTAGATCAAGCTTGTTTTACTTGTGGTGGGGTTAGACATTTTAAGAGGAACTATCCTAATGGTAGGTTATACGATTTTCAGGGTCAGTAGTAGTCCAGAGCTTTGGTTCTGTCCAGTAGAGGAGGTAGAGGAAATGTAGAGGTTGCTAACATGGTGGGCGTGGTGTTTACCAGGTGGACCATAGTGGTAATCAGGGTGGTGGTAATACAGTAGAAGTAGTGCATTGCCTACTAGGAAAGTCACTCAGATTGATGACAGAGACCATTTCTATACCTTATCGAGAAAATCAAAGGCGGAGGCATCAGATACAGTCATTACAGGTACCATTCTTGTCTGTGACTGGATGGCTCCAGTCTTGTTTGATCTGGGTTCTACTTTTTCCTATGTGTCTGTTAAATTTACATCGAGGTTAGACATGGTTTTTGATATGCTTGATTCACCTCTTTATGTTTCTACTTCGATTGGGGATTCTGTGTTAGTGACTCAAGTATATCGACTTGCTTAGTGATATTTATGGGTTTTCAACTTGGGTGTTAGATTTTGACATTATTTTGGAAATGACTTGGTTATCCTCGTATCATGATTTTTTGAATTGTAATGCTAGGACTGTGACCTTAGCTATATCGGGAATGGATAAGCTAGAATGAGAGGGCATCTATAATCCTGGTTCGGTGAAACTCATTTCTTTCATTCGTACTAAAAAGTTAGTGGGAAAGGAGTGTTCATCCTTCTTAGCATATCTTCGGGACACCAGTCCAGAAGTCCTATCTATTGAGTCAGTTTCTGTGGTGTGTGAATTCCAAGAATTGTTTCCCACTGATTTGCCTGGTATGACCCCAGATTGGGATATTGACTTCTCTATGGAATTAAAGCCAGGCACTCACCCCATTTTTTTTCCTCCCTATAAGATGGCTCGAGATGAGTTAAGAGAGATTAAGACTCAATTATAGGAGTAGCTTAGTAAGGGGTATATTCATCCTAGTGCTTCGTTGTGGGGTGCTCCAATGTTGTTTGTCAAAAAGAAGGATGACAGTATGAGAATGTGTATAGATTATCGGCAGTTGAATAAGGTAACCAACCAAAATAAGTACCCATTACCCAGAATAGATGATTTATTTGACCAGTTGTAAGGTGCCTTAATGTTTTCTAAAATAGATCTATGGTCGGGGTATCATCAGTTGAAGATACAGCCTAAGGATATCCCTAAGACATCTTGCAGGACTCGTTATAGGAATTATGGATTCTTGGTGATGTCCTTTGGGTTGACTAATACCCCGACAGCCTTCATAAGTTTGATGAATGGTATCGTTAAATCTTTCTTGAATTTATTTGTTATTATATTTATTGATGACATTTTGGTTTACTCTAAGAGTAAGGAAGAGCATATAGAGAATTTGTACATTGTCTTGGATATATTGAAAGAGAAGAAGCTTTATGTGAAATTCTCTAAGTGTGAGTTTTGGATATCATTCCTGTCCTTTTTGGGGCATGTGGTTTCTAAAAAGGGGATAATTGTAGATCCCCAAAAGATTGATGTGGTTAAGAAATGGGCTAGGCCTAACTCAGTGACTGAAGTTCGTAGCTCCGTGGGCCTGGCTGGTTTTTATCAGAAATTTGTCAAAGGCTTTGCTTCAATTCCTACTCATTTGACAAGACTGACTAAGAAGGAGGTACCTTTTGTTTGGTCTGACAAGTGTGAAGAGAGATTTTAAAAGCTCAAGTCTCTTCTGACCACAATTCCCATCCTTTATTTGCCCGTTTAAGGTAAGGATTTTATAGCATTTTGTGATGCTTCAGAATATGGCTTAGGTGCTGTGTTGATCCAGGATAAGAATGTGATAGCTTATGTTTCAAGGCAACTGAAGGTTCAAGAGAGGAATTATTCAACTCATGACTTGGAGCTGGCAACAGTGGTTTTTGCACTTAAAATATAGAGATACTACCTTTAAGGTGTCAAGTGTTAGGTTTACTCAAAAGGACTTCTAAATGAGACAACGGCGGTAGATGGATTTGCTTAAGAATTATGATGTTACCATTCAGTATCATCCGAGAAAGGCAAATGTTGTAACACCCCGTACCTTTCCAAACCTAGTTGATTACCATAACATTCATGGAGTTATTTAAACATGGGAGTTTTGAGGAATTATACATCAAATATAATGGGCCAAATTAATCTTGAGCCATTGGGCTCAATTAAGGCCCAAAAAGAGACACAATAGACATGGCCCAAAAAGGGGTATTTGACCCATTCTTGTGAGACCAAGTCACCATATTCATTATTGGACCAAGTGTGTGGTTAATAAGGACCATTAAGGGTCTATATAAGGTGGAAAATCAGATTTTAAATCCATAAAACACACATGCCATTTCTAGACATTTCCTAAAGTTAGTTCTTATCTCTCAAACCCTATGCAATCAACTCTTTGGCAAGATCATCATTTTTCAAGCCTTGGTAAGTGTTTATATTTATGGTTTAGTATATTATACGCATGGAATATGGTGTAGATCATGTTGGTCATATTGGTGAAGTGTGAGAAGTTTACTATGTGTGAAACAATTTATGTTTGCTTAATCGGTGAAGGTTTTTGCCTTGTAAACTTGAAAATGGACTTGTGGTCTTGAAAGACGTGAACTTTATGGGTTCAATATTTACATGTGAGGTGTGATTATAGCCTTAACTTGTTTTATTCTTGTACATAATGTTTGGAATTGTTATTACAAAATTGTGCATGGATTTGGTGGTGTATTGAAGGAAAAGTGTGGTTTTGGTGATGTTCTTGTGTGTTGTGAAACCATGGCTGATTGTTGGCATACAAGATGATCTAAAATATGTCAACAGAAGTTTAGTTATGATCATGGACCATTCATTGCATAAAAAGACCTAAAAGAGACCATTTTTGGCCGAAACGGGCACCCGCCCTCGCAGACGAAGAACCTGCGGGCGCAGGTGGCTTCGCAGGTCAGCCCAAAACCCCGAATTGCTTGTTTTTGCATCCCTTTGACCCCTAGAATCCCCTATACCCTTCATGGATACAATTATCAACTTATGGTACCTTTTAAATGACTATAAAGGAGTATACCGGAGGTATTTTGAATGGTATAAAATATGGATTGTTGTTAATGTGTTATTGTGAAAGCTATCGAGTGACTTGATGGAGAAAAGGTAACATAGTGTTAATGAGGAAGTGTAAAGGGTAAACTTGGTGTGACATGTTATTGGTTTATGATGTCTTGGCCAATGTGTGGAATGCTATGGTGATTGTTGGTAAATTAATGCAGTGGATTGTATTGTGAAAGACGAAATGATGCTATATAGTAGTCACGTAACTCGTGGTGACACTTATACATTTGTAAGGTAGTTGATTGTTAACGTACGCCCGTTAAGTACTTGTATTGTAGAGTGAAACGTAAGGAAAGAGCTGGACTATTGTTTTCATATATTTGCTTGTGTATTTATACTTGGAAGTGAAGGTATGTAAGGTTACTCTTTTCGTATCCTTCTGCAGCACGTATTGTTCACACAGTCATTGTACCTGTTCCATTCCAAAATGTTCAAAGGTATCTCATTACAGGTTGTCATATAGTGTTACTCACATGATCAATCGTGATTCACATGTCCCATATTCATTGACTAATGTTCCAAAGTTCCAATAGTGTTTATAAACATGTCTCTTATTCATTGATTGAAGTTCCAAAGCTTTCATAATATTGTAACGACTAAAAGAACTATCTCAAGAAAAGTAATGATGTAGGGAGAATCCATTCATTCATGAATAGCATGTCCAATAATGTTATGTCAAGTGAATGTATCAATCTCTCACAAGTGAATGTATCAATCTTTCATAAGTAAAGGTATCAATCTCTCAAAAGTAAAGAAAAGAAGTAATACATATTGTTGGTTGTAAGAGTACGGGTGGTAGCTCTAGAGGCATAAGCCTAGCTCGAGATGATCCCAAGATTATTGGATCAGGGGGCAGCCCTAGAGGCATAAGCCTAGCTCGGACCGATCCTGACAGGTGGTAGCTCTAGAGGTAATAACCTAGATCGAGCCGAACCTGATATGTTGGTTTATGGGTGGCAGCTCTAGAGGTAATAACCTAGCTCGAGCCGAGCCTGATATATTGATTCATGGGTGGTAGCTCTAGAGGCATAAGCCTAGCTCGAACCGATCCCAACATAACATTATGTTATATTAAGACCCACTGATCAGTTCGGGCTCGGGTACGATATAGCATAGGTGATGATGAATGGACACAGAAGCAAAGAAAGTAATGAACATAAAGTACATTAGTTCCAAAGATACAGAACGATGGGTTATTCGTAATGAATGTAAGTTACATGGTCCCGCATAAGTAGAACAGTGATTTATCCATATTGATTACTCACTTATATTGGATTACATTGAAGTCTTTGTGTATCATACAATTTCTTATAGCCTTACATACTCGGTACATTCTTCGTACTGACCCCCTTAGGGGGATTTACCTTACTTGCTGCAGGCACAGGTGTTAGTAGACCTCCACAGTAGAGTGCGGGTCATTTGCAGATTTTTGGTGAGCTTCAGTTGGTTCGGGGCTTTTCGAGTCATAGTGTACATTGATTTTGTTATTATAAATGTTGTATAAAGCGGGGACTTGTCCAAACTCTAGCTTGGCTATGTATATGTATCTGTAGAGGCTTTGTAGACATATGTGGGAAGAGGAATGTAAGCGATGCATGTTCAAATTGACTTGATGGCCCTATCGGCCAAGTTTCATATATATATAGTACATGTTTCCATGATTTCCGCATAATTGCATGAGATATAATGATGTTCATACAGAGACATGCATATGAATGTACATGAGAAAAGATTGGTTCTCTCGGGCCTTATCGGCTTCGGGTGCCAGTCTGCCTCAATGGGATTTGGGGCGTGACAAAAGGTGTATCAAAGCAGGTCGTCCTAAGGGTGTCTACAAATACGTGTCGGAGTAGAGTCTTGCGTATGGATGTGTTGCGCGCCACATCTATAAGGAGGAGGCTACGGGCATTTAGGAGTTGTTTCTGTTCTTCATTCCTAGATCGTGCAATAGAGCCAAAGTTGTTGGTGGACACATATGTACGCATTGACATTGGTCTTCTTTTGCATAGTCTAATGTTGATTATCAGACAAGATAAGGGCAAAGGTAAGCAGGTTGTTATGCCTGCCAAAAAAGAAATGAGTAAATCACTACCTGACCAAGCTAGTCAAGGTGGGGCTGACATGGAATTTGCAATACAGGTTTCTCTTAGCCAAAAGGTAGAGAAATACCCGCAGAACCACCTATAAATGCCACTGAACAGGATTTAAGAAATGTAGTGCATATGTTGACTCAGATAGTTGCTGTACAATGTCACGGGCGAGCTGGCCCAATAAAGAGTGACCCTAGAGTAGAACACAGGATTTTCTGACATTAAATCCTCCCATGTTCACCGGGTCGGATCTGAATGAAGACCTACAGGACTTTATAGACCAAATCAAAAGGGCTCTAGATGTTATGCATGTCACTGTGTATTGATGTACTTCCAGCTAGTTGGGAGGAATTTAAAACGGCATTCCTTAATCAGTACCTCCCATATGCGGTCCAAAAAGCTCACGCGGACCAATTGCTAAATCTTTGCCAAAGGACTATGAGTGTCAGAAAGTACAACCTTCGGTTTAATTCTTTGGCTAGGTATGCTCCAAAAGTGGTAGCTATTATGACCGATAGAGTGCATTGGTATGGGGATAGATGGATTGTACTATTGCTACCTTGACAAAAGATATAGATATAGCCAGAATACAGGATTTTTGCACAGATAATGGAGGATCAGAGGCAACAGAAAAGGACAAAAATATTTGAAGAAGGGTCGTCAAAGAGGGCTAGACCTATGGGACAGTTCATGGCGTCCCAAGGAGAATTTAGGTCTCGGGTGTTTAACAGACCGCCTATACCATTATTTCCTTAGTCTATAGTAAATGTTCTACATCGATTCCAAGGGTTTAGAGTGTGAGATTCAGGATTCATGGGCAATGGGGTATCAAGCACAAGAACGTAGAAAGTAAGAACCAACCGAAGTCTCCTCGTCAGCTATGTTAGTACTGCGGAAGTTATCGTCTAGGTGAATGTCGGTTGGGGCCGAATGTTTGTTATTGGTGTGGTATGTCGGGCCACAAAATGAGGATTCTCCTGATGTAGCTACAGGTACCGTATACGTATTGATTGACCCATATTTGACACTAGCTTATGTTGTTTAATTAATTGCTGAAAATTCAAAAGAACACCAGAATTACTAGTTATGTCACAGGAAGTCTATACATCGGTGTTCATAGTACCAAAAAAAAAAATGGCACATTGAGAATGTGTGTTTACTATCGGCAACCGAATAAGGTGACAATTAAGAATACATGTCTTCTCCCTGGAGTTGATGACTTATTTGATCGGTTATAGGGTGTCAAATTCTTCCTAAAGATTGAATTAAGGTCAGGAGATCATCAAGTAAGGATCAGAGAAAATAAAGATACCTAAAATAGAGGTAGGGTTGTTATGAATTTGTAGTTATGCGATTTTGGGCTAACAAATGCACCAGCTGTGTTCATGGATTTGATGAATAGGGTGTTTAAGCCATTTCTAGACATGTTCGTGACGGTATTTATAGATGATATCCTGGTTTATTTGAGATCACAAGTGTAACACCCCGTACTTTTCTAACCTCATTTGATACCTTGGGGTCATATCTACCTAGGTGTTGGGATTCCATGAGTATGTGTTTTATAGTGTCATTGGTGAAACATTTGATATCGTACCTAATAGGTGCGATTAGACCTTCGTAGGAGGTGTTTTGTGATTTCGTGGAGCATTTGTGTAATACCCCGTACACATTTCAACCTCAATTGGTGACTTGGAGTCATGTTTACTTGATGATTAAGATCACTAAGTAAGTATTTTGTAGTATTTTGATAAGGTATTGGATGGTATGCAAGTATTGAAGAAGTGGCCGAAAAAATTCAGCAAAGCATGGAAACTTGCGCTACTCCCTGTTTCAGGGGGTGTGGCGCAAGCCCCTGATTCAGAGGGCAGTGATTTCTTGCGCCATTGCTGCGCTTTGCAGCAGTGGCACAAGGCACAAAGATTGTGCCCTTCCGGGCTCGTTTTGCAATGCAATTCTACGTCGATTCTTATATGGTTTCTTTTGGTTCCTTGGAGTTCTTTGAGTGTTGTTAAAGCTTCAAATACCTCAATACACTCATACATACTTCTACATGTTCAAACCATGAAACACAAGTGATTATCAAAAATGTTCAGTGAAGCCATGGGCGACTAGAATTTCTATTTTTGCGAGTGAGACGACGAATGAGAATCTCGTAAACGAATATTGTCGTGACATTATGGAATTAATTAAACACGAGATATATGATGGATTATGCATGAAGATTGGTGGGCTAAGTTGAAAGGTATTATTGGACCCAATTTAAGGCCCAAAAGTGGAAGAAATACATGGCCCAAATGGGTCAAATGACCCATTCTTCCATTTGACCTTCTAGATATAACATTTAATGCCAAAGAGTGGCTAAGGATGGAAATTGAGGGCCTATATAAAGGGGTAAAAATCTGATTTTTTATCCATTACAAACACATGTATTTCTAAAAAATTTCAAGAGAACCCCTTTAGCTCTCAAAACCCTAAGTCAACTTTTGGAGAAGATCATCACTTTTCAAGCTTGGGTAAGTGTTTATTATTATGGTTTAACGTATTATATACATGGGATATTATGTATATCATGTTTGTTATGCTTGGAAATGGAGGACATGGTACTTTGTGTTTTTATATAAGATTTGTGATCCATGAGCTTCAAGCTTGAATTATGACTTGCGAATTTGATGAAAGAGCATGGTATGGATAAAATATGAACATGTATGGAGTGATTTTGTTATTAAACTTGTTATTTTCCTAAAAGTGTAAATTGTGGGATTTTGACCGATATGTGCTATGAGGTGTATTAAGGTAATTTGATGGATTATTTGTGATGTGGTGTGGATAGGAAAGTGTAAAGGAGAAGTGTTGTGGTGAAATGTATTTATTATCATGTATTGGTCAATGTATGGAATATTGGGGGATTTTTGGAATAATAATTGCATCAATGGTTTTGTCAAGGGGAAATGACATGTTTAAAGGCAAACATGTAACTCATTGATGTTATATGCATTTGTAGAGTAGTTGATGGTTAATGTGAATCCCGTTATATATTTGTGTTGTAGAGTGACACATAAAGAAGGAGCAGGACTATTGTATGCACCTCTAGGATTGTATATTCGTATTGAGAATACAAGGTATGTAAGGTTATTCTTCTATATCCTTCTGCAGCATATGATGTTCACAGTGTCATAGTACTCATTTGATTCCGAAATGCTCTAAGGTATTCCGTATCCGGTAGTTGACTAGTGTTACTCATATGTCTCCTATTCATTGAGCAATTGTGAACCACCTATCTCATATTCATTGATGGTATTCCAAAAGTCCAATAAGGTTGTGTTCCAAAGTTCTAATAGTGGTTATACTCATGTATCTTGTTCATCGATTATTGTTCAATGGTTCCAATGGTGTTATGTTTCCAATAAGGCTATGTTTCCAACAATGTCTATTCATATGTCTCTCACTCATTGATTATTGATCCAAAGTTTCATATAAAGTTATGCCTATCATAGTACTAATCTCTCAAAAGTAATGAAAGAAGTAATGTACAAGTGAATGTACCAATCTCTCACAAGTAAAAATATCAATCTCAAAGTAAAGAACAAAGTAATACATATGTGGTTAATGATCAAGTATGGGTGGCCGCTTTGGGGGCGAAATACCTAGCTCAAGCCGATCCCGAGATTTTTGGATTAGGGGGCATTCTTAAAGGCATAAGCCTAGATCGGACCGAACCTGACAGGGGGCAGCTCTGGAGGTAAGAACCTAGCTCGAGCTGAACCTGCTATATTGATTTATGGGTGGCAGCTCTAGAGGCATAAGCCTAGCTCGAGTCGAACCTAGGGTGGCAGCTCTAGAGGCATAAGCCTAGCTCGAGCCGATCCCAACATAAAGTTACGTTATGTAAAGACCCACTGATCAGTTGGGGCCCGGGTATAGTATAGCACAGTCAAAGATGAATAAGCATTGAGGTAAAGAAGCAAAGAAAGTAAAGAAAGCAATACACATGGTTCCCAAAGTGCAGAACGTTGACTTATTCATATTGATTATTCATTTGTATTTGAGTTCATTGAAATATTTATGTATTATACAGTTTCATTTGAGCCTTACATACTCAGTACTTTCTTCGTACTGACCCCTCTTGGGGGATTTACCGTACTTGCTGCAAGCGCAGGTACTAGTAGGCCTCCCCAATAAGTTGCCAGTTGTGTGCGGATTATTGGTGAGCTCTAGTTAGTTCGGGGCTTCTCCGAGTCACAGTTTTTCATATGTTTTGGTATTGTACATAGTGTATAATGCGGGGACTTGTCCCAACTTTCAGTTGGTTTTGGTAAATGCATTTGTTAGAGGCTTTTGTAGACGTATGTGGGTGTATGGATGTAAGGTGACACATGATGTCTTGACTTGATGGCCTCAACGGCCAAGTTTCACATATGTATATATATATATATATATCACATGTCCCATGAGTTACGTTATTAGTATTTTAAAGTACTTACTTGGTAATGGTGTTTCTTATGACATGCATATGAACGAATAGAAGAAAAGCTTGGTTCTCTCGGGACTTATCGGTTATGAGTACCAATAACGCCTCATTGGGATTCGGGGCATGACAACAAAAGGATCATGCTAATCACTTATGACAGGTGTTACAAATTCTTCGAGAGCGTGAGCTGTATGCAAAGTTCTCTAAGTGTGAATTTTGGTTGAAATCCGTAGCATTCTTGGGTCACATTGTATAGAATGAAGAAATAAGGATTAATGTACACAAAAGAAGTGGCCAAGGCTTACGACGCCTATGAAAATTCGTAGCTTCCTTGAGTTGGCTAGTTATTATAGAAGAATTGTTAAAAAAGGCTTTCTGCCATTACCCTTAACAAAGCTAACATACAAAGTAACTAAGTTTCAACGGAATGATGCCCAAAGGCGCATAAGAGTATGCAGTGTATTGTGATGTTTTAAAAGTTGGTGTGGGATGTGTATACCCTACAATATGATAGCGTATGCCTTATGACAATTGCGTCTACATAAGAGAAATTATCCCACATATGATTTTAAGTTAATAGTTGTGACAATTGCTTGTAACAGATGGCACCACTACTTGTATAAAACTTTAAGTGAAAGAATTATAGTGTCAAATGTGGCAGAATTTTCATTGGTATCTGAGATAAAGGAAAAGCAATATGTAAATCATATTTTTAGTTCAATTGAAGAAGAATGTACAACAAAGTTCGACAAAGGTATTTGAGCAAACACAAGGGGGAGTACTTTAATGCCAATGTAGATTGTGTGTATCGGGTATAGACGAGTTAAGGAAATGAATTATGTTAGAAGAACATCGTTCACAGTATTTTATTCATTCGGAAGTAACCAAAATGTACCATGGTTTAGCAGAGATGTCTTGGTAGGTTACATGAGAAGCACATTGTAGAACTTGTAGCTTAATGTCCAAGCGGTCACTGATTAACAGTATAGCATCAGAAATCAGTATGTTTTATGCAATGTATTACCCTTCCAGTTTGGAAGTGGAACATGAATAACATGGATTTAATCACAGGGTTGCCTTGTACACTACAAAGGTTGATTCTATATAAGTAATAGTTGACAGGCTTACCGAGTCAGCGTATTTCCTACCAGTTAGGACCACCGATGCAGCTGAACATTATGCAAAGTTGTATGTTACGGAGATAGTATGATTGCATGGGATTCCACTCATTATTATATCAAATAGGAGAGCTCACTTTATTGTACAGTGTTGGAAGTCTTTTCAGTAAAGCATGGGTACACAGGTGGATGTAAGTACGGCTTGTCATCCTCAGATGGATGGAAAAATAGAACATATTATATGAACATTTGAAGATATGCCACGAGTTTGTACTTTGGAATCCCAACATCTATCGTTTATTGAAATTTCTTACAATAAAAGTATCAAAAGGCACCTTACGAAGCTTTATATGAAAGAAAATATAGATCATCAATTGGATGGGTTACAGCTGATGAAATTTGCTTTGCTCGGGTCAGATTTTGTTCATCAAGCTACAGAGAAAGTGAAGGTGATATAACAACAACTACAAATGGTCCAAAGTCGATATAAATCATATGCCGATATTAGAAGAAGGGAATTAAAATGTTCCATAGGTGATTAGGTATTTTTGACAGTGTCACCAATGAAGAAAAATAATGAGATTCGGAAAGAAAGGAAAATTGTCCAAAGATTTGGGCAAATTGCGTATCTAGTAGCACTAGTCCAAGAACTCTTCACAGTTCATTCAATATTTCATATTCGATGCTTTGAAAGTGTATAGGAGATTATCCTTTATTGCTCCCAGTGGAGATATACAAGTTACGGAAGATCTCACATGTGAAGAGGTACTGCTTACTATTCTAGATCGATAAGCGAAAGTAATGAGAAATAAAGAAGTAGCTTCCGTAGAGGCACTATTGGAGAAATTAGCACATAGAAGAAATCACAAGGGAAACCAAAGAAATAATGAAATCTAAAGTACTCGTAATTGTTGTATACGGAAGAAAGAGTTGAAGATACAGAATTGGAGTCATAATAAGTAAGTCTTTACAAGTATTATGTATGTATATGATAATGTGAAGGATTCACTTCGACTTAAGTTGTTACAATGAGATAATGTTACTAACATGCGAGGACGAATGTTTCTAAGGGGGGAAGGATGTAACACCCCGTACCTTTCCGAACCTAGTTGAATACCGTAACATTCATGGAGTTATTTAAACATGGGAGTTTTGAGGAATTATAGATCAAATTTAATGGGCCAAATTAATCTTGAGCCATTGGGCTCAATTAAGGCCCAAAAAGAGACACAATAGACATGGCCCAAAAAGGGGTATTTGACCCATTCTTGTGAGACCAAGTCACCATATTCATTATTGGACCAAGTGTGTGGTTAAGAAGGACCATTAAGGGACTATATAAGGTGGAAAATCAGATTTTAAATTCACAAAACACACATGCCATTTCTAGACATTTCCTAAAGTTAGTTCTTATCTCTCAAACCCTATGCAATCAACTCTTGGGAAAGATCATCATTTTTCAAGACTTGGTAAGTGTTTATATTTATGGTTTAATATATTATACGTATGGAAGATGGTGTAGATCATGTTGGTTATGTTGGTGAAGTGTGAGAAGTTCACTATGTGTGAAACAATTTATGTTTGCTTAATCGTGAAGGTTTTTGCCTTGTAAAATTGAAAATGGACTTGTGGTCTTGAAGTAAGTGAACTTGATGGGTTCAATATTTACATGTGAGATGTTATTATATCCTTAACTTGTTTTATTCTTGTACATAATGTTTGGAATTTTTATTGCAAAATTGTGCATGGATTTGGTGGTGTATTGAAGGAAAAGTGTGGTTTTGGTGATGTGCATATGTGTTGTGAAACCATGGATGATTTTTGGCATCCAAGATGATCTAAAATATGTCAAGATAAGTTTAGTTATGATCATGGACCATTCATTGCATAAAAAGACCCAAAAGAGACCCTTTTTGGCTGAAATAGGCACCCGCCCTCGCAGACGAAGCACCTGCGGGCGCAGGTGACTTCGCAGGTGCCTCTGGCTACTGCCAAAGGTCACTTTATGGCATACCTCAGCCAACTACGGGCGAAGGTGGCTTCGCAGGTCAGCCCAGAACCCCGAATTGCTTGTTTTTGCATCCCTTTGACCCCCCGAAGCCCCTATACCCTTCATGGATGTAATTATCAACTTATGGTACCTTTTAAATGACTATAAAGGAGTATACCGGAGGTATTTTGAATGGTCTAAAATATAGATTGTTGTTAATGTGTTATTGTGAAAGCTATTGAGTGACTTGACGGAGAAAAGGTAACGTAGTGTTAATGAGGAAGTGTAAAGGGTAAACTTGGTGTGAAATGTTATTGGTTTATGATGTATTGGTCAATGTATGGAATGCTATGGTGATTTTTGGTATATTAATGCAGTGGATTGTATTGTGAAAGACAAAATGATGCTATATAGCAGTCACGTAACTCATGGTGACACTTATACATTTGTAAGGTAGTTGATTGTTAACGTACGCCCGTTATGTACTTGTATTGTAGATTGAAACGTAAGGAAGGAACTGGACTATTGTGTTCATATATGGGCTTGTGTATTTATATTTGGAAGTGAATGTATGTAAGGTTACTCTTTTCGTATCCTTCTGCAGCACGTATTGTTCACACAGTCATTGTACCTGTTCCATTCCAAAATGTTCAAAGGTATCTCATTACAGGTTGTCATATAGTGTTACTCACATGATCAATCGTGATTCACATGTCCCATATTCATTGACTAATGTTCCAAAGTTTCAATAGTGTTTATACATATGTCTCTTATTCATTGATTGATGTTCCAAAGCTTTTATAATATTGTAACGACTAAAAGAACTATCTCAAGAAAAGTAATGATGTAGGGAGAATCCATTCATTCATGAATAGCATGTCCAATAATGTTATGTCAAGTGAATGTATCAATCTTTCATAAGTAAAGGTATCAATCTCTCAAAAGTAAAGAAAAGAAGTAATACATATTGTTGGTTGTAAGAGTACGGGTGGTAGCTCTACTTGGGACGATCCCGAGATTATTGGATCAGGGGGCAGCTCTAGAGGCATAAGCCTAGCTCGGGCCGATCCTGACAGGTGGTAGCTCTAGAGGTAATAACCTAGCTCGAGCCGAACCTGATATGTTGGTTTATGGGTGGCAGCTCTAGAGGTAATAACCTAGCTCAAGCCTAGCCCGATATATTGATTCATGGGTGGTAGCTCTAGAGGCATAAGCCTAGATCAAGCCGATCCCAACATAACGTTATGTTATGTTAAGACTCACTGATCAGTTAGGGCCCGGGTACGATATAGCACAGGTGATGATGAATGGACACAGAAGCAAATAAAGTAATTAACATAAAGTACATTAGTTCCAAAGATACAGAACGATGGGTTATTCGTAATGAATATAAGTTACATGGTCCCGCATATGTAGAATAGTGATTTATCCATATTGATTACTCACTTATATTGGATTACATTGAAGTCTTTGTGTATCATACAATTTCTTATAGCCTTACATACTCGGTACATTCTTCTTACTGACCCCCTTGGGGGGATTTACCTTACTTGCTGCAGGCACAGGTGTTAGTAGACCTCCACAGTAGAGTGCGGGTCATTTGCAGATTTTTGGTGAGCTTCAGTTGGTTCGGGTCTTTTCGAGTCATAGTGTACATTGATTTTGGTAGTATAAATGCTGTATAAAGTGGGGACTTGTCCCGACTCTAGCTTGGTTATGTATGTGTATCTGTAGAGGCTTTGTAGACATATGTGGGAAGAGGAATGCAAGAGATGCATGTCCAGATTGACTTGATGGCCCTATCGGCCAAGTTTCATATACATATAGTACATGTTTCCATGATTTCTGCATAATTGCATGAGATATAATGATGTTCATACAGAGACATACATATGAATGTACATGAGTAAAGATTGGTTCTCTCAGGCCTTATCGGCTTCGGGTGCCAGTCCGTCTCAATGGGATTTGGGGCGTGACAAACGTCATGGCATATGCATTGAGCAGGAAAACTATAAGCATGAGAAGTTTAGCTTGCTTGAAAGTAACAAGGAGGCCTTTAGCTAGAGAGGTTCAAACTCTAGAAATGCGGTTTATGCAGTTTGGGGTGCCAGAAAGGGGTGGAGTGTTGGCTAGTGTTGAGGAAAAGTTAACATTCCTTGATTAGATCAAGGCTATCCAGTTTGAAGATGTAAAGCTGAATAAGATTCGAAATAAGGTGGTGTGTGATGAGGCTCGAGAGGCCACACTAGATGCTAGTGGCATGTTGAGAGTGAAGAAGAGTGTATGTGTGCCCTGTGTTGATGAAGTGATTCCTAATTTACTAGCGGAAGCTCATGCCTTTAGATACTCTATACATCCTGGTGCAACTAAGATGTATCTTAACTTGAGGCGACTCTATTAGTGGCCCCAAATGAAGAGAGATATAGTAGAATATGTGTCCAAGTGTCAAAATTGTTAACAGGTGAAATACGAGCATCAAAAGCCTGTGGGTCTTCTTCAGAGGATGCCCGTTCCTGAGTGGAGGTGGGAGAGAATCACTATGGATTTTGTGGTGGGTCTTCTTAAGACTTTGCAGCAGTATAATTCTATTTGGGTTATTGTTGACAAGCTAACAAAATTTGCCAATTTCATTCCGATCAAGGTGAACTATAACACAAAGCAATTAGCTAAGATTTATGTTAAGGAGGTGTTAAGGTTGCATGGGGTTCCAGTCTCCATTATATCCAATAGAGGCACGCCTTTTACCTCCATGTTTTGGCACAAGTTGCACGAGGAGTTGGGCACAAAGCTTGAACTCAGTATCAATTTTCATTCTCAGATTGACAGATAATCTGAGAGGACCATTCAGGTGCTAGAAGACATTCTTCAGGTGTGCGTGGCTAACTTTAGGGGTCATTGGGGTCAGTTTCCACCATTGTGAGAATTCTCGTACAACTTGAGTTATCACTCCAACATTAACATGAACCTATTTGAGGCGGTATATGGAAGAAGATGCAGATCACCCATAGGTTGGTTTGAGATGGGTGATGTGAAAACTTTGGGCACAGACTTGGTGAAAGAGTCTCAAGAGAAGGTGAGGTTTATTCAATATAAGTTATTAGAAGCCCAAAGCCGACAAAAAAGTATACGGATTACAAGAAAAGAGACATGTTCTTCAAGAAGGGCGAACATGTGCTACTTAAGGTTTCTCCTATGAAGAGAGTGATATAGTTTTGCAAGAGGAGAAAGCTTATCCCCAGGTATATTGGTCCGTTCGAGATTCTTAATGATGTTGGTCCAGTGGCTTACAAACTTGCGTTGCCTCCAAGTTTGTCGGGAGTCCATCCGATATTCCATGTCTCTATGCCTAAGAAATACCATGGGGATGGAGACTACATCATTCATTGGGAATCAGTATTGTTTGATAAGAACCTCACTTATGAAGAGGAATTAATGGCGATACTTGATCGAGATGTTCGAAAGTTGAGAACCAAATGGATTAGATCCGTGAAAGTCCAGTAGAAGCACCGTCTTGTTAAGGAGGCCACTTGGGAGACTGAATCGGATATGCGCAACAAGTACCCTCACTTGTTTGAGGATTCATGTACTTTTTCCTTGCTAGCTTTTCCCTTCTTTTCCTTTGATGATCATTCAGGGACAAACAAAGGGTGAATTGCTATTTGTTGTAACAACCATTTCTGTCATTATGGTATAGCTAAGCGTGCAAAACTTCAGGTTATGATTTTCACCTAATAAAGTGTTGAAAATTTCAAGCTAGGCTACTCTTGGATGCATTTTAGGTATGGTGTGATCTAGGTAAATTCGGTAATGGATAGGTTGGTGATTACATGATTTAAGATCATGACGTGTTAGATAAGAGGTTAAAGAGTTCATAGAAACTTTTGGAATGGAATTTGGGTTAGTAGAACTCGAATATAGCATTTGACGTAAAGAGATTAGTTCGTGAGGTCGAATTTGAGAGTGTATTGTAAAATTGAAAAAACTAAGAACTTGTCCGGAGTTATTACCTCGCCTATCCTACTATAACAGGTGGCAGGACACTATTGTGATCCCGCTATAGCAAGAGTCAACTATGGTCAGTTCCACTATAGCGGGCAGATCTTGCTATAGCGATGCTACAATAACAGGAATCGGGTATCTATAGCAGGCTGAATGTAGTAAATAGCAGTTTTTGGACTTACACATTTTTTTTCATCCAAAAACGTTCAGAGGTCATTGAGGGGCAATTTTTGGAGATTCTTCTCAGTTTCTTCTTGAATTCCATCGTGAGGTAAGTCATTCTACCAATATAATCTATATTTAATCCCCAAATCCTTAAAATCTTTTTAGCTTGATTGTGGTAAGGATGATGGGTTTAACCCTAGGTTGGAGGAATTGATATGATGTGCTTGAGGTGGGAATTGAATTACTTGTTAATAGTTTAGAAGTGATAAATTAAGTATTCTAAACTAGAATTTGACCTTTTAATCAAAATGTATAGAGAATTTAGGTGGAATGAAAGGTCGAAAAACCCTAGAATGAGGGAAATTTTCATGAACTTGAACTTAGAGTTGTGAAGTAGGTTATAATACATAAAATTGTTAGAATATTGGTTGAGTTGTGTTTCTGTGTTATTTTTAGATCAAGATCAAGCCGAAGCTACGAGAAAAGGAAAGGCTCACATTGTTTGGAGCATTATACGTCTTGAATTAAGGTAGGTGATGGTTGAATTGGAGTTAAAACCCAAGTTGATTGTATGTGTGCATGTTAACTGTTTGTTTGTTTATTTAGTTGCAATACATGGTAATGAATGTATAACTTGTTAATTGTTGAATACAAGTTTGGAAATTGATAATCTATAATGAGATTGGTAAAAAAGACCTTGTTTGATGTGCAAGGTGGTTGATTTACTTACCATGTGATTGTACTTGTTTTATGGTATTGTTTGTTGTTGTGAGATGAATCGGTAAAGGTTGATCATGATTGAACTAATGGATTTCAGGGAGGATAAGGGTGAGGACGTTCGAATAAGGGTGGTATAACACTTGATTTGGGATAAGGTGGAAGACACTAGTTATCTAGATTATTCGGTACATAGACTGAGCTCGTCCCCTGTAGGTCATGGCCAGTGGGTATATATAAGAGCCATAGCATGTGTCTACATCGTGATTTGGAGAGTTTAACATTTTCTTGAGTGAATTGGGTTATATTTGTTGATCATTATATTTGGACCCTTGTCTAGTCCTGTTTTTGGCATCATATTAGATCCTTGTGGGGTCCTGTTAGTTAATATTGTACTTGCAAGGGATAATATTTGTTGTTATACATTAATGAGGTATTTTATGAGGAAGTGATAAATCAGATGTTTTATGAGATTTGTTGTTGTTGAATTAAATTGAACACTATTTTCCTAAAGTTGTTTGTTTATATACTGAACTTGATTGGCTAAAGTGGAATTGTTGTGAAAAGTCTGATTGCCAGAATGACATATTTTTCTACTTGTTTACAAATTGTTAGTTAAGTGTTCACATTGGTAAAGTTAAGCATTCACATTGTTTAAGTTGAGTTGGCTTATGACCCTACAACACATACTGGTTTGGTACTGATACTACCGTGTGCTCTTTTTTTTATTAAGTACAGAGCATATTCCAGTGGATTCGACAAGACCTCTCTATATACCGTAGTGCGACTTCAGATCCAAGGGTGAGCAATCATTTTCCAAGTAGCCATGGATCTATCCTGTTTACATCTTGTCCATTTGTTTTCGAGCAAAGAGAGTTTTTATTTCATTGTTAGTTTTCTGGGTTGTACCCATGGATATGCTTAGTTAGATGTTCTAGCACGATGACCTTCATTTTCTGGGGATGTTTTAAGAATTGATGATTTTATTTTCGTATTAGATTAATTTGTTAGTGATATTGGTTATTTAATATAATTATTTTGTTCTCATGTAAAATGGTTAAGTGTTAGTAGTAGTACTTCGGATTAGATGGTTCTCCCACCGAAGGATTAGTGTGGGTGCCACTCACGTTGGGTTTGGATCGTGATAGAAGGATATCAGGTCTTTGGCTAGTCAAGAAAAATCTAACGGCTCAAATTCAGGGAATTAAGAATAATGCATGCATTAGGTAGGCCTTTTCACATCCAAATAAGGTTTAACAACGAAGGCCTATGATCCTTTACTAACCTAGATTTTCCTCTAACTATTTTAGCAAGATCAATGATGTAACGCTAATAACCATGCTATTTTACTGTCTTTCGCCTCACATTTGTTCTCTTTTTAATATCGTCTTGAGCATAAAATGATGTACTTTACACTTGTGTTTCATGTTTTGTTTATGTAGGAGTGTCGTGAGGTATTTGGAGCTTAAACAAGAAGAAAAAGAGCACCAAAGAGCCAAAAGGAACCAAGGGAGGATCAACGTTACAATATGAAAAAAAATGAGCAAAAAATTGCGAAGTTGGGTGAAGGATCGCGCCACTGTCTTTCTTTGGGATTACGGTGCGAGTATGGAAAGTTGTCTAAAGTTTTTAGTGTCTTGTTCCACTCACCCAAAGAAAGTAGTGGAATAAGTTTAGCCACTGGTCTGAATTTTGACTTATTCCTTGCGCCACAACTCCACTTTTGGGTTGTGGCACGAGTTAGAACTTCTCGTAACCCGATTGGGATTGGTTTTTGACATTCTAAGGGTTCTTAACTCTATATACACCCCCCCCACCACCACATTTTTTCAATCATAAACAACTGATTTGGGGAAGCCAAAGTCTAGGGCAAAGCTCAAAAACAAGGCTAGTTTTATTTTCGATTTCTACCTTATAAATTCATGAAATCTCTTCTTCTAAAGAGATTCATGAGTAGATAAATCTCTTAATTTCTAGGTTTGTGGTTGAACATGAGAGTGTAAGTTTGAGCATCATATTATCTATTTCAATTTTCATCTAGTGAGTTGCTTATTTCATTCTTGATTTCAATTATTCGTTTGCTTGATCACCTTACGAATACTATCTAGGGCTTGTTTGTTGGACTTGAAAAAGGGAATGATAAGTGTAAGAAGAGGAAATAGGGATAGTTTGTGAACCTTATAGGTAAAGGTAATCAATTCATCTCTGAGGATAAAAATATACCTTGTGACCTAGCTTAGTTCATATAGATGATATCTTCATGCATTTCATTATTAACCCGACGACCATAGAAATATACATGTTAGGGATAGTCAAGTAGGCTTAGAGTAGTTGGAAAAATACTCAATATAGCTAAAAGTAACTTGCAACTAATAACTCAGGAAATCAAATTAGGTGTATGATTGGACAGCTCAACTGGATCGTCAAAATACCACAACCTGGATCTTTTCTCAAATTTGAATTACAACACAACTAATCTACAACTTGTATACAATTGTTTGTTACTTACATTCAAAACACCCCAATCACTCTTTACTATTGGTTACCTACTGAATAGCTCGTATAAGAATTCAAGCTAGAAATCAATTCGTCAAATTCCTGTGGGTGCAATATCTGGACTTACATCCTTTATTACTTGTACAACAATGTATACTTGTGTGTGCAAAAAGACACAATAAGTTTTTAGCACCATTGCTAGGGATTTATTAGAATTGATACTATTTTGAATTTTTATTAAATTATTCAGATTTCACTTTTGCTTGTTGTTTTTATTTATTTCAGGGTACAGATTAGTTTATGCTAAACAACCGGAGTCAAGGAAATCCTTTATTTCCCATTGACCATGAGCTTGAACGTACTCTCAGAGGGTGGAAAGCGATAGGTGATAACATGAACAACCAAAATGAACCAAATAATGCAGTAATAGGGTTGCAGTCCAGCTCCTTCCTGCATCATATGTTCTGGTGTTAAATTTTGCGAGGTCGAATCAGTAAAATGCCTCCAGAGCTATTGTGAAGCCTAATATCACCAAAAATTTTGAGCTTAAAGAGGGAACAGTGCGACTAGTATAGAAAATTTGTCAATATGAGTGTAAACCACATGAAGACCCAGATAAGCACTTACAAGAGTTTACAGAGTTAAGTGACAACTTCCACTATCAAAATGTTTAAGATGAACACATGAAGTTGATACTATTCCCCTTCTCACTGATTTGGGAATCTAAGCAATGGTCGCAGAATGTTCATTTTAGCTAGCACATATTGAATCTGCTGCACTATTCATATGTGTATATATCTAAAAACATACACGCTAAGAGGAGTTTTTGTGAGAAATTATTTTGATGTAATATTTTATCCCCAAAAGTAAGTGAGTATCTACATCAAGTTATTCAAGCTCGGATCCTAATGTGAAGCTCGAACCTAGGAGTATTTTTCTCGATTCTTGGCTATTCTTAATGCAACGACTTTTTGAGATCGAGTGGAGGGAGCAAGAAGCTCGCTGTTGGTCTGAGACTATTTTTTTGCTTCGAGGTAGGCTGCAATCTACCTTCATATAAACTTCGTTCTACGAGATTGTGTATAGTTTAAATTACATGCGGGGTTGAGGTTTTGGGATAGATTTAAGATTATCTTAGACTTTTCATTGCTTCTGACCTTCTTTGGGGAAATATTAGAGTAGACCATTAGATTGTACCTTAGTTTTGTATGCCTGTTGTAGCGGTAGGATTAGGCTAGGGATATTTGTATGTTTTTGCGATGTTGGGATTAGGCTAGCAACCTTTAGTGTAGATTAGGGATAGTACTTTGGAATGAGACTAGTATGCCTCGGTTGGTTGTTATTTACTATCATGGATAACCCCAATTATTTTTTTCCCATTGTCGTATACATATGTTGTTCTGTGCATTGGTGGGCCCGAGCCTTGCATACGAACCCGCTGAACATCAGGTTAGTGTTCTTTGCTCTTGAGGAGAGGTGATTTCTGTTTATGGATACTTGGGTGATTATGCTCTTATTGTGCGTATACTGCTGATGGCATGCATACCTTCACATGCGTACTCACATGCATTATAGTACAATTCCAAGGAAAAGTATTGATTTTCACTACTATTTTCAAAAAGGGATTATTTTTCATTTTCCACTCATAAATTATTTTTAAAATGGAAATCGTACCACCATTACTATTGGATGACGACTTTTAAGACTAATATGCACTATCTATGATCCAGTTCGAGTCCGTGCACTGACTATATTTACACCTTATGATGAATTTTCTCTATCATTTCTGAGGGCGATTTGGCCTTATTTCTGCTCACTATTTCTGACTTTGACCTGGATTTTGGAGAGATTTTATCGATGCATAGGTTTTTAAAAGTGAAAAGGGGATCATTTTAATCTATTCATGATTATTCAGATTATTACGTGGAAGTCCCAGTTCGGGACTAGGTACTGTATATGAATATTCTGAGTTCTCTATGAGTCCCTCCATCTATGAATTATAGTTCTGGAGGAGAGGTATTCTCCATGGGTCCTACCTTTGTGAACCACAGGGCTGGAGAAGGTGTATACACTATGGTTAGTTGTGGCACTCATCTCATATTGCATAACTTGGTTTTTCATCAGACTCATCTATTCATATGCACTGTCTTTGCTAATACGATTGTTGTTTTCTTCTTGTCATACTTATGGGGGCCGGTTGGGTTATTGTAACACCCCGTACGTTTCGGAGTCTAGCTGACTACCGTAACATTTATGGAAATATGAAAACATGAGAGATTTGATTAATTATGTATTGAATTGTGGGCTTTATGTATTAAATTGTGGACATTTAAAAGTCTTGTGCAAATGGGCCTTAAATGAAGCCCAAATTCAAGAGGAAGACATGGCCCAAAAGAGATTTTTGACCCATTCTTGCTTAGTCTTCCATTTACCAAGTAAACACACCAAGTGTGTGGATGAGGATCATTATAAAGGGATTATATAATCCAAAGAAATCAGATTTTTATTCCATTTAGACTCTCATGCCTTTTCTAGACTTTACCACAATTTTCTCTTTGTCTCTCAAGAACCCTAAGTCATTCCTTTGGCAAAGATCATCTTTGTACAAGGCTTGGTAAGTGCTTATTATGATGGTTTAATATGTTTTATGCATGAGATATGGTGTATATTATGTTGGTTATGTTGGTGGTGTATTGAGAAGTTCATAAAATGTGAAATGTTACATGTTGCAAAATCGGAGGATGGTCTTGTCTTGTAAACTTGAATATGCACTTGTGGTCTTGAATAAGTGAACTTGATGGAGAAAATATTGACATGTGAGATGTGATTATAGTCTTACCTTGTTTTATTCTTGTGAAAAATGTTTGGAATTTTTATTGTGAAATTGGTTATGGTTTTGGTGATGTATTGGCCGTAAAGTTCAGTTTTGGGTGTTGTTATGTGTGTTGTGAGACCATGGATGATTTTTGGTGTCCAAGATGATCAAAAATATGTCAAAATAAGTTTGGTTATGATCATGGACCATTCATTTCATGAAAAGACCCAAAAGAGACCATTTCGGACCAAAATGGGCATCCGCCCCCGCAGACGAGGGCACCTGCGGGCGCAGATGCCAACGCAGTTGCCTATGGCTGCTGCCAAAGGTCACATGCACACGCACCTCAGCCACCTGCGGGCGCAGGTGGAAGCGTAGGTCAGCCCCAAAATTAGTTTTGTGTGTTTTCGTCTCTAGTTGATCCCCGAAAGCCCCTATACCCTTTTTGGATGTAATTAACAACTTGTGATGTCGTTTTAATGACTTTAAAGGGGCGTATGGAGGCATGTTGGACTATGTTAAGTATGTATTGTTGTTTATAAGTTGTTATGGGGTAAGTTGATAGGAGAAATTGTGACGGAATGATAATAAGGAAGCATAAAGGGTAAGTGTAGTGTGAAATGCTATTGATGTATGATAACTTGGTCAATGTGTGGAATGTTATGGTGTTGTTGGTATGAGAATGCAGTGGATTGTATATCCAAAGGTATATCAGTTCAGGTTGAGATATATTGTCATCCACATGTGTCCGACTCTTAGACAAATTATGATTCACGTATCTCCTATTCATTGACTGAAGTTCCAAAGTTGTCATAATGTGGTAAGTTCTAAGGAAGCTATATCAAAGAAAGTAACGATGTAAGGAGAGCCTATTTAGTCTTGAATAGCTTTTCCAATCATGTCATGTTCCAATAGTATTCACATTGACATTACGCTTGTCCCATCCCAAAATGTGCTAAGGTATTCTATATCCGGTTATCAATGGTCATTATCATATATTTCCTACTCATGGATCAATTGTGAATCTCATGTCTCATATTCATGAATAATGTTCCAAAAGCCCAATAAGGTTACATTCCAAAGTTCCAATAGTGGTTATATTAAGGTATCTTGTTTATTGATTATTGTCCAATGGTTCCAATGGTGTTACGTTTCCAATAAGGCTATGTTTCCAATAATGTTTATTTACATGTCTTCTATTATTGGGTATGGTTCCAAAGCTTCCAAAACTGTTATGCCAAAGGAATGTATCAATCTCTCACAAGTGAATGTACCAATCTCTCACAAGTAAAGATATCAATCTCTCTAAAGGAAAGAAGTGAAGTAATGCATATGTGGTTAATGATCAAGTATGGGTGGCAGCTTTGGGGGCATAAGCCTAGCTCAAGCCTATACCAGGATCAGGGGGCAGTCCTAGAGGCATAAGCCTAGCTCGGACCGAACCTGATAGAGGGAAGCTCTAGAGGTATGAACCTAGCTCGAGCCGAACCTGAGACATTGATTTATGGGTGGCAGCTCTAGAGGTAAAAACCTAGCTCGAGCCGATCCCAATATATTGATTCATAGGGTGGCAGCTCTAGAGGCATAAGCCTAGCTCGAGCCAATCCCAACATAACGTTGTGTTATGTAAACCCACTGATCAGTTGGGGCCCGGGTATCACAGTTCACAGGCAAAGATGAATAATCATAGAAGCAAAGAAACAAATAAAGTAATGAAAGCAATAGACATGATTCCAAAAGCACAGATTAATGGTTTATCCATATTTACTATTTTATTACAGTTGTTTTCCATTGATGTTCATATGTATGTTAACCCACCAATAGAGTGGGTGCATGTATGTCATTAATACACCAATAGGGTGGAGGTATGGTATATTATTAACCCAAATCTCTAGAACCTCTTGAATAGAAGAATCTCTAGAATCTCTTGAGTAGAAGGATTTCTTGAATAGAAGAATCTCTAGAATCTCTTGAGTAGAAGGATTTCTTGAATAGAAGAATCTCTGAAAAGCAAGTCTTTTGAGTGGAGGTAACTCTCTGGAATAAAGGGGTATGTAAGGGATAGTATATGAATATTAAGGACATGAGAGAATACTCATAAGTGGCAATGACAGAAGAAATATAAGTACATGGTTCATTACATACAGAAAGAGAGTTTATTCATATTGTCTATTTCTCTTATATTGATTCCATTGTTGTTATGATGTTTAATGCAGTTCTTATGAGCCTTACATACTCAGTAAATTCTTCGTACTGACCCCCTCGGGGGACTTACTTTAAATGTTGCAGGTGCAGGCACTAGTAGACCTCCACAGTAAGTTGACAGTATTTGCAGATTTTTGGTGAGCCCCAGTTGGTTTGGGACTTTCCAAGTCACAGTTGTACATTTGTTTGATGTTGTAAATGTTGTATAAAGTGGGGACTTATCCCGAATTTAAGTTGGTCTTATAAATGCATCTGTTAGAGGCTTTTGTAGATGTATGTGGGTATATGGATGAAAGAGCTGTATGTTCACTCGACTTGATGGCCCTAATGGCCAAGTTTCACATATTGTACATGTTTTCCATGACTTCCACCATTGGCATTTTATATGTTATCGGTTACATGAGATAGTACGATGTTCATACGAGGATATGCATATGTACATGAACAAAGATTGGTTCTCTCGGGCCATATCGGCTTCGGGTGCCAATCACACCTCAAATGGGATTTGGGGCGTGACAGTTATGTTTATTGTTTGTACCTACCGTGATTATGGGGGCCAGTTGGGTTATGTCTGTTGTTGTATACCTTCATTGTTTTGATTACTACTGCTTAGTTGTGACAGGTTGTTTCTTGCGTGTACTCGCGACCTAGGATTTTCTTTGTGCACTTTCTTTTTAGTGTTTCCAGCTCTAGTGTTATATTATCTTGTTGTTTCTCTGAATTTGGGTAGACATTCTGAGTATACTACTATTGATATTCCTCCTTAAGACGATTCTTGTTGTGTTATACTGTTAGGCTAGTTTCTGTAGGTAAGTATTTTTTTTCTGGTTATCTAGTTTGTATATCATTTCCTTTTATGTTATGCACATTGTTCATTATCTCCTTACATATTATTTATACTTGCATATTTTTAGAGCTCAGTCGGCCTAAGCCTACTGGATACCACGTGTTTTGGTACTCATACTAGACTTCTGCATCTTTTTCCATGATGCAGATCCTAGGTGAGTTCTCGCCTTTGACATATTATTCATGCAGAGCTATCTTGTATCGGAGATTTGGAGCGAGCTTCTGATGCTCGGAGTTGTTCCTTCTCCCTCTATTTTACTGGACTGATCTTTACTTTGTATTTCAGAGAAGGTTAATATATGGTATTTGCTTAGTACTCTTGTTATGTTTAGTATCTCCTGTACCGACTGATACAAGGTCTTGGAGTGTATTTTGTGTAGTTTGCTTCTTCACTCTTTTCATCTATCTAGTTTATGGGCCCTATGTTTGGTGTTTATATTTATAATTGGACCTTCGATTTCATGATTTGTTCTCTCATTCTATTGACCCGTTACTTGCTATTCTGGGCTATTGGGTTTGGCTTACCTACGGGTGGGTTTAGTAGGTGCTATCATGACCTGAGATTTCGGGTCGTGACATACAATTACTAAGAAATTAACAAAACAGAAAAAAACAAAATTTGATTTAATGCGTAAACAATTTATTCTTCTTGATTTATTAAATTTATTGATTTCATTTTCTTTTTCCTCAAAATCTTATAGTTTTTTCATAACAAAAAATTTAGTTGAAAACTCGTATTTCTAAAATAATAGTAAAAAATATCAATAATACAAAACGTAATTGAAAATTATTTACTCAATAATAATAAACTTGATGAACATTTTTTTATATTAAAACACATTTAAAATAAATTTCTTGAGTTAGATCTTTTTAACGGAGTCTATCAGACTAAATAAAAATAATTAATTTTCAAAAATGAATGTAAGACATCACATAAACATTCTTTTTGGGCCTATTTTTTTACTCTCACACGTTACAAATGAGACCATTCTCCATGTCATTTGGCTATGCAAAGGTTTTCTAGATAGAAAACTTTATAGTTCAGGAAGCAATAACAATCCCCTTTAGTTTAAGTATTATACTAACAAAATGTGAATAATTTGAGGGGGTATGAAGTATTAAATCTTTTTATTATGTTCAAGATGTACTATGCGTATGCAATAATACAAAATGACACAAGTTTTATGCATGGATACATTTTGCTTAAGATATAGCCCGGCAAAGGCGGAGCCAGGATTTCAGCTAAGGGGGTTCAATATTTGAAGAAAAACTAGCTGAAGGGGGTTCAACACCTACTATATATACATAAAAAATAATTTTAATTATGTATAAATAGTATATTTTTTCGTCGAAGAGGGTTCGGATGAACCCACTAGCCAAAGGCTGGCTCCGCCCTAGATATAGGAGTAACAAAATTTAAGTCCTGAAAAGACAAGAAACATTATTATAACAGGAAACATTTTTGTTCTTTTACACAAAACATATGTGGATTGGAACTTTGTTTTGTTGACTTATTTATTATGAAAAATGAAAAAAATAAAAGGGTTCAATAATCAAATCAAAACCAAATCAACCATAAAGCTTCTTTGCTCAGTTGACCCCCCTCCATTTTGTCTGTGTAAGAGGTTCCTTAATACCCTCTTTTTCTTATCTAATAAGAACAATTACAACACAAGGTGAGTCTAAAAAAAAAAATAATATCAGAAATTATAAAAGAAACTTTATTTAACTTTGACTAGCACAGGCATTGTTGTTGCATATAGGAATGAACACACAAAATCTACGTCATAAAGAGGAGAACACGCCTAAACAGATGGTGCACAAACTTGCCTGTTGCGGCTGCTGAAAAGAACAAGGTAGATAGGATCTTGAGATGAGAGATGGAAAAGCTGAAGAGCAATATAGGCACATGTGATGGTGCTGAGGAAATCGACATAAAAGATGAATTAGATATAATTAGTCCAAAAACAAGATGTTGCAACATATCAAATAAATGTAGCCAAAAAGTGCCATTCATTTTAGAGAGACCAGAAAATTGCTTCTCATTCAGATTCGTTTATAAGTTATTTCAACAATATTACTGAATCCCTTCTCATTGAGACTTCATACTTTGCTCGCACCCCATATAGAGCAACAAATAAGATTACATACAACATCAAAAACGTACCTGCCACACAAATTTATTAGTATTATCAAAATAGCTGCACTTAGCCAACTTGATTCCTTATATGCAACCCAGACCTGAAAAAAATCACATGAGAAATCCCAAGAAGGATTTTGACACATAGTATTATAAAAGTGTATGGCATGTTACTGCATGCCCTAGCCATACATAATATCGTATTTCACAAACTTTGGACTTCCTTATCAAGCTACGGATGGAAGAAATATTCAAATACCAGTGAGATTAAGAGCAAATGTAGCTAAACAATGAAAAACATACTGAGAGATCCATAACATTGACAACAAAATCAATTACTGTTGTTGACATCCACCTGCACAGATATTGACTTCTTAAATTGCATGTCAAAGAAAGATTTATACCATATACTCGGCTGATGTATGGGGATGCACATGTATCACTTCATCACAAACTCATGAAGTTTGCTTTCCAGAGAACTTCTAAACAAATTTGCAAACTATATATAGATCGCAGCTCTTTGGAAAAAGAAGAAATCAATTTTCCACTGATGCGAGCTAGGAAATTGTTTTCCTGAATCTAGGCCCTTAGAATGCCCAGTGCATAGTGAATCCATGTAGTGGAAGAAAAGAGCTCTTTTCAAAAGCATTTCGTTGGTTAGATTTTACAAAGCAAGAAGAGAATGATTAATACAAAAAATTCTGATTGACATTTAGTGTATCAAAGAAGCATGTATTTTCCTAATATAGAGTTTGAAATTCCATAGATACCATATTATCTGACATATACCACACAGAAGGTAGTATTATGTTTCGTGGGAAAAAGTTGTAAAGCCCACAATAGATCAGTCTAGTCAAATATTTTGATATTTTAAGTTCATACAGTGAGACACAATTAAGGATTAAATGATTAGCATGAGGTAAGTAATCACTAATAGTCTGTCGTCATGCAAAATGAGTAAGGCAATATTATTAGCAAAAAAACTTATACATTTTGAGAAGCAAGTCAGTTTCAGCGATCTTATCCCAACCTCCCAATCACTGTAATACAGATATTCTCTCATTTAGGAACTCAATCTGGGAAAGAAATATATACTTAATTAAAATCAGATTCTGATATGATTGTTCTCCAAAAGTGCATCAGTTTAGAAAGCAGTAGAAAAGAGGTCTAACTATAGCTCGAACAAGAAAACAAACAAAACTTTTTTAAGTACTGACAAAGTCCTCTGGAAATGCTTAATATCCACTAAATCTGTAGCAGACTCTCCACTTGACCAGGAAAACAAGGTTGATGATATCTGTTTAAAATAGGAATAAATAAACATACAAATAACTTACAGAGTAAAAACATCTCTGCGAAATGGTGAACCATCAGTTACAAGGGTGTAAATCAATATCCCTAGCATCAGACTGCTCAAAGTAAGAGATAGAATTCTTGCAGTTAAAAGAGAACACTTCCTCTGTTGTTCTGTTTCATTCCTAAATCACAAAATCTCATCAGATTATTATAAGTTAAAGTCATTTTCACCAAGAAAACTAACACAATTAGCTGTCATTCATAATATGACATTGCTGAGGAAAGCTTCAAAAGCCAAGAATCACTTATTTGTATCAGTTGAAGTTTTAGTACTATTATTTTCTGCAAAAAGAGGTTATTAACACAATCCATAACTACATGACCTGATAAATATACTGCAGGATCTTGTATAAAAAGAAACAACCACAATAAGGGTAATAGAAAACACAAAGCATGATATCAATGATCACACTTGCAGTTACAAGCACCATTGTTATCCCACTAAAAGATGTTGGATGACTGATATATTCAAAATCCAATATACTTGAGAAGTGATATACGTAATACTTTCTTTTGTTAATCTACATATTGCATAATAGGTATCGAGAAAGCCAATGCTCGTGGCTAAAGAACAATGTAATTCAACCAAAAGTATCTCTTTAGTATATTGCTGATAAGAATACTTGTATTTTTTTATACTGACAAGAATACTTGTATTTTAGTTGCTTTTCCCAATGAACTCCAAACCTACCATGTAGTAATATAAGAAAAACAAACGTCTTAAAGAGCATTAAAATCACACTTACCTTTTAACTACTCTTCTAACTAAATGGAAGATATCTCTAACATATAAACTAGGAATATCTTTATAGTATTCAATTGGTAATTCCTCCTGCGGAAATGGAGGATGCAACGTCTCATTGACCAATCTAATATTTTCTCTATAATTGAGAATTTCATTTTCTGAAATGGGGATTGAAGCATTTGAACTGTAGTCTTGTTCAAGTCAAATGCCAAAGTTCAATAAGCCAAAAATAACATTTTACTTTCTTTGACTTTACCACTATGATTATATAAACAATGAAAAGTAAAGAAGAATTAGCTTTTAGTTTAATACTATGAGAAATAATGGAGAAAAATATTATTGAATTATGTATCTACATAATTACATTGAGACCCTATTTATACACACTACATTACAATAAAGTAGGATTTTATATACTTATACTATTCCTATTCCTACTCATATTGTAACACTCCCCCTCAACCTGGTGCATACAAATGATATGTACCTAACTTGTTACAAATGTAATTAATAAAAGGACTGGTGAGGGACTTGGTGAAGATATCTGCAAGTTGATCACTTGATTTTACAAATTTTGTAACAATATCTCCTGAGAGTATCTATTCTCTGACAAAGTGACAATCAATCTGTATGTGCTTAGTCCTCTCATGAAACACTGGATTCGACGCTATATGAAGGGCCGCTTGATTATCACACACAAGTTTCATCTCATCGATTTCTCCAAATTTTAGTTCTCTCAGCAGCTGTTTGATCCAAACTAGCTCACAAGTTGCTACAACCATTGCTCGATATTCTGCTTCTGCATTAGATCGAGCAACCACACTCCATTTCTTAATCTTTCAGGACACCAAATTACCTCCTACTAAAACACAATATCCGAATGTAGAACGTCTATCAGAGGGTGATCTTACCCAATCAACATCTATATATCCAATGATACGCTCATGGCCTCGATCCTCGAAAAGTAGTCCTTTACCTAGAGCTGACTTAATATATCACAGAATACGAACAACCGCATCCCAATGATTATCACAGGGGGAAGTCATAAACTGACTTACAACACTGACATGAAAAGATATGTCAGGTCAGTAACTGTGTGATAATTCAACTTTCCAACCAGCCTCCTATACCTTCCATGATCACTGAGTGGCTCCCCAAGTCTTGGCAGAAGTTTAGCATTCGGATCCATAGGAATGTCAATGGGTCTACATCCCATCATTCCTGTCTCCTCAAGAATGTCTAAGGCATACTTGCGTTGAGAAATAACAATAACTGATCTGGAGTGAGCAACTTCAATACCTAGAAAATACTTCAGTCTGCCGAGGTCTTTAGTCTGGAAATGCTAAAAGATGTTGCTTCAAATTAGTGATACTATATTGATCATTGCCAGTGATAACGATATCGTTAATATAAACCACCAAATAAATACACAATTTTGGTTTAGAATGCCGATAAAATACGGAGTGATCAGCTCCACTACGAATCATGCCGAACTCCTGAATTACGGTGCTGAACTTTCCAAATCAGGATCGAGGGGACTATTTTAGACTATATAGTGACCTGCGCAATCAACAAATCCAGGTGGTTGCTCCATATAGACTTCTTTCTCAAGATCACCGTGTAGAAAAACATTCTTAATGTCCAACTAATAAAGAACCCAATGACGAATAGCAGCCATAGATAGAAAAAGATGGATAAATGCTATTTCATCCACGGGAGAGAAAGTGTCACTATAATCTAGCCCAAATATCTGAGTATACCATTTGGCAACAAGGCAAGCCTTAAGCTGGTCAACCTAACCAGGGGCAGATCTACGTGTTAGCGTGGGGGTGCCATGGGACCCGGTCATCTCGGTTGAAACTCTCTCTCTATATAGGTATATATGTATAAGCATTTTTATAAATACAAATCATGGCACCTACACTATCAATTGAACATGTAGTTCCACTGGCAGAGCATCAAGTTTTAATGTCTATGAACACTAGTTCGAACCTCCATTACAATGTAAAGACCCTCCAGGGAATTTTATTGATTTTTGTATATTTCTAGCATTTCAAACCTTCCCACAGCAGCTACAAGTCATTTATGACTTGCTGGAACTGTCGGTTTGGTTATCGAACAATTCATTTGGATTTTCAGCTCATTTTTCTATTTTGGAGCTTTCGTTGATAAGGAATTGGTCTCGGACCAAAAATCCTAGTAAATGAGCTCAGTTGAGAATTTCGACAGTGCCATCAGTTCCAGAACATTGACTTTACTCTGGGGGACCCTTGGTTCAGGTTTTTAGACTTCCGAACTCATTTTAGGCTATTGAGTAGATTTAATAAAAAAATAAAACTAGGTGTGGGACCCATATTTAATCAAAACAATATCGGATGAAAGTTTTAATGGTTTCGTTGAGTCTGAAATATCGAATTTGGTATGGTAGTAGAGTTCATTTGCGCGTATAGGGTTCCGAACGAATCTCGAACACCAAATCGGAGTCCATTTGGACTTAGTAGTTTTGTTGGTTTTCTAGCATCTGGTGCAGCCAACTTTTGCACTTCGCGTTCATGAGGCTAGGGCCGCGTTCACAAAGGGTCAATTTCTTGACCTTCGTGATCGCAAGCCTCACCTCTCGCGTTAGCGATGCGGGTCAGCCCTGACCCGGTCAACTCTCTTCTTCGCGGTCGCGGCTGGGTGTTCGTGTTTGTGACAGCCTGATTCCTTTGACTTCGCATTCATGATACTTTGTACACATTCGCTAAGGTCAATACCCTCGTTAGTTGAGTTCGCGACCGTTAGCCCTTGCATTTGCGAAGGCCAATTGCCTGGGCAGTATATATTTTTGTTCCCCGATTTCTTCATCATTTTTAAGCCTCTTCTCACCATTGTTGGAGCTTGGAGCGTGGGAAATATTGGGAGATCATCTATTGAGGCTAAGGTAATATAATCCAACTTCTCTTGATCATTTCCCTATTTTCCCCATAAAATTCCATCCGTTTCCTTATAAATTTCTAGAAATTAGGTCTTAAATTCCTAATCTTATGGGGCTGATTTGAGCCCCAATTGGTATCCCATTTGTGCTCAAATTTTGAGCACACATTCCTTTTCCTTCGAGGGACCTCATGACGGATTCAATTTTTAGATTCCATTAGCGGGCCCTACAGGCCCATTATTGGCCCGATTTTGGGCCCAGAGTTTTATATTGCAATATGGGTATCGTTTTACTTTTACTAACACATAGGTTATGATTTTGATAGTGTGACATCATTCCGAGATCATGGAACAAAGACGAGCAATTTGTGGGCACTTCAAGATTGGCTATTCGGCAACGAGGTAGGCTTTGGTCTACTCTTCTCTATGAGATTCTGTATTACATAGATTACATGCTAGGTAGGGATCATTGGATCGGATTGTGACTAGAATATCATGACTTAGTTTAGTTAGGAAATTTGGGATAGAAGTATGAGCCAAACCTTAGCATAGGATACTTGTTATGACCTTAGAATCCTACTATCCTTAATTATAGGCTTGTTTAGTCATAGATTGGCATTATGGATCCTTTAGTATAAGGTTTACCATTTGAATTAGTGATTTGGGTGGTATTTCCCCGATTAGATCCTTGTAGTGGCTTCAAGCCCTTGATTACCGTAGTTTCCCTTATTCTGAGGATTAATTATGTTAATTATGTTTTGTTGGGCCCGAGGCCATAGTTACGATACTAGTTGGACTCCAGGTGAGTATTCTATCCTTGAGAGGAATGATTCTAGTTTATAGATGCTTAAGCGCTTATAGTGGTATTGTTTGGATATTGGTGATGGCATGCATACTTTTAGACGCATTCATGGTCACTTAGTGGTACGATTCCAACCAAAACCTTCATTTTACTAATGTTTTCTAAAAAGGGATTTATTCCCACTTTTCACTTTTAAAATGGATTTTTTTACGATGGGAATCGTACCACTTTGTTTAATGAATTATGAGCTTTAGAAACTAAAAATGATGTTTTGGAAATTCGACCGAGGCTGACTCCGGTCCATTATTGATCCACTTATTTTACCACTACTATTTACTTCGGTCGAGGGAGATTCCGACCCTTTCTATATTATTACATCGATGTAGTTCTGAACTTGATCTTGGGCAATGGATTTATAGACTTACACTCTTTTAGTCACAGTTCGAGTCAGTGCACTTATTATACTTAGATCTCTCTCCGGTACTGGATGGAGTAGATGGATTATGATGATTATTGGAAGTCCTTGTTCGGGTATCCCGAATCCCCTAGGGGCCCCTTCGTCCCCGAGTCACAGTGTCGGAGAAGGATGGTCGCCGTAGGTCCTGCCTTTGCGAGCTTCAGAGCTGGAGGAGGTGTATACACTTGGTACTTTATGGCATTTGGATCGGATATGGTATTTATGGTTATGTTGCATTCATTTATTTATATGCATCGCCTATCAGTAGTATGATTGTGTCACGCTTCGAATTCCAACGGGCGGACTGGCACCCGAAGCCGTTAAGGCCTGAGAGAACCAATCTTCATTCATTCATATGCATCTCACTCAATGAGCAACACTTATAGATACAAGAGGTCAAAGATGGAAGTTATGGAAAGATAATCATATAGATATGAAACTTGGCCGTTAGGGCCATTGCGTCAAAAGCATACATTTCCCACATTCCTTCATTCATCCCACAACATCTACAAAAGCCTCTAGCAGATACATAACCAATCCTAAAGTCGGGACAAGTCCTCGCTTTATATATTTACATAGTACCAAAACAAATGTACATAATGACTCGAAAAGCCCCGAACCAAACTGGAGCTCACCAATAATCCGTAGATGATCTGCAGCCTACCGTGGAGGTTTATTAGCACTTATGCTTGTAGGAAGTAAGGTAAGTCCCCCCAAGGGACGTCAGTACGAAAGAATGTACTGAGTATGTAAGGCTATAAGAAACTGTATAAAACATAGGATCTCAGATGGAATCAATTACAAGTGAATAAGCATTATGGATAAACCACCGTTCTGTATATGTGTGGAACCATGTACATTACATTCATTACTTTCTTTGTTTTTATGTTCATTAATTATCATTCATCAATATCATTCATATAATATGCCCAGGCCCAACTGATCAGTGGGAAATAATAACATAACAATCGGGATACTTGCTAGGCTTTTCCTTTGCCCCTGGGATGCCACCCGTAATATTGGGATCAACCTGAGCTAGGCTTTTCCTTTGCCCCTGGGATACCACCCATAATATTGGGATCGACCCTTGCTAGGTGTTCCTTCCACCCCTGGGATACCACCCAAGAATATTCAAACAATTATGCATTACTTACATTCTTTCATTATAAAAAGTGATACATTGGTGGGTATAACATTATTTGAACTCTGGAACAATAGCTCACAATTATGAAACATATGAATAACAATTGGTGACAAACCTGGAATAAGATACTGTAAACATTTTTAGAATAGCAACAAGTATGGTAACGATATGAATAATAGGTGCTGCCAAAGGATACGAAAAACGAGAAACATTACATACCTTATTCTTCCAACGTATGATTACACAAGCCTATATGTGAATACAATAATCCAGCTCCTTCCTTACATTTTACTCTACACACAAGTACATAACGGAACTCACGTTAACAATTAACTACAATACAAGTGCATAAAACGACAATGAACTACATGACTGCCATATACGTCATTTCACCCTTCACAATACCATTCACTGCATTACCATACCAAAACCACCACAACATGCCACGTATCCACCAAGACATCATAAACCAATAGCATTTCATACCAAGTTTATACTTTACACTTCCTCTTCAATACAATGTCACATTTACCTCACTACGTCACGTAAACAACTTTCACAACAACACATTAAAGACAATACATAATTGATACCATTCAAAATACCTCCTGGCTAATCCTTTAAAGTCATTCAAAAGGTACCATAAGTTGATAATTACATCCAAAAAAGGTAGAGGGATTTCGGGGATCAAAGAGAGACAAAAACATGCAAAATGGGGTCCTGGAGGGACCTGTGGGGTAACCTGCGCCCGAAAGTGGGTGACATGATACCACAGGTGCCCATATAGCCCTATCCATGGCCACCTGCGTTGGCATATTCCCCCACAGGTGCCCCGTCCGTGAGGGCGGGTGCCCGTTTCAGCCTCTAGGGGTCATTTTTGGGTCCTTTTACGTAACGAATGGTCCATGGTCATAAGTGAGATTATATTTTCATATTTTAGGTCAACTTGATGCTAATGAAAACCCATGGTTTCAACATGCACATGAACATCACCAAAACTATATTTTCCTATCAATACGTCACCCATTCCATGCACAATTTCGTAACAACAATTCCAAATGTTAAACACAAAGAGAAAGCAATTCAAGGACATAACCACATCTTACATGTTGATATTTAATCCATCAAATTCACTTCCTTCAAGACCACAAGTCCACGTTCAAGTTTATAAGGAAAAACCCTTTACCGATTAAGCAAACATAGATTGTTTCACACATAGTGGACTTCTCATCACTTTGTCAACATAACCAACATGATTTACATACCATATTATTCATATAATATAATAAACCATAAGAATAAACACTTACCAAATCTTGTAAGAGGATGATCTTGTCCAAAGGAATGGTTGCTTAGGGTTTGGATGAAGAGAAAATATCTTGTGAAAATTCTAGAAATTGCATGTGTGTCTCAATGAATAAAATTTGATTTTTTTGTGCTTTATATAGTCCTTTGTAGTCATCCTTAGCCATACTTAGTCAATAATTAAGGGTTTACTTGGTCAAAGGAGGAATGGATCATTTTCCTATTTTGGGCCATGTCTTTTGCTCAATTTTTGGGTCTTTATTGAGCCCATTAGCATATAGTGATTCAGCCCAACAAAATTAATGCATAATCCACCAACCATCTCATGTTTAAATAATTTCATAAATGTTAAGACAATCAATTAGGGTCAAAAATGTACGAGGTGTTACAGATTGTTTGGCGCCTGTATCTATCGGTCTTATGGGAGGCAGTATAGGTACAGGTTATGATTGCTGTTTGCTGAGTGCTTTTGTGGACCTTTCGGGATTATTTGAATCTTCTGAGTCTGTTTCTGGTATTTCTAACTCATATTTCTGGTATATCCCTCTCTTTCTTTGTCTATTTATATTGTATATGTATTCTTTGGCCTTGTATACTACCATATATATTCTTCTTTCACTCTTAATTGGTATATTGATTAGTGATATAGGGTAATGTACTTTAGATCCTGACCACTGTTAGAATAGGGTAGTTTACCCTTATTGCTTCATTAGCCTCATTATGCTTAACTTTCCTGAATAGTTGCCTGTAGTTATATTCATGCCTTACATGTAATTTATGCTTGCATTTTTTCTTGAGCTCAGTTGGCCGATTCCTACTGAGTACCACGTGTTTGGTACAAATACTACACTTCTGCAGCCTACAAATTATAGCACGAGTTATCGCCGTGGATATATGCATCATGTGGAGTTGCCATGGATCAGAGATTTAGGGTGAGTTCCTGACGCTCGGAGTGCTCCTACTCTCTCTTTATTATTGTTATATTGATCTCTATGTTGTATTCAGAGACATCTTTGTATAAATATTTACCCTGTATTTCACTTGTACTCCTGTTGAATTAGAAGCTCTAGTATTGGCTCCACCAAGTTTTGGGATTATAATAGACTTTTTGTTATATTTATTCCGCAGTTTCTTCTATTCTCTTGGTATTCCATTACTAGCTGTTTCAGACTACGGTTGGCTTACCTACTGGTGGGTTGGAGTAGGTGCCATCATCATTTGAGAAATCGGGTCATGACAAATTGGTATCAGAGCCTAGGTTTACCGATGTTGTTGGTACAAGAGAAAGTTTCTAGTAGCGTCTTGCGGATCGGTACGGAGACGTTTGTATCCTATCTTCAGGAGGCTATAAGGCATTCTTAGAAAATTTTATTCTTGACTCCCTGTGCTGTGTCCGTATTTCTATGAACCTCTAGTACTTTCTTTAACTCCATTCTATCCCAGATGGATGGCACGAGGTTATCGATAGATGCAGATGGTACTTCTGCGCATGTTACTAGAATTTCAGTTCAGCGACAAACTAGGTTGTTAGCGTTTGATATCGAGGATCTTCAGCATCAGTCAGAGGTCTGGGGTCAGCCCAGGCTCTAATAGAGTTTGTGACAACCTCAGTTCCTCAGGATAGAGTGTAATGGATTTTGAGTATTTTAGTGGATACCTTCCAGCCAGAGATGATGTTCGGTACATCGAGTGCTTCTCAGACCAAAGTTGAATTTATTAGTGTTCAGCAGGGTTCTTTATCAATTTCAGAATATGATGTTGGGTTTCTCGAGTGGGCTAGTCAGATATCTATGTTATATGCTATTAAGCATGAGATGGTGCAGAGATTTATTAGAGGATTGACTTTACCACTCTATTTGGCATCGGAGCATTTGATAGCAGCTGGGTCTTTTTTCTCTAAGGTTGTGGATCATGTGAGGGCTATAGAGAGGGCTTACTTTGAGACATATGGAGGTGGCAATAAGAGGCCATGTTAGCGATTTAGTGTTAGTGGTATTCCGTTTGGAGGTCGGGATCCTCCCAGTAGAGGTCAACACCACTTTCCACTTATTAGGCCCGTACAAGTAGCACCTCAGCTTATGGGTAGCTCTCAGGCATATCCTGGTGGTCTTAGTGGATAGAGTTTTGGTCAGGCAGTATGAATTATTTGGTCTAGGTTGTCAGACCATGGCAGCCATTCAGGGTCAGCAAGTATAGTACATCAGAGAGTCCCAGGGGCATGTTTCGATTATGGTAAGATTGGCTATTGGTCTAGGGAATGCCCCAGGCATGAGTTGGTCAGCCAGTTGGGGATAGCTTGTGTTTCTTGTCAAATTAGGGCTTTAGGGGTTTGTTACGACTGCAGAGAGATTGGTCACTGGTCAAGAGAGTGTCCTCGGCGTGGGATTATTAGTCATTCATCTCATCTAGATCAGTCTCATAGAGATGTGGCACCTTCAGTTAGAGGTAGTGCACTTAGTGCCTCGATTGGTGATTCAGACGCTTAGTCTGGGTTTGGGCATGCTCAAATTTGCACTTCTTCTGGCATGTCAGGGACTATGACTTTGGATTTCCACCGTGATAGGTGCATCTTGATTTTTTATCCTTTAGATTCTATTTGAGTTGAGTTGGGGGTTTTCATACTTATCGGTGTTTACATGCCTTGATATTTCCATATTGATTATTGTATGTTTTGGTGCAGATTTATGCTTATTTGACTACCCCCGTAGATATTTTCTTTTAGTAGTGGATTGAATGGATCGGTATTATGTTTTCCATGGGGAGTAGCATTTGGGTTAAAGTCTCTTTTCTTAGATATATTGGCCTTGTTATGGTATTAGAGTGGTGTTGGTTGTGTTTTCATTTTTGTGCCACTAACACCTTATACTGATGTTATGGTTGTCATTGTTTTGACGCCACTAACACCTTATACTGATGTTATAGTTGTCATTGTTTTGACATTTGTTGATTCTTATTTGATAGATGGCTAAACTAACATTACCTAGTTAGCGTTTTTCCTTCCTTGTGATTCTTGCCCATTTGGCTTAGAACCTAGGTTAGTTAGATTAGTTGCGGAGAGAAAGTGAAGGTAAGTTTGGCCTTTCATGGCTTTGTTGTGATTTTAGTGTTGGCAGCCTTCTTCCATTGCCCGTTCCTATTGGTGGTACATTTGAGATTTAATTCTTCCAATCTGGATAGTTCATTGCCTGGTAGTGGTCTTGATCTTGATGTTAATATTAAGTTGGAGTTGGTAATTCAATTCTGTTACCCGTTTCTGATGTTGAAAGGTTTGAGGCTTACTTTCTGATTTGTTCGGTTCATCTCCTGGTAATCATTTTGATTTTGGTATTGATGTGGAGTTGTATACTCCTTTCTTTCTGCGATGTGGTTCATAGTAAAACCGAGTTAAAGTTGGTGTAAATGGGTGGATTCAGAAATTTCTCATTTTAGTATTTGTTTGGCCTAATATGACTCGTGGTATGCTTCTACCTGGTGGTATATTCTTGGGTGTTAGTTGCTGGTAATCGAAGCCAGTGTCTTTTGGTATTAAGTATTTGGTGCCATCGATTGAGTAATTGTTTGGCCAGATTCAGGCCTGGATCACATTTTCTGAGTTCCTCGAGATTCGGCTATCATCAACACTGTTTGCAGCCTTGGTGAGTTCTTGGATATGCCCTGATGTGATATACCCTCAGCAGATGTAGATTTGGTTGCTTATATCTTTCGCCGGTGGTTTCCTCAATTGTCATTTCGTTCTTCGACAACGTCTCAGTTTCAGCCATTACAGGGATCGTTATTTCGATACTTGATTGCTGATAGTGAGATTGATTTGGGCATTCAATCTTAGTGAAGGCTTTTGGGCTTAAGTGTTGAGATTTTAATTATGGGGTGTAGAGCTTGGTTGCAACCTCCAATTCAAAATTTGGTTAGCTGAGACTTCATTTATAGGCTGACTAAGCTTACTCATTGCCTACCGGTTCAGTTTCCTTCAGTTCGGATGGGTCATACTTGATAGATACTCGGAGGTTGGTCCATTGGCATATGGTATTGGTTGCTAATACATTTGGCCTCGATTCTCAGTTTTCATCAAAAATTATGTACGCTTACTCAGTGGGGGAAGTGTATTTTAGTTGGACTTAGCATGGTTTCACCTACAGTTTGTGGGACCTTTTAGAGCGGATCATTTGATTTTGAGAGGTTGTGCTTTGAACTCCCGACTACTAGTTTTGAAGGTCATTTGGACCAGTTGTAGCTTTGGCTAGGGATCACAGGCTTTGGTCATCTCCATTTGTATGTCCGGGTAGCACCTTATGGGCTTATTCTTATGCTTGTCATTATGGATTTTCAGTAGATCAACTTCAGTCTTTCGAGGATAGTGTGATAGGTTTGCGCTGACAGGACTCGAATGATATTTTGTATGGTTCAGAGTAGATAGCAAGTATGGAAAGGAAAAAAAAAAGGTTAGATTTGGGAATTGGAGTGGTTGCATGATTCATGCCTTGAATTGCCTTTAGCTTGGTTGAGTTTTTGCTTGGATGTGCTTGTATCGGTGTGTTGTCAGCGTGTTGGGGTTTGGATTTGAGTGTATCAGTTGTTCTAGGTTTAGTTGGAGGCCAGTTGGTTGCTAAGGATTAATTTTGGGTTTTTGAAAAATGAAGTAAGGAAGTTGGTTGAAAAAGGGATACCTACAGCAAAATCCCTTGGAAGTGTTGTGTCTGCTTAGAGGTTATCTGGAGAGACATGCTCGGGGCATACGGGTCCAGTACCTCATCCTTTCGAGCTTTCAAGTTCTTTCTATCCATTGACTTTCGCGGACAAAATTCCTTTTAGTAGTGGATATTGTAATGACCCTACAGGTCATTTTCTTGATTTCCTCATGTTTTCGGCATTTCGAGCCTTCCCACAGTGGCTACAGGTTATTTATGACTTGCTGGAACTGTCGGTTCGGTTATCGGACAATTCGTTTGGATTTTAGGCTCATTTCCCTATTTTGGAGCTTTGGCCGATAAGGAATTGGTCTCAGACCAAAACTCCTAGTAAATGAGCTCAGTCAAGAATTCAGGTCCCGAGGCTTCTAGACTCATTTTGGACTATTGGATAGATTTAATGAAAAATAAAACTAGGTGTGGGACCCATATTTAATTAAAATAATCTCGGATGAAAGTTTGGATGGTTCCGTTGAGTCCGAAATATCAAATTTGGTATGGGATCATAGTTCGTTTGCTCGTACAGGGTTCCAAACGAATCCTGAACACCAAGTTGGAGTCCATTTGGACTTAGTAGTTTTGCTGGTTTTCCATCATCTGTTGCAACCACCTTTTGCTCTTCGCGTTCGTGAGGTTAGAGCCGCGTTGGTGTAAGGTCAAGTTCTTGACCTTCGCGATCGTTAGCCTCACCTCTCGCGTTTGCGATGCGGGTTAGCCCTGACTCGGTCAACTCCTTTCTTCACGATTGTGGCTGGTTGTTCGCGTTCGCGATAGCCTGATTCCTGTGCCTTCTCATTCGCGAGCATTTAACCGCGTTTGGGAAGGGCGATGCCCTCGTTCGTCTCGTTTGTCTCATTCGCGACCCTTGGCCCTCGCATTCGTGAAGGCCAATTGCCTGTGCAGTATATATTTCTCTTCCCTGATTTCTTCATCATTTTTAAGCCTCCTCTCACCATTGTTGGAGCTTGGAGCATGGGAAATATTAGAAGATCATCCATTGAGGCTAAGGTAAGCTAATCCAACTCTTCTTGATCATTTCCCATTGTTTTCCACGTCAAATTCCACCCATTTCCTTATAAATTTCTAGAAATTAGGTCTTAAATTCCTAATCTTATGGGGCTGATTTGAGCCCCGATTGGTGTCCCATTTGTGCTCAATTTTTGAGCACACATTCCTTGTCCTTCGAGGGACTTCGTGACAGATTAAATGTTTGGATTTCATTAGCAGGCCCCATAGGCCCATTATTGGCCCAATTTCGGACCCAGAGTTTTATATTGCAATATGGGTATCATTTTAATCGTACTAACGCGTAGGTTATGATTTTGATAGTCTGTCATCATTTCAGGATTGTGGAACAAAGACGAGCAATTTGTGGAAAGTTCAAGATTGGCGATTCGGCAGCGAGGTAGGCTTCGGTCTACTCTTTTTTATGAGATTGTGTATTGCATAGATTGCATGCTAGGTAGGGATCATTGGATCGGATTATGACTAGTATATCATGACTTATATTTAGGGAATGGGATAGAAATGTGACCCAAACCTTAGCATAGGATACTTGTTATGACCTTAGAATCCTACTATCCTTGATTATAGGCTTGTTTAGTCCTAGATTGGCATTGTGGATCTTTTAGTATAAGGTTTACCATTTGACTTTGAGATTTGGGTGGTATTTCCCCGATTACATCCTTGTAGTGGCTTCAAGCCCTTGATTACCATAGTTTCCCTTGTTATAAGGATTAATTATGTTAATTATGTTTTGTTGGGCACGAGGCCGTGGTTACGATACTAGTTGGACTCCAGGTGAGTATTCTATCCTTGAGAGGATTTGATTCTAGTTTATAGATGCTTAGGCGCTTATAGTGTTATTGTTTGGATACTGGTGATGGCATGCATACTTTTAGGCGCATTCATGCTCACTTAGTGGTGCGATTCCAAACAAAACCTTTATTTTACTAATATTTTCTAAAAAGGGATTTATTCCCACTTTTCACTTTTAAAATGGATTCTTTTATGACGGGAATCGTACCACCTTATTTAATGAATTATGAGCTTTTGGAACTAAAAATGATGTTTTGAAAATTCGATCGAGGCTGATTTCGGTCCATTATTGATCCACTCATTTTACCACTACTATTTACTTCGGTCGAGGGAGATTCCGACCATTTATATATTATTACATAAATTTAGTCCTGAACTTGATCTTGGGCAATGGATTTACAGATTTACACTCTTTTAGTCATGGTTCGAGTCCGTGCTCTTATTATACTTAGACCTCTCTCCGGTACTGGATGGAGTAGATGGATTATGATGATGATTAGAAGTCTTGGCTCGGGACTAGGCAGTGTATACAGATATCTCAAATCCCCTAGGGTCCCCTTCGTCGGTGAGCCATAGTGTCGGAGAAGGATGGTCACCGTAGGTCCTGCCTTTGCGAGCTCCCGAGCTGGAGGAGGTGTATACACTTGGTACTTTATGGCACTTGGATCGGATATGGTATTTATGGTTATGTTGCATTCATTTATTTATATGCATTACCTATCACCAGTATGATTGTTTGGCACCTGCATCTATCGGTCTTATAGGAGGCTGTATAGGTACAGGTTATGATTGTTGTTTGCTGAGTGCTTCTGTGAACCTTCAGGGCTTATGGGGCCCAGTTAGGTATTTGTTTGTTTGGATTAGCTGGTTACTTTATTATTGGTTATTATGGTTAGTTCTTGGCAGGTTGATTATGGATTGGTATCCGAGATTGGCGGTACATTTCTGATTCCCTTCATTATTATGGCAAATTACATTATTGATAGCTACCTCACCGTTAGACATTATGGTTAGGGACCCTGATTACGCTAGTATTAGCTCCCCTACTTGGTCATGATCCTCGAGATACTAGGTTGACTCTCTTAGGTATTAACCTTTGAGTTAGTCCTATATATATGTATGTATGTATATATATATATATATATATATATATATAATTGAACTAGAGTTGCGGAATAGATGCATATTAGGTTAGGGTTGTAATCAAGGTTGTAAAATCATACTTGGTACTCTTACTCTCACTGATGTTTCTCATCATATATTGGTTATATATATAATTTCTATATTTTTCTCCTGAAAAGTAAATTTTTTTTTTTTGAAAAATTTAATTTACCCTATTCATCTCTTTCCCTTCTATCTTACCCTGTTCATCTCTTCTTCGTTAAACTTAGATTCTTAAGTAGTAACCTTCTTTAACCACACCCTGGAAACAGATGTTCCTTCAGCCTCTAGCCATGACGTAGTTAACTCCTAGGAATTTACAGGTTAATCCATCGGTACTACTTAGATGTTTAAAAAAGATAACCATCTACTAAGGATAAAACATATAAACGGACTAACCATATACTAAGGGTAATAGTGATTAAAACATGTATTCACATCATAAATACACAAACATGCTTCATATTAATATAAACATATTTTACATACTATGGGAGAAATAATACAGAAATTTAAAGACATAAGGACTTACATGACTTGAAACAGAGAGAGATTTCCCTTTCGGGAGTCCCCGAAAAAGTTGCAACTACGACTGAAAAAAACTCACTCTTTACAAACTCTCAACACTTTTTTTTAAACTACTAGATCTCTAATATTATTATCTACTTTGCTTCTACTTTTCTTCTTCTCTCTCTTTTTTCTCGACTCTGTCTATGTTCAACTGAGAAGAGTAGTATATATAGGTAAAGTTTCTGACTTCAAACTGTATCTCAAAATGATTAAAACTTTTGTGGGTCCCTTTCTTTAAAATAATTACATCCTGACGTCATGGCTTACGTCATCAGTCTTGTCTTTTAGTCAGTCTGTCGTCATTGGTAAATAATTGTGTTCTGACGTCATTGCTTATGATCTCCTAACTGGGATTTTAGGTATTCAGGTAATTATGCTCTGCAATTGAATCGAAAATTATTCCTGAGTCGTCATTCATGTTAGGGTCTTGTGCATCCTGAAATGGGGAATTGTCTCTAATTTTATTTGAATCTTATGAGTCTGTTTCTGGTATTTCTGACTCATATTTCTGGTATATCCCTTTTTTTTTTGTCTATTTATATTGTATATGTATTCTTTGGCCTTGTATACTTCCATATATATACTTCTTTAACTCTTCATTGGTATATTGATTAGTAATATACGGTAATGTACTTTAGCTCCTGAGCACTGTTAGAATAGGGTGGTTCACCCTTATTGCTTCATTAACCTCATTATTCTTAACTTTCCTGAATAGTTGACTGTAGTTATATTCATGCCTTACATGTAATTTATGCTTGCATTTTTTCTTGAGCTCAGTTGGCCGATTCCTATTGAGTACCACGTGTTTGGTACAAATACTACACTTCTGCAGCCTACAGATTATAGCACGAGTTATCGCCGTGGATATATGCATCATGTGGAGCTGCCATGGATCAGAGATTTAGGGTGAGTTCCTGACTCTCGGAGTGCTCCTACTCTCTCTTTCTTATTGTTAGATTGATCTCTATGTTGTATTCAGAGACATCTTTGTATAAATATTTACCCTGTATTTCACTTGTACTCCTGTTGTATTAGAAGCTCTTGTACTGGCTCCACTAGGTTTTGGAATTATAGTAGCCTTTTTATTTTATTTATTCCGCAGTTTCTTCTTTTCTCTTAGAAGTCCGTTACTAGATGTTTCGGACTACGGGTTGGCTTACCTACTGCCGAGTTGGAGTAGGTGTCATCATGACCTGAGAAATTGGGTTGTGACATACAACGTACTTTTGTACAAACATTTTTTCCGTTAAATCACTAAATTGTTTTTAAAAAAAGTTGCGCAGTCAAATAGACTCGAACCTTGAACCTCTTCTTTCTGACAATTCAAACAACCAACGAGCCAACAATTCCTATCAACAAATTTATGATAAAATCTATTAATATCTTGTGTGGCAAAACTCTAAAATCAATTTATGGTTAATTTTTTTCAAAATAAATATTTTTGACTAGTGTTCGACCAATCTTGTTAAGTGTTTCTAAGTGTATTTTTTTTTCAAAAAAATATACTTTTCAGGCCAAAATCTATCATGTACTTTTCAGGCCAAAATCTATCTCAAATACCCCATTTCTTAAATATAAGCACTTTTGGGGCTAAACAGACTATTAGTCTTCTCATGAGTAAAGATTAAAATCATGCTATTGTTTATAGAATATGGCACCCGAAACCTCAAAATCCTGGATCCGCCTCTGAACCTGACCATCTGGACCAACTTTGACTGCATAAACCCAACGACAACTAATAGTAGATTTACCGGCAGGAAGGGAAACAAGCTCCCAAGTACCACTCGTATGTAAAGTAGACATTTCATCAATCATAGTTTGCTTCCATCCTGAATGAGAAAGTGCTTCACCTGTAGTCTTAAGGATGGAAACAGAGTACAAAGATGATATAAAAGGATAATGGGGTGATGATAGACAATGATAACTCAAGAAAGTATAATATGGGTTAGCATTACGAGTTGATCATATGCCTTTTTGAAGTGCAACCAATTGGCTAAGAGGAGTGAAGTCCACAGTAGGAGCAACGTCCGATATATTACATGAATCATCTAGGACTAATGCTGGATGTGAACAACGATGTTAAGTCAGAAGTGGTGGCACTGTAGTTGGAGATGTAGAAGTAACAATTGATTCCTTAAAGGTTGGTGTAGGTAAGACTGGAGGTATGGGTAAGACCTCAGAGATATCAAGATGATTAGAGGATGTATGGTAAGGTTGAGATTCAAAGAATGTGACATCGACGGACATAAGGTAGCGATAAAGATCAGGTGAATAGCAATGATACCCTTTTTTTAACTCGAGAGTAACCAAGGAAGACATATTTGAGAGCACGAGAAGCTAATTTATCTTTTCCTAGGGCTAAGTTGTGAAAAAAACATGTAATCCCAAAGACACAAGGGGGGAATAAATTAAAGATATGACTGAGGAAACAGTATGCAATGGGAAATATGATTCTGAATAGAAGATGGTGGCATTCTATTAATTAGATAGCAAGATGCGAGAACTGCATCACCCAAAGGATACAACAGAACGTGGGATTCAATGAGAAGAGTGTGATCAGTCTCAATGAGATGTCTATTTTTCCTTTCTGCTATACCGTTCTGCTGAGGGGTGTATGGACAACAGGTCTGGTGAATAATTCTTTGGTGAGTCATAAACTCATGAAACTGGGAGGATAAGTATTCTAAGACATTATCACTACAAAAAATACAAATAGAAACTCCAAAATGATTTTGTATTTTAGCACAAAAACTTTTGAATTTAGAAAATAACTCAGAACGATCTTTCATTAAGAAAACACAAATGCATCTTGAAAAATCATCAATGAAACTAATAAAATAATGAAATCCTAAGGGTGAACTGACTCTACTAGGACCCCAAATATCAGAATGAATTAATGAGAAAATACACTTTGAATGACTCTCAAACTATGTGAAAATGTAGCACTGGTGTGTTTCCCAAATTGACAAGACTCAAAATCTAATATGGATAAACTAGACAAACTAGGTACCATCTTCTATGGCTTGGATAGACTCGGATGTCCCAAACATTAGTGAATTAGATCTGGAGGGTCTGTAACAGAGCATGTTGTGAAGGAATTTGAAAAGGTAAGATAGTAGAGGCCTTGTGATTCGTGTCATGTGCCAATCGTTTGTCCCATACTGTGGTTCTGCATGAGGAAAAAAACATCAAAAAATGTGATACCACAATGAAGGACACGTGTCAAACGACTGACATATGAAAGATTAAAAGGAGAACCAGGGACATAGAGAATAGAGTCTAGAGTGACAGAAGATAGGGGTTTGGCTTGTCCAACTTCTTTTGGTTTTGTTTGGATCCCATTGGCTAAAGTAATAGCAGGAAGAGATTGTGAATAAACACTATCAGACAGAAGTGATTTGTAACCAGAACTATGATCGGAAGCGCCTGAGTCCATGACCTATGATCCAAGAGTACTAGACTATGAAACACAAGAAAAAGAATTACCAGCAACAGAAGCATCAGGCTGAGCAACCAAGGCTACTTGTGGAGACATCTAATTACTTGCTCGATACTGAAGGAATTCATCACATTCTGTCTGAGCAATATAAGTATTATTGGATGGTCGATTAGGCTATGGATATGTCTTCTTACTTGCTCGATTCGGAAGGAGCTCATTATATTCCTTTATAGCAATTGGGTTATAACTGGGTGGTGGGCCATGCAAAATATGACATATGTTCTGAGTGTGTCCAAGCTTATGACAATAAACTACACTTAGATCAAGATTTTCCAAAATGATCTCCTCTTCGCCGATTCTTCATAGGATGATATATCATTAGTGTATAAAGCACGAGCCTTTTACCAAACTAAATAACATGTCTGGAATGGGCGAAACAGGGGCATCAACTTGGAATCAATAGATCGCCATAAGAAACTACATAATTGAGTGTCAACCTTCTCTCGTTGTTCTTTGTCTTTCTCATCTTCCTCACTAGACTTTGCCTTTTCATATACCACACTGACCTTGATCTTTAAGTGATCTTAGAAACCTTGACCCTTGTACCACAACTCAACTGAGGAAGCTCAAGCTAAATAATTTGACCTTCCCATTAATGGTTTGGAAGTGATCATAAGGCTTGAACTTCCAATTCCCGTATTTTTGGAGCCAAAAATATCACAGTCAATAGATAACTTGTTAATTTTGACTTAAATGTAGCAAGAATTAGAGATCTGAATGTCTGATAATACAAATCTTGCTGGAGAACTCGTCGGAAAAAATGCTACGAAGTCGCCAAAACCCTAATTTCACTGATCGGAATCGAAAAAAAACTATAGGAATATGGTCGGAATAACTGGACGACTATGACAAAAGAAGAAAAATTAAGAAATTAGATCAAAAATGGTCTCACTTGCCCAGCGCGTGACATAGATCTGGCAGGAAAATCTCACTATCATTAGTACGTGAGAGTGCGTGAGGTGATATTTTTCGGTGTTTCTTGTAGGCTATGGTGTCCTGAGATTTTCGAGCCTCGTGGTAGTGTTGGTTTTCAGACAACACTTCCCAAATAGAAGATGACACAAATCAGTCACCGAAAATTGACGCACAGTGACTGAGTTTTCATTTCCTGAAGTTTCTCACCAATGCTCTGATACCATGTGAAAAACAATGGAGAAAAATATTATTGATTTGTGTATCTACATAATTACATTGAGACCCTATTTATAGACACTACATTGCAATCTTTTTACAAGTAGGATTTTATATATTATTCCTATTCCTACTCATATTCTAACAAATATGTTAAACTGCAATACAGGCTATGTTGCCACCATTCTCTCTTGACCTGTGAAGAGATGTTCTTCCATTTCTTCAAATGTTGCGAACCATATTTTGCTTGATATTTTTACTGCATGCTTACTCTTAATGAAGTAATAGGCATGATATGAAACTGAAGCTAAAACAAGGCTTATCTCTTGTTAACAACAATCATTTATTACACTTGCACATAAAACAGAAATTGTGAAGGAAAAAGAACTTTATGCAAATATCCACTCACTTTTCCTGGCATCGTAATACAACAATGTAAATTGGATACTGTAAAGATTCCCCAGTTGAAAGCTTCAGGAATTACAATACAATGCAGCCACATATAGCAGGGTTGTGAATGGGATAAAGAAAAGGTTATCACCATCCTGAATATTTAAGTACCAAACTAACAAACATTTATGCATGATATTAATTAACACTTTGAAAGGCAATGACAACATGCCCTTCTGATGCCATACAAGAATAATAAAAACTGAAGCAAAATAGTCATTAGTAGTAAAGTTGTTTTATATACAGGAATAAAGGTGGCATACTTTCCTAAAAATACTAACAAAACCACCTAAAGTAATGCAATTGTCCAGTTTGATTCTGTGTAGACAACCCACGATTGGTATGATAACACAACATCAAAACATGAGAGCATTGCTTTTGGAGATAAGAGTAGAGAAACATAACAATATGCGATGCATTATGGCCAATGTATTCGAATCAAAAAATTATTGACAAAGCAGTTGAAAACTAAAGGAACTCAAAGATGCACCTCAGTCCCCATCAAAAAATAGAGGGACAACACGCAACTACATGTTAGAATTTTCCTATTCAATGTTTTGCTTAAACTGCAGGATAACATTCTACAGTAGCATTTGCACAACCCCTTGGGTTCCTATGAGGTGCAATAGTAAATCAAATCTCAGCCTAAGCTAAGGATTAAAACTTGCAAACTGTAGGATGCTAGTTTTGCTATAGTATTGGCAAAACATCTGAGACTCTTATTGAAGTGTAAATTTTCAGTTCTCAGCGGAGTTAACTGTAACACCCCGTACCTACCAAACCCTACTTGACAACATTGAACAATGTTTACTTAAGTTTCGAGAGCCAAAAGTATGTATTTTGTAATGTTATTGATGAGGTAATAGATATTGGGCCTAGTGCATGGGATTAGACTTTCGTAGGAGGTGTAACACCCCGTAGATTGCCGAACCAATGGAATTAATTAAAATTGCATGAGATTTTAGAGTATTTGTACATGAAATTGTTGGGCCAAATTAATATATGCAAATGGGCTCAATTTAAGCCCAAATACATGGCCCAAATGGAAAAAAAAAGATCCATTCTTCCATTTGACCCATTCAACATGATAATTAATGTTGATAATTGGATAAGAAGAGACTTGAGGGCCTATATAAATCATTAAAAATCAGATTTTATTCATATCTTCACACATGTCCTATTCTAGAATTTTCTACAACATTTGCTCTCTTCAACCAAACCCTAAAGCAACCATTTGAGGGCAAGATCATCCATTTACAAGATTTGGTAAGTATTTATTCTCATGATTTAATATATTATATGTATGGAATATGGTGTAAAACATGTTGGTTATGTTGGTGGTATTGAGAATTCACTATGTGTGAAATAATACATGTTGGCTCAAATCGGAGGACGGTTTTGCCTTGTAAACTTGAACATGGACTTGTGGTATTAAAGGAATTGAAAATTTTGGAGTTAATATTGACATGTGAGATGTGATTATAGCATTTCCTTGTTTTTTCATGGTGTAAAATGTTTGGAATTTCTATTGTGAAATTGGTTATGGTTTTGGTGACGTATTGACCGTAAAGTGTCGTTTTGGTGTTGTTATGTGTGTTGTGAGACCATGGCTGAATTTTGGTGTTTAATATGATAAAAAATATGTCAAAATAAGTTTGGTTATGATCATGGACCATTCATTGCATAAAAAGACCCAAAAGAGACCCTTTTTGGCCGAAATGGGCACCCACCTTCGCAGACGAAGCACCTGCGGGTGCAGGTGACAATGCAAGTGCATATGGCTACATAAAAATTTCACCTTATGATGCATTTCATCCACCTACAGGCGCTGGTGGATTAGCGGATCATCCCGGAACTCCTAATTGCTTGTTTTTGCATCCCTTTGGCCCCCCGAAACCCCTATACCCTTCATGGATGTAATTATCAACTTGTGATGTCATTTTAATGACTTTAAAGTGTAGTATGGAGGCATTTTGGACTATGTTAACTATGTATGATTGTTCATAAGTTGTTACAAGACAAGTTGATAGGGTAATTGTGACGGATTGCTAATGAGAGAGCATAAAGGGTAAGTGTGATGTGAAATGCTATTGTTGAATGAAATCTTGGTCAATGAGTGGGATGTTATGGTAGTGTTGGCATGTTGATGCGATAAATGACATTGTAAGAAGGTTAAATGATGTTCTAAAGTAACTATGTGATTCATGGTCATCTTGTGCACTTGTAAGGTAGTTGGTTTCTATATAAGTTTCGTTATGTACTTGTGATGTAGAGTGTGGCGTAAGGAAAGAGATGGACTACTGTATTTCCATATAAGCTTGTGTATTCATAGTGATACACAAAGGTATGTAAGGTTACTCTTCTATATCCTTCTGCAACATATGGTGTTCACATTGTCATAGTACTCATTCAATTTCGAAATACTCTAAGGTATTCCATATCCGAGAGTTGGCTAGAGTTACTCATATATTCCTTATTCATTGGTCAATGGTGAATCATATGACTTATGTTCATTGGTTGACTCACGTTCATTGGCTAATATGTCAAGAGTTTCAAATGTTCTAAGGTATTGCATCTTAGTTGGTGAGCAGTTGATATCCACATGTATCGGATTTAGTGATCATTATCCTAAGGTTCCAAAAGTGTTCTATTCCAAAGGGGTTCTATAGTATTCCAACTAAGGTTGATATATATATATTGTCATTCATATGTGCTCTACTCCAGACGAATTACGATCCACTTATCTCTTATTTATGGACGAAAGTTCTTAAGTAGTCATGTTGTTGTAGTTTCTAAGAGAACTATCTCAACAAGAGTAATGAGGTAAAGAGAGTGCTTGTTTAGTTTGAATAGCATTGTTCTAATCATGTATTGTTCCAAAGTCCAAGAATATTATGTTTATCTTTGTACCAATTTCTCACAAGTAAAAGTACCAACCTCTGAAAAGTAATGAAAGATATAATGGACAAGTTAATGTACCTATTCCCCACAAGTAGAGGTATCAATCTTGCAAGAGTAAAGATGTGAAGTAATGTATGTTGTGTTTCAAGTTTCAAGAATGTTTCCATCATTAAGGTATCCCTCATAGAACGAAAGAAAGAGTAATGAAAGAAAGAAGTAATGTTTAATGGGTGGTATCCCAAGGGTGAAATACCTAGCATGGGTCGATCCCAATAACATCCCAGGGGCGATAAGCCTAGCATGGGTTAATGACATCCCAGGGGTGACACGAAAGCCTAGCATGGGTTCACATAGCATAACATCCGTGACACGAAAGCCTAGCATGGGTTCACATAGCATAACATCCCAGGGGCGATAAGCCTAGCATGGGTTAATGACATCCCAGGGGCAACACGAAAGCCTAGCGTGGGTTCATATGACATCCCAGGGGTCAAAGTACCTAGCATGGGTTCATCTCATCCTAGGGGATACAAAACAGCCTAGCATGGGTAGAACAATAAAGGTGAATGTATATGAAAGCAAGAGAAGTAAAGAACGTAACATACATGGTTCCCCACATACAGAAAGAGGGTTTATTCACATTAGTTATTTCTCTTATATTGATTCCATGGTTGTTGTTATTATGTATGAATGAGCATAAATGACAATAACAGAAGAATTGTACATAATTCCATATATGGAGTTTTTCTCTTATAGTTATTTTCATTGAAGTTCATATGTATTGGTACAGTTGTCTTGTGGACTTACATACTCAGTACATTCTTCGTACTAACCCCTCTTGGGGACTTACCTTACATATTGCAGGTGCAGGCATTAGTAGACCTCTTCAGTAGGCTGCGGATCATATACAGGTCTTTGGTGAGCTCCAGTTGCTTCGGGGCTTCCCAAGTCACACGTGAACACTAGGTTTTGGTATTATGTAAATATTGTATAGACATGGTCATGTATCTGTAGAGGCTTTGTTGACAGTTGTGGGAAGACAAATGTAAGAGGTGTGTGTCCATGATGACTTGATGGCTCTGTCGGCCAAGTTTTACATATGTATATATTTAGCACAGGTTTCATGAATTCCGATTTAGCATGACAAGTTCTTATGTGATAATGGTATTTCTTTTGGCATGCATATGAATGAACATAAGCAAAGATTGGTTCTCTTGGGCCTTATCGACTTCGGGTGCCAATCACGCCTCGTTGGGATTCGGGGTGTGACAAAAGTGGTATCAAAGAAGTTTGTTCTAAGGGTGTTTACAAAGCCGTGTCTGAGTAGAGTCTTACTTATCGATGTGTTATGCACCACATTTATAAGTAGGAGGCTACGGGACATTTAGGATGTTATTTATTTTCTTCATTCCCGATCGTGCAATAGAGCCAGTGTTATAAGTTGAATTCTATCTGATCATAGTCATTGTTTTTCTTTGGTATAGTAAAAATGCTAATCACAAGAAGAGGTAGAGGCAAAGGTAAGCAGATAGATATGTCTGCCGGTGAAGGGATGAGTAAATCACCCCCTGACCATGCCGGTCAAGGTTATCTCCATCTGTTGGTGCATTTACTAGAGTTAAAGGCACATATCGTAATGGTAGAGTAGATGTTGTGATCATAGATGACTAAGTACTTTTAAAAGGTGTGGATACCTATGGCTATTCTATACCGACAAGTGTAAAGGTTCGTAAATAAAGATGTAACTTTCGCAAAAGTTCTTCGGAGACCTGAGAAGCTGAAAAACAAATGATGAAACCAAGGTACCCATATTTGTTTCAAACAGAAGGAGAAAGTTCAAAAGTGTGGAAGTGGAGAAAAACTGAGTAAGTATCTGTATGGGTATATGTATAGAGATGCATTTGTTACACATGAGACGACATTGTTAAAATTCGAGGATAAATGTTCCTAAGGGGGGAAGAATGTAACACCCCGTACCTACCAAACCTTCCTTGACAACGTTGAACAATGTTTACTTAAGTGTCGAGAGCCAAAAGTATGTATTTTGTAATGTTATTGATGAGGTAATGGATATAGGGCCTAGTGCATGGGATTAGACTTTCGTAGGAGGTGTAACACCCCGTAGATTTCCGAACCAATGGAATTAATTAAACATGCATGAGATTTTAGAGGATTTGTACATGAAATTGTTGGGCCAAATTAATATATGCAAATGGGCTCAATTTAAGCCCAAATGCATGGCCCAAATGGAAAAAAAAAAGATCCATTCTTCCATTTGACCCATTCAACATGATAATTAATGTTGATAATTGGATAAGAAGAGACTTGAGGGCCTATTGAAAAATCAGATTTTATTCATATCTTCACACGTGTCCTATTCTAGAATTTTCTACAACATTTGCTCTCTTCAACCAAACCCTAAAGCAACCATTTGAGGGCAAGATCATCCATTTCCAAGCTTTGGTAAGTATTTATTCTCATGATTTAATATATTATATGTATGGAATATGGTGTAAAACATGTTGGTTATGTTGGTGATGTATTGAGAATTCACTATGTGTGAAATAATACATGTTGGCTCAAATCGGAGGATGGTTTTGCCTTGCAAAATTGAACATGGACTTGTGGTATTAAAGGAAGTGAACATGATGGAGTTAATATTGATATGTGAGATGTGATTATAGCATTTCCTTGTTTTTTTCATGGTGTAAAATGTTTGGAATTTCTATTGTGAAATTGGTTATGGTTTTGGTGATGTATTGACCGTAAAGTGTCATTTTGGTGTTGTTATGTGTGTTGTGAGAACATAGCTGAATGTTGGTGTTTAATATGATAAATAATATGTCAAAATAAGTTTGGTTATGATCATGGACCATTCATTGCATAAAAAGACCCAAAAGAGACCCTTTTTGGCCGAAACGGGCACCCGCCCTCGCAGACGAAGCACCTGCGGGCGCAGGTGCCAACGCAGGTGACTCTAGCTACTACCAAAGGTCACCTGTGGATATAGTTCATCCACCTTCTGGTGCAGGTGGCTTAGAGGATCGTCCCAGAACTCCGAATTGCTTGTTTTTGCATCCCTTTGGCCCCCCGAAACCCCTATACCCTTCATGGATGTAATTATCAACTTGTGATGTTATTTTAATGACTTTAAAGTGTCGTATGGAGTTATGTTGGACTATGTTAAGTATTTATGATTGTTCATAAGTTGTTACAAGACAAGTTGATAGGGTAATTGTGACGGAATGCTAATGAGAGAGCATAAAGGGTAAGTGTGATGCGAAATGCTATTGTTGAATGAAATCTTGGTCAATGAGTGGGATGTTATGGTAGTGTTGGCATTTTTATGCGATAAATGACATTGTAAGAAGGTTAAATGACGTTCTAAAGTAACTATGTGATTCATGGTCATCTTGTGCACTTGATAGTTGGTTGCTAATATAAGTTTCGTTATGTACTTGTGATGTAGAGTGTGGCGTAAGGAAAGAGATGGACTATTGTATTTCCATATAATCTTGTGTATTCATAGTGAGATGCAAAGGTATGTAAGGTTACTCTTCTATATCCTTCTGCAACATATGGTGTTCACATTGTCATAGTACTCATTCAATTTCGAAATACTCTAAGGTATTCCATATCCGAGAGTTGGCTAGAGTTACTCATATGTTCCTTATTCATTGGTCAATGGTGAATCATATGACTCATGTTCATTGGTTGACTCACGTTCATTGGCTAATATGTCAAGAGTTTCAACTGTTCTAAGGTATTGCATCTCAGTTGGTGAGCAGTTGATATCCACATGTATCGTATTTAGTGATCATTATCCTAAGGTTCCAAAAGTGTTCTATTCCAAAGGGGTTCTATAGTATTCCAACTAAGGTTGATATATATATTGTCATTCATATGTGTTCTACTCCTAGACGAATTATGATCCACTTATCTCTTATTTATGGACGGAAGTTCTTGAGTTGTCATGTTGTTGTAGTTTCTAAGAGAACTATCTCAACAAGAGTAATGAGGTAAAGAGAGAGCTTGTTTAGTTTGAATAGCATTGTTCCAATCATGTCTTGTTCTAAAGTCCAAGAATATTATGTTTATCTTTGTACCAATTTCTCACAAGTAAAAGTATCAACCTATCAAAAGTAATGAAAGATGTAATGGACAAGTTAATGTACCTATTCCCCACAAGTAGAGATATCAATCTTACAAGAATAAAGATGTGAAGTAATGTATGTTGTGTTTCAAGTTTCAAGAATGTTTCCATCATCAAGGTATCCCTCATAGAACGAAAGAAAGAGTAATGAAAGAAAGAAGTAATGTTTAATGGGTGGTATCCCAGGGGTGAAATACCTAGCATGGGTCGATCCCAATAACATCCCAGGGGCGATAAGCCTAGCATGGGTTAATGACATCCCAGGGGCGACACGAAAGCCTAGCATGGGTTCACATAGCATAACATCCCAGGGGTGATAAGCCTAGCATGGGTTAATGACATCCCAGGGGCCATGGGCGGAGCCACCTTCGGCGAAGGGTGGTCAGATGCACACCCTTCGCCAAAAAATTATATGGTGAATAGAGGTTAAATATTAGTCATTATAGATGTATATTTAATTTTGCACACTCTTAGTATAACTGAGAATAAAATTTGCACACCATTAATCAAATTCCTAGCTCAGCCACTGCCAGGGGCGACACGAAAGCCTAGCATAGCATAACATCCTAGGGGCGATAAGCCTAGCATGGGTTAATGACATCCTAGGGGAGACACGAAAGCCTAGCATGGGTTCACATCGCATAACATCCCAGGGGCGATAAGCCTAGCATGGGTTAATGACATCCCAGGGGCAACACGAAAGCCTAGCATGGGTTCATATGACATCCCAGGGGTGAAAGTACCTAGCATGGGTTCATCTCATCACAGGGGCTACAAAACAGCCTAGCATGGGTAGAACAATAAAGGTGAATGAATTTGAAAGCAAGAGAAGTAAAGAATGTAACATACATGGTTCCCCACATACAGAAAGAGAGTTTATTCACATTAGATATTTCTCTTATATTGATTCCATGGTTGTTGTTATTATGTATGAATGAGCATAAATGACAATAACAGAAGAATTGTACATAATTCCACATGGAGTTTTTCTCTTATAGTTATTTTCATTGAAGTTCATATGTATTGATACAGTTGTCTTATGGCCTTACATACTCAGTACATTCTTCGTACTGACCCCTCTTGGGGACTTACCTTACATGTTGCAGGAGCAGGCATTAGTAGACCTCTTCACTAGGCTGCGGATCATATACAGGTCTTTGGTGAGCTCCAGTTGCTTCGGGGCTTCCCAAGTCACACGTGAACACTAGGTTTTGGTATTATGTAAATATTGTATAGACATGGTCATGCATCTGTAGAGGCTTTGTAGAAAGTTGTGGGAAGACAAATGTAAGAGGTGTGTGTCCATGATGACTTGATGGTTCTGTCGGCCAAGTTTTACATATGTATATATTTAGCACAGGTTTCATGAATTCCGATTTAGCATGACAAGTTCTTATGTGATAATGGTATTTCTTTTGGCATGAATATGAAAGACATAAGCAAAGATTGGTTCTCTCGGGCCTTATCGACTTCGGGTGCCAATCACGCCTCATTGGGATTCGGGGTGTGACATTAACCATACACTGTAGACTTGGAGATAGAGCTTAGAGTCTAAAGACTTCGGTGAGCAGAACTAAAACAAAGTACTTTCACTTTGATTATCTCTAATATTTTAATCGTAATATTTTTCTTTTGCATTTCTTTCATACCATATTCTGAAAAGCCAAGGGTATATCAAAAACAGTCTCTCTACATCAAAAAGGTAGGGGTAAGGTCTATGTACACCCTATCATTTCCAGACTCCACTTGTAGGACTATACATAATATGTCGTTGTTGGAGCCTAAGTCTACTGCACCACTGTGATGCTCTTTTAACTTTTATACTACCATTGATATCTCTAACTTCTAACATAGTATCTGTTATCAAATTCAACATGTGCTCCTTAATGTAGTGAAACTGTAGCAAATAAAAAGCAATCAACCTGAGAATAAAGGTTCACATATGAAACATTAAACTGATGATGTCATACCTATTACAAACACGTGGATGTAGAAATCTGTCACGGTCACTGTCAGTCACCTGCAAGATTCATCCCACTCATTTCAGATTCTCTGGGACTAAACTATTTTTCAAGTAAGAATCTCAATTTCAAGCGACTTCTTTTCTCTTAACCGCTTCACAAAAATGCTACTCCCTCTGGTCCCAATTTATGTGAAGGGGTTTGGAGTACGAGAGTCAAAATACTTATTGTTTAGTATGAATTTGGATAAAGATTCTTCAAATTTGAAAACAAAATTTGGATATTTGAAAGAGTTAATCGTCAAAAAAACACCTAAAGTATCCCAATATTTTGAGTTCAGGTATGAACACTTAGGTATTCGAGTTTCCTAACTGAACTATCACCAACTATTTATTAAAACACACCTCCACAATCAATTGTTCATTTTCCTACCTTAAATATAATCATTGTTCAGGTAGGAAAAATGAAAAATTGATAGTTGAGAACATTTGATAGTTGAGGTGTGTTTTGATAAATACCTGGTGATAGTTCAGATAGAAAACTCACACACTTAATAGTTTAGGTATAAAACTCAAAAAAATACATTTAAATTCTAAATACTTATTATAAAAAAGTATGTTCAAACATCATAACTCTTAACTCAAACACTAAAGATTACAAATACAGTAAAAAGAAAAATTTAGAAAGACGGAGAGAGAAGGAAAATACAGACGGGGTGAGGATTTCAATGCGAAAACATGAACCATCAATAGCGCGCCAGTAGATAAAGATTGCTGTAATTAAACATCCCAACACAACGAACAGACTCTTTAACCCAATTGCTAATGATGTTGTTGCCATTTTTGTCTTCCTCTTGATCAAGTTCTCCACAACCTCAAAATCTCATGTATTTCTTCTTCTAGCTACTCCTAATTAATGAAAACAACAACTTTGATCACAAGCTACTTTGGAGTATCACAACCATCAAAACAATAGCTTGTTTGATCACAACCATCAAAATAAAGCAAATGCATTACACCAGAAAAACGAGGGAGAAATAATTTTATAAATCCTTTACAGCTTGTTTGGATGGTTGTTAGCTATTAAATACAATGCTTTAATTCTTTACAGCTTGTTTGGATGGTTGTCAGTTATTGTACTATATATTGTTGTTAATTTTAAATAGGGAAAAAAGTCGAAATATACATCCTTAGATTATATATTGCAACAATACTTCTTAGATTGCACTTAATAGAAATTTTAAAAGAAAAAAAATTATAATTTAATAGCAATTCTAAAACAAAAAAGTTTAAGGAAAAAACGGTAAAGGATTGAACAAATCCTTAATTTTCTCCCTCTCTAGTTCCTTAAATAAAGGATTGATAACTAATTCTTAATTTTTTCTCCCCAATGTTTCTTACTTTTTTTTTTTTTACTGTGTAATCCCCCCATATTCTCCACCTAACAAAGTAAAAAAAAAGGGTAGAGGATTTATGAGAAATCCTTAATTTTCTCCCTCTTTCATTTTCTTAAATAATATTTTTTAATATTAATTAATCCTTCCGAAATATAAATTTTATTCATGAATCAGATTTTACACGTTAGTCAACGTGATTTTCAATTTCTTTTTTGAAGGAAATAGAGAATTTAGTGAATAACTTTTTATACACAGTTAATAGAAAATCGTTGTTTGAAGTTTTATTGAAAAATCAAGCTTTGTACTCTTTTTATGTGTATTTATTAACGAACAATACAACTAGATAAGTAACTAACAATGTCGAAACATACATTACAAAATTCAGAACCTAGAAAATAAAAGTACACCTAAACTAATTAAATTTATCATACTTTAGATACAATCCATACATAAAATATATTTGTATGTATTCATGATTTTTTTTTTTTTAATGAAATAGAAAATTCAGTGAACAACTTCACATTCATGATTCATATTAGTTTGTATACAAATTTCTTACATACAAACTTGTATAAACAAAAAAAATAAAAATACACAAATTTATATATAAATGTTAGCACCTAACAAATAAAAGCAAACCTAAGATAATTAAATGTACCATATTTTATACACAATTAATACACTAAAATATGCACAAATTTCTTACATACTAACATATAAAAATAATTTTTAAAAAATAAAATATGTCAGTTGCTATATAAATTTCATACCTAAAAAATTAAAAGCAAACTAGTTAGATATATCGTATTTTATACACAATCAATACACTAATCTTGTTTGTATATAAACTGGTATAAAAAAGATTAAGTAAAACAATTTATATACACCTATTTCATACATATAAAAAAGGCTTTTTCATAATAAGGTGAACATATCATATTATATATCATATCCATACAGAACATAGTGAAATAAAACCTAATACAATAGGAAAAGTAAAGAAATTATTCTATTTTCTGAAAATGCAAAAAACATGTAAAAAAGAAGATAATTTAATGACCAAATTTTACTCCTACAATAACTATCTACACAGTAAATGAGGAAAGAGGGAAAAGATAAACACAAAAATTATAATATTTAAATGAGGAGAGAGGAAAAAGATAAACACGAAATTAGGAGGGATTTACATTAATATATATATGTTAAATAAATAAAATTTTAAAAATCTGCTATAACTTGCAATTAAAATCTTAATTAAATAATTATATAAAAGTATTGCTACAACTTGCAATTAACAATCTAAAATAGATATAAAAGATAATTTTCACTTTTAAATACAATGTTTGTTTTTATTGTTATTTAAGCTTTATTGTATCGTATTGGTAAATTCATTTTTAGGTCATGAAGAAAATTTTTATTTTATGTAAAGATCGAGATGGTTCTGGCATGTGTTGAGGAGATGCACGGATGCCTCAGTGCGGAGGCATGAGAGGTTGACTATGAATGGATTGAGGAGAGGTAGAGGTAGATCGAAGAAGTATTGAATGAAGGTGATTAGACATGACATGACAGGACATGTACAGTTGCTGCTAACCGAGGACAGGACCTTAGATAGGAAGGTGTACAGAGTACACGAATTAGGATAGAATGTTACTAAGTAGGAGTGCGTCAAAACAAGTAGGTAGGAGTGTATTATCTTGTTGCCCTTACTAATACTCGTAGGACTACTTTTGTAGTTTTATTCTGATTTCTGTTACTTGTGGTTTTATGTAGTTCAATTATAGTGTTTGGCTACTATCTGTTGTTTTTGGAACTATCTAATGTCTCTTGTGCTTCCATTGCTTTTTTTTTCTAGACTATTTCTATCTTGAGTCGAGGGTATATTGGAAATAGGCTCTCTACCTCACCTTCCTCAGACACCCACTTTGTAGGACTACACTGAGTATGTTGTTGTATTTATCATTTATCCAACCTTTTTATAGTGGCTCTATTTGTGCCCTAATTTTCTTCCAGATTACTCTTAAAATTATTGATGTGTGATATTATGTAACGATGAAAAATGATCTATCCTAAAATTATATTCATTAAAACAATACAGTAGGATATAATACAATAATATACAATGCAATACAATACATTATCATCATATTATACTAAAAGTGGAAAGCTCCAAAGTGCAAAGTTGGTTTACTATTTTACCCCTACACTAAATCAAGATGTTATAAAAAAAATCTACTTAATTAATTAAATTTAAACATAAAACGAAAATTATCCTTCATGTAAAAGTAAAATTACTAGAGTGGTTTTCGGTCAAATTAATCTCCTTAATAGCCAACTTTCTTCCATTACTCTAAAAACATAAAGAATTTGAAGTGCTTGGAATTAATAACAAAGCTTCATGTTAAATATAATCTCAATTTACTTTACTCTATCATAGAAGAGTGAAGGGAGAAGAGATTAGTGTCAGGTGTGTGCTTGCTGTCTAAAGATGTAAAATTAACATTTCATGCTTTTTATGCTTTTTAATTGGTTAATTTGCATTAGTACTGTAGTTTCTTCATAAACCTTTGGTCGTCTGGATCATTTTGTCAATGATTTTAACTTTAATTTAGGGCCTGACACGTGCCTTTAGTTGCAAAGTCATGTTAGCCATTATAGTGAAGTATGGACCCACAAGAATAAAGTTCCTTTATCATATATTTTTGAGTTGAATTTTTAAATTTCAAATTTTTGTATAAATTGTATTTGAACATGCATTTTACTTGAGAAAAAGTTTGAAATTTTATGTCACACCCCGAGTCCCAATGAGGCGTGATTGGCACCCGAAGCCGATATGGACCGAGAGAACCAATCTTTGCTCATGAACATTCGTATGCATAACCTCAAATGAATAACATACTGTCTCATGTAATTGATGAAATTTAAAATGCCATACATATACATATATAAAACTTAGCCGTTGGGGCCATCACGTCGCACTGAATGTACATATCTTACATCCATATACCCACATATGTCTACAAAAGCCTCTACCAGATGTATCAACAAGATCAACTTAAAGTCGGGACAAGTCCCCGCTTTATACAATATTTACAATATCAAAACAATATACAACTATGACCCAGAAAGCTCCGAACCGAGTGGAGCTCACCAAAGATCTGCAAATACCGTCAACCTACTGTGGAGGTCTACTAATGCCTGTACCTGCAACATGTAAGGTAAGTCTCCTAGAGGGGTCAGTACGAAGAATGTACTGAGTATGTAAGGCCATAAGAAAACTACATCAGTACATAAGAACTTCCATGGAAATAATTATAAGAGAAAACTCAATGTGCGGAATTATGTACAATTCTTCTGTTATTTCCATTTACGATCATTCATTCACGATTACAACAACCATAGAACCAATATAATAGAAATAGTAAATGTGAATAAACTCTCTTTCTGTATGTGGGGAACCATGTACATTACGTTCTTTCTTTCTCTTGCCTTTACTTTACTTCATTTCTCTTTCTTTCATACTATGCGTGATACTTTAATGATAGAAACATTCTTGAAACTTGGAACATAACATACATTACTTTAAGTCTTTACTCTTATAAGATTGACATCTCTACTTGTGAGGGATAGATACATTAACTTGCACATTACTTCTTTCATTACTCTTGAGAGATTGGTACATTTACTTGTGAGAGATTGCTATATTCACTTGCCATAACATTATTTGAACCCAACATCTTGGAACCATTGGAACAATAGTCAATGCATAAGAGACATGTGGATAACTCTATTGGAACTTGGGATCATTACATGGTTGGAATAATGCTATTCAAACTAAACAAGCCCTCTTTACCTCATTAACCTCGTTGGAATAGTTCTCTTAGAATTTACAACATTATGATAGCTTAGGAACTTCAGTCAATGAATAAGAGATAAGTGAATCATACTTCATCTAGGAGTAGGACACTTGTGAATAACAATGTATGTCTACCTTAGTTAAAATACTCTAAGACCCCTTTGAAATGTAACATTTTTGGAACCTTAGGACAATGATCACTAAATACGATACATGTGGATATCAACTGTTCACCAACCTGAGATGCAATACCTTAGAACATTTGGAACTTTGGAATCGTGTCCACCCTACATCTATGATTTTCCTGTACTTTTGCTCCCAACCAACATATATAACTTAATTTCTTTCTCTTGAGAGATTGGTGTACTAGCTTGCACATTACTTCCTTTATTACCTATATGAGATTATCACCTTATTGGTGGCTTATAATATAATACCGTTCATCACCTTATAGGTGGCTTATAGTATAATACCGTTCATCACCTTATAGGTGGCTTATAATATAATACCGTTCATCACCTTATAGGTGGCTTATAATATAATACCGTTCATCACCTTATAGGTGGCTTATAATATAATACCGTTCATCACCTTATAGGTGGCTTATAGTATAATACCGTTCATCACCTTATAGGTGGCTTATAATATAATACCATTCATCACCTTATAGGTGGCTTATAATATAATACCGTTCATCACCTTATAGGTGGCTTATAGTATAATACCGTACATCCAGCTGATCAGTGGTCTATAATATAAACCGAACATCCAGCTGATCAGTGGGCAATAGTCATATATATAATAATGATAATATCGGACATCCAGCTGATCAGTGGGCTATAATATATACCGGACATCCAGCTGATCAGTGGGCTATAATCATATTTATAATACTAATACCGTAACATAATGTTGGGATTGATCCATCCGAGCTTATGCCCCTTTTGATTGATCCATACTCAATAAAATATAAAGTAACCATGTGTGCATTACTTCTTTACAATCTTGTTCCCTTTTCATAGTTATGAGAGTGATACATTATTCCTCATACAATTGATACTTTAACTTATGTGAGATTGATACATTGATAATCATAACTTTATATGAAACTTTGGGTCAATAATCAATGAGTGAGAGACATGTGAATAAACATTGTTGGAAACATAGCCTTATTGGAAACATAACACCATTGGAACCATTAGACAATAAGCAATGAACAAGACACATGAATAATAACCTCTATTGGAACTTTGGAACACAACCTTATGGGACTTTTGGAACATTGCCAATAAATATGAGACATGTGGTTCACAACTGCTCAATGAATAGGAGACATATAAGTAACACTAGTCAACTACCAGATACGGAATACCTTAGAGCATTTCGGAATCAAATGAGTACTATGACAATGTGGACACCATATGCTGCAAAAGGATATAGAAGAGTAACCTTACATACCCTTACTTCCAAGTATGAGTACACAAGTCTATATATGAACACAACAGTCCAGCTTCTTCTTTATGTTTCACTCTACAATACAAATCCATAATGGAATTCTCGTTAACAATTATTTACCGTACAAGTGTACAAAATGATAATGAACCATATGACTGCCATATAACTTCATTTCACTCCTTACAATACAATCCACTGCATTTTCATATCAACAACACCATAACATTACACACATTGACCAAAAGATCATACATCAATAGCATTTCACACCATACTTGCCCTTTACGCTTTTCCTTTTATCATTCCGTTGAAATTATTCCTTTATAAAAACATATGAACCATCATACATACTTAACATAGTCCAAAACACCTCCATACGACACTATAAAGCCATTAAAACGACATCACAAGTTGATAATTACATCCATGAAGGGTATAGGGGTTTCGGGGGGCCAAAGGGATGCAAAAACAAGCAATTCGGAGTTCTGGGCCAATCCGCTAAGCCACCTACGCCTGTAGGTGGATGACCTGAGTCCGCAGGTGACCTTTGGCAGTATCCAGAGGCACCTGCGTTGGCACCTGCGCCCGCAAGTGCTTCATCTACGAGGGCGGGTGCCCGTTTCGGCCAAAAAGGGTCTCTTTTGGATCTTTTTATGAAATGAATGGTCCATGATCATAAATAAACTTATTTTAACTTATTTGTGATCCTATTATATGACAACAATCAGCCATGGTCTCACAACACACATAAACATCACCAAAACGACACTTTACGGTCAATACGTCACCAAAACCATAACCAATGTCACAATAGAAATTCCAAACATATTACACCATGACAAAACAAGGAAATGCTATAATCACATATTACATGTCAATATTAACTCCATAATGTTCACTTACTTCAAGATCACAAGGCCATGTTCTAGTTTACAAGACAAAACTCTTCACCGATTAAGCACACACAAGTTGTTTTACACATAGTGAATTTCTCACACTTCACCAACATAACCAACATCATATACACAATATTCCATGCATATAATATATTAAACCATGAGAATATACACTTACCAATACTCACCAAGTGATGATCTTTGGCCAAAAGGATGAAAGCCTAGGGTTTGGTTGAAGAGAGAAAGTCTTGAGAAAATTCTAGAAAAAGCATGGGTGTCCAAGTGAATAAAAAATCTGATTTTCTTTGCTTATATAGACCCTTTAAGGTAATCCTTATCCCATACCTTTGGTCAATAATTGAGTTGTGGATTTGGTCTTGCAAGAATGGGTCAAAAATGGGTTAATTACCCCTTTTGGGCCATGTCTTACATATCTTTTTGGGCCTCATCTGGCCCAATAGCTCATGACTCATTCATACCCAACAAATAAATGAATAATTCATAAATTCTCCCATGTTTAATTAATTTCATAAATGTACACGTAGTCGTATAGGTTCGACAACATACGGGGTGTTACACCTCCTACAAAGGTCTAATCCCATGTACTAGACCCAATATCAATTATTTCATCAATAACATTTCCAAATACAAACTTATGGCTCTCAACACTTAGGTACCCATTGTTCAACGTCACCAAGTAGGGTTTGGTAGGCACGGGGTGTTAGATTTTATAAGTAAAAGGGAAATTTCTTTCAAAATGTGGCTCAAGAAAGTTGAAAGTGTTTGAGAATAATCTGACAAATTTTATGGTCAAATAGACATTTAAAGATAAATTTTAAAAATTTAATATAACATCTATGATAAATTTTAATTTTTAGGTAATAATTGGCACCTAAATTTTAAAAAAATTTCTACTTATAAGTGGCAACAAGCAGCCAACAGGTCGACATCCCTGCTTGGATATTTCCTTTTATACCTTCTCCATTTTAATTTATTTATTTTACTTTTCTTTTTAATTTATTATATATTTGAAAATTACATAAAAAGTACTAAAAATTACAATAATCAAAAACTTAAAATATTTAAAAGACATAAAAATTTGGTTCATTCTCAAAATTGTATCAGTGCCACATAAATTGAGAAGAAAAAGTACTATAAATCACAATAATTAACAAATTAAAATATTTAAAAGATATATTGTAAATTTAGTTGACTCTCAAAATTGTATCAATGCAACATAAATTGGAACAGAGGGAGTAAAATATATTATTTAAAATTATGTCAAAAAGTATTACTTATAAATCACAATAGTTAACAACTTAAAATATCTAAAAATCATATTAAAATTTGATGGACTATCTAAATTTTATTTATGCCACATAAATTTAGAAAATAGTAGTAATATATATTGGGCTCGTGCTAGCACGGGCCCCTCTATATCTAGTGTATTGAGTAAGAGTAAATGGAACAAGTTCCATCTGCCATATAGTTTAATGAATGATGAAATGGTGCAGTTTTACTTAATAAATGGGGAGGATGTTTAGTCTGACAGTAATTAATGTAAGCTTAATGTGTACGCCATTTTTTAAATGCTCAGCTCATTTATGCATCTGTTTTGATCTTTTGAGATTTCATTTATAATACTCCGCCCGTTTCTAAATACTTGTCACATTCTTAGTTTGCACGCCTCTTAAGAAAAACATTAACTGGATGCTAATTTGACTATTTTACCTTTTTATTATTCTTTTGTATTTAGTACTCTCTTTTTTTTTGCACTATTATTAATATCTCTCTATATTTATGACTAAGGGTAAATGTGGAAACATAACAACCATATACTATTATCAAAACTGGTAAATTTATTTTTTTCCTCTATTATTTTTCATATGATTTTTCCTAAATCAATAACTCTTTCTGAGAAGATAGTACTTGTTATATCTTTTAATGTGGCCATCTTTTTCGGTTTTGTGGATGACTTTCACATATATTGTTGCAATTTGAAATCTCAGATCATGATGACAACTACTAAACTTACCTGTAGGTCAGTCGAATCTCCTACCCGGAACAACAAGTAACAGGCCAATAGGATAATAAAACAAAACATGAAATAGATATGCCAAATATAAATATAAACATAGGAAATAAGGGTCATAAACTTGATATTAAGGAGAGTGAAGAAGCAAACTATACAAAATACACCTCAAAACCTGGTATTAGTCGGTACAGGAGCTAATAAATATAACAGGAGAACTAGGTAAATACAATATATACAAAACCGTCTACGAAATACAAAATAAACACAGTCCAGCAAAATAGAGAGAGAAGGAACAACTCGAGCGTCAGGAGCTCACCCCAAATCTTCAATCCAAGATAGCTCCACACGAAGAACACATCAGCAGTGACAACTCGTACTAGGATCTGCATTAAGGGAAAAAGATGCAAAAGTGTAGTATGAGTATCAAAATCCGCGGTACCCAGTAGGCATCACAGACCGCCTGAGCTCACCAGATAAATGCAAGTATAAATAACATGAAGGGAAATAATGAAATGTAAGTAACCTAAAGAGACATGAAATACAAACTAGGTAATAAAAAAGAAGGTACCTACCAGCAGAAGCAAGTCTAACAGTCTAAAATAGCAAGAATCATTATTAGGGAAGCATATCAATAGTAGTCTACTCAAAATATCTATTCGAAACAAGAGAAAAAGCAAGATAATCTAATCATTAGAGATGGTAATGCTAAAGAAGGAGGGTCCAGAAGACGTACCTAGACTGCAAGTACACTCTAATAACCGACCTGCCACAAGCTATGTAGTAATAATTAAACAATAACCTAACAAGATCCCATAAGCCTGGAAGGTACAAACAACAGATAAAACCCAACCGACCTTCATAAGCACGACAGGTACAAATAGCAAGCATAACCCAATTGGCCTCCTTAAGCACGACAGGTTCCAAACAACAATAATACTGGCAACGACAGTGCATATGAATAGATGAGTGCAATAGAAAACCATGTGAGGAAATATGCGATGAATGCCATGTCCATACCATAGTGCATACACCTCCTCCACCCTTGTGGCTCATAGAGGCAGGACTCATGGGGGAACTCCTTCCTCCAACACGATGGCTCACAGATTGAGGGACCCATAGCAACTCAGGACATTCGTATACACTGCCAGGTCCCGAACCGAGACTTTCAACTAATAATTGATAATAAATCCCTTCTAAAACAAACCTGAACGAAAGCATAAGTATAACAGGTTCTTGGAATCGAACCAAGACTAAGATGATACACTTTCTTGCCTTTTTAAAACTAGTCTATAGGTAAAACCTCTACTAATTATGTTCAACAATCGAAATCAGTAAGTGGAAACCATGATAAATTTTGTGAAAATAAAAATAAAACCAGTGACTAAAAAAGTTACATTTCCTTTAGATATTCCCAGAAAACAATAGTACACATGGTATATTTTAGTCTTAAAAACGGTCATCCAATAGTAAGAGTAGTACGATTCCTATTTTGAATTTAATTTAAGAGTGGAAACTGAGAATAAATCCCTTTTAAGAATATTAGCGAAAATCAATGTTTTTTGATGGAATCATACCACAATGCATGGGTGTGCACGTATGAATGTATGCATATCATCACCAGTATACACATAACCACATAAGTATCTACAACTAGAAATTATCGTGTTTCCAAAGCAATGTACACTAACCTGGAATCCAACTGAGTCACAACCACGGCCTTGGGCCCATCAACGTACAGAGAAGCATATATACAAAGAAAATACAGAAAGCGAGAGTAAGTATAATACTAAAAGAATCTATCGAGGAATACCAACCTTATCGAGATATTACCCCAAATCTATGCTAAGGATCACTACCCTAATCCTAACATCATGGTGAGTATACAAGTATTCCTAACCTCATCCTAACACTACAACATACATTCTAAACTGAGGCTCAAGCCAAATACTCTAAAATCTTCAAAGAAGACAAAGAATGTCGTATATGATAAAGAAATCTTGTACCCATTCTATAAACCCAGAACTCATATGCAATTTATATCATACACAATCTTGTAGAGAAAAGTCTATAAGAAAATAGGCATAGCCTACCTCAAAGCCGAATAATAGCTTTAAACTATCCATGGAGCTTCTCATCACCGCTACTCGACCTTGGATAGCCACCGCGCTATCAAAGTCATAAACTATATGTCAATACTAGTAAAATAAGACCCATATTGCAATTACTAAATCTGTGTCCAAAATCGGGTCAATAAATGGACCCATGGCACTTGTTGATAAAAACCAAAATTAAATATGTAATTATGTTCCCAAAAGGGTAAAAAACCTGTGACCAGAAGCTGGGCGAAGACAAATTCGAATTAGAACCTCAATTGGTCCAAAAAACTCACTTGGTCAAGGAAGAACACTAAGAATTTGACCAACGAATCGCATATAAAAGATGGAATTGACACTAGAAAAGAGGATAGATCATAAATATGAAGGAGAGGAGCTTACCTCACGAGAAATCTGCCAAGAATTGCTTAACTACACCCTTAACCGAGCTCCCAAACACTTGGCATAAAAATGGCTAAGTGTTTAGAGAAGAGGAGAATAAATATCCAGTGACCTCCACATACGTGGATATTTTACTGCCTAAGTTGTATCTCTTAAGTAAAAACCACTTAACAGGTGAGCCTCTATAAAAACAGAGGATACTCTGCATAAGCAGCCTCGCTTAAGTTGGAAAAGCACTGCTTAAGTAATTGGTGCTGACATCAGTAGCCTCCGCTTAAGTGGATAGCCTTCCGCTTAAGTGATCAAGGCACCGCTTAAGCGGCTGTACTAGAACTTCAACACTAGGGAAATTCCTAAACTCTAAACCCTAAACCCTAAATCCTAAATCCTAAATCCTAAACCCTAAATTCCTAAGTTGGAATTTCCCTCGAACGAGACCTCAAAATTAATTCAGAACCCCATGCACAGAAAAAAAATATGCTACACTATTGGAAAAAAAATTATAAACTCAACGAAAGAGAAGAAATTCCCAACTGAGGTCTTTTCGACGAAAAGTGAGACCCTCACCTGATCTTCCTTTTTTAAGTAACACCAACCAACAAATCAAAATGAGTTTGAAAGCCTTGGACTCGAATCAAAGGTCTCCCTGGACTAAAATCCACGTTTCAGAGCTAATGGAACTTTTGGAATTCTCGTTCGAGGTTATTTACTCGTAGTTTTGGTAAAAGACCAATTTCTCAACTCCAAGAGCTCCACAATAGGGAAATTGGTCCATTGGTCCTACCAAGTTATAAATGACCTGGGACAACTATAGGAAAGCTTTAAATGCAGAAAATAAACAAAATGAAGAAAAAAGACCTAATGGGTCATTACAACATCCACTACTAAAAGGACTTCCATTCTCGAAAGTCAAGAAATAGAAAGAGCCCAAAAGTTTATCAAGATGAGGGTATTAGGTCTGCATGCCCCGCAAGGCTTCCATACACCCTCCCAGACTGAACAATGCCTCCACAGAGCCTTAGCCACAGGAACCCCCCAATTTCTACTTCCTTACCTCACCGCTCAAAATAACAACAAACTTCTTCTCGCATTCCAACTCAAGTACAACTGCACCGTACCCCACAGAAGTATGCGAGACTCATCCAAAATATACCAAAGTTGCATAAACACAAGCAAAACTAAGCAAACACCCAGCAAGGCTATAGACAATCCAACTCATAAACCAGATCACGAAGCTTAAGCTCTAAGTTCAACATCCTCTAGTTATCATAAATCTCCTACCGACTCTGAACTATACAAAATATCTCCAGCATCATCTGAGTCTTCTTTGTATAATCACACAACTACCAACCTCAAATGGATAAAGCCAACCCATATGAATACTTGAATGGTAGAGGCTAATATGCATGATCTTTGCTAAAGACAAGGACTGGTCCCAATGACCCTCGAATCCAACAAGGTAAGTCCGAAGCACAACCTCCAAAACCTAGATAATACGCTCCAAATGATCATTAATCTATGAGTAATAAATTTATGCTAAATTCAACTCGAATATCTATTTCCCCGTGAGTAGACTTCTAGATAACGACTGTGAACTGAGAACCAAAGTCAAAAGTAGCAGAACTCGACACCTTATGCAAATGAACCATCCCTCTAATATAAATCTGAGCCAACCTCTCTGGTCAAAAAGAAAACTAAACTGGTAGGTAGTAAGTAAGTCTAGTCAACCAATCATATGCCCCAAACGGAATCTAACCCCAAGACGTACGCTGTAAGCAAGTCACAAAATCCATAGCTATCCACTTAACATCTCAGCTAAACCACCAGGACCCAAGCCCAAAAGGAATCTAACCCCAAAATGCACAATGTAAGAAAGTCACAAAATCCATAGTTATCCACTTAGCATCTGTTTTAAAGCACTGGGATCCAAGTGTCCAAACTATACCCACTAACACACCAGCATCTGAATAAAAGATCTAACACACACCTCATGTTTTTATCCAAAAAAATTCAAAATCAGAACTGGAGAAAATAAAGCCTTGAGCCCCAGAAGGCTCATCTCATACTCATCGAACTGTAGGGAGAAAATAAAGCCTTGAGCCCCAGAAGGCTCACCTCATACTCATCGAATCGTAGGAGATGGATGTCTCTAAATAAATCTGGTCGACCACACTGCCAAGGAAGGAATCCCTCAACCAAGCCATCAAATATAACCTGCTAACCTAACATACTATCATCCTTGGTAGGAAAATAGGCCTATCCCCAAAAACAAAATGCCTCGATCCTTGCCAAGCCTATACGATCCCATAATCGAACACCACGTGCCACAAAAATATCATAGACCTAAATCAATCTTATACTCAGAAATATAGCAGATATCTACTGATCCCATAAAGGCTGAAGCTCAATTATCACTATCATAAACATGTCCAATCAAGCCTGATAACATGATCCATCGAATCCATACCTGCTACGGAGGTGTGAGTATGCCACGAACATAATTAAGAACTCGCGGTGGTCGTAAAGAGTACTAATGGTAGCCAGACCTCGAGTAAACTTAGAAAATAAGGTTGTACCATAAAGTTGGTCAAGCCAATCCCTAATACATGACATCAAATACTGGCTCCCGATAGTCGATAGGCAAAACACAACTATATGAAACTATCTCTCTGTTGAACCCAAAGGAAACATCTCTTAAAGTCACACCTGACCAAGTAACACCATACTGAGAAGATCCTAAAACTACCCTTTTTAACTTCCTATAACTCAACTGAAACCATACAGTAGTATTAAACATAATAAACTAAGTATCCAACTCAACATCACCACCAAAAATCATAATTACAAATGAGCGATAAACCAGGCAAATTGGGAAAACAAACATCATTAACTTACAAACCTTAGGGACTAACTAGAGATAAGAAATATTAAAGCTAGCACTAGGAACATAACAAATAGGACTAAACACTCTTTCATTACAAGCCTCTCTTTTTCTCGAGTAAATGACATAACCCCTCTCAACAACCAACCATTGGGCTCTCACCTCACAATTTGAGAAAGAATCGTCATAATCAAAGAAACAATATAAGCAAGAAAACCAAGGACCATACGGTAGAAAGACAAAATGGTCTAAATCTAGAATCACATCAAAACCCACCATGTCAAAAATAATGAGATCTACCCAAGCGCTATACCCAAGCCAATTATAGCACAGGATTGATCCACAACTAAAAGGAAATAATGTAATACAAGGTCGACCCACTCGATCTACTACTAAAAGAAAATAACTATGGGGGGGTATCTACACTCATGGGCACAGATAAAAGCACATAACAACAACACAAACACATAGTAAAGTAAGAAAGCATGTATGGGTATGAAAACCTCAAATCAAACACCAGGGAAACTTAAGGATAACAAATCAAAATTACACCTACAAAAGCTGCATCTGAAGCCCTGACCCCTGGCCTACCTGAAAAAGAATGTAACTGATCGTGTCCTTCCTTAAACTAAGCATCAACACCACCATCAGCACCATCTGGATATGAATCGCATCTAACACTCTAGGGACAATCCCTAATACCCTCGGCACTACCTCCGAATGGTGGCGTCACAATCTTAAGAGGCTAATCTGGCAGCTCTAACTACTCAATAATCCTATAGCGGGGACACTCTCTACAAAAATAACCAATCTCCCTAAAATTATAACAAACCCCCAGAAGCCCTACGCTGGAGAGAAACATGTGTTGTCCTTGATTGAATGACAAACTCATGCATGAAGCACTTTTCAAAATATTGCCCAAACTCTCCATAATCAAAGTAACCTCTGCCGTCCAATGTCTAGTGTGAAGAACTTGACGATCTAGCGTGGCCTCCATGATGTGAAGATCCAGAACAAGAACCCTACAAAGTTTGAATAGAACTCTAGCTGTTGTAACCACCGTGACCTGTCTGAGCCCCATCTATGATCTAAGGCACTGTCTATATAGGCCTACTAAGCTGAGGGTGACGGTGACCTCTATTTAAAGAATCCTTACCTATGGACGAAATACCATTGATGATGAGCTGATGGTGGGGCCTCTTACTTCCACGCCCATAGTTCTCGAGACATGCCCATTCTATAGTTCACGTATGATCACTAACCTGAAGAAAGGTAGACCCAGTTGCTACTAAAAGCTTTGATGTAAAATAGAGTGGTAAAGTTAGTCCCCTCACAAACATATGCACTCTCTCATGCTCTGTAGGAAGAATCATAAAAGCATATCTAACCCACTCAAGAAATCTGATCTCATACTCATAAACTAATGTGAACCCTGTTGAATACCTGTTAACTTATCTCTTGTCTAGAAACCACTTGACTTACCAGGTACTACCCCTGCTTGTGACGTGGACCCAAAAAGGCTCAGAATCCCAACAATATTATCTTGAAGAACTGGCATAATTACAAATCCGATCGGAGCCTGGGTTGTTCCCAAACTCTCTAACAGATGCTATAAATCCTCAATATGAAGCTCTGCCTCTACTGACTGCTCCCTAACTTACCTCTGGGATAAGGGTGTGCAAAAACCTAACCGGCCAATAAACGGAATCAAAAAAAATGTTATTGGTTTATTGCTATTGGGTTTTTGGGTTAACGATTTTTTAATGGTTTTAAATTTTTTTATCGGTTTATTGGTTTGGTTTTGATTTTTAATATGGGGTTATTAGGTTAACCGATAACCCATTAAAAGTATACTAAATTACTACTTTACCCCTACTTATATATATTAGTGCATTCACAGTTTATACAAAACCTGAAAACCTTGTTTAATTTGAATTACTTAACTATATTAGGTTGCATTTACTAATTGAGTCTTGCTCTATGTCACACTAACATAGGCATCCAATATAGTAGATAACTATTCAGAAGGAAATAGTACATATATTTGTTTTATGAACATTTTTCTTATTGGTTAAATCGAAAATCAAACTGTTAAGAACCAAAAATCAAAAAAAGTATCTTATTGGTTTGGTTATTGGTTTAGCGTATTAAAAAACCAAAAATTGACAAACCGAACTGAAAATACATAAAACTGAACCAAACCGACCGATGCATACCCCTACTCTGGGATGAGGCTCTAGCAATAGGTGCAGAAGCCTCGCCATCGCCATCCAACGATCTCATGTGATGCACCTGAGAAAGAGTGGAACTAAAGAAGAATTTAGAGGTTGGTTAAGATATGGTCAAATGAAAGCGAATCAAGAATAGACTTTTCCTAAGAATGCCCTATAGCCACCCGAAGATAGGATATGAACGTCATCGTACCAATCCACAAGACTCTAGTAGGCACTTGCTCTTGTACCAATGATATCGGTGAACCTAAGGCTATGATACCAAACTGTAATCACCCAAAATTTCAGGTTATGATGGAACCTACAAAATCCAGTTGTAGGCAAGCTAAACCCCTAACCAGAACAACAAGTAATGAGCTAATAGGATAAAGTTACGAAAAATGAAAGAGATATGCCAAATATAAATATATACACAGGAAATAGGGAACATATACTAGATCGATAAAGAGAGTGAAGAAGCAAACTATACAAAATACACCCTAAGACCTGGTATCAGTCAGTACAAAAGCTACTAAACATAGCAGGAGTACTAGGTAAGTATAATATATACAAAACCATCTCCAAAATACAAAATAAGCACTAGTCCAGCAAAATAGATGGAAAAAAAACAACTCCAATGTCAGGAGCTCACCCAAAATCTCCAATACAAGATAGCTTCGCATAAAGAATATGTCAGAAGTGAAAACTTGTACTAGGATCTGTATCAAGGGAAAAAGATGTAGAAGTGTTGTATGAGTACTAAAATATGCGGTACCCAGTAGGCATCATAGGCCGGCTGAGCTCAATAGATAAATGCAAGTATAAATAACATAAAGGGAGATTATGAACAATATAAGCAGCCTAAAGAGAGATGAAGTACAAACCAGGTAAGCAAAAAGAAGGTATCTACATGCAGAAGCTAGCTTACATCTTAAACAACAAGAATCATTATTAGGGAAGATATCAATAGTATTCTACTCAGAATATCTACCCAAAGCTAGAGAAACAACAAGATAATCTAATCACTAGAGCTGGTAATGCTAAAGAAGAAGGGTCCATAATATGTACCTAGACTGCGAGTACACCCAATAACTAACCTGCCATAATATATGTAGTAATAATCAAACAATAACCCAACCAGGAGCCCATAAACCCGAAAGGTGTAAATAACAGACAAAAACCCAACCAGACCTCATAAGCACAATGCGTACAAATAACAAACACAACATGATCGGCCCCCAAAAGCATGATAGGTGCCAAAAAACAATCACATTGGCGACAACAGTGCATATGAATAGATGAGTACAATAGAAAACCAAGTGATGAAATATGCGATGAATGCCACAACCATACCATAGTGTATACACCTTCTCTATCCCTGTGGCAAGTAAAGGCAGGACCTATGGGGGACAACCCTCCTGCGGCACAGTGGCTCACAAATGTTGGGACCCATAGGGGACTCACAACATTCATATACACTGCCTGGTCCTGAACCAGGACTTATACATAATAATTGATAATAAATCCCTTCTAAGATCAACTCGAAAGTAAGCATGAGTATAACAGGTGTCTTGAATTGAACTGGGACTAAGATGATCCAGTTTCTTTCCTTGTTAAAACCACTGTATAGGTAAAACCTCTACTAATTATATTCCACAGTCCAAATTAGTAAGTGGAGACCAGGATAAATCTTGTCAAAATAGAAATAAAACTAGTGATTACAAGAGTTATAATTCCTTTAGATATTCCTAGAAAATAACAGTAAACGTGGTATATTTTAGTCTTAAAAATTGTCATCCAATAGTAAGAGTGGTACGATTCCAATTTTAAATTTAGTTTAAAAGTGTAAAATAAGAATAAATACCTTTTTGAAAATAGTAGCAAATATCAATGTTTTTTCATGGAATAGTACAACAATACATGCGTGTGTATGTATGAATGTATGCATTCCATCACTTGTATACACAAAAATAGGGCATAACCATATAAGTATCTAAAACTAGAAATCATTGTCGTTCCAGAGCAAGGTACACTAACCTGGAATCCAACTGAGTCATACCTACGACCTCAGGCCCACCAACTTACAAAGTAGTTTATATATATATATATATATACAAAGTAAATATAAAAAGCGAGAGTAAGTATAATACGAAAAGAATCGATCAAAGAATACCAACCTTATCAAGATACTGATACCCCAAATCTTTGCTAAGGTTCGCTACCCTAATCCTAACATCATGGTGAGTGTACAAGTATTTCAAACCTTATTCTAACACTACAACAAGCATTCTAACTCAAGCTAAATACTCTTAAATCTCCGAAGAAGGCCATAAATGGTGAAAATGATAAAGAAACTTTAAACCTAACTGATAAACCCCCACCCCACATGCAATTTATACCATGCATATTCTCATAGAGAAAAGTCTATCATAAAGTAGATTGTAGCTTACCTCAAAATTAAATAGCAGCCTTGAATAATTCACGAGTTGCTCGTCCCTACTACTCGACCTCATAAAGTTGATGTGCTATCAAAATCATAATCTTCACATCAATACCAGTAAAACAAGACCTATATACAATTATGACATTGAGTCCAAAATCAAATAAAAATAGACTCGCGGGACTTATACACCCAAATTACAACTCCCTTTTTACAGGAGTGTAGCGGTCGTTGTCAAATAAAGAACCCAACAAAGGTTGGGGTTGAATCCCACAGGGAATATGGTGTTAAAAAAATGTTATGTAGTTTCGATGACAATTAGCCAACAATTTCCAAGAAACGGGGGGTTTTGTTTTACTAATTGTGAATAAACATCAAATTTTGTAACAATGTTAATTTTTCAACACTTAATTTACTAGAGAGGTACAAACTAGGATCATGTTCACCTAGGTTTCCAATCACCACTAGGTCATGAGTGAATTATGAAATTGTGTTAAGATGAGTGATTATCAGACAATCGATTATTTAATCTATCTAAATGTTTTTCAACCACTTTAGGTAAGTTTGCACTTTAATTCTTTCAAACTTAAAACACCAAATATATGATTCGAGTTCAGCCTCAATTGATTAACCTTGTTAAAGCGTTAATCGTTAGTTTGGAGGTTAGCAATTCCAAACTCTTGCTATGAATCCCTTATCTTTACTGTTAAAATCTTTAATCAAGTATTTTAACAAAAGACGTTTTTCCAATGTTTGCAACCATCAAGAATGAATTAAAATTGAAGGGATTCATAATACAATCACCCAAACAACACAATCTCAACACCCATGAACCCTAATGGTGATTTTCCACCATGGATTACATAACCCTAGAAGTGGGGTTTTTAGCCACTTATGGTGGAAAATAAGATGAATAAGATTATTTTATAAGATAAAGAGAAAATCTTACAATCAAATAATCGCAAATCTTGATCCTTGATATTCAAAACCCAAAGACAGTAGTTCCAAAAATGTTTCTCTAGAGAAACTAATCGTAAAAGTACCCAAGTATGCCAGCCTACATTCTAAACCCTAAAATGGGTATTTATAGGCTCCAAATAAAATAAAGTTTAAAATTCAAAACCTGGTATTCCGCGTCAACGCGAAAAGTAAGTGCAACGGACAGTCAGAGGGGTGACAGTCCGTCACCTGGGCCATCGCCAAAGTATCCAAAATAGTGTAGTCTGCTTAAGGCGTGGTGTACCAAGTGGCGACCCATAACTGGATTCCTTTTTGGCTTCTATTTCGATTAGCCTATGGCAGTAGTGATGACAGTTCGTCGAGGTCTTGATGGCCCATTAGGGAATCTATCACCAATCTCTATTGAAGAGAACATTCTAGTTAAGGATTTACGGATAGAGCGGCGATTCTCCAAGCTTTTGACGGTCCATCTGTAACAACGTCAAATCCTCTTTTTCAGTTGATTCTTCTCTGTTTTAAAGGATTAGACTTATTACCTGAAACTAAACATAAACCATATTAAAGACACCATATGTTCCTTGACAACTTATAATTATCCTTAGTTAAAGACGCAAAATATGTCGGCATAAGCCAACACATCAATACCCTCAACTTAGAACGATTGCTTGTCTTCAAGCAACTTAAACAACACAGTATCATGCCAACAATGATGACCTTAAAAGAACAAACAGCTGGTGTATCGTTCACATTGACTTCACTCTAATACTCGCAACAGGTGCAACAACTCAGTTTAATCATAAATAGCTGGGATCCATACTTGGCATTACACTACAACTCATTGATCTATAAGTACTCAAGATGTAAAATCTAATAGTCAGCAAGTTCACATATCAATCTCATGCTCTCACCAGAAAGAAGTCCCTCTAACACAAGTGAAGTAATATAGTAGTTAGGGACTAATAAATGAACTCTCACTCTCACAATAAAATTCAAACAATGCTCATGCAATACCATATGCTTGCCCTTACCATTTCACAAGGTTCATTGGTTGGTTGATAAGGATCACTATAGGAGTTTATTCGGCTTGTAACGTAAGCATGAGTGCTGGTACAGTATATTTAGAATTAGTGACTTAGCCTTCCTTGACGTGCACTGGTTCATAACACCACTATTTCTTATAATCACAAGCATTATCTCATCCTTATTCTCCATTACCAGTAACACTTTTCCCCTTTTTGAAAACATTCTTTTCAAGGATTCATTTTCAAATCATTCCTTTTCTTTTTAACTTGACCAACTCATTGCTTTCTCTTTTATTTTGCATATTCTTAGGGATTCCTTACCTCTTCACTCACTCTTTTCATACCCGATTTCGCTCATCACCTTTATATAGTAGCCACCCTCAAATTAGGCAAATTGCCTGGGTTAAAGTGCATGATGTCCAAGGAAGGATCAGGGCCAAAATAAAAGATAAATGATAGAGTAGGGAAGGTTAGTAAGCTCTGAAATAAAAGAGAATCATTAAGGCTCAACATAGGGATTAAAGGGTTCATACATGGACTTTAAATCAAACTAAGCCTATGATCATATCCTATGTCATCAATCTATCTCCTAATAAAATGGACTGGGCAAGTTCTAGATGCATGCACAAAGTAAGAAAATAAAGCAAGAAGTCTCACACACACATAGCATAAACTGACAGTGACCTTGCCAATGTTCAAATTCATACTCAAGCTTAAGCTAATTTAAATTCATTATAAAATACTAATTCCAAGTAGAGATCCACCACAGTCCATGATCAAGCAGAAATTAATTGCACGGTAGTCTTCATTTCATTAATACAACACTACACAACTTTTTATTCATTTGATTTTTTTGAAGGCACAATACATAAATCAATAAACACGATACAATAACATAATTTAAACGATACCCTATATACAACGGTTCTACTAGATAGCGCATGAGCAAAAAAACACAGGCAATAAAAACTCTCATGGTGACAACACACTCACAAGTACCCCCACCCCACCAAAATAAAAATGCTTTATCCTCAAATGCATAAAAATATTTATTAAAAGTACAGGGGTATGGTATACTTGCACAACCTTTAAGTGTGGGAGTCATCGTCATTGGAGGCTCGGGTGGCCTCGGTAGCAACAATAGTAGCCTCCATGGTATTCGGGGCGCTCAAGTTAGCCATAGTGGCCCAGTGTTCGCTGGGGCACTCAAATCATCAATAATAAATTCACCTATGGGAGAAGGTCCACTAGTGGAGACTCCCACCTTTTCATCAGTAACTTTTATCTTTCTTACATTTTCATTATTTACAGATCTCTTGAGGGTTTTTTTGATTGCCCTCTCTTCATTTGTCTTATTTGCATGCTTTCTTTTCATAGACTTCACCTTTTTTTTGGATTCAGTACTAACAACCTTTCCCTTGTCGATCATTTTTTTGCCCATGAGATCCACAATCTCTTCCTCTTCCGCTTCGACCTCCACAATCCTAGGTTCCCAACTAACAGTGGGATGATTCTTCTTCAAATTGGCTATATCATCTTGGGCCTATTTTAGTTCAGCAAAAAACTTGGCCAATTTAGGAATAGACAGTTCATTCAACCTTTTGTTCGCCCTTTCCTCCATGTGGTCCATCCAAAGATGCAGATTTTCATACGGCTTCAAAGCCTCTTTCACAATTTCATCCATGAAAGGCTTGAACTATCCTGACTAAGCTTTTAACTATTTTTCAGACCTCTTCTACTTTTTAACCATTTTTGCAAAGTTTTCTGAAGTGAATCGGTACTCTAAAAAGGATGGATGCATGATTGCCGTATTTGCAGTTTCAGTAAAAGTGGGTAGAGGAGCAGCCCCTGATGTGCCCGAGCCAACCTATGGATCATAAATAGTAAGGGGAAAGTCAGTACCTATGGGAAGCTGTGATAACTCTGGGATTGGTTAAGATCGTGTTTCTTGCCATGATTGTTTTTAAACCTTCAACTCAAACTTTGATTCATCATTTGTCCTCTCAATGTCTTGCTTATGAGTAGCCCAAACTTTGTCATCAATCCCACGCAAGAGAGGTACCTTAGCTTGCTTGCACAACTTCATGATAAGACACGGGAAAGGTAAAGTACTAGCAGTCTTGTGTACCCGCTCAAATAACTCATCAGCTATTATCTCCCCAAAATTAACCTTTAGCCCCTCTATCAAACTTGCTACCAATACTATCCTCTGTGGGTCTAGGTTTGCATCTCCACCAATAGGCATCAATCGAAGCCTAACCACAACCCACCAGAACTTGACTTTAAAACTCAAGGACGACTTGGCTATCCTCCCCTTGTTTTTCAACCAAGAAGGCTCTTTAGAGTCTGTCTGTGTGCATGCCAAACATACGCGCTGGGAAGACATTGTCCTTATCCAATTTTCAATTTTAGGAGTCACGGCTGGAGGTGTGTAAGTCTAACAAAATAGAATCCGGTTAATAGTGTGCCCTGAAATGTCAACCAGCACTCTGAAAACCTAAATCATCATCCCATTCCTCATATCCGAAGCCTTTTTCCCCTTGGGAAAATCATTCTTGATAGTTGCCAAGTAGTTGGCAAAGAATTCATGGACCATTATTGGATAATATGTTCCTAGGGACGTGCCGAAAGGGTGCAATCCATAGTCGTTGAACCTCCTCTCATGTTCTGGATACTCAAATAATTCTGTGGTCACAATTTGGTATTCTTCATCAATAGGTTTCTTCAAATCTTGAGCCGTAGTTGGCTGCAACCCCTCATGATAGATTGTCTCGGATTCTTCAATTGCCCACCTAATATTCTTCTGAACCCCGGGGAGCTTGCTTTGAATCACCTCAACTGGTCCTGTTTCTAACCTTTTTTTTTGGGTTTGGGTCGGACCTGGAAGAGCTCTCTTTTTCACCCTCGATAATTGGGGTTGAGTTAGAATTGTCATTTATTTTCTCCACATGAACGGGTTTACTACCAGATAAACTACCCTCCTCTTCAGACTGGGAGGATATGTGTTGTCTCCTTCCACTTTGCCTTGTGTTTTGGTATGGGGCCTGATTTTCATCACCCTCTAGCTCGGATTCATCCCTCAGCTTTGACACCGTAGTGTTCCATGTTTGATTTGCCGAGGCTCGTCCATGTCTAGATGGTAGCTTGGGAGGCATGGTACCTAAGGCTAAAGTGTTAGACATAGCATACAAAAGTAGAGGAAAAACTGAATAAAACAATGCTAACTTTTTGGTCTTGACAGAATAGGCGATGATCCACCACGAAGGTGACGGTCCGTCAGCTCTGCCGTCGGACCTTAAGTAGAAACTTCAAGAAAAATTTATTCAGCGACTATTAGGCTGATGGTCCATCACAGAGGTGGCAGTCCGCCAATGGGGCTGTCAATCGCTAATCAGTAAAGGCTAATTGGGAAATCTTTATGATGTCCAATCTGATGGTCCGCCATAGTCATGACGGTGAGTCAGTTAGACCGTCAGGCCTTCCAGTTTTAAAATTCTTCTTGTTGACATTTTTTCAAACCCTTGGTGGGCAACTCGACTTTTGATGTGCAATCGTATTATTTCCTCATGGAAATTTAATCACGACATCATCAGGTTACGTAGACATCACCTCACGGGATGCCACACCACAAAACCATTACGAAGGTGTAGAATATAAAACATACCTAAAATATTTGAGAAAGGAAATACCTGAGTGTCAAATGCGAATGCTAACTTTGCAAGGCACACAGAAGATAACTACGAGTACAGACTTTTAAGAACTAAAATAGGAAACTTAGGGCTCATTTTTGTTGTGATGATTTGTGATGGAAGGTGCTAGTTTAAATAGGAGGGTTTGGTGAGAAGAGGTGATGAATTTTTGGTTAGTGGGTGATAATAGGTGATGAATGTGATTTAATGGGGTGTAAATGTGGGGTGTTGAATATTTGGAAATATGAAGAGGGAAATACTAGGGTTTTAAATTAAAGGCTTAAATATCATCAAAGATGGGTCAGTTTTAGGCATAGGTTTAGGTTGGGTTGGGTTAGTTAAGGAAAAAAAAAAATAACAATTTTAAAAACTCACCTGGGACGGTATAGGTGACAGTCCATCACTTTGGATGTAACACCCCGTACATTTTCGAACCTATGAGACTACTGTAACATTTATGGAATTATTTAAACATGAGATGGTTGGGGTATTACACATTAATTGTAGTGGGCTGAATTCACATGTGTTAATGGGCTCAATAAAGGCCCAATAATTGAGCAAAAGACATGGCCCAAAATGGGAAAATGATCCATTCTTTCTTTGACCAAGTAAACCATCAATTATTGATCAAAGTGTGGCTAAGGATAAGATTAAAAGGACTATATAAGGTGTAAAATCAGATTTTTATTCACTAAAGGGCACATGCCAATTCTAGACTTTTCCAAAAAGAGATATTTCATTTCTCTTCATACAAACCCTAAGGCAACCATCTCTTGTGGACAAGATCATCACCTTGCAAGTTTGGGTAAGTGTTTACTATTGTGATTTAATATATTATATGCATAATATGGTGTGTAAATAATGTTGGTTACGTTGACAAAGTGATGAGCAGTCCACTATGTGTGAAACAATCTATGTTTGCTTAATCGGTAAAGGGTTTTGCCTTATAAACTTGAAAGTGGACTTGTGGTCATGAAGGAAGTGAATTTGATGGATTAAATATCAACATGTAATCTATTTTTATGTCCTTAACTTGCTTTCTCTTTGTGTTTGACATTTGGAATTGTTGTTGCAAAATTGTGCATGTAATAGGTGACGTATTGAAAGGAAAATGTAGTTTTGGTGATGTTCATGTGCATGTTGAAACCGTGGGTGTTCATTAGCATCAGGTTGACTTAAAATATGAAAAGAGAAGCTCACTTATGACCATGGACCATTCATTGCGAAAAAGACCCAAAAATGACCCCTGGAGGCTGAAATGGGCACCCACCCGCGGGCGGCCGATGCCAATGCAGGTGGCCCTGTATAGGGAAAGACGGTCACCTGCGGCCACATGTCACCCACCTGCGGGCGCAGGTGACCCCACAGGTCCCTTCAGGACCCTGTTTTGCATGTTTTTGACTATCTTTGATCCCCGAAACCCCTATACCCTTCTTGGATGCAATTATCAACTTGGTACCTTCTGAATGACTTTAAAAGAGCAGCCCAAAAGGATTTTGAATGGTATCAATTATGGATTTTCTTTAGCGTGTTGTTGTGAAAGGTGTTTACGTGATGTAGTGAGGTAAATGTCACATTGTATTGAACAGGAAGCGTAAAGTATAAACTTGGTATGAAATGCTATTGGTTTATGATGTCTTGGTGGATGTGTGGCATGATGTGGTTTTGTTGGTATGGTGATGCAATAAATGGTATTGGAAGAGGGTGAAATGACGTTATATGGCAGTCACGTAGTTTATTATCTCTTATGCACTTGTAATATAGGTAGTTGTTAACGTGAACTCCGTTATGTACTTGTGTTGTAGAGTAACACGTAAGGAAGGAGATGGACTATTGTAGTTGTTTTTCTTTCCCATACTCTTTGGAAGCACCTATTGCTCTCATCATTACCGTACTTGTTCCATTTTGAAATGTTCCAAAGTGTCTCATTCAGGTTTGACATATATTGTTATTTACATGTTTCTTATTTATTGACCAATTATGATTCACATGTCTTTTATTCGTTGACTAATGTTTCAAAGATCTAATAATGATGTTATAACCACCAATGTATCAATATCACACAAGTAAAGGAATGAATTAATGCATATATGTGTTTCTTAGAGGTCGGGTGGTAGCTCAAATGGGCGAAAGCCCAGCTAGGGACGATCTCGATGATTGTTGATATGAAACGTTATATTATATTATATTATGGCCCACCAATAAGGTGGATGATTATGTTATGGCCCACCCATAAGGTGGATGATTATGTTATGGCCCACCGATAAGGTGGATGATTATGCTATGGCCTACTGATCAGATAGATGAATGGTAATGATGATGAACGTAAAAGCGAAGAAAGTAATGAATGTAATGTATATGGTTCCACACACATACAGAACGGTGGTTTATCCATAATGTTTATTCACTTTTATTTGCTTCCATTTGAGTTTCTATATTTCATGCAGTTGGTCATAGGCTTACATACTCATTACATTCTTTCGTACTGACGTCCCTTGGGGGACTTACCTTACTTGTTGCAGGCACAAGTTCTAGTAGACCTCCACAGTAGGCTGCGGATCATCTACGGATTATTGGTGAACTCCAGTTTGGTTCGGGCCTTTCCGAGTCATTATGTACATTTGTTTTGGTACTATGTAAATGTATAAAGCGGGGACTTGTCTCGAATTTAGGATTGGTTATGTATCTGTTAGAGGTTTTTGTAGACGTTGTGGGATGAATGAAGGAATGTGAGAAATGTATGTTTTTGATGCAATGGCCCTAACGGCCAGGTTTCATATATATATGAATATATTTCCATGAGTCTTTGACCTCTTGTATCTATAAGTATTGTTCATTGAGAGAGATGCATATGAATGAATGAAGGTTGGTTCTCTCGGGCCTTAACGGCTTCGGGTGCCAGGCCGCCCCATTGGAATTCGAGGTGTGACAAAAGTGGTATCAGAGCAGGTCGTCCTAAGGGTGTATACAAAGCCGTGTCTGAGTAGAGTCTTGCTTATGTATGTGTTGCGCGCCACATTTATAAGTAGGAGGCTATGGTACATTTAGGAGTTGTTTCTTTTCTTCATTTCTTAGATCGTGCACTTGAGCTAAAGTTGTAGGTAGAATCATATCTGACCATTGAAGTTGGTTTTCTTTTGTATAGTAAAATACCGATTAAAAAATGAGGTTGGGGAAAAGGTAAGAAAATAGATAGGATTGTCGGTGAAGGAACCAGTAGAACACCACCTGACCAAGCTAGTCAAGGTGGGGCTGAAACTGAGTTTGCATCGCAGGCTTCCTTTACTTTTCCAGCTCCAGAAGAGCCGAGAAGGAGAGAAGAACCTGCCAAACCACCTGCTAATGATACTGAGCGTGATCTAAGAAATGTGGTGCAAATGTTGACTCGTATAGTTGCTGCACTGAGTCAAGGAGTGGTTGGTCCAACGACAAGTAGTGATGGTGCGGATAGGGCAGCTAGTCGGCGGACATAAGATTTTCTGAAAGTAGACCCTCCCACGTTCACCGGGTCAGATCTGAATGAAGACCCACAGGACTTCGTGGACCAAATTCAAAGGGCTCTAGATGTTATGCATGTGAATGATATAGAAATAGTCTAGCTTGCAGCATATAGATTGAAAGGAGAGGCTATATTATAGTACGAAGATTGGAAACGATCCAGGGGTATCGGTACACTTCCAGCTAGTTGGGAGAAATTCAAAGCAACATTCCTTGATCACTATCTTTCCTATGAGATCCGAGAGGCTCCTGCGGATCAGTTTTTAAATCTTCATCAAGGGAATATGAGTGTCAGAGAGTACAGTCTTTGGTTTAACTCTTTGGCTAGGTATGCTCAAAATGTAGCAGCCACTATGGACGACAGAGTCCATCGGTATGTGGACAGATTGGAGCCATATTTGGTGAGGGACTTTACTATTGCTTCTTTGAATAGAGATATAGATATAGCCAGAATACAAGCCTGTGCATAGAAAATAGAGGATCAGAGGCAAAGGTGAAGGGCGTACGAAGTTGAAAGAGGGCCGTCAAAGAGGGCTATACCTATGGGATAGTTCATGGAGTCCCAAGGAGAATTTAGGCCTCGGGTTTTTCCTAGACCATTATTTTCTTACCCTACAGCAGGTACTCCATCTCAATTTTGAGGATTTAGAGGCAGTTAAGCTAGGCAAAGTAGTGGGACTCGGGATTCACAGATAGGGGGGTATCGAGAACAAGGAAGTATGAGCCAATCAGGGTCTTTTCATCAGCTGTGCCAGCACTGCAGGAAGTTTCATTCAGGTGAATGCTGGTTTAGAATGAATATTTGCCTTTGGTGTGGTATGTCAGGGCACATGATGAGAGAGTGCCCACAGAGGGGGGCACGGGTAGTATGACACGACTTACAGGATCTGCCGTTGTGTTATCATCGTCAGGTGTATAACCTGCTGGTAGTGGCAGAGGTGCTAGAGGAGTAGCTAGTTCTAGTGGAGTATAGAACCGTACCTATGCTCTAGCGGATAGACAAAATTTGGAGGCTTCTCCGGATATAGTTACAGGTACATTATTCATTTTTTTCCACATAATGTATATGCAATGATTGATCCGGGCTCTACCCTATGATATGTTACTCCATTGATTGCTGAAAAACTCGAAAGAACACCAAAATTATTAGTTAAGCCATTTGAAGTATCTACACCAGTTGGTGAATCTATTATAGCTAAAAGAGTGTATCGTAATTGTATAGTAATTGTTTGTGATCATGATACGTTGGCTAATCTTATTGAGTTGGAAATGGTGGATTTTGATGCTATAAGGGGTATGGATTGGTTGGCTTCTTGTTATGCCACGGTAGATTGTCGAGCTAAGAAGGTACATTTCTATTTTCCACAAAAGACCATCCTTGAATGGAGGGGTAATATTGGAGCACCGAGAGGTAAGTTTATTTCCTATCTTAAGGCAAGGAAAATGATATCCAAGGGGTACATATGCCATCTAGTAAGAGTGCAGGACACCGATGTGAAGTCACCAACTCTTCAATCGGTTCCAGTAGTAAACGAATTCCTTGATGTATTTCTTAAAACAAGAAGTAGAGTTTGGTATTGATGTGATTCCAGGCACTCAGCCTATATCTATTCCTCTGTATAGAATGGCCCCAGCAGAGTTGCGGGAATTGAAGGAACAACTAAAGGACTTGCTAGAAAAAAAAAAGGATTCATAAGGCCTAGTATGTCCCTTTGGGGTGCACCAGTGTTATTTGTATGAAAGAGAGTATTATCGGCAACTGAATAAGGTGACAATCAAGGATAAATATTCCCTCCCTAGAATTGATGATTTATTTGAGAAATTACAAGGTGCCAAAATTTTCTCAAAGATCGACTTGAAATCGGGTTCTTATTAAGTACGGGTTAGGGAGAAGGATATACCCAAGACAACTTTCCGAACACGGTATGGTCATTATGAATTTTTAGTTACGTCATTTGGGCTAACAAATGCACCAGCAGTTTTTATGGATTTGATGAATAGGGTGTTCAAGCCATTTTTAGATGTGTTCGTGACCGTGTTTACAGATGATATTCTAGTTTATTCAAGATCACAAGATGACCATGCTAATCACTGACAACAGGTGTTACAAATTGTTTGTGATCGTAAGTTATATGCGAAGTTCTCTAAATGTGAGTTTTGTTAGAATCCATAGCTTTCTTTAGTCACATTGTATAGGATGAAGGAATACGGGTTAATACCCAGGAGATAGAAGCGGTGCAGAATTGGCCAAGACCCACGATGCCTACAGAGATTCGTAGTTTTCTTGGATTGACAAGTTATTATAGAAGATTTGTTGAACGGCTTTCTTCCATTGCAGCGCCTTTAACAAAGCTAACACATAAGGCAACCAAGTTTCAATAGAATGATGCATGTTAGAAGGGTTTCCAAGATATAAAGAATAACTTGACTTCTACCCCCACAATGGTACTTTCGAAAGGCACAAAGGGGTATGCAGTATATTTTGATGCTTCAGGAGTTGGTTTAGGATGTGTATTGAAGCAGCACGGTAGTGTAATAGCGTATGCCTCATGACAGTTGCGACCATATGAGAGGAATTATCCCATACATGATCTTGAGCTAGCCGCTGTGATATTTGCTTTAAAGATATGGCACCACTATACTGATTATAAAAGTTTGCATTACATTTCTAAGCAGAAGGACCAAAATTTGAGGCAGCGGAGGTGGCTGGAACTCCTAAATAATTATGATATCGATAATTTATATCATCCAGGGAACGCAAATGTGGTAGCTGATGCATTAAGCCTCAAAGCAATAGGAAGCACTAATAGCCAGTTGACAGAAAAACAAGATATAGCTAAGGATCTACATCAACTAGCCAGTTGGGAGTTCGTCTTCTTGAAACTCCAGATGAAGGAATTATAGTGCAAAATGCAGCAGAGGCTTCATTTGTAGCTAAGTTAAAGTAAAAGCAATATGCGAATCCTATTTTATTGCAGTTGAAAAAAAATGTACAGCAAGGTTCGATAAAGGTATTTGACCTTACGCCAGGGGGAGTGCGTCAGTGTCAGAATAGATTGTGTGTACCTGATGTGGATGAGCTAGGGAGAAGGATTATGACGGAGACACGTCATTCAAGACATTCTATTCATCTGGGAGCAACCAAAATATACCATGATTTGGAAGAGATGTCTTAGTAAGGTTACATGTAAAGAACATTGCAGAATTTGTAGCTCATTATCCGAATGATCATCATGTACAAGTAGAGCATCAGAAACCTGGAGGTTATATGCAAAGTATAAATCTTCCAGTTTGGAAGTGGGACATTATTAACATGGATTTCATCATAGGTTTGCCTCGTACACTGTGGAAATTTGATTCTATATAGGTACTAGTTGTCAGCGCATTTCCTACCAGTCAAGACCACCTATACAACGAAAGATTATGCACGATTGTATGTTAAAGAGATAGTGCGACTACACGGGATTCCAATCTCTATTATATCAGACAGAGGAGCTCAATTTACTGTACACGTTTGGAAATCTTTTTAGAAGAGTTTGGGAACCCAAGTGAATTTGAGTACGACTTTTCATCCTCAGACAGATGGACAAGCATAACGTACCATCCAAACACTATGCTATGAGCTTGCACATTGGACTTTAAAGTTAGTTGGGATGGTCATTTACCTCTTATTGAATTTTCCTACAATAATAGCTATCATTCACGGAGCAATATGGCACCTTACGAAGGTTTTATATGGAAGGAAGTGTAGAACACTAATCGGATGGTTTGAAGCGGGTGAAACTGCCTTACTTGGGCCGGATCTTGTTCATCAAGCTATGGAGAACGTTAAGGTGATACAATAGAGGTTACAAATGGCCCAAAGTCGACACAAGTCATATGCCGATCTTATATGAAGGGAATTGGAATTTGCCATAGGTGATTGGGTAAGTCTTGGAAGTGTTACCAATGAAAGGGGTAATGAGATTTGGAAAGAAAGGAAAGTTGGCCTTCTATAGAGTGCCATATAAGATTGTATAAAGATTTGGTCAAGTCACGTATGAATTTGAAATACCCCAAGAACTCTCCACAGTTCATCCAGTATTTCATGCTTCGATGCTTCGAAAAGTGCATAGGAGATCCATCTCGTATTGCTCCCATTGAAGATGTACAAGTTACGAAGGATCTCACCTATGAAGAGCTACCTATTGCTATTTTGGATCAAAAATTTAAGAGGTTAAGGAATAAATAAGTAGCTTCCATAAAGGTACCTTGGAGAAACCAACAAGTAGAGTCTAGGTACCCACATTTATTTCAAACGGAAGAATAAGTTCAAGATGCAGAGTTGGAACAATAACAAGTAAGTATATATAAGAATTATGTGTATATGATAACATGAAGGATAAACTTAGAATTGAATTTGTTTAAATGGGATAATGTTACTAACATTCGAGGACGAATGTTCCTGGGGGAAGGGGGGAAGATGTAACACCCCGTACATTCCCGAACCTATGAGACTACCGTAACATTTATGGAATTATTTAAACATGAGATGGTTGGGGTATTACACATTAATTGTAGTGGGCTGAATTCACATGTGTTAATGGGCTCAATAAAGGCCCAATAATTGAGCAAAAGACATGGCCCAAAATGGGAAAATGATCCATTCTTTCTTTGACCAAGTAAACCATCAATTATTGATCAAAGTGTGGTTAAGGATAAGATTAAAAGTACTATATAAGGTGTAAAATCATATTTTTATTCACTAAAGGGCACATGCCAATTCTATACTTTTCCAAAAAAGAGATATTTCATTTCTCTTCAAACAAATCCTAAGGCAACCATCTCTTGTGGACAAGATCATCGCCTTGAAAGTTTGGGTAAGTGTTTAATCTTGTGATTTCATATATTATATGCATAATATGGTGTGTAAATCATGTTGGTTACGTTGACAAAGTGATGAGCAGTCCACTATGTGTGAAAAAGTCTATGTTTGCTTAATCGGTAAAGGGTTTTGCCTTATAAACTTGAAAGTGGACTTTTTGTCTTGAAGTAAGTGAATTTGATGGATTAAATATCAACATGTAATATTTGGTTATCTCCTTAACTTTATTTCTCTTTGTGTTTGACATTTGGAATTGTTTTGGCGAAATTGTGCATGGAATGGGTGACGTCTTGAAAGAAAAATGTAGTTTTGGTGATGTTCATGTGCATGTTGAAACCATGGGTTTTAATTTGCATAAATTTGACCTAAAATATGAAATATAAGATCACTTTTGACCATGGACCATTCATTGAGAAAAAGGACCCGAAAATGACCCCTAGAGGCTGAAACGGGCACCCGCCCTCGCGGGCGGTGCACCTGCAGGAGCAGATGCCAATGCAGGTGGCCCTGTACAGGGCCATATGGGCACCTTAGTCTGCATGTCACCCACCTGCGGGCGCAGGTGACCCCACAGGTCCCTCCAGGACCCTATTTTGTATGTTTTTATCTCTCTTTGATCCTTGAAACCCCTATACCCTTCTTGGATGCAATTATCAACTTATGGTACCTTTTGAATGAATTTAAAGGAGTATCCCGGAGGTATTTTGAATGGTATCAATTATGGACTGTCTTTAATGTGTTGTTGTGAAAGGTGTTTACGTGACGTAGTGAGGTAAATGTGACATTATATTGAAGAGGAAGTGTAAAGTATAAACTTGGTATGAAATGCTATTGGTTTATGATGTCTTGGTGGATGTTTGGCATGATGTGGTGTTATTGGTATGGTGATACAATAAATGGTATTGGAAGAGGGTGAAATGATGTTATATGGCAGTCACGTAGTTCATTGTCGTCTTATGCACTTGTAATGTAGTTAGTTGTTAACGTGAGCTCCGTTATGTACTTGTATTGTAGAGTAAAATGTAAGGAAGGAGATGGACTATTGTATTCACATATAGAATTATTGTATTCATATTTGGAAGATAAGGTATGTAAGGTTTCTCTTTCCCGTACTCTTTGGCAGAACCTATTGCTCTCATCGTTACCGTACTTGTTCCATTTTGAAATGTTCCAAAGTGTATCATTCAGGTTTGGCATATATTGTTATTCACATGTTTCTTATTCATTTACCAATTGTGATTTACATGTCTTTTATTCGTTGACTAATGTTCCGAAGCTCCAATAATGATATTATAACTACCAATGTATCAATCTCACACAAGTAAAGGAATGAAGTAATGCATATATGTGTTTCTTAGAGGCCGGGTGGTAGCTCAAATGGGCGAAAGCCCAGCTAGAGACGATCTTGATAATTGTTGATATGATACGTTATATTATATTATGGCCCACCAATAAGGTGGATGATTATGTTATGGCCCACCAATAAGGTGGATGATTATGTTATGGCCCACCAATAACGTGGATGATTATGCTATGGCCCACTGATCAAATGGATGAATGGTAATGATGATGAACGTAAAAGAAAAGAAAGTAATGAATGTAATGTACATGGTTCCACACACATACAGAACGGTGGTTTATCCATAATGTTTATTCACTTGTATTTGCTTCCATTTGAGTTACTATATTTCATGCAGTTGCTCATAGCCTTATATACTCAGTACATTCTTTCGTACTGACGTCCCTTAGGGGACTTACCTTACTTGTTGCAGGCACAAGTGCTAGTAGACCTCCACAGTAGGTTGCGGATCATCTACGGATTATTGGTGAGCTCCAGTTCGGTTCGGGGCTTTCCGAGTCATTATGTACATTTGTTTTGGTACTATGTAAATGTATAAAGCGGGGACTTATCCCGACTTTAGGATTGGTTATGTATCTGTTAGAGGCTTTTGCAGACGTTGTGAGATGAATGAAGGAATGTGAGAAATGTATGTTTTTGACGCAATGGCCCTAACGGTCAGGTTTCATATCTATATGAATATCTTTCCATGACTTCCGTCTTTGACCTCCTGTATCTATAAGTGTTGTTCATTGAGAGAGATGCATATGAATAAATGAAGGTTGGTTCTCTCAAACCTTAACAACTTCGGGTTCCAGTTCGCCCCGTTGGAATTCAAGGCGTGACATTGGAGACAGTCCATCAACCAGTCCGTCAAGCCGAACCAGAACATGCTTAGTGTGTGGATTGTGTGATGGAGTACACGATGGTTCGTCAGCTGAACGACGGTCTGTCAGTTTGTCCATCACTCTTATCCAGAAAAACATGTATTCATCATTTCTTGATAATAATCTTGATGGTCCATCGAAGGACCAACTGTCCGTCAGCTTGGCCATCAGTGCTTATCCATAATGCACTCATTTTGGTCTCTTCTTGATGACTCACTTTGACGGTCCCCCAGGCTTGTGGAGGTCCACCACTAGGACCGTTGAGCTCAACCAGTTTTAGTTTCTCTCCCTGTTTATCACCTAGATTCCTATACACTAAACACCCACATTAACTTTTCTCAACTACAATACATTAAATTATGCTATAATACAACAGATTGTGGGTTGCCTCCCACTAGCTCCTGATTTAAAGTCGCGGCACGACCCGGTTATCTTGACTACTCAGACTTCATCTAGTTATACCAACGACAACACTTTTACCTCTTTCTATGGACCCACATACTGCTTGACTTTTTGTCTATTAACCTTGAACAACTTGCTCTCTTTGTTCTCCAATTCTACTACTCCGGATGGAAAAACTTGAGTGACTTTGAAAGGCCCGGACCATTTGGATTTCAGCTTACCCAAAAATAGTTTGAACCTTGAGTTAAAGACTAACACCAAATCCCCTACATGGAAATCTCTCTTTGCGATCTTCCGATCATGGTACCTCTTTATTTTATCCTTGTACAAGTTAGCTCTCTTATAGGCACGAAGCTTAGACTAATTGGTCTCATTTAATTAATCCACCCTCAACTACCGATAAGTGGAAAGCTTTATCGAAGAGTAATTGATAAGAAGACATACCGATTGGGGTCTTAAAGGCAGAGCGGTAAGCCCACTGTCACGCCTCAAATCCCATTGGGGCGGACAGACATCCATAGCCGTAAAGTCCCGAGAGAACCAACCTATAACCGAGTACATTCATATGCATGCCATTAAATGAACAAAAAATTCTGCCGCGTGTAGATATAATATATCGATGACGAAAGTCATGTAAAGACGTTCAAAACGGATACGAGACTTGGCCGTTGGGGCCACAACTTCAAAAAGGTAAGACACTCCTGCGTTTGACTTTACAATGTATACAAAGCCTCTAAAATATATATAACCATGACTAAGGTCGGGAAAAGTCCCCGCCTTATACAACTACTACACAGTACCAAAAATATATACAAATGACTTGGAAAGCCCCGAATCAACCTGGAGCTCAGCAATAGCCTGCAGATGACCCATACCCTACTGTGAAGGTCTACTAGCTCTTGTGCCTGCAACAAGTAAGGCAGGTCCCTCAAGGGACGTCAGTACGAAAGAATGTACTGAGTATGTAAGGCTATAAGTAACTATATGAAATATAGGAACTCAAATAAAATCAAATACAAGTGAATAGATAATACTGATATACCACTGTATTGTATATGTGGAACCATGTACATTACATTCATTTCTTTCCTTTTGCCTTTATATCAATATACATCATACAATTCCCGGGACTAACTAATCAGTGGTAAATAACATTAGGATCGGCTCGAGCTAGGCTTATGCCCCCAGAGCTACCACCTATATATCAATAAATCAAGTTCAGCTCGAGCTAGGTTTTCACCCCCAGAGCTACCCCATGGATCCAATAATCAATCGGGATCGGCTCGAGCTAGGCTTTCGCCCCCAGAGCTACCACCCGTAGTTAACCAATTATGCATTACTTCGCTTCTTTAATTTTTGTGAGATTGTTACATCGGTGGTCATAACATTATTAGAGATTTGGAACAATAGTCAACAAATAAGAGACACGTGAATAACAATTGCTAACAAACCTGTAATGAGATACTTTAAAAAGTTTTGGAGTGGAAACAAGTTCGGTAACGATGTGAACAATAGGTGCGGCCAAAGGATACGAAAAAGAGTAACCTTACATACCTTATCTTTCCAACAAGTGACTACAACAATTCATCTCTTTCTTAAAGCGTTACTCTACAACACAAGTACGTAACGAAGCTAACATTAAAAGCTAATTACATTACCAGTTCACAAGGCGATAATTAGCTACTTGACGGGAAGTAAAAACTATCAAACATCCCAAACACATGGTATATAATTACACCTTCCTTTACACTTCCATATAACTTCATTCCACCCTCCTACAATACAATTTACTTCCCCACAACACAAACAATACCAAAACCGTCCACACATCAACATAGACGTCACAAACCGACTAGATTTCCCACCAAGTGTATACTTCACATTTTTACCTCAATTCAACTCCACATTTTTATTCCATCAAGTACCATAAATACCTTCCATAAAAATATACCAAAAATAGTACACACAGTTTCAGAATTCACTTTAACAATACAAGAAAGTATTTTCCTTTCACTACGCCAAACGTTCCTTGCAAAATTACGTATAAACATTTTCACAAGTCATACACAAGGAGTAACGAATTAGGTACAGAACCACAGTTGAATATACTTAAATTTCATCCGTCTAATTCAATTCCTTCAAGACCTTAAGTCCCTTTTCAAGTTTAAACCACATAGAGGGCAAATACTTTAGCGATTAAGTAAAATTGGACTGCTCAACACTTTTTAAACATAAAAAAATTATATACACAACCTATTATGCATATAATATATTAATCTATAAGGGTAAAAACTTACCAAGGCTTGCAAGTGGAAGATTTGTCCAAAAATCCTTGGAGAAAATTAGGGTGGCTAGGGTTTGAGAGAGGAGAAAATATTTGATTGAAAATATGATTTTTATGAGTGTATTGTGTAGAAAAATGAGCTGAATTTTAGCCTTAAATAGGCCATCCAAACCGCCTCTCTCATGGTCCAATCTTATCCATTTATTTGATCAAAAAGTCTAAGTATACTTGGTCCATTTTTAAATGGATCATCTCCCTTTTTGGGCCCATGTCTTTTTACTTAATTTGGGCCTCAATAAATCCATAAACATAATATTAATTCAGCCCAATAAATTTAGTGGGTAATACACCAACTATCTCAAGTTTAAATAATTCCATAAATGTTAAGGTAGTCAAATAAGTTCGAAAATGTACGGGGTGTTACATCCTTCCCCCCTTAGGAACATTCATCCTCGAATGTTAGTAACATTATTCAATATAAGCAAGTTCAAGTCTAAGTTCATTCTTCATATTATCACATACACATAATACTCGTATATACTTACTTGTTATTGCTCCAATTCCGCATCTTGAACTTTCTCTTCAGTTTGAAATAAATGCGGGTACTTAGACTTCATCATTTCCTCGGCTTCCCATGTGATTTCTTCTACTTGCTGATTTTTCCAAAGCACTTTTACAGAAGCTACTTCTTTCTTTCTTAACCTCTTAACTTGTCGATCCAGAATAGCAATAGGTATTTCTTCATAGGTGATATCTTTCGTAACTTGTACATCTTCAGTGGGAGCAATACGAGATGGATCTCCTATGCACTTTCGAAGCATTTAAGCATGAAACACTGGATGAACTGTGGAGAGTTCTTGGGGTAGTTCTAATTCATACGCAACTTGACCAAATCTTCGAATAATCTTATATGGTCCTATATAATGCGGACTTAACTTTCCTTTCTTTACAAATCTCATTACCCCTTTCATTGGTGATACTTTCAAGAATATCCAATCACCTATAGCAAACTCCAGCCCCCTTCTTCTGACATCGACATATGATCTGTGTCGACTTTGGGCCATTTGTAGCCGCTGTTGTATCACCTTAACCTTCTTCATAGCTTGATGAACAAGATCTGGCCCAAATAAGGTAGTCTCACCTACTTCAAACCACCCAATCGGTGTCCTACATTTTCTCCTGTATAAGGCTTCATAAGGCGCCATCTTGATACTTGAATGATAGCTATTATTGTAGGCAAATTCAATAAAAGATAAATGATCATCCCAACTACCTTTAAAGTCCAATGTGCAAGCTCATAGCATATCTTCAAGTTTTTGTATAGTACGTTCTTCTTGTCCATCTGTTTGAGGATGAAAAGTCGTACTTAAATTCACTTGGGTTCCCAAACTCTTCTGAAAAGACTTCTAAAAGTGTGCAGTAAATTGAGCTCCCCTGTCTGATATAATAGAGATTGGAATTTTGTGCAATCGAACTATCTCATTAATATACAACCGCGCATAATATTCAGCTGTATAGGTGGTCTTGACCAGTAGGAAGTGTGCTGCCTTGGTAAGCCTGTCAACTATTACCCATATGGAATCAAATTTCTGAAGTGTACGAGGCAAACCTGTGATGAAATCCATGTTAATCATGTCCCACTTCCAAACTGGAAGATCCATACGTTGCATATAACCTCCAGGCTTCTGATGCTCTACTTTTACTTGTTGACAATTTGGACATTGGGCTACGAATTCTGCAATGTTCTTCTTCATATTACCCCACCAATACATTTCTTTCAAATCATGATACATTTTGGTGGCTCTCGAATGAATAGAATACCGTGAATGATGCGCCTTTGTCATAATTCGTCTCCTTAGCTCATCTACATCAGGTATACACAATCTACTTTGGCACTGAAGCACTCCCTCTTGCGTAAGATCAAATGCCTTTGTCAAACCTTGTTGTACATTCTCCTTCAGCTGCAATAAAATAGGATCCGCATACTATTTTTCCTTCACCTCAGCTACTAATGAAGATTCTGCCGCATTTTGCATCATAATTTCTTCATTTGGAGTTTCAAGAAGACGAACCCCCAAGCTAGCTAGTTGATGTAGATCCTTGACTATACCTTGCTTTTTCGTGAGCTGGCCATCAGTGCTTCCTATTGCTTTGCGGCTTAATGCATCGGCTACTATATTTGCTTTCCCTGGATGATATAAAATATCAATGTCATAATCGTTTAATAGTTCAAGCCACCTCCGCCGCCTCAGATTTAGGTCCTTTTGCTTAAAAATATACTGCAAACTCTTATGATCGATATATATGTAAACATGAACCCCATACAAATAGTGGCGCCATTTCTTTAAAGCAAATATCACAGCTGCTAGCTCAAGATCATGTATCGGATAATTTCTCTCATGTGGGCGCAACTGTCTTGAGGCATAAGCTATTACATTACTGTGCTACATCAATACACATCCTAAGCCAACTCCTGAAGCATCACAATATACTGCATACCCTTCTGTGCCTTCTGGAAGTACCAATACAGGTGCAGAAGTCAACTTATCCTTCAGATCTTGGAAACTCTTCTCACATGCATCATTCCACTGAAACTTGGTTGCCTTGTGTGTTAGCTTTGTAAAAGGTGCAGCAATAGAAGAAAATCCTTCGATAAATCTTCTATAATAACCTGCCAACCCAAGGAAACTATGAATCTCTGTAGGCGTTGTAGGTCTTGGCCAATTCTTCACAGCTTCTATCTTTTGAGTATCAACCCTTATTCCTTCATTCGACACAATATGACCCAAGAATGCTATAGATTTTAACCAAAATTCACATTTAGAGAACTTTACATATAACTTACGATCACAAATAATCTATAACACCTGCCCGTAAGTGATTAGCATGGTCTTATTTTGATCTTGAATAAACCAAAATATCATCTATAAACACTGTCACGAACACATATAAGAATGGCTTGAACACCCTATTCATCAAATCCATAAAAACTGCTGGTGCATTTGTTAGCCCAAATGACATAACTAAAAACTCATAATGACCATACCGTGTTCGGAAAGCTTTATTGGGTATATCATTTTCTCTAACCCTTACTTGATGATAACCCGATCTCAAGTCAATCTTTGAGAAGTATTTGGCACCCTGTAATTGATCAAACAAATCGTCAATTCTGGGGAGGGGATATTTGTTCTTGATTGTTACCTTATTCAGTTATCGATAATCAATACACATTCTCAACGTGCCATCTTTCTTTCGTACAAATAACACTGGTGCACCCCAAGGGGACATACTAGGCCTTATGAATCCCTTGTCCAACAAGTCTTTTAATTGCTTTTTCAATTCTCGTAACTCTGCCGGGGCCACTTTATACGGAGGAATAGAGATAGGCTGAGTACATGGAATCGCATCAATACCAAAATCTACTTCCCATTCTGGAGGCAAACCTGGAAGATCTTCAGGTAATACATCAAGGAATTCATTTACCACCGAAATCGATTGAAGAGTTGGTGGCTTTACATCGATATCTTGCACTCTTACTAAATGGCATATGTACCCCTTGGATATCATTTTCTTTTTCTTAAGATAAGAAATCAATTTACCTCTCGGTGCTCCAACATTACCCCTCCATTCAAGGACAATCTTTTGTGGAAGATGGAAATGTACCTTCTTAGCTCGGCAATCTACCGTGGCATAACAAAAAGCCAACCAATCCATACCCATTATAACATCAAAATCTACCATTTTTAGCTCAATAAGATCATCCAACGTATCGTGATCACAAATAGTCACTATGCAATTACGATAGACTCTTTTAGCTAGAATAGATTCACCAATGGGTGTAAATACTTCAAATGGCTTGACTAGTAATTCTGGTGTTCTTTCAATTTTTCAGCAATCAATGGAGTGACATATGATAGGGTAGATACCGGATCAATCAATGCATATACATTATGTGAAAAGATGGATAATATACCTGTAACTACATCAGGAGAAGCCTCCAAATTCTGCCGATCTGCTAAAGCATAGGTACGGTTCTGGACTTCACTAGAATTAGCTGCTCCTCGAACACCTCTACCACACCCAGTAAGCTATACACCCAAATGAGGATGATGCAACAGTAGGTCGCGCCATACTACCCATACCCCTCCGTGGGCACTCTCTCATAATGTTCCCCGACATACCACAACAGAAACAAACATCTGTCCCAAGTCGACATACACCTAAATGAAGCTTTTCGCAGTGCTGATATGGATGATGAGAAAACCTCAATTAGATCATTCTTCCTTGTTCTTGATACCCTACTGTCTGTGAACCTTGAACCCCACTACTTTGCCCAAATTGACTGCCTCTGAACCCTCGAAATTGGGATGGAGTACCTATTGTAGAATAAGAAAATGATGGTCTAGGAGGTCTATTAAAAACCCATGGCCTAAATTCTCCTTGGGATGCCATGAACTTTCCCATAGGTTTAGCCCTCTTTGACGGTCCTCTTTCAAATTCTTGCGTTCTTCTCCTTTGCCTCTGATCCTCCATATTCTGTGCAAAATCTTGTATCCTGGCTATATCCATGTCTCTATTCAGAGCAGCAATAGTAAAATCCCTAACCAAATATGGATCCAATCTATCCACATACCAATGAACTCTATCGTCCATAGTAGCTATTACATTAGGAGCGTACCTGGCCAAAGAGTTAAACCGAAGAATGTACTCTCTGACTCTCATATTACCTTGATGAAGATTTAGGAACTGGTCTACATGAGCCTCTCAGATCTTATATGGAAGGTAATGATCAAGGAATGCCTCTTTGAATTCTTCCCATCTAGCTGGAAGTGCACCGATACCCCTAGATCGTTTCCAATCTTCGTACCATAATATAGCCTCTCCTTTTAATCTATATGCTGCAAGCTCAACTATTTCTGTACCAGATATATGCATAACATCTAAAGCCCTTTGAATTTGGTCCATGAAGTCTTGTGGGTCTTCATTAAGATCTGACCCGATGAATGTGGGAGGGTCTAATTTAAGAAAATCCTGTGTCCGCCGACTAGCTGCCCTATTCGCACCGTCATTACTTGTAGTTGGAACAACTTGTCCTTGATTTTGTGCAGCAACTATACGAGTCAAAATTTGCACCGCATTCCTTAAATCCTGCTCAGTACCATTAACAGGTGGTTTTGGGGGTACTCCTCTCCTTCCTGGCTCTCCGGGAGGTGGAAGATTAGAAGAAGCCCGGGATGTAAACTCGTCTTCAGCCTCACCTTGATTATCTTGTTTAGGTGGTGATTTACTGGTTCCTTCTCCGAAAATCCTGTCTAGCTTCTTACTTTTACCCTTGTTTCTCCTGGTAAACGACATTTTCCGATACTGAGGAAAAAAAAAACATAAAACAAATTCAGTGGTTAAATATGACTCCACCTACAACTTTGGCTCTATTGCACAATCTAGGAAATGAAGAAAATAAATAACTCCTAAATGTCCCATAGCCTCCTACGTATAGATGTGGTGCACAACAAATCTAGAAGCAAGACTCTACTCAGACACGTCTTCGTAGACACTCTAGGACAACCTGCTCTGATACCACTTTTGTCACGCCTCAAATCCCATTGGGGCAGACAGACACCCATAGCTGTAAAGGCCCGAGAGAACCAACCTATAACCGAGTACATTCATATGCATGCAACAAAAATTCTGCCACATGTAGATATAATATATCGACGACGGAAGTCATGTAAAGACGTTCAAAACGGATACGAGACTTGGCCGTTGGGGCCACAACATCAAAAAGGTAAGACACTCCTGCATTTGACTTTATAATGTCTACAAAGCCTCTAAAATATATATAACCATGACTAAGGTCGGGAAAAGTCCCCGCCTTATACAACTACTACACAGTACCAAAAATATATACAAATGACTTGGAAAGCCCCGAATCAACCTGGAGCTCAGCAATAGCCTGCAGATGACCCATACCCTACTGTGAAGGTCTACTAGCTCTTGTGCTTGCAACAAGTAAGGCAGGTCCCTTAAGGGACGTCAGTACGAAAGAATGTACTGAGTATGTAAGGCTATAAGTAACTATATGAAATATAGGAACTCAAATAAAATCAAATACAAGTGAATAGATAATACTGATATACCACTGTACTGTATATGTGGAACCATGTACATTACATTCATTTCTTTCCTTTTACCTTTATATCAATATACATCATACGATTCCCGGGACTAACTGATCAGTGGTAAATAACATTGGGATCGGCTCGAGCTAGGCTTATGCCCCCAGAGCTACCACCTATATATCAATAAATCAAGTTCAGCTCGAGCTAGGTTTTTACCCCCAGAGCTACCCCATGGATCCAATAATCAATCGGGATCGGCTCGAGCTAGGCTTTCGCCCCCAGAGCTACCACCCGTAGTTAACCAATTATGCATTACTTCACTTCTTTAATTTTTGTGAGATTGTTACATTGGTGGTCATAACATTATTAGAGATTTAGAGCAATAGTCAACAAATAAGAGACACGTGAATAACAATTGCTAACAAACCTGTAATGAGATACTTTAAAACGTTTTGGAGTGGAAACAAGTTCGGTAACGATGTGAACAATAGGTGCGGCCAAAGGATACGAAAAAGAGTAACCTTACATACCTTATCTTTCCAACAAGTGACTACAACAATTCATATCTTCCTTAAGACATTACTCTACAACACAAGTACATAAAGAATCTAACATTAAAAGCTAATTACATTACCAGTTCACAAGGCGATAATTAGCTACTTGACGGGAAGTAAAAACTATCCAACATCCCAAAAACATGGTATATCATTCCACCTTCCTTTATACAGCCATATAACTTCATTCCACCCTCCTACACTACAACTTGCTACCCCACAACACCAACAATACCAAAACAGTCTGCACATCAACATAGACGTCACAAACCGACAAGATTTCCCATCAAGTGCATACTTCACATTTTTACCTCAATGCAACTCTACATTTTATTCCATCAAGTACCATAAATAACTTACACAATAATACACCAAACATAGTCACACACAGTTTTAGAATTCACTTTAACAATACAAGAAAGTATTTTCCTTTCACTACACCAAATATTCCATGCACAATTACGTATAAACATTTCCACAAGTCATACACAAGGAGAAACGAATTAGGTACAGAAACATACTTAAATATACTAAAGTTTCATCCGTATAATTCAATTCCTTCAAGACCTTAAGTCCCCTTTCAAGTTTAAACCACATAGAGGGCAAATCCTTTAGCGATTAAGCAAAAGTGGACTGTTTCACAATAAGTGGACTGCTCAACACTTTTTAAACATAACCAACATGATATACACAACCTCTTATTCATATAATATATTAATCTATAAGTATAAACACTTACCAAGGCTTGGAAGTGGAAGATTTGTCCAAAAATCCTTGGAGAAAATTAGGGTGGTTAGGGTTTGAGAGAGCAGAAAATATTTAATTGAAAATCTGATTTTTATGAGTGTATTGCGTAGAAAAATGAGCTGAATTTCAGCCTTAAATAGGTCCTCCAAACCGCCTCTCTCATGGTCCAATCTTAGCAATTTATTTGGTCAAAAAGTCTAAGTATACTTGGTCCATTTTTAAATGGATCATCTCACTTTTTGGGCCTATGTCTTTTTACTTAATTTGGGCCTCAATTAAGTCCATAAGCATAATATTAATTCAGCCCGATAAATTTAATGGGTAATACACCAACTATATCAAGTTTAAATAATTTCATAAATGTTAAGGTTGTCAAATAAGTTCAGAAATGTACGAGGTGCTACACCCACGAAGCATCAACCAGTTTCCTTGACCAATCACTTTTATTCACATTCATTGACTTTGTTAAAATCATCTTGATATCCTGGTTTGACACCTCTACCTTCCCGCTTGTTTGAGGATGATATGGGGTTTCCACCTTGTGTTATTTCACTCCATATTTTTCTAATACAGCTCTAAACACTTTGTTGTAGAAATGCGACCCCCCATCACTTATGATTGTTCATGGGGTTCCAAACCGAGAGAAGATGTTCTTTGTCAAGAACGCCACACTTTTTCCTTCATTATCATCCAAGGCTACTGCTTCTACCCACTTAGACATATAGTCCACTGCAACCAATATGTACTTGTGGCCATAAGATCTTAGGAACGGGCCCATGAAATTGATGCTCCAAACATTAAACATCTCCACTTCTGGCATTTTGGTCATGGTCATTTCATGATATTTTGAGATTGACCCTTGAAACTGGCATTGGTCACAGGTTTTGACAAACTCATATGCATCCTTAAAGATAGTATGCCAATAGTAGCCACTCTGCATCACCTTTATAGCAGTGCGGTCACCCGCGTGATGTCCTCCTACATGGGACGAATGACAAGCCTGAAGGATGCTCAACATCTCTACTTTCGGAACACATCTCCGGATGATGTTTCAGCACACAACTTGAATAGATAAGGCTCATCCCAGAAGTACTTGGTTACATCATGCAGAAATTTCTTTCTTTGGTGGTAACTCAAGTCTTTCGAAATCTCCTCACTCACTATATAATTCGTAAAGTCCGCGAACCAAGGAACAAGATCATGAGATACTGCTAGTACCTACTCATCTTGAAAGGAATCATCAATATCTATGTCATTCGCTTGCTTTCTATCGTTCCCTAACTGGGATAGGTGGTCCACCACCTGATTCTCACACCATTTCCTATCTTTGATTTTAAATTCAAATTCATGGAGCAACAGTACCCACCTAATAAGTTAGGGTTTAGCATCCTTCTTAGCCATCAAATACCGCAATGCCGAGTGATCCATATGTACCACTACTTTGGTACCAAGCAAGTACGCCCTAAATTTTTCAAAGGCATAAACCACAGGAAGAAGCTCATACTCAATCACAGTGTAGTTTTTCTTCTCTCCATTTAAAGTTTTCCTGGCATAATAGATAGGGTGAAAATGTTTCTCCCTCTTTTGACCAAGAACTGCTTCAAGTGCCACTTTACTCACATCGCACATTACCTCAAATGGTTCTGGGGCAATGATAATAGGGGCAACCACCAATTTTTCTTTAAAGTACAAAAACGCCTTCAAACATTCTTTACCAAACTCAAACTTCACTTATTTTTCCAAAAGCTTGCACAAGGGGTTAGCAATTTTGGAGAAGTCTTTGATAAATATCCTATAAAATCCCGCATGACAGAGAAAACTTCAAACTCCATTCACCGAGATTGGTGGAGGTAGTTTCTCAATCACTTTGATTTTAGCTCGATCAACTTTAATTCCTTTTACCAAAATTTTATGCCCCAATACAATTCCTTCCTTAACCATAAAATGGTATTTCTCCCAATTGAGCATAAGATTATCCTCTTCGTACCTCTGTAAAGCATTGCTAAGATTTCTCAAATAATCATATAAGGAATCTCCAACCATGGATAAATCATCCATGAAGACTTCCAATGTATCTTCTACTACGTCCAAGAATATGGACATCATACATCTTTGGAATATGGTCAGTGCATTGCACAATCCAAACGATATCCATTTGAATGCAAAAGTACCATAGGGGTAGGTTAAGGTCGTCTTCTCTTGTTCCTCAGGATCTATAGATATTTGGTTGTAGACAGAATACCCATCTAAAAAGTAATACCAACCCTTTCCTGCCAATCGATTAAGTATTTGATCCATGAAGGGCATTGGAAAATGTTCTTGTAAAGTCCACAGACTTAACTTCCTGTAATCCATACATACCCTCCAACCCGTGATAGGTCAAAGAGGAATCAATTCATTCTTTCCATTTGCTACCACTGTTATTCCTCCTTTTTTTGGTACACACTGCACCGGGCTCACCCACTTACTATTAGAAATGGGATATATAACACCTGCATCAAGCCATTTGATAATCTCCTTCTTGACCACCTCTTACATTGGTAGGTAAATTCTGCAGTGATGCTTGATAGTTAGGATACATTCCTCTTCCAACTGTATCTTGGGTGTACAGATACCTGGCCGAATTCCAATGATACAAGAGCCACCACCTGTGGTCCATCCTATAGCTCTTCTGAACCTCTGTAATACTGATACAAGAGTCACCACCTGCTATTCAACTAAATCTGCAACAATGATTACTGGCAATGTGTTATTCTCACCCAGAATTATGTATCTCAAGTGTCCGGGTTATTCCTTCAATTCTAATACTGGTGGCTTGGCTCTTCGATAGATGGTTTTGACGGAGGAGTTGGTCTATTTTTCAAGTCTAGGTCTAACTTCTTGGGTGTATAAGAGTATGAACACATTCCTATAAGTGCACAAATGGTCTCGTTATATTCTTCAATGCCATCTCCATCAAAATTTATCAACACGACGGCTAGAGTTTCAACCGCAAACCATTCCTCAATAGAAGCCTCCACCTCAGACTCATTAATCACATCTATTATTGAGACAACATTCATCTCCCTTGGATGATTCATTGATTGATATATGTTGAATTTAACTTTGTCATCATTCAACCTGAATTTTAGGTTATTGCATTTCATATCAACCAAAACTCTCCCAGTAGCTAAGAACGGCCTACCCAAGATAATAGGTACTTCGAAGTCTACCTCGCAATCCAGAATAACAAAATCAACAGGAAATATGAAATCCTCTACCTTCACCAAAACATCATACAGGATCCCTTCAAGTCTCTTGACTGAACGGTAGGCCATCCGTAGTAGCATGGATGTCGGTTTGGGGGCTCCTAAGCCCAACTGTCGGTAAATTTGTAAGGGCATTAGATTTATACTTGCGCCAAGGTCACATAGTGCCTTAGCAAAATTAATTGTGCCAATTTTGCAAGGGATGGTAAATGCTCCTAGATCTACTTTCTTCTGAAGTGATTGTACTGCAGTGATGAATGTTGTCTGTTGGCCCAAAACTTACTGTTCTCTTCTTGGTAACTAAGTCTTTCATGAACTTAGAGTATCCCGATTTCTACTCAAGGGCTTCCACTAATGGAATGTTCACTGATAGATGCTTTAACATAGATAAGAACTTTGTAAACTTTCCATCCTCCATCTTTTTTTTTCACTCAATAAGGAAATGGAGGGGTTGGTCAAGGAATTTGGGTTAGAGGTTTTATGACCTCTTCACCCTTCTACTTGCTCACCACCTTATCAGCCTTTTTTTTTTGTGGATTGTTCAATCATCAGATTCCTCTCAATAATGTTTTCCTGCTTATCAAACAAAACAGGAATATCGTTATCTCACCATCAGCTAGTTGTATCTCTTCATCAGAAATAACATTTTCCATATATTTCTAAACTGTTGGATGCGATTTGGGTAATAACTTACCACTTCTAGTGGTAATGGCTAAGTAAGTTTCGTCATTCCTCAGATTCTGCACTATGCCACTTGGAAGCATACCACTCTTCCATTGATTTAAGGCTGTGGATAATTGGCCCATTTAAAACTCCAGCTGCTTAATTGAAGTTGAGTGAGAGTCCACTTGCTAACTCATTAAAGATAAGTCATATTTCATCTCTTTGATACCAACATCAGTTGATTCCACTCCCTTCAATAATTTGGCCATCATCGCCTCTATAGAAGGCTTACCTGAATCATTAGAATCATTATCACGATTCCCTGATGGCACATACAGCCCGCTTCAATCACCTTTACTCTTTCAATTACCCTGATCACGGTCTTTATACCCAGAGTTATCAGAATAATTGCCCCATTGATAGTTCCCACCTTGATTTCCTTGGCCATTGGCCCAGAAATCCCCCTGGTTATTCAAGTAATTCACCTCCTCCTCAGAGTCAGAGTTGACTGTTTTACTATGAGATCTCACATCCTTCACCTTCTCAACACCACCAAACAAAAAATGTTTAGTCAATAAGTCCATTTGAGTTTTCATGTTTGCCATGTCTTAATCCTACTCTTCTTCTCTTCGACGTTACTTTGCCATCATACTAACTGCATAAGTATTGCTTGCTACCTTAGACTCTTCGGTATGCCAAGATCTACTAGTTTTTGTTAATCAATCAAGTATCTCGGTGGCCTCCGTATAAGTATGTGCCATAAAATCACCCCCAACTGCATTATCCACGACCAATTTTGTGACAGAGTTAAGTGATCTATAGAATGTTTGCATCAGATGTTCTTCTATGAGATGGTGATTTGTGCATTGAGTTAAATTTTTCTTAAACCTAAGCCATGTCTCATGCAATGGATCATGTGACAGTTGTTTAAAATTACTTATCTCATCCTACAACTGTAACATTTTGGAAGGCGGAAAAAACCTTTCTAGGAAAGTTCCTTTCAATTACCTCTAGTGTGTTATAGAAGCGGGAGGCAGTTCATTCAACCAAAAGGTTGCCTCCCCAGTCAGAGACAATGAAAACAATTTCAGCCAAATTGCGTTCTGTGACACTCCTGGATTATCAAATGATTTGCAAATATTAATGAAGTTCATTAAGTGCAAATTCTGATCGTCACCAGGTAGACCCCCAAATAGACCCTTCAGGTTCAGCAGTTGGATAATGGTGCAGGTGATGTTGAAATTAGTCTTAGGATCGAGTGGCAGTGGGATAATGGCTCCAATAGCCCCAACTCCATCTAAGTCAGTGTCGTCCTCATCATCATCCAAAGCAAAGTTCACCTTTTGTTGTTGGCGTCCTCTACCCCTTTGTCGTTAGTTTCGATTAATTGGGGAAACATTATCAACATGTTGCCCATCAACTGCATTGTTCAATTCCTCATCACCCAGGTCCTCATCATCTGCAAGTGGTACATGACCAGGTAGAGGTACACGCCCGGGATTATATTGTTGACCCTCCATATTTCTCCTTAGTGTTCTACTCAATTCAGGATCATAAGGCAACAATGGTTCACCCGAACGCTGGGTACTTGGCATGCACCATTATTTACCTACAAGTACAGAAACAACAAATAAAAATAAAATTAGGAAACTGGACTAATGGTCAAATCAAACACATAAAACTTATTTGACAACCGTATTCCCTAGCAACGACACCAAAATTTGATATCCCTAAATTACAATTACCTTTTACAGGAGTGTAACGGTCATTGTCAAATAAAGAACCCAATAGAGGTTGGGGTTGAATCCCACAGGGAATATGGTTTTAAACAAATGTTATGTAGTTTTGATTACAATTAGCCAACAATTTCTGAGAAATGGGAGGTTTTGTTTTACTAATTGTGAATCAACATCAAATTTCGTAACAATGCTAATTTTTCAACACATAATTTACTAGAGAGGTACAAACAAGGATCATGTTCACCTAGGTTTCCAATCACCACTGGGTCATTAGTGAATTATGAAATTGTGTTAAGATGAGTGATTATCAGACAATCAATTCTTTAATCTATTTAAATGTTTTTCAACCACTTTAGATAAGTTTGCACTTTAATTCTTTCAAACTTGAAACACCAAATATATGATTCGAGTTCAGCCTCAATTGATTAACCTTGTTAAAGCATTAATCGTTAGTTTGGAGGTTAACGATTCCAAACTCTTACTATGAATCCCTTATCTTTACAGTTAAAATCTTTAATCAAGTAATTTAACAAAAAACGTTTTCCCAATGTTTGCAACCATCAAGATTGAATTAAAATCGAAGGGATTCATAATACAATCACCCAAACAACATAATCTTAACACCCATAAACCCTAATGGTGATTTTCCACCATGGATTACATAACCCTAGATGCAGGGATTTTAGCCACTCATGGTGGAAAATAAGATGAAGAAGATTATTTTCATGAGATAAAGAGAAAACCTTACAATCAAATAATTGCAAATCTTGATCCTTGATATTCAAAATCCAAAGACAGTAGTTCCAAAATATTTCTCCAGATAAAGTAATCATAAAAGTACCCAAGTATGCCAGCCTATATTCTAAACCCTAATCTAGATATTTATAGGCTCCAAGTAAAACAAAGTTTAAAATTCAAAATCTGGTTTGCCATTTCAACGCGGACGGTAAGTGAGATGGCCCGTCAGAGGGGTGACGGTCCATCTCCTGGGCCATCGCCAAAGTATCCAAAATAGTGTAGTCTGCTTAAGGCTTGGCGGACCGAGTGAGACCCACCGCAGGCCCGAAAGTTTATCGCTTGAGCCATCGTTGGATTCCTTTTTGGCTTCTATCTCGATTAGCCTATGGCGGTATTGATGACGGTCTGTCTAGGTCTTGATGGCCCATCATGGAATCCGTCACCATTCTCCATTGAAGAGCACATTCTGATTAAGGACTGATGGACAGAGTGACGGTCCGCCAAGCTCTTAACGGTCCATCATTAACACCATCAAATCTTCTTTTTCAGCTGATTCTTCTATCTTTCAAAGGATAGGACTTAATACCAGAAACTAAACATAAACCATATTAAAGACACCACATGTTGCTTGAAAACTCGCAATTATCCTTAGTTAAATACGCTAAATATGCCATCATAACCTGGCACATCAAGGATCCATCGATGAAAAACTGAAATTAAATCCGTAACTATCTTCTCAAAGAGTTAAGAAACCCATGCCCAGAAGTTGGGCGAAGATGAATTCAGATTCGGACCTAAGTTGGTCCAAAAAGCTTAATTGGTCAAGGAAGAAAACCAAGAATTTGACCAACGAATCATAGATAAAAGAAAAAATTGACACTATAAAAGACGATAGATCTTAATTACGAAAGAAAGGAGCTTACCTCGCGAAGAATCCGCCAAGAATCACCCAATCACACCCTTAACTGAGCTCCCAAACACTTATCTATAATAGAAGAGTTAATGGAGTAAATCTTAGAGTCAGGTGTGTGCTTGCTGTCTAAAGATGTAAAATTAACATTTCATGCTTTTGTGCTGTTTTAATTGGGTAATTTGCATCATTATTGTAGTTTATTCATAAAACATTGGTCGTCTGGACAATTTTGTCCATGATATTCCCTTTAATTTAGGGTCTGACACGCGCCTTTAGTTGTCAAGTCATGTTAACCATTATTGTGAAGTATGGACCCACAAGAATGAAGTTTCTTTATCATATATTTTTGAGTTGAATTTTTAAATTTCAATTTTTTTTATAGTTGTATTTGGACATGCATTTTACTTGAGATTTTTTTTTAAATTTTATAAGTGAAAGTGAAATTTCTTTCAAAAAGTGGCTCAAGAAAGTTGAAAGTGTTTGAGCATAATCTGACAAATTTTATGGTCAAACAAATATTTAAAGATAAATTTTAAAAATTTAATATAACATCTACGATAAATATTAATTATTAGGTAAGAATTGGCACCTAAAAGTTTTTAAAAAATTTCTACTTATAAGTGGCAACAAGCAAGCAGCAGGTCGACATCCTTGCTTGGATATTTTCTTTTATACTTTCTCCGCTTCAATTTGTTTGTTTTAATTTTCTTTTGAATTTGTTATATATTTAAAAATTACATTAAAAAATACTAAAAATCACAATAATTAACAACTTAAAAAATTTAAAAGACATAAAAATTTGGTTAACTCTCGAAATTATATTAGTGCCACATAAATTGGAAAGAAATAGTACTATAAATCACAATAATTAACAACATAAAATATTTAAAAGATATATCATAAATTTAGTTGACTCTTAAAATTGTATCAATGCCACATAATTTGGGACAGAGGGAGTAACATATATTATTTAAAAATTATGTCAAAAAGTATTATAAATCACAAGAGTTAACGACATAAAATATCTTACAATCATATTAAAATTTTGATTGATTATCTAAATTTTTATTTGTGTCACATAAAATGAGACAATAGTAGTAATATATATATTGGGCCCGTGCTTTCATAGGCTCCTCTATATCTAGTGTATTGAGTAAGAGTAAATGGAAGAGGTTCCATCTGCCGAATAGTTTAATGAATGATGAAATGGTGCAGTTTTACTTAATAAATGGGGAGGATGTTTAGTCTGACAGTAATTACAGTAAGCTTAATGTGTATGCCATTTTTTTTAAATGATTAGCTCATTTATGCATCTGTTTTGATCTTTTGAGATTTCATTTATATTACTCCCTCAGTTTCTAAATACTTGTCACATTCTTAGTTTACACGCCTCTTAAGAAAAAACATTAACTGAATGTTAATTTGACTAATTTACCCTTATTTATTACTCTTTTATATCTAGTACTTCTCTTTTTTGCACTATATTTATCCCTCTATATTTATGACTAAGAGTAAATGTGGAAACATAACAACCCTATACTATTACCAAAATTGGTAAACCTATTTTTTTTCCTCTGTTATTTTTCATATGATTTTTCCTAAATCAATAACTCTTTATGAGAAGATAGTACTTGTGATATCTTTTAATGTGACCATCTTTTTTGGTCTTGTGGAAGACTTCCACATATATTGTCGCGACCCGAAATCTTAGGTCATGATGACAACTACTAAACATACTTGTAGGTCATCTGAATCTCCTACCCGGAACAACAAATAATAGGCCAATACGATAAACTAACAAAACATGAAACAGAAATGCTAAATATAAATATAAACACAGGAAATAAGGCTCATAAACGAGATAGATAAAGAGAGTGAAGAAGCAAACTTTACAAAATACACCCCAAGACCTGGTATTAGTTGGTACAGGAGCTAATAAACATAACAAGAGTACTAGGTAAATACAATATATACAGACCCGTCTATGAAATACAAAATAAAGACAGTCCCGCAAAATAGAGGGAGAAGGAATAACTCTGAGCGTCAGGAGCTCACCCCAAATCTCCGATCCAAGATAGCTCTGCATGAAGAACACATCAGCAACGACAACTTGTACTAGGATCTGCATTAGCAAAAATTGATGCAGAAGTGTAGTATGAGTACCAAAACCCGTGTTACCCAGTAGGCATCATAGGCCGACTGAGCTCAACAGATAAATACAAGTATAAATTACATGTAGGGAAATAATGAAATGTAAGAAACCTAAAGAGAGATGAAATATAAACTAGGTAATAAAAAAGAAGGTACTTACCTGTAGAATCTAGCCTAACAGTCTAAAACAACAAGAATCGTTATTAGGGAAGAATATCAATAGTAGTCTACTTAGAATGTCTATCTAAAGAAAGAGAAACAACAAGATAATCTAATCATTAGAGATGGTAATGCTAAACAAGGAGGGTCCACAAGATGTACCTAGACCACGATTATATGCCAATACCCAACCTTCCACAAGCTATGTAGTAATAATCAAATAATAACCTAATAAGGCCCCATAAGCCTGGAAGGCGAAAACAACAAAAAAAAACCAACCGGCCTTCATAAGAACGGCAGGTACAAACAACAAACATAATCCAACTGGCCCCTATGAGCATGACAGGTGCAAAACAACAATCATACTAGCAACAACGGTACATATGAATAGATGAATGCAATGGAAAACCAAGTGATGAAATATGCAATGAATGACATGTCCATACCATAATGTATACACCTCCTTCAGCCCTATGGCTCGTAAAGGAAGGGTCCATGGGGGACATCCTTTCTCTGGCACTATGGCTAATAGGCGGAGGGACCCATAGCGGACTAAGGACATTCGTATACATTGCTAGGTCCCGAACCAAGATTTTCAATTAATAATTAAGAGTAAATCCCTTCCAAAATTGACCCAAAAGTAAGCATGAGTATAACAGGTTCCCAAAATTGAACCGGGACTAAGATGATCTACTTTCTTGCCTTTTTAAAACCAGTTTGTAGCTAAAACCTCTACTAATTATGTTCAGCAATCAAAATCAGTAAGTGGAAACCAAGATAAATCTTGCAAAAATGGAAATAAAACCAGTGATTAAAAGAGTTACAATTCCTTTAGTTATTCCCAGAAAACAACAGTAAACATGGTATATTTTAGTCTTAAAAACTGTCATCCAATAGTAAGGGTGGTACGATTCCCATTTTAAATTTAAGTTAAGAGTGGAAATGAAAATAAATCCCTTTTTAAAAATATTAGTGAAAACCAATGTTTTTCAATGGAATCATACCACAATGCATGCGCGTACACGTATGAATGTATGCATGTCATCATTAGTATACACAGAAATAGGGCATAACCTCAAAAGTATCTACAACTAGAAATCAGTGCATTTCCAGAGCAAGGTACAATAACTTGGAATCCAACTGAGTCATAACCACAGCCTTGGCCCCACTAACATATAAAGAAGTATATATATGAAAGTAAATACAGAAAGAGAGAGTAAGCATAATACTAAAAGAATTGATCGATGAATACCAACCTTATTGAGATACTACCCAAAACTTGTGCTAAGGATTGCTACCCTAATCCTAACATTATAGTGAGTATACAAGTATGGCTCAAGCCAAATACTCTAAAATCTCTGAAAAAGACCAAGAATGGCAAAAATGATAAAGAAACCTTATAGCTAACTTCTAAACCCCCACCTCGCATGCAATTTATATCATACACAATCTTGTAGAGAAAAGTATATAAGAAAATGGACTGTAGCCTACCTCAAAATTGAACAACAACTTCAAACCATCCACGAGATGTTCATCACCGCTATTCGACCTTGGAAAGCCACTATGCTATCAAAATCATATTCTATACATCAATGCCTGTAAAAAAAAAGATCCATATTACAATTACAAAATTTGTGTCCAAAACTGAGTCAAAATATGGACCTGCGGGACTCGTTGATGAAAATCAAAATTAAATCCATAATTATCTTTCCAAAAGGGTAAGAAACCTGTGACTAGAAATTGGGCGAAGACGAATTCGGATTCGCACCTTAATTCGTCCAAAAAACTCCCTTGGTCAAGGTAGAAAACCAAGAATTTGACTAGTGAATTGCAGATAAAAGATGGAACTGACACCAGAAAAGTGGATAGATCTTAAGTATGAAGGAGAGGAGCTTACCTTGCGAAGAATCCGCCATGAATCGCCCAATCACACCCTTGACCAAGCTCCCAAACACTTAGCATAAAAATGATTAAGTGATTGGAGAAGAGGAGAATAAATATCCAACGACCTCCACTTATGCAGATATTTCATCGCATAAGCGACATCTCTTAAGAAGATGCCACTTAACAACAAGCCTCAACAAAAATATAGGATACTCCGCATAAGAGGACTTGCTTAAATGGGAAAGGCTCCACTTAAGTGAGTGGTACTGACATCAACAACTTTTACTTAAGCTGCTCCGTTTAAACAAGTAAGGCACTGCTTCAGAGACTGCACTAGAACTTCAGCACTAGGGAAATTCCTAAATCCTAAATCCTAAATTCCTAAGTTGGAATTTCCCTCGAACGGGACCTCAAAATTGATTTGGAACACCACACACGCAAATAAAATATGATACACTACTGGAAACAACATTTCAAACTCAACAAAAGTGATGAAATTCCCAACCGAGGTAGTTTCGACAAAAAGTGAGTCCCACACCCAATCTTCCATTTTAATTAAAACCAACCAACAGACCAAAATAAGACTGAAAGCCTTGGGACTCAAACCAAAGGTCTACCTAGCCTAAAATACATATTTCAGAGCTAACAAAACTATTGGAATTCTCGTCCGAGGCTATTTACTTGAAGTTTTGGCAAAAGACCAATTTGTCAACTCCAAAAGCTCCAAAATAGGGAAATTAAGGCAGAAACCAAAAAAACTATCTGGAGCCAAACCACCAGTCCAAGCGAGTCATAAATAACCTGGGGCAGCTATAGAAAAGCTCTAAATATAGAAAATAAATGAAATGAAGAAAAAGGCCTCGGTCATTACAACATCAACTATAAAAAGGACTTTCGTACTTGAAAGTCAAGTAATAGAAAGAGCCTGTGAGTTCAAAAAGATAAGGGTACTGGGTCCGTATGCCCCACAAGGCTCCTAGAGACCCTCCCTAAGTGAACAATGTCTCCACATAGCCTTAGCCACATGAACCCCTCCAATTTTAATTTCCTTACCTCACCGCTCAAAATAACAACAAACTCCTTCTCATTTGACAACTCCCATCCAACTGCACCGTACCACATAGAAGTATGCATAACTCATTCTAAATATATCGAATCTACATAAATACTTGCAAAACTAAGCAAAAACCCAATAAGGCTATAGGCAATCCAACTCATAAACTAGATTACCAACCTTAAGCTCTAAGTTCATCATCCTCTAGTCATCATATGTCTCTTACCAGCTCTAAACCACACAAAATCTCTCCAGCATCATTCGAGTCCTCTCCGTATAATCACATAAACACCAACCTCGAAAGGATAAAACCAATCCACCTAAATACTTGAATGGTAAAGGCTAATATGTACGATCCCAAAGACCCTCAAATCCAAAACCGTAAGTCCAAATCATAACCTACTGAACCTGGATAGTACGTTCTAGATGATCATCGATCTATGGGTAAAAAGGTTGTGCTAAGTTTAACTCGAATATCTATTTCCCCGTGTGTAGACTTCTAGAAAACCACTGCGAACTGAGAACCAAAGTCAAAATTTGTAAAACTCTACACCTTGTGCAAATGAACTATCTCTCCAGTATAAATCTGAGCCAACCTTTCTGGTCTGAAGGAAATCTAAACCGGTAGGTAATACGTAAGCCTAGTCAACCAATCACATGCCCCAAATGGAATCTAACCCCAAAACACACGTTGTAAGTAAGTCACAAAATCCTTAGCTATCCACTTAAGGTCTGAGCTAAACCACTAGGACCCAAGACCAAATGGAATCTAACCCCAAAAAGCATGGTGTAAGCAAGTCACAAAATCCATAGTTATCAACTTAGCATCCGAGCTAAACCACCGGGACCCATGTGTCCAAACTATACCTATTGACAAACAAGCATCTGAATAAAAGAGCTAACACACACCACATGCTCTCATCCAAAAAATTTAAAATCAAAACTGAAGCAAATAAAGCCTTGAGCCCTAGGAGGCTTATCTCATAATCATCGGAATGTAGGAGATAGATGTCTCTGAATCAATCTGGTCAACCAAGCCGTCTGATATAACCTGCTAACTTGACAACTATCATCTTCGGTAGGAAAAATAGGCCTATCCCCAAAAACAAACTCCCTCGATCCTTACCAAGCCTACACGATCCTATAATCAGACACCACGTGCCCCTAGAATATCATAGACCCAAGTTAATTTCATACGCATAAACTTAACACATATCCGCTGATCCCATAAAGGCTGAAGCTCAATGATCATTATCATAAACAAGTCCAATCAAGGCTTGATCACATGATCCATCGAATTCATACCTGCTACGTAGGCGTGGGTATGCCACGAACATAGTTAAGAACTTGCGGTGGTCGTAAAGAGTACTAATGGTAGTTAGACCTAAAGCAAAATTAGAAAATAAGGTTGTTCCATGAAGTTGGTTAATTTGATCCCCAATACATGACATTAGATAATTGCTCCTAATAGTCGATAGGTAATATATAAGTATACAAAACTATCTCTCTCCTAAACTCAAAGCAAGTATATTTTCGAAGATACACCCGACCAAGTAACACCATACTCAGAAGATCCTAAAACTATCCTTTTTAACTTCCCACTACTCAACTGAAACCATACGATATGATTAAGTAGAATAAACTAACCACCCAAATCAACATCACCACTAAAAATCATAATCACGATCATGCAACAAACCAGGCAAATCGGGAAAACAAACATCGAACACTTACAAACCTTAGAGACCGACTGGAGAGAAGAAACATTAAAGCTAGCTCTAGGATCATAATAAAAAAAGACTAAACACTCTATCATTACCAACCCCTCTTTTCCTCGAGTAAATGGTATAACTCTTCTCAATAACCGACTATCAGGCTCTCACCTCATAATTTGAGGGAGACCCGTCATAATCATATAAACAATCTAAGCAAGGCAACTAAGGACCATATGGTAGAAAAGCAAAACAATCTAAATCTAGAATCATATTAAAACCCACTATGTCAAAAATAATAAGATCTACCCAAGCGCTATACCCCAAGGCAATCATAACACAGAGTTGATCCACTACTAAAAGGAAATAATGAAATACAAGATCAACCAACTCGATCCACTACTAAAAGGAAATAATGAAATACAAGATCAACCAACTCGATCCACTTCTAAAAGGAAATAACTATGGGGTATCTACACTTATGGGCACTGATAAAAGCTCATAAGAACAACACAAACACATAGTAAAGTAAGTAAACATGTATGGGTATGAAAACCTCAAATCAAACGTTAGGGAAATTTAAGGATAACAAATTAAAATTGCACCTAGAAAAGCTGCATATGAAGCCTCAACCCCTGGCCTACCAAAAAAATGCAATTGATCGTGTCGGTCCCTGAACTAAGCATCAACACGACCATCGACACCATCTGGCTGTGAATCATATCTAACACTCTAGGGACAATCTCTAATACCATGGGCACCACCTCCGACCAGTGGCATCACAATCCCAAGAGGCTGATCTGGTTGCGCTGACTACTCTGTAATCCTATGCTGGGAAAACTCTTTACAGAAATGACAAATCTCCTTGTAATCATAACAATCCCTAAAAGCCCTATGCTAGAGAGAAACATGTGCTTACCCTGATTGGATGACAAACTCATACCTACGGTACTCCACAAAATATTGCCCAAATGCACCACAATCAAAGCAACCTCTATTGGCCAAAGTTTGGTGCAAAGAACTTGACGATCTAGATTGGGCACTATGACCTGAAGACCCAAACAAGAACCCCATAAATTCTAAATTGAACTCTGCTCACCCTAACCACTATGAACTGTCTGAGCCCTATCTATGATACAGGCCTGCTAAGATGAGGTTGACGATGACCTCCACTTGAAGAATCACTACCTACAGATGAAATACCATTTAAGATGAGCTGATGGCGGGGCATTTTATTTCAACGTCTATAGGTCTCGTGACATGCCCATGCTATATTTATCGCATGATTAATAACCTAAAGAAAAGTAGACTCAGTTGCTTTTAAAGGATCCGATGCCAAATAGAGTGGTAAAGCTAGTCCTCTCACAAATATATGCACTCTCTCGTGCACTGTAGGAAGAATCATAAAAACATGTCTAACCCACTAAAAAAACCTAATCTCATACTTGTAAACTAATATAGAACCCTGTTAAATACCTGTGAACTCATCTCTAGGCTAAAAACCACTCGACTTACCAGGTACTACCCCTACTTGTGACTGCACCCAAAAAGGCTTGGAATCCCAACCATAGTACCCTAATGAACTGGCACAATTACCAATCCGATTGGAGCATGGGATATTTCCAGACCCTATGGTTAATGTTGTAAATCCTCAATATCAAGATCTGCCTCCACTAACTGCTCTCTGACCTACCTCTGGGCAAGGAGTGTGCAAAAACTGAATCGACCAATAAACCAAACCAAAAAAAATATTATTGGTTTATTGCGATTGGGTTTTTGGGTTAATAATTTTTTAATGGTTTTATAAAAAAAAATTTATCAGGTTATCAGTTCGATTTTGATTTTTAATATTGAGTTATTGGGTAAACCAATAACTCATTAAGACTATACTAAATTACTACTTTAACCCTACTTATATATATTAGTGCATTTACAGTTTATACAAAACCTAAAAACCTTATTTAATTTGAATTACTTAACTATAATTGATTATGTTTACTAATTGAGTCTTTGCTCTATGTCACACTAACATAGGAATCAAGTATAGTATATAATTATTCAAAAGGAAAAAGTACATAAATTTTTTTTATGCACATTTTTCTTATTGGTTAAACTGCAAATCAAACTCTTAAGAACCAAAAACTGATAAAAATATCTTATTGGTTTAGCATATTAAAAAACAAAAATTGATAAACTGAACTAAAAATACATACAACTGAACCAAACCAATCGGTGCATACCCCTACTCTAGGATGAGACTCTAGCAACAGGTGCTGAAGCCCCGCCATCGCCATCTAATGATCTCGTGTGATCCATCTGAGAAAGAGTGGAACCAAAGAAGAATTTAGAGGTTGGTAAAGATAAGGTAGCATGATAGAGAGTCAAGGCTACTTACATTGTTCATTATCTCCCTACAAGTTATTTAAAAAGAGAAATGAATTACCAACTAGTTAAGAAAAAAAAAGGTACCTAGCTGCGGAAGCTAGCCTAACATCTTAAACAACAAGAATCGTTATTATGGAAGAATATCAATAGTAGTCTACTTAGAATGTCTACCCAAAGCAAGAGAAGCAACAAGATAATCTAATCACTTGAGCTGGTAATGCTAAAGAAGAAGGGTCCACAAGACAAACCTAGACTGCGAGTACATACCAATAACTAAACTGCCACAAACTATGTAGTAATAATCAAAGAATAACCTAACAAGGCCCCCATAATCCCTAAAGGTGCAAACAATAGACAAAACCTAATCGACCCTTATAAGAACGATAGGTACAAACAACAAACATAACCTAATCGACCTACATAAGCATGACAAGTTCCAAATAATAATCATACTGGCGACAGCAGTGCATATGAATAGATGAGTGCAATGGAGAACTAAGTGATGAAAAATGCGATGAATGTCGTATCCATACCATAGCATATACACCTCCTCCAGTCCTGTGGCTCGTAAAGGCAGGACCCACAGGAGATACCCCTCCTACGACACTATGGTCATAGATGTAGGGACCCATAGGGGAGTCATAATATTCATATATACTGTCTGATCCCCAACCAGGACTTCCATATAATAATCAATACTAAATCCCTTTCGAGATCGACCCAGAAGTAAGAATGAGTATAGCAGGTGCCTTGAATCAAACCAGGACTAAGATTATCCGGTTTCTTTCCTTTTTAAAACTAGTGTATAGGTAAAACCTCTACTAATTATGTTCCACAATCAAAATTAGTCAGTGGAGACCAGGATAAATCTTGAGAAAATAGAAATAAATAAAAAGTGTTACAACTCCCTTTGATATTCCTAGAAAACAATAGTAAACGTGGTATATTTTAGTCTTAAAAATCTCCATCCAACAGTAAGGGTGGTACAATTCCCATTTTAAATTTAGTTTAAAAGTGGAAAATGAGAATAAATTCCTTTTTGAAAAAAGTTGCAAACATCAATGTTTTTCCATGGAATCGTACTACAATGCATGCGTGTGTACATATGAATGTATGCATGCCATCAATAGTATACACAGAAATAGGGTATAACCACATAAGCATCTACAACTAGAAATCACTACCTTTCCAGAGCAAAGTACACTAACCTAGAATCCAACTGAGTCATAACCACGGCCTCGGGCCCACCAACACACAGAGTAGTATATATATATATATATATATATATATTCAAAGTATATACATAAAGCGAGAGTAAGCATAATACTAAAAGAATTTATTGAGGAGTACCAACCTTATTGAGATACTAATACAACAAATCCATGCTAAGGATTGCTACCCTAATCCTAACATCATGGTGAGTATACAAGTATTCCTAACGCCATCCTAACACTGCAACAAACATTTTAAACTAAGGCTCAAGCTAAATACTCTAAAATCTACGAAGAAGGACAAGAACAACGAAAATGATAAAGGAACCAGAAACCTATCTGATAAACTCCCACCCCATATGCAATTTATATCATACACATTCTCATAGAGTAAAGTCTATAATAAAGTAGATCGTAGTCTACCTTAAAGCAGAATAGCATCCTCGAACCGTATACGAGCTGCTCGTCTTTACTACTAGACCTCGAAAAGTCAACGCGCTATCAAAATCATAATCCGCTCATCAACACTAGTAAAACAAGACCTATATACAATCATGATGTTCGGGTTTAAAATTGGATCAAATACAGACTCGCAGGACCCATTGATAAAAATTAAAATCAATTCTGCAATTATCTTCTCAAAAATGTAAGAAACCCGTGCCCAGAAATTGGGCGAAAATGAATTCGGATTTTAACCTCAGTTGGTCCAAAAAGCTTACTTAGTCTAGGAAGAAAACCAAGAATTTGACCAATGAATCATGGATGAAAGACAAAATTGACTCTAGAAAAGAGGATAGATCTTAATTACAAAGGAGAGGAACTTACCCAGCGAAGAATCCACCAAGAATCACCCAATCACACCCTTAACTGAGCTCCCTGTGAGGCTATGAATAAGTAGGCTTCAAATTCAATAAGGTTGGTTAACTTTTGGTGAACTAATATGTAGGTATTAGATATTTTCTATGATTTTTCAGATATTTTACTATTTATATTTCTTTCCAACTAAATTAGATATTCTAATCTCCCACCTAATGAAAACACTAAAACAAATTCCTAATCATTACAAATTCACAGGAAAATTCGTATTAATATGAAGCTACCTTACATTTGAATGTTTGAGTCTAAGATAAAATATATATTTATTGTGCTTTATTTGCAGAAATATATATATATTATTTTTCAAGCATAAATTTTTCAAGTTGAAATTCATTGACATATTCATATCATTAGAGACTATATTTATCTTAATTGGCTTCACATATATTTTGTTTGATGGTAAGTGCGTCGTTTCAATCAATGAAATTTATTCAATAAATAATATGCAAATGGTACAGTTAATATTGTTAATTTTAGCTTTTGCTTTTTTAAAACTCAAATTTTTAAATATCTATAAATTTTATAATAATTATAAGGGACAAATGTGTGACGCACGTTTCCAAAGACTAGTATACAGTGACTATGTGTTGTATAATAATGTATAAGAGGTGTATATAACCCTTTATACATCATTGCACATTTTATATATACACTACTTATACATTGTTTATACATCTGGGCTGGGGAGGGATTGATAATTGATTCTTCATCTCTCTTTTTCTTTTGTTTTCTTAATTAGTTGTTGGTGATTCTCTCTTCTAGTATTTCCTATTGAGCCACATTAATTGTTGTAATTGTAGTAGGAGTGAAAGTTATAAAGATTTTTTGTGGTTGTTGGATAATATATTTCTTTTTCTTCTTTGTTGTGTATTGCGGATATTTTTTGGCCATATACTTTGATCAGATGTTTTTCAACCATTTTTTTAATGCAAAATAAGATGGGCACATTAACTGCAAACTATTTGCCTCAACCGTACATTAAATTATTGTAGCCCAATATAATCTAAGTAAATCCTATTTTTCGCACATAGACACTGTCAAACTCCTCTTCTTCTTGACTCCTCCCTCATGTATTCTTCGGCCTATCTGTCATCACCTTGACTGATCCGTAAAATCACATAACCATATCTTCTTCTTGAGCAAGACTAGAGCTGTCAAAGTGAGCCCAAATTATCTTGACCCACCCATATTTAATGTGTTAGGCTCAAGATAAATTATAAGGAAAAATAACATAAACATACACCTTAACTTATCATATTTACACAAATCTCTATCCATACAAAGTAATTATAAAAATGTCAACTAATTATGTATCTTCGTTGGATGTATCAGAAGCTATTTAAGTATCTAGACAGACCCAAAATCTGAAAAAATATATCAGGAGCTAATTATGTATCTTTGCAAAGAAAAAAATGTATCTTCGTTGGATATATTATGTATCTCGATAGACCCAAAATCAGAAAAAATATATCGGGACCTAATTATGTATCTTTACAAAGAAAAAAATGTATCTTCGTTGGATGTATTGGGGAGCTAATTATGTATCTCGACAGACCCAAAACTCTAGATTTTCAGTAATTATGTAAAATATCAAAAGTTTCTGTAATTTAGCTCCAAACTATCGAAATTTATGTTGTTTGTCCAAATTACAATTGGGTCAAGTCTCAACCCATTAAGTCGCAACCCATTTTAAAAAGATCTTTAATTGTGCCCAATTAAATCTCCACTTTAACTCATTTATTAATAAAAGTAGGAAAAATAAGTGACAATATCTTCTACCTCTCAAAATCACCAACCCCACCTTACCCTACCCACCCCCAAAAATATTTAAATTTTTTTGCACCCAACCCCAACCCCAAATTTTTTTTTCCTATTCCACCACTACTTCCCCCCCTCCTCCCCTCCCCCCCCCCCCCAAACAAAAAAGGTTATTTTTTTTAAAAAAAAATTAAATTTTTTTCTTACCCCACCCCCTACACCGACCCCCCTCCTCAAACTTTATGTCATCTCCATCTAATGTGTGTCGCTTCCATCAATACTTTGTCTTCCTCATCTTTGATGCATTTTATTTAGTCCAGGTCTTGTACCCTCAACTCTTTCGTGATCTTGGCGAGCTTATACAACCTCATATCCCCACATATGCCATGTAGATCTTCGTACATGCATTCAAAAATTATTGTTTTAGCCTCTATTTTTGCTTCATTCTTCGCCGCCTTATCCCTCTTCTTATTTGACACATCTTTTGTTAGAAAATTTTAATTTGTCAATCAATTTTGAATGTTGTGAAGGTTATATATATATATTTTTAACATGGTTAATATGATTTTCTTAAGTTAAGTAGGGGTAAATTGCCTAAGTATATCTGAGATCCCTTAATTTTTAAATTTAAATCAATGTTATAATATGTGCGTATGATCATCATAATCGTCTATCATTGCCTTTATCCAATTTTTATAATCGCCTATCATTTTATTTCAGCCGACCAACGATGACTGGGTTTCTTCTTTTGAATAATACTTGTGATCTCAACATGCTTAAATAATATATTTGCTGAAAAAGATAAATTTATCAGATTATTTGAAGATAGTGAAGTAGAAACAATAAGGTTGTCCATTTAATTTAGATGATGTCTCTAGCTAACTGTAACACCCCGTACCTTCCCAACCCTACTTGATGACGTTGAACAATGTTTACTTAAGTGTCGAGAGCCACAAGTATGTATTTTTTAATGTTATTGTCGAGATAATTGAATTTGGCCCTCGAACATGTGATTAAACCTTCGTAGGAGGTGTTTTGTGACTTAGTGGAACATTTGTCGGGTTAAAAACGAGGCTTGGAGGACCTCCAAACAAAGGATATTAAAGGTAATAAGTAAGTTAAAGAATTGGACTTGAAGTATCTAACCAAATCCACGGAGAAAAGTCGAAGAAACAAATTTTTTTTAAAAAAATAGGAGTGGGGCGCGCTAGAGGGCGTGCCAGGCCGCTCTGGGCTAAAATTTTTATACAACAGGCAGCAAGATGGCGTGCCAGGCTGGTTGTGTCCACCTTTCAATGCTGGAAATTTTTCTTAAGTCCCAAGGGTGCCCGGGGACGTACCGGACCGATTTTTGCCATGTTTCTTATACAACTACGAGCATATACATGGAATGAGTGAAGTATTATATTGATATGGTAAAATTACTCGTCAACGAATTTGGCATCAAAATGACGGTTTTATCCTTGTGGTCAAAATAGGTCATACGTGGCTAGCATCACTTATTTTTGGGATTGAGGCTACGAATATGAATCGCGTGAGTGGGAATATTGTCGTAAAATGTATGAAATGAGTTAAACATGAGAAATTATTGATTTCATTTGGTTAAGTGAATTGGGCTCAATAAAAGGCCCAAAAAGAAAGAAGAAGACATGGGCCAAAACGGGTCAAATGACCCATTCTTCCCTTGACCTTCTAGATATAGCATTAAATGCTATAAGAGTGGATAAGGATAGAATTGAGGACTTATATGAAGGACCAAAAAAATCTGATTTTTATTCACTTGAAACTCTTATGCTTTCTAGACATTTCTTAACTATTTTTCTCTCAAACCCTAAGAACTCAAAGCCATCTTTTGGAGCAAGATCATCATTTTTCAAGCTTGGGTAAGTGAATATTCGTATGGATTAATTTATTATATGCATGGGATAGTATGTAAATCATGTTGGTTATGCTTGGAAGTGTTGAACATGGTACTTTGTGTTTTTGTAAAAGATTTGTTATCCATGGGATTTAAGCTTGAAATATGGCTTGTGATTTTGATGAAAGAGCATGGTAAGGATGAGATATGAACATATATGGTGTGATTAGGTTATTAAACTTGTTATTTTTCTATAAGTGTAAATTATGGAATTTTGTCCGATATGTGTTATGAGGTGAATTAAGGTGACTTGATAGGTTATTTGTGATATGGTGTAAATGAGAAAGTGTAAAGGAGAGGCTTTGTGGTGAAATGTTATTGGTAGATGATGTTGTGGTCAATGTATGGTATGATTAAGGTATTGTTGGTATGACCATGCCTAAAATGGTATTGTAGAGAAGGAAATGACATTTTTAAGGCAAACATGTAACTCATTGACGTCATATGCATTTGTAAGGTAGTTGGTGGTTAATGTAAATTCCGTTATATATTTGTATTGTAGAGTAAAACATAAGGAAGGAGCGGGACATTGTATGCACATCTAAGATTATATATTCGTATTGAGAATACAAGGTATGTAATGTTACTCTGTCCGTATCTTTCTGCAGCACATAGTATTCACATTGACATCGCACTTGTCCTATCCCGAATTGTGCTAAGGTATCCTATATCCGGTTACCAATTGTCAATATCACATGTTTCATACTCATTGGTAAATGGTGAATCACACGTCTCATATTTATTGATAATGTTCCTAAAGCCCAATAAGGTTGTGTTCCAAAGTTCCAATAGTGGTTATACTCATGTATCTTGTTCATTGATTATTGCCTAATGGTTCCAATATTGTTACGTTTCCAACAAGGCTATGTTTCCAATAATGTTTATTTGCATGTCTCTCACTCATTGATTATTGATCCAAAGCTTTAAATAAAGTTATGACTATCATTGTATCAATCTCAAAGTAATGAATGAAGTAATGCATATGTGGTTAATGATCAAGTATGGGTGGTAGCTTTGGGGGAAAAATGCCTAGCTTAAGCTGATCCCGAGATTGTTGGATTAGGGGGCAGTCCTAGAGGCATAAGCCTAGCTCGGACCGGTCCTGACAGGGGGTAGCTCTAGAGGTAATAACCTAGCTCGAGCCGAACCTGATATGTTGGTATGGGTGGTAGCTCTAGAGGTAATAACCTAGCTCGAGCCGATCCCGATATATATTGATTCATGGGTGGTAGCTCTAGAGGCATAAGCCTAGCTCGAGCCGATCCCTACATAACATCATGTTATGTTAAAATCCACTGTTCAATCGGGGTCCGGGTATCACAGGTCACAAGTAAAGATGAATAATCATAGAAGCAAAGAAGCAAAGAAAGTAAAGAAAGCAATATACATGGTTCCCAGAACACAGAATGAGGACTTAATCATATTGGTTATGCATTTGTAATTGAGCTCATTGACGTAATTATGATTCATACAGTTTCATTTGATCCTTACATAGTCAGTACATTCTTCGTACTGATGTCCCTTGTGGGACTTACCTTACTTGCTGCAGGCGCAGGTACTAGTAGGCCTCCACAGTAGGTTGCCAGTTGTTGCGGATCATTGGTGAGCTCCCGTTAGTTTGGGGCTTCTCTGAGTCTCAGTTGTTCATATGTTTTGGTATTGTACATGTTGTATAAAGCGGGGACTTGTCCCGACTTTCAGTTGGTTTTCATAAATGTTCTACTAGAGGCTTTTGTAGACGTGTGTGGGTGTATAAATGTAAGAGGTATATGTTTTTCTTGACTTGATGGCCTCGACGGCCAAGTTTCACATATGTATATCTATCACATGTTCCACGATTTTTGCTTTTGGTCTTTTATGCTCGTACATGATAGTGGTATTTCTTATATCATGCATATGAATGGATATAAGCAAAGTTTGGTTCTCTCGGGCCTTATCGGCTTTGGGTGCCAATCCGTCCCGATGGGATTCGGGGCATGACAAAAGTGGTATCAGAGCAGATTGTTCTAAGGGTGTCTACAAAGTCGTGTCTGAGTAGAGTCTTACTTATCGACGTGTTGTGCATCACATTTATAAGTAGGAGGCTACGGGACATTTAGGATGTTGTTTCTTTGCTTCACTTCTATATCGTGCAATAGAGCCAGTGTTGTAAGTTGAATTGTGTCTGACCATGGTAATTGTTTCTCTTTGATATAGTAACAATGCCGATCACGAAGAGAGGTAGAGGTAAAGGGAAGCAGGTAGATATGCCCAGCATATATGGAGAAGGAATGAGTAGATTACCACCTGACCAAGCTAGTCCAGGTGGAGCAAATGCTGAAATTTCATCACAGTCTTCTTCTACTTTTCTAGCTCCAGAAGAGCCAGTAGGTAGAGAAGCACCCGCAGAACCACCAATGAATACCACAGATCAGGAGCTTAGAAATACAGTACATATGTTGACACAGTTAGTGGCAGCACAAATGCAAGGACGAGCTGGTCCAATGACACATGAGTATGATGTGGCTAGAGTGGCGAGTCACTGAACACAGGATTTTCTGAAATTGGACCCTCCTATATTCACTGGGTCAGATCCGAAAGCAGATCCACAGGACTTCGTGGATCAAATTCAGAGGGCTCTGGAAGTTATGCACGTGACGGGGGTAGAAACAGTTGAACTTGCTGCGTATAGATTGAAAGGAGAGGCGATATTGTGGTATGAGGATTGGAAGAAATCTCGTGATATTGGTGCAAATCCACCTAATTGGGAAGAATTTAAAGCGACTTTTCTTGATCATTATCTTCCCAGTGAGATCCGTGAGGATCGTACGGATCAGTTTTTATATCTCCGTCAAGGAAATTTGAGTGTTAGAGAATAAAGTTTGTAATTTAATTCCTTGGCACGATATGCTCCAAATGTGGTAGCTACGATGACAAATAGAGTCCATCGGTACGTGGACAGATTAGAGCCATATTTGGTAAGGGATTGTACCATTGCTGCATTGAATAAGGATATAGATATAACTAGGATACAAGCCTTCACCCAGAAAATGGAAGTTCAAAGATAGAGACGAAGGGTACATGAATTTGACAGAGGACAGTCCAAAAGGGCTAGACCTATGGGACCATCTGCGATGTCCCAAGGAGGATCTAGGCCTCGTATATTTCCTAGACCACCTAGACCATCGTTCTCATATTCTACAGTAGGTGCTCACTCTCTTTTTCGAGGTGGTCCATCTGCAGATTTTCCTCATCAGCAGTGTCAGCACTGCGGGCGTATTCATGCGGGTACATGAAGAGTGGGGACAAATGCCTACTTCTGGTGTGGTATGACAGGACACATGATGAAAGAGTGTCCCTAGAGAAGTATGGGTGGTATAGCACGACCGGCGGGATCGACCGTTGCGTCGTCATCATCAGTTCCTTATTTGGGCCGAGGTGTGCAGTCTGTTGGCCATTGTAGGGGTGCCAGAGGAGCAGCCAGTACTAGTGGGGTTCTAAGTCGCACTTATACTTTAGTGGATCGACAGAATTCAGAGGCTTCTCCTGATGTCGTCATAGGTACATTATCCATATTTTCATATAATGTATATGCATTGATTGACCTGGGTTCTACATTTTCCTATGTTACTCCATTGGTTGTTGCGAAATTTGCAAAGGCACCAGAATTATTAAGTAAATCAATTGAAGTGTCTACACCAGTTGGTGAATATATTGTTGAAAAAAGAGTATATCGTAATTGTTTGGTAACTGTGTGTGGTCATGATACACTGGCTGATCTTATTGAACTAGACATGGTGGATTTTGATGTGATAAAGGGAATGGATTGGTTGGCCTCTTGTTATGCCACGGTAGATTGCCGGGCCAAGAAGGTACATTTTCATTTCCAACAAATGAATATTCTTAAATGGAAGGGTGATGTAGGGGCACCACGAGGAAGATTTATTTCCTATCTGAAATCTAGGAAAATGATTGCTAACGGTTACATATGTCACTTAGTACGAGTGAAAGATCATGATGTGGAACCACTAACTCCGCAGTCGGTTCCAGTGGTCAATGAATTTCTAGATGTATTTCCAGAGGATCTTCCAGGCTTACCCCCAGAACGGGAAGTAGAGTTTGGCATTGATGTGATTCCAGGCACTCAGCCTATCTCTATTCCTCCATATCGAATGGCTCCAGCAGAATTGCGTGAATTGAAGGAGCATTTGAAAGATTTGCTGGAAAAAGGCTTCATCAGGCCTAGTATGTCCCCGTGGGGAGCACCGGTATTATTTGTACGAAAAAAATATGGCACATTGAGAATATGCATCGACTATCGGTAATTGAATAAGGTAACGATCAAGAACAAATATCCCCTCCCTCGAATTGATGATTTGTTTGATCAGTTACAGGGTGCCAAGTGTTTTTCAAAGATCGAATTGAGGTTGGGTTACCATCAAGTCAGAGTTAAAGAAGAAGATATACCCAAGACAGCTTTTCAAACACGGTCTGGCCATTATGAATTTTTAGTTATGTCATTTGGACTAACAAATGCACCAGCTGTGTTCATGGATTTGATGAATAGGGTGTTTAAGACATTTTTGGACGTGTTCGTCATGGTATTTATAGATGACATCCTAGTTTATTCAAGATCACCGAGAGACCATGCGAATCATTTACGGCAGGTGTTACAGATTCTCCATGAGTGTAAGTTGTATGCAAAGTTCTCCATGTGTGAGTTTTGGTTAAAGTCAGTCGCATTCTTGGGTCACATTGTGTCAGATGAAGGGATACAGGTTGATACACAGAAGATTGAAGCAGTGAAAAATTGGCCAAGACCTACGATACCCACAGAGATTCGTAGTTTTCTTAGACTAGCAGGTTATTACAGAAGATTTGTGGAAGGTTTTTCCTCCATTGCTGCACCATTAACAAAGCTTACGCATAAGGCAGTTAAATTTTAGTGGAATGATGCGTGTGAGAAAAGCTTCCAAAAGTTGAAAGATAAATTAACCTCCACACTAGTTTTAGTACTTCCTAAAGGCACCGAGGGTTATGCAGTGTATTGTGATGCTTCCAGGGTTGGCCTCGGATGTGTATTGATGCAACACGGTAATGTCATAACATATGCCTCATGACAGTTGCGGCCACATGAGAAAAATTATCCCATACATGATCTTGAATTAGCATCAGTGGTTTTTGCTTTAAAGATATGGCGTCATTATTTGTACGGAGTACACGTTGATATCTATACTGATCACAAAAGTTTGCAATATATATTTAAGCAGAAAGAACTCAATTTGAGGCAACGAAGGTGGTTAGAGCTCTTAAACGACTATGATATTGACATTCTTTATCATCTAGGCAAAGCAAATATGGTAGCTGATGCATTGAGCCGCAAGGCAGTAGAAAGCACTAGTGGCCAGTTGACTGAAAAGAAAGAGATAATCAAAGATCTACATCAACTAGCTAGCTTAGGAGTTCATGTTATTGAATCTCCATATGAAGGGGTTATTGTGCAAAATTCAGCGGAATCCTCCTTAATACCTGAAGTGAAAGAGAAGCAGTTTGCGGATTCTATGTTATTGCAGCTACAAGAGAATGTGCAACAGGGTCTAACTGCGGCCTTTGATCTTACACAAGAAGGGGTACTTCAATGTCAAGGAAAATTATGTGTACCGAATGTAGATGAGCTGAGGAAACGAATTATGATAGAGGCGCATCATTCGCACTATTCTATTCATCCGGGTGCTACTAAAATGTACCATGATTTAAAAGAAGTGTATTGGTGGGGAAATATGAAGAAGAACATTGCAAAATTTGTCTCTCAATGCCCGAATTGTCAACAAGTGAAAGTAGAGCATCAGAAACCAGGAGGTTACATGTAATGTATCATTCTTCTAGTCTGGAATATGATTAACATGGATTTTATTACAGGTTTGCCTCGTACACTGCGGAAATTTGATTCTATATGGGTTATAGTGGACAGGCTTACCAAGTCAGCGCATTTCCTATCAGCCAAGACCACTTATACAGCTGAGGAGTATGCAAGATTATATGTGAAAGAAATAGTGTGGTTGCATGGGATTCCAATCTTCATTATATCAGACAGGGGAGCTCAGTTTACTGCGCATTTTTGGAGATCTTTTCAGCAGAGTTTAGGTACATTGGTGAACTTGAGTACGGATTTCCATCCTCATACTGATGGACAAGCAGAACGTACTATTCAAACACTTGAAGATATGCTACGAGCGTGCGCGTTAGATTTTCAAGGCAGTTGGGATGACCACTTGCCTCTTATTGAATTTTCTTACAACAATAGCTATCATTCAAGTATTAAAATGGTATGTTATGAAGCTTTGTACGGAAGGAAATGTAGATCACCAATTGGATGGTTTGAAGCATGTGAAACTGCTTTACTTGGGCCGGATCTTGTTCATTAGACTATGGAGAAAATTAAAGTGATTCAACAACGGTTAAAAACGGCCCAAAGTCGCCATAAGTCATATGCTGATGTTAGAAGAAGAGGGCTTGAATTCGCCATAGGTGATTGGGTATTTTTAAAGGTGTCACCGATGAAAGGGGTAATGCAATTTGGAAAGAAAGGAAAATTGAGTCCACGTTACATAGGCCCATATGAAATTATTAGAAGATTTGGGCAAGTTGCGTATGAGTTGGCACTACCCCAAGAACTCTCCTCAGTCCACCCAGTGTTTCATGTTTCGATGCTTCAAAAATGCATAGGAGATCCATCTCGGATTGTTCCCATTGAAAATGTCCAAGTTACGGAGGATCTTACTTATGAAGAGGTACCCATTGCTATTCTATATCGACAAGTAAAACGGTTGAGGAATAAAGACATAGCTTCGATAAAGGTATTATGGCGCAATCAACAAGTAGAGGAGATCACATGGAAGCTGAAGAAATGATGAAATCCAAATACCCCCATCTATTTCAAATGGATGAAGAAGGTTCAAAGTGCGGAAGTGGAACAATGACAAGTAAGTATCCATAAGCCTTAAGTGTTTATGTACATGTATGCTAATATAGAGATGCATTTGTTGTAATTGAAGCGATATTGTTAACATTCGAGGATGAATGTTTCTAAGGGGGGTAGAATGTAACACCCCGTACCTTCCCAACCCTACTTGATGACGTTTAACAATGTTTACTTAAGTGTCGAGAGCCACAAGTAAGTATTTTGTAATGTTATTGATGAGATAATTGAATTTGGCCCTCGTACATGTGATTAAACCTTCGTAGGAGGTGTTTTGTGACTTCGTGGAACATTTGTGGGGTTAAAAACGAGGCTTGGAGGACCTCCAAACAAAGGGTATTAAAGGTAATAAGTAATTTAAAGAATAGGACTTGAAGTATCTAACCAAATCCGCGGAGAAAAGTCGAAGAAACAAAATTTTTTTAAAAAATAGGAGTGGGGCGTGCAAGAGAGCGTGCTAGGCCGCTCTGGGCTAAAATTTTTAGCCCACAGGCAGCAAACTGGCGCGCCAAAGGGCATGCCAGGCTGGTTGTGTCCACCTTTCAATGTTGGAAATTTTTCCTAAGTCCCAAGGGTGCCCGGGGATGTACCGGGCCGATTTTTGCCCCATTTCTTATACAACCACGAGCATATACATGGAATGAGTGAAGTATTATATTGATATGGTAAAATTACTCGTGAACGAATTTGGCATCAAAATGACGGTTTTACCCTTGTGGTCAAAATAGGTCATACCTGGCTAGAATCACTTGTTTTTGGGATTGAGGCTACGAATATGAATTGTGTGAGTGGGAATATTGTATTAACACGTATGAAAGAGTTAAACATGAGAAATTATTGATTTTATTGGGTTAAGTGAATTGGGCTCAATAAAAGGCCCAAAAATAAAGAAGAAGACATGGGCCAAAATGGGTCAAATGACCCATTCTTCCCTTGACCTTCTAGATTTAGCATTAAATGCTATAAGAGTGGATAAGGATGGAATTGAGGACTTATATAAAGGACCAAAAAAATCTGATTTTTATTCACTTGAAACTCTCATGCTTTCTAGACATTTCTCAACTATTTTTCTCTCAAACCCTAAGAACTCAAAGCCATCTTTTGGAGAAAGATCATCATTTTTAAAGCTTAGGTAAGTGATTATTATTATGGATTAATATATTATATTCATGGGAGAGTATGTAAATCATGTTGGTTATGCTTGGAAGTGTTGAACATCGTACTTTGTGTTTTTGTAAAAGATTTTTTATCCATGGGATTTAAGCTTGAAATATGGCTTGTGATTTTGATGAAAGAGCATGGTAGGGATGAGATATGAACATATATGGTGTGATTAGGTTATTAAACTTGTTATTTTTCTATAAGTGTAAATTATGGGATTTTGTCCGATATGTGTTATGAGGTGAATTAAGGTGACTTGATGGGTTATTTGTGATATGGTGTAAATGAGAAAGTGTAAAGGAGAGGCTTTGTGGTGAAATGTTATTGGTATATGATGTTGTGGTCAATGTATGGTATGACCATGCCGAAAATGGTATTGTAGAGAAGGAAATGACATTTTTAAGGCAAACATGTAACTCATTGACGTCATATACATTTGTAAGGTAGTTGGTGGTTAATGTAAATTCCGTTATGTGTTTGTATTGTTGAGTGAAACATAAGGAAGGAGTGGGACATTGTATGCGCATCTAAGATTATATATTCGTATTGAGAATACAAGGTATGTAATGTTACTCTGTCCGTATCTTTCTGCAGCACATAGTATTCACATTGACATCACACTTGTCCTATCCCAAATTATGCAAAGGTATCCTATATCCACTTACCAATTGTCAATATCACTTATTTCATACTCATTGGTAAATGGTGAATGACATGTCTCATATTTATTGATAATGTTCCTAAAGCCCAATAAGGTTGTGTTCCAAAGTTCCAATAGTGGTTATACTCATGTATCTTGTTCATTGATTATTGCCCAATGGTTCCAATAGTGTTATGTTTCCAACAAGGCTATGATTCCAATAATGTTTATTTGCATGTCTCCCACTCATTGATTATTGATCCAAAGCTTCAAATAAAGTTGTGACTATCATTGTATCAATATCAAAGTAATGAATGAAGTAATGCATATATGGTTAATGATAAAGTATGGGTGGTAGCTTTGGGGGCAAAATGCCTAGCTCAAGCCGATCCCGAGATTGTTGGATCAGGGGGAAGTCCTAGAGGCATAAGCCTAGCTCAGACCGATCCTAACAGGGGGTAGCTCTAGAGGTAATAACCTAGCTCAAGCCGAACCTGATATGTTGGTATGGGTGGTATCTCTAGAGGTAATAACCTATCTCAAGCCGATCCCAATATATATTGATTCATGGGTGGTAGCTCTAGAGGCATCAGCCTAGCTCGAGCCGATCCCTACATAACATCATGTTATGTTAAAACCCACTGTTCAGTCGGGGGCCGGGTATCACAGGTCATAGTTAAAGATGAATAATCATAAAAGCAAAAAAGCAAAGAAAGTAAAGAAAGCAATATACATGGTTCCCAGAACACAGAATGAGAACTTATCCATATTGGTTATGCATTTTTAATTGAGCTCATTGACGTAATTATGATTCATACAGTTTCATTTGAGCCTTACATAGTCAGTACATTCTTCGTACTGACGTCCCTTGTGGGACTTACCTTACTTGCTGCAGGCGCAAGTACTAGTAGGCCTCCACAGTAGGTTTCCAGTTGTTTTGGATCATTGGTGAGCTCCAGTTAGTTCGGGGCTTCTCTGAGTCACAGTTGTTCATATGTTTTGGTGTTGTACATGTTGTATAAAGCGGGGACTTGTCCTGACTTTCAGTTGGTTTTGGTAAATGTTCTGCTAGATTCTTTTGTAGACGTGTGTGGGGTATAAATGTAAGAGGTATATGTTGTTCTTGACTTGATGGCCTCGACGTCCAAGTTTCACATATGTATATCTATCAGGTGTTCCACGATATCCGCTTTTGGTCTTTTATGCTCGTACATGATAGTGTTATTTCTTATGTCATGCATATGGATGGATATAATCAAAGTTTGGTTCTCTCGGGCTTTATCGGCTTCGGGTGCCAATCCGTCTCGATAGGATTTGGGGCGTGACACTAACTCTACTGTATGTAGTATGATCTCTTCCTGTGATATCACAGACAGCTTTTATTGTTGTTGTAATTGTAATAATTAAATTATGTATAGGAAAATGTGTAAAAGTTTTTAAAACAAGTATACATTACTTTATCCTGATTGAAAACTACTACCTTCGTTAACTTTTATTTCTCCACTTTAAACTTTGAATATCTCTTAAAAAACAATGAATAATATAAATATTTTATCATAATACTCTATATGAATTGATGTTTAGTATTAGGTCTTGAAAAATGATTTAGAAAATATATAATTAATGCTAAGGATAAAACATAGAAAAAGTAATTATCTTCTTTTGATATGCTAAAAGTTACAATATATTTTTGAAACAATGGAAAAGCGAACAAAAAGAGTATTTTGCAAGACAAAAGATCCCTAAAATTATAGAAAACACCCGTTGCTAAGGAACGTATGTCTAATCCTCCACAAATTAGAAGTAATGTAACAAAATATATATACCCTTTGCTTTTGGACACAATGTATTAACACTTCTCTATCTGTTCAAACAATTCATATTGACATTGATAGATCATGGCTGGAGGGAACTTTATCAAGCAGTAGGGTGAGGTTCGCGAGTACCTGGGGAAGCTAACAGGGTATGTGTCGATTACTTGTATCATGGCAGCCATGGGTGGGTTGATCTTTGGTTATGACATTGGAATTTTTGGTGGAGTTACTTCTACGGTTGCCTTTATCAAACACTTCTTCATGTTTGTTTATCCGAAAGAGGCCCTCAACACCTCTACCAACCAGTACTGTAAGTTCGACAGCCAGTTGCTCACCGCTTTCACCTCTTCTATGTACCTGGCTTCCCTCACCGCCCCCATTCAAGCTTCTCATGTTAGTAAGATATACGGCAAAAAAGTAACCATGTTCCTTGGAGGCCTCTTCTTTTTGTTTGGCACCGTCCTCATTACTGCTGTCGTTCACATGAACATGCTCATCTCTGGTCGTATCCTTCTCAGGTTTGGTGTCGGATTTTCTAATAATTCAACCCCTATTTATTTGTCCGAGATTTCTAAATACAGGGGTACTTTCAATATCCTGTTCCAATTTTTCATCACCGTCGAGATCTTGATAACTAATATAGTAAATTTTCTAACAAACAAGATCTCTAGAGGTTGGGGCTGGAGGGTTAGCTTAGGAGGTGCAGTCGTACCAACACTAGCCATCATGGTTTCATCTGCGTTTCTTTCTGATAGTCCCAGTTTGATTATCGACAGAGAAAATGCAGAGGAGGCAGAGCACTTCTTGGAAAAGTCAGAGAAGTCGATAATGTGAAGGCTGAATTTAAGGAACTTGTGGAAGCAAGTGAAGCATCCCAGAAAGAAGAAAAGCCATGGGAAAACCTTATGACAGTCCAAAAGTACATACCTCAGTTGATTTTATCGGTTCAGATTTTTACATTCCAGTAGCTCACATGGATTAACGTTGTCATATTCTATGCTCTTATGCTTTTTCGAATGCTAGGCTTTAAGACCAACGCTTCACTGATGTCAGCTGTCATTATCAGGGTTGTCAATGTGGGTTCAACTTTTATTTCAATCTATTGTACAGATAGGTACGATAGGAGGGTACTTCTCCTTTGAGGTGGTGTAATGACCCGAATGGTCGTTACACCAAAATAGAGAGTAAAACCTTCGCCTAGCTTCCCCTTAGACCAAAATTTGAAAAGTTTGGACTAGTCTAGTTTTAGGATAAATTTTAGTGTGTGTTGGTCTAGGGAAATTTGGGAATTATTAGAGTTTTGGTTTGTATTTTTATTTTATTTTGTGTTAGAGGATGGATTTCGAAAGTCATAGAAACTTCTGGTGCATAGAACGTGTTAGTAGAACTCCAGTTATAGCAATTACCGTGAGATTTGTAACGTTAAATTTGAGAAGTGTGTTGTGAAATGGCCAGAGTTGGGACTAAGTCTCGAGTTACTAGTTTGGGGTCACTGCATCTACAAAAGTGGCACTGCAGCGACAGATGTGTCATCGCAACGATAATTCATTTGGCCTAGGTGTCGCTACAGCAGTAAAAACGTTGAATCCCAGTTTTTAAAATAAAAAAACTCATTTTTCATCCACACTTTTCTAAAAAATTGTTCAAGGGCTTAGCAAGGCCATTTTTCACCACTCTAGGCGTTTTCCATTTTTGAGGTAACGTTACTTTACCCTTCAAACTTGATATTACTCTTCTAGATTAAGATTGTAAGAATCATAATTATGGTAGAAATTGGAATTTATCCCTAAGTTATGAACTGGTGAAAATGGTGGGGAATGATGTTTTTATCAGTTGTTATTGATCCTAGGGTGTTAGAAAACACTTTCTATGGTAGAATTCATGACTGTTAGTTGAATTATTAAGAATTCAAAGAGTTTAAAGGGTAGAAAACCCTAAGATGATGAACTAGGTTAAGTTCATAAATTAATTTGATAAATGTGAGTTCCTAATACTTAGAAAGGGTGAATTATTGTGTTAAGTTATGTGTAATTGTTGTTTATAGATCAAGAACAAGAAGAAATCAAAAGGAAGGGAAAGTTTATGGCTATATATTGTTTTTGAGCAAAGGATTCGAGGTAGGTTATGGTTTAATAGTAGTAAAGGCTTTCTTGGCTCTGTGCTTATATGTGAGTTGGATGTTTGTTATTTACTTTCGACATTACTTGTTATTATTGACTGTATAATACATTGAGCATATGGTTTTTGAGATGGTATTGAGATGATATATGGATAGGGTGTCACTCCGACACTGTTATATAGATCGGGTGTCACGCTAACACTGTTATTAGAATGGGTGTCACGCCAACACTAGTACATTGACTGAGCTCATCCCTCGAAGGTCATAACTGAGAGTCTCTGTCGAATCTAGTATGTGGGTATATTTTACATGCATGCAATCATCATTTCATAGTAATCATAATTGTGATGACTATGGTTGAAGGAATCTGCCTAAGTGTAATTGATTACTTGTATACTTGTGTCCTATTGAGATAAAGTGTTATGATTGTACTTGTTTGTCAACTAATTGTGAGTTGTGTTTTGATTGTTGTTACTTGCATTTCACTTTATTATTTGTATGGTGTTGAGTTGAGTTGGCTGATGATACCTATCAGTACTTAGTTGTTGTACTTATACTACATGCACTCTTTTTTTTGTTGAGTGCAGAGCGTGTTTCAATATTTTAGATGAGACCTCGACTCTAGTTCATGGTTCAGACATAGATCCAAGAGTGATCACCATGTACGAGCAACCATTAGATCATCTTTATATTGGCTATCTCCTTTGTTTCGGGATAGAGACATTGCTTTATTTATTATTCTGGATATTATTTAGACTTGAGTTTTGAAATTCTTTAGAGTTCGTGTATGGTGACTTTTGGGTCTCGAGGGTTGTAATAGTTAGAAATACTTTCGTACTCTCTTTATTTTTGGCTATTAAATAAGTTAGTAATGCTTTGGTTTGATTAAAATTGTGTTTAGTAAGCTAAATAATAGTGAATTGATGAAGATGGTTAGGTGAATTCTTGGTAATTGGGTAAATATTAGGTTAGATGGTTCTCCTACTGTAGAGTTAGGATGGGCACCACTCATGATCGATTGGGTCGTGACAAAGATGGTATCAAAGCACTGGGTTCATCAATCTCATTGTATAAGAACAGGTCTAGTAGATACTTACGGAATGGTACAGAGACGTTTGTACTTTTCATCAAAAGGCTATAGGACTTTAGGAAACAATTTCCAGTTCTTTCTTCCTTTCATTCTTGTACTTGATTCCAATTGGTATTTGGTCATCAAAATTTGTATTTAACCTCCTTCACTCTTGTTTTCACAGATGGTGAACACTCGTTCAGCCAGAGCGGCAACAATCGCAGCATAGCACCAGTAGCAGCACCAGCACTGGCCCTTGAGGCAGTGATTTGGGGCAGGCCTCGAGTTAGCGGCAGAGCTAGAAGGGGAGAATGAGGGGCAACACCTATCAGGGGTGGAGCTCGGGCAGCTGGAGGATCGGCTAGGTAGATATCACCATACCATCCCCCAAAGCAGGATGCTCCATATTTAGATAAGAATAAAGAGGTAATGGTTGAAGATGAAGAAGTGGTAGTTCCAAAGAATGTGGTACCCATACAGAATGGTGCAGCTCAGGTGCCTATGTTCATAGAGTTAATTTAGCTGGTGTTAGAGTTTTTTGAGTAGTTTGGCTGGCATCGGTACTACTCCAGTAGTTCCTGTATTTTTATCCCCAGCCTTGTAGCATGTCGCTGCTTTAGCACCTCTGATAGACAAAGGCTTTGAGACAGGAGTTTTTCCCTGACAGGTATTGGAACCAATAATGACTGATGATGAGCATTGAGTATTTCGTAAGTTCATGAAGATGAAACCTCCTGTATTTTAGGGTATTTAGTTAGAGGATGCATTTGAGTTCTTGATTGACTTTCACGAGGGTTTACATAAAATGGGCATTGTATAGAGGTATGGTGTGGAGTTTGTGACATTTCAATTACAAGCAGAGGCCAAGTAATGGTGGAGGTCCTTTGCTGAGTGTAGAGCTGCCTTACCTCCACTTACTTGGGGTTAGTTTCAGAATGTGTTTCTCAAGAAGTATGTTCCTCATACCTATCAGGATATGAATAAGGATGAGTTCTTGAAACTGAAGTAGGGTGATATGTCTATGGAAGCCTATGAAGCCAAGTTTCATTCCTTGTCTCACTATGCACTCCAGTTGATTACTTCAGAGGAGGAGAGGATCAAGGATTTCGTGAACGTCTTGAATTCAAGTCTTTAGGTGGCTGCAGTACAAGTGGCTACGTTTGAAAAGAATTTTCAGGAAGTCGTTGAGTTTGTGACGAAGGTGAAGGTGATTAAGAAGCAAGCAGAGGTGCAAGGAAAAAAAAGGCTCAGAAATTGGTTCATTACAGTAATACTTATTCGAGGGGCCTTGGTTTACAGGGTTACTCTTCTAGGCCATTCCATTCAGCTATGCTGTGTCTATAGGGGGCCCATCAGGGGTCAGTTATTAGCCCTATCAGACAGATAGTTATACACCTTCAACATCTTTAGTCCAGCAGCCTGCTTTAGATATCATATGCCATGAGTATGGGTGATTGGGTCATATTCAGAGGTTTTGTCCTAACTACTTATCTACAGGATAGTTGACTCAGCAGCCAGCTTGTAGTGCCTTAGTTCTAACAGGTCGTAGTGGTGGAGGATATTATAGGGGTCATCCATATGATAGGCATAGTGGTCATAATGCAGGTAGGGTTGGCTACTTAGCCAACTATGGTGGAGGACAGATTGGTCGAAGTGTCATACAAGATGGTAGAAGTGGTGGTCAAAGTAGTGATAAAGCTCATCTTTATGTTGTTCCAACTCATCCTGAAGCAAAAGCTTCTGATTTTGTGATCACTTGTACTATTCTTGTCTCTGATCATATGGATTTTGTGTTATTTGATCCCGGATCTATATTCTCTTATGTGTTTGTGAATTTTGCCTTGGGTTGGGACTTAAAATGTGAATTCCTTGATGCACCCATGTATGTATCTACACATATTGGGGTTTTTGTATGTGTTGATCAGGATTATTAGGCATGTCCTATGATGTTTATAGGGGATAAAACTTTGGAAGACTTAGTGATCTTAGATGTGGAGGAGTTTGATATCATCTTAAGGATAAGCCGGTTGTCTGCTCATCGTGCTATTCTTGATTGCTATGCTAAGGCTTTCACAATAGCTATGCCCGGGATAGATAAGTTAGAAGGGGAAGGTATTCTTAAGCCTACTCCTTTGAGAATTATATTAGCTATTCATTCTCAAAAGTTAGTTAAAAGGGGGGGTGTAGGGCATTCCTAGATCACCTTCGAGATGATAGTTTGGCAGTCCCTCCTTTTGCTTTGGTTTCAGTGGTGTGTGAATTCTTACAGTTGTTTCTTGATGACCTTCCTGTTATGCCATCCGACCATGATTTTGACTTCAATATAGACTTAGATCCGAGAACCCACCCTATATCTATCCCTTCTTATAGGATGCCACCGATAGAGTTAAGAGAATTGAAATCCCTGTTACAAGAGTTGTTGGGGAAGAGTTTTATTCGTTCAAGCATTTTTCCTTAGGGTGCTCAGGTGCTTTTTGCAATAAAAAGGATGGTAGTATATGGATGTGCATAGAGTACCAACAGTTGAATAAGGTGACTATTCATAACAAGTACCCTTTGCCTAGAATAAATGATCTATTTGACTAGTTGCAGGGAGATGAGGTGTTCTCAAAGATTGATGTGGGGTCTTGTTAATATCAAGTTAAGATTTGGGCTGAGAAAATCCCAAAGACTGCCTTCCGGACTCATTATAGACTACAAGTTCTTGGTTATGTCCTTTGGTTTGACCAATGCTCCAGCCACTTTTATGAGCTTTATGAATAGAGTATTGAAGACATTTTTGAATTTATTTTTATTGTTTTTCATTAATGCTATTCTTGTTAACTCCAAGAGTAAGGAGAAGCATGAAGCTCACTTGCGTACAGTGTTGGGGTTGCTTAAGAAGAAGCAACTTTATACTAAGTACTCAAAGTGCTAATTCTGGTTGTCTCCAGTGTCCTTTTTGGGACATATGATATCTAAGAAAGGAGTTATGGTAGACCCGCATAAGGTGGAAGCTATTAAGAATTGGGTAAGACTGACCAATGTTACAGAGGTTTGTAATTTTATGGGGTTGGCTAGTTACTATCGTCTGTTTGTTAAGGGGATTGCCTCCATTTCTTCGCATATGACTCGCTTGACTAAAAAAAAGTACCTTTTGTGTGGGATGATAAGTGTAAGGAGACCTTTCAAAAGCTCAAGTCTTTGCTAACATCAGCTACGATTCGTACCTTGCCTGTTGAAGGTAAGGATTTCATTGTGTATTTTGATGCTTCATGGTTTGGTTTAGTTATTGTTTTGATGCAGGGTAAGAATATAATTGCTTATGCTTTGAGGCAGTTGAAGCCCTATTATAAGAACTATCTCACCCACGATTTGGAATTGGCAGTAGTGGGTTTTGCTTTGAAAATTTAGAGACATTACCTCTATGGGATGAAATGTGAAGTGTTCACAAACCACCATAGTATGCGATAGAGGAGGTGGATAGAGTTGATCAAAGATTATGAAATCTCAATTATGTATCATCCAAGCAAGGCCAATATGGTGGCCGATTCTTTGACTCGGAGCCGGTAAGAATGTGAAGTTTGGTATGGTTGTACGTGTCAAGACGCCGATTAGCAAGAGAGATACAAACTCTGACTAATATTTTATTAGGTTGCAGGTGACTGACAAGGGAGAAGTGTTAGCTCTAGTGGAGTCTAAGTCTACTTTCTTTGAGAAGATTTATAATAAGCAGTTTGAAGATTAGAAGTCGAACAGCCTTGGGTATAAAGTGTTATAAGGTGAGGCCAAAGAGGTCATTCTTGATGAAGAAGGGGTGTTGAGGATTCGAGGGCATGTGTGTGTTTTTCAGGTGGGCAACTTGATTCCCATTATCCTTTCTGAGGCTCATAATATCAAGTACTCTATACCTCCGGGTACAAGTAGAATTTATAGAAACTTAAGACAACACTATTGGTGGCATAGAATTAAGTGAGACATTGTGGATATTGTGACTAAGTGTCAAAACTTTCAATAGATTAAGTATGAGCATCGGAAACCTGGTGGCACTTTTCAGAAGATGCCCATACTAGAGTAGAAAAGGGAAATAATAACCATGGATTTTGTCATGGGTCTTTCTAAGACCCTAAGAAAGTGTGACTCTACATGGGTGATCGTCGATTGATTGACCAACTCTGCATATTTTATATGGGTAAGGGTAGACTATAATGCAACCAAGTTGGCTAAGACCTATGTGAAGGAGATAGTGAGACTTTATGGGATTTCTGTTTCCATAGTGTCAGATAGAGGTATGCATTTTACCTCCACTTTTTGGGAGAAGTTTAAGTCAAAATTGGGTACAAAGTTGGACCTAAGTACAACTTCTCATCCGCAGACTGACGGGCAGTCAGAGCGGACAATTTAGGTACTTGAAGATATGTTTCAAGCTTGTGTGATTGACTTTGGTCATCAGTGGGACCAATATCTACCTTTGTGTGAATTTGCATCCAATAATAGCTACTGCTCTAGCAATGACATGGCTTTGAAGCTTTGTATGGATAAAGATATAGATCACAGATTGGATGGTTTGATGCTTTTAAAGTGAGACCTTAGGGAACCAATATGCTACAGGAGTTGATGGAGAAAGTGAGGTTCATTCAGGAGAAGTTGGAAGCAACTCAAAGTCAATAGAAAGAGTATGCAAACAATAAATTAAGAAATGTGCAATTTGAGAAAGGTGAGAAAGTTTTGCTAATGGTGTCACCTATGAAGGGTGTAATAAGATTCAAAAAGAAGGGGAAATTGAGTTCGAGGTATATTAGACCATTTGAGGTTTTGAATGCGGTAGGTTAAATGGAATATAGATTGTCTCTAGCTCCTAGTTGTCAGAGGTACATCTAGTATTTCATGTGTCAATTCTCAAGAAGTACCACAGAGATGGAGACTACATCATTCATTGGAATTTAGAATTGTTTGACAAGGAGCTCTCTTATGTAGAAGAGCCAATTATGATCTTAGATAGGGGTGTGAGAAATATGAGGAATAAAGTCATTTCATCGGTAAAGGTTCAGTGGAGAAACCATTCGGTTGAGGAAGCCATATGAGAGACGGAGGTGGATATGTGCAAGCGCTATCCATACTTGTTAATCGACTTAGGTAATTTTTTTGCTTGTTGTTGCATCATTTTGATTAATTGTTGTTAGTGGATGAGAGAAGGGTAACTTGGTATATAATGTAATAACCCAAATTATCGTTACGCTGAAATAGACAGTAAAATCTTCACCTAGTTTCCCCTTAGACCAAAATTTAAAAATTCTAGACTAGCCTAGTTCTAGGCATAATTTTAGTTTGTGGTGGTCTAGGGAAATCTAGGAGTTATTAGAGTATTGGTTTGAGTTTTTGATTTTATTTTGTGTTAGAGGAGGAGTTTAAGAAGTCAAAACTTCTAGTGTGTAGAATGGGTTAGTAGAACTCCAATTCTAGCAATTACCATGAAAGAGTCAGTTCGTAACATTGAATTTTGAGAAGTGTGATTTGAAATGGCCAAAGCTAGAACCGAGTCCCAAGCAACTAGTTTGGAGTCTCTGCAGCGGCAGAAGTGCTGCTTCAGCAGCATCGCTGCAATGATAGATGTGTTGCCATAATGATAGTTCATTTGGCCTAGAATCCGCTATAACGACAAAAATGTTAAATCCGAGTTTTTAAAAGTAGAAAGCTCATTTTTCATTCCCACTTTTCTAAAAAATGTTTAAAGGCATAGCAAGGCCGATTCTTCACAACTCTGGGGGTTTCCATCTTTAAGGTAAGGTTCCTTTACCCTTCAAACTTGAAATTACTCCTCTAAATTCTTAGGATTGTAAGAATCATAGCCATGGTGAAAGTTGGAATTTATCCCTAAGTTATTAACAGGTGGAAATTGGTGGGAATGATGTTTTATCAGTTGTTATTGATCCTAGGGTTTTAGAAAACACTTCTATTGTAGAATTCGTGATTGCTAGTTGAATTATGAAGAATTTAAAGAGTTTAAATTATAGAAAACCCTAAGATAATGAACTAGGTTAAGTTCATGAATTAATTTGATAAATGTGAGTTCCTAATGCTTAGAAAGGGTGAATTGTTCGATTAAAGTATATGTAATTATTTTTTATAGATCAAGAACGAGCAAAAATCGAAAGAAAGGGAAAGCCTGTGGCTATATATTGTTTTCAGGCAAGGAATCCAGGTAGGTTATGGTTTAATAGTAGTAAAGATTTAATTGACTCTATGCTTATATGTGACTTGTATGTTTGTGATTTTCTTTCGAGAATTTCTTGTGATAATTCATTGTATAATGCATTGAACATATGGTTTTTGAGATGGTATTGAGATGATATATAGATCGGCCATCACACTGACACTGTTATATGGATCGGGTGTCACGCTGATACAGTTATTGGAAGTGTGTCACACCGACACTAGTACATGGACTAAGCTCATCCTCTGCAGGTCATAACTGAGAGTCCCTGTCGATTCTAGTATATATGTATATCTTGCATTCATGCAATCATCATTTCATTATACTTATAATTGTGATGACTATGGTTGAAGGAATCTGCCTAAATGTAATTGATTACTTGGATACCTGTATCCTATTGAGATGAAGTGTTATGACTATACTTGTTTGTCAACTAATTATGAGTTGTGTTTTGATTGTTGTTACTTGAATTTCACTTGCTTATTTGTATGGTGTTGAGTTGAATCGGCCAATGATACCTACCAGTACTTAGTTGTTGTACTGATACCACATGTACACTTCTTTTTATTGAGTACAGAGCATGTTTCAGCATTTGAGATGAGACCTCCACTCTAGTATATTATTCAAACATTGCTTCAAGGGTTAGCACCATATCCGCGAAACCTTTGGATCATCTTTATGTTGGTTATGTCCTTTGTTTGGGGACAAAGACATTTCTTTATTTTGTATTCTGGATATTGTTTAGACTTGAGTTTTTAAATTCTGTAGAGTTCTTGTACAGTGAATTTCGAGGCCGCGGGGTTGTAATAATTAGAGGTACTTCCACACTCTCTTTATTTTTAGATGTTAAATGAGTTAGTAATGATTTGGTTTGATTAATATTGTGTTTAGTAAGATAAATAGTAGTGAATTGATGACGATGGTTTAGGAGAATTCTTGGTAATTCGGTAAAGGTTGGGTTAGATGGTTCTCCCACCGTAGATTTAGGGTGAGTGCCATTCATGAACAATTAGTTCGTGACAGGTTGCATCCTAATATGTGTATTCCAAGCATTAGTGGCAGGTCTTATTGGGTTGCAATTTGGAACTACAGGGGTCGTAACAGTTTATCCCTAAATGTATGCAATATTAGTGGTTCTCTGCATCTGTATATTCGTGGATGCCTTTGCATTCTCATGGTGTCCATTAGGATGGCTAATGGTTAATCCAAAGTGAGATTTCTCCACTCGAAGTTCGATCAGCAGCACAATGCATTACCATCTTCATGACCACGTTTTCCATATTTAGGGTGGCACAAATATTCTTGAAGATGCTCTGTTGGATAAAGTTTGGGTTGTTTATCTTCTTTGTGTTTATAATGACTTTGTTTGTTTACTACTTCGTGTCCAAAATCAAGAATATACCCATTGAAGAGATGTCCCAGGTAAGGAGAGAGCATCGGTACTGTAAGAACTACGTGATGATGAGGCAAAATTTCAAAGCCACAAAGAAGCCTGGAAAAGAAATATTGTGGAGTATAGATTAGCACATAGTTTAATGTTTTAGTATAGTTCTTTTTTTTAATCTATTCATATGTTTTCTATTTTTTAAAGCTTTAGAATTTTTTGTAACAATTTTTTTTGTGTAATTTTTGGTAACAATTAGGTGCTCTTAGAATTTTTAAATTTACATAGTAGTATTTGTTCTTTCTGTACAACATATTCCTGCGTCTGCTTCACTTTAATTCCCAACGAGGCATTGTTTACAATATAAAAGTAATTTGGTTCAAGAAAAAAATAGGTGAATATTGTTTGTCCCTCCCTAGAGAAGGAAAATCTTCATTAGGCATTTTGAAGGATTCAAAACAATCATCAACAAAACACATAACTAAGTTGACATTCAATTCACATAAATTTCAATTGCATGAATGCACACAACCAAATGAGTTGCAGCCGGAAAAGATTCAAGTACTGACAATGAGTAGTACGTCTGGAAGAATGTAAATGATATTTTTTTGTTTGAAAGCCATAAACTTGTCAAGAAAGTATCTCCCTTTGACTTGAAAAGTAGGAAATAAGAGGTTACTCAATACTTCTCTCGCGTCACTAATTTTGCTTGGCTCTACGTTGACTTTCCAACTGTTGGCTATAAATTTTTATTTCAGACAACAAAAAATAGATAAATAAAGTTTTAGAGGCTTCGCCCTATTTCAGACAACGAAAAACTGAGTGCAAATTGCACATATTATCATTGCACCTGTTAGTCACCTTTAGAGGCGTCACCTTATTTTAATTTTCAGACAATATAAAACAGATAGAAAATGCTTTTCTTGGCAATGCGGTCTTCCACGTCACAAGTGTGATGCTTCACTTACTCCAAATAAAGGGACTATTCAGAGGAAAAGCTCATAAGGATTCAAACATCCATTAAAAATTGGGTAAATAATATTTTCCTAAATTCGATTAGAGTTGTGGATAGGCTAGATCATAGATATTAATGCCAATTTCTCAATTAGGCCAAATATCACATGTGGGTTTTCTCAAATCCACATGTGTGCCATCTAACCAATATAATTACTCAATTTAGCACTCTTAACTCTAAGATCTACTATTAAATAATGTAAATCAAGTCATTGTCAACTAATATTCCTCACCGTTATCCCCTTTTTCAAGTAAGATAAAGGATCTAATCTCAACTAGAGATTGCAACCTCCAATTATATAGTGAAACATGGAATACTAGTTAAACCCACAACACATAATCAAATTAAGAAGGCAAATAATCACTACCCATTCATTTATACAACCCAATCATCACACACCCCTAAGTTGGAGAATTTATCTAAGTATTGTAGAAGATAAAGAAATTATACCATTATGCTCATTCAAATTCGACGTAAGATTGTATAATCCACATGAAATTGATAAATTTAAATGTAGAAAATTAATATAAAATCTAAACACAAGATTAAGAATATGAATACAATTTCTCAAATCTCACAATAGGCAAAAAAAAAATGGAGTTGTAAGTCAAAAAATTCTATTTATATGATCTAGAAATTCAGAGTAGAATAATTACAAAGCTACCAATGTGCAAGTTCAGTGATCTGTATCGGGCTTATCAAACTCTTCAGTGATGCGCCGAAGCGGTGTTGATTTCCAAACTCTTCGGCGATGCGCCAAACTCGTGTTGTGGCTCGTCAAACTTCAAACTACAGGCCTCTTCAGTTTTTCTCACTTTTTTTTTTGAAAAAACTTTCTTACCTTAGTTTTGCTCACTTTGGCGACATGGATGGTGCTTTGGCAATCCGTCAGTGGCTTTGGCGACACTCCAAACTGGTTTGGCGATGGGAGCTCTCATCCTTTGTCTTTTTATCCACCTTTTTGGATTCCTTTCTCCTTGTTTTGCTCCTTGGGTGATCTTTTGGCTACAATCCTAAAAATAAAATAAACTAACATTAGAATTGGCTCAAAATGGTATTGATTAAATTCATTTCTTACCATATTTAGGCTAAATTAGCCGCAAAATGTCGTCTCATCAATGCACACACCACAAAACAACAGTGCCTACAAATGGTTCTTGTTGGAAGCTCAAACACATGCATTAATGTGAAAATTACTTTTCCCTCATAATTTTGAAAATAATTGGAATAAGTATCCATGATCAAATTATCGATCTATAAATCATAATCCTCAAATATTGACTACTCATTACCAAATAAAGTACCTGCTCATAGATGTTAACCAAGGTCAATCAATGTGCTCGATGAGTGCAATTGAGTACCCTCACCTCAAGAATATTTGTTCTCTCATAATGCAATCAATTTGACAAACAAGGGATTAACAAGAATCACTCACACTCTCAAAGAAGATCATCTACATGAATACCATACCATAGGATAGCTCATATTTTCCTTCTCACCATATTTAGACAAGCTATGTTGGAGATCACAAAAGTCTTTTACCAGCTTGTAATGTAGGCAACGGGTGAGGTAGGATAGCATTTGATTCTAGACTAAGTAAAATATATGATTTCATTCCTCGGTAACAGTACCAAAACTGATAACGCTCAAATCCCCTCTTAAAGTGTACACGATCGTTGTCAATATAATTACCCAATTTAAGAATTGAGGTCGAATCCATTAGGAATTAAAATTTTATTTTCACCCTAGAGTGTCGAAATTCACTAAATGCTTGTAATGATTAAAATGTAATAAAATAAAATAGGGGACTTGTTAAAAACATTTCAAATACTTTTGAACGTTGTTATCAAGTAAAAGAGTTAGATTGCACTAGATGATAATCAGAAGTTGTAATCAATGTCAAGGATGACTTAGTGGTGTGCTATCATGGGTATAGACTTATGAATGGGTAAATGATATTTGTCTAAATTCAACTAGAGTTGTGGATAGGTTAGATTATAGATATTAATGTCAATTTCTCAATTAGGTACTAAATATCACATGTGGGTTTTCTCAAACCCCCATGTGTGCCATCATAACCAATCTAATTCCTCAATTTAGCACTCTTAAATCTGAGAACTGCTATTAAATAATGTAAATCAAGTCATAGTCAACTAATATCGCTCACTCTTATCCCTTTTTTCAATTAAGATAAAAGATCTTAGCTCAATTAGAGCTTGCAATCTATAATTATATATTGAACTATGGAATAGTAGTTAAACCCACAACACATAATCAATTAGGAAGACAAATAATTACTACCCATTCATTTATCACAATCCAATCATCACACACCCCTAAGTTGGGGAATTTAGACAAGCATAGTAGAAGATAAAGAAATTATACCATTATGATCATTCAAATCTGCCATTAGATTGAATAATCCATACGAAATTAATGAGTTCAAATATAGAAAATTAATATAAATAGTAAACCCAAGCTTAAGAGTATGATTACAACTTCTTAGATCTCAAAATAGGAAAAAAGATGGGGTTTGAAGTCAAAAAATTCTATTTCAGAAATTTAGGCCAAAATAATTACAAAGTTGGCACGGTGCAAGTTTGGAGATCTGTATCAGGCTGTGGTTTTTATTGCCAAACTTTCCTCCTATTCTTGGCCCTTTCCTATGGAATCTTTTAAGTTCGGTGATAGAAGTGTTGTATTGCCAAACTGTAACACCCCGAATATTTTCGAACCTATTTGATTACCTTAACAAATATGGAATTATTTAAACTTGAGATATTTGGTGTATTACACACGAAATTTATTTGGCTAAATTAATAATTGTGCTATTGGACTCAAATGAGGTCAAAAAAAAAAAACTTGCAAGAAGACATGGCCCAAATGGAAAATGACCCATTCTACTCTAAACACCTCAATTATTGACTAAATTTTTGGCTAAGGATGTCCATGAGGGACTATATAAGGCAACAAAAATCAGATTTTATTCACCAAAAGACACTTGCCAACTTCTAGAATAATCCAAGATATTTCTCTCTACTTTCAAACCCTAAGCTATCACTCTTTGGACAAGATCATTCCTTTGAAAGCTTTGGTAAGTGTTTAATCTTATTGTTTATTATATTATATGCATAATAGGTGTGTGTAAATCATGTTGGTTATGTTGACAAAGTGTTGAGCAGTCCACTATGTGTAAAACAGTCTACTTTTGCTTAATCGGTAAAGGGTTTTGCCTTCTAAACTTGAAAGTGGACTTGTGGAATTGAAGGAAGTGAATTTTATGGATTAAATTTCAACATTTAATATGTGTTTATGTCCCTAACTTTCTTTCTCTTTGTGTATGACTTTTGGAATTGTTGTTGTGAAATTGTGCATGGAACCGGTGGTGTATTGAAAGGAGAATATAGTTTTGATGATGTTCATGTGCATGTTGAAACCATGATTATTCCTTGAAATAAATTTAACCTAAAATATGAAAATATAAGCTTAATTATGGTCATGGACCATTTATTGCAAAGAAAGACCCAAAAGAGACCCATTTTGGCCGAACCGGGCATCCGCCTTCACGGATGGGGCACCTGCGGGAGCAGATGCCAATGCAGGTGGCCTTGGACAAGGACATATGGGCACCTGTGGCTTCACTTCACCCACCTACGGGCGCAAGTGGCTTCGCAGGTCCCTCCAAAATTCTGTTTTGATTGTTTTTGCTTCTCTTTGAGCCCCCAAGGCCCTATACCCTTCTTGGATGCAATCATCAACTTATGGTACCATTTGGATGGACCTAAGGGGTGTTCCAGAGTCATTTTGAATTTTATCACTTGTGGATTGATTTTAATGTGTTATTGTGAAAGGTATTTAAGTGACTTGAAGGAGTAAATGTGATGTTGTGTTGAAGGGGAAGTGTAAAGTATAAACTTGGTGTGAAATGCTATCGGTTTATGATGTCTTGGTTGATGTGTGGCATGTTTTGGTGTTGTTGGTATGGTGATATAGTAAATGGTATTGTAAGAGGGTGAAATGACGTTATATGGCAGTCACGTAGCTCATTGTCGTCTTATGCATTTGTAATGTAGTTAGTTGTTAACGTGAGCACCGTTATGTACTTGTGTTGTAGAGTAACACATAAGGAAGGAGCTGAATTATTGTATTCATATATTGGATTGTGTATTCATATTGGGAAGATAAGGTATGTAAGGTTACTCTTTCTGTATCCTTTGGCAGCACCTATTGTTCTCATTGTTACCGACTAGTTTTCATTTCGAAATGTCCTAAAGTATCTCATTTCAAGTTTGTTATGAATTGTTATTCACGTGTATCTCATTCATTGACTGATGTTCTAAAGCTCTAATAAGGCTATAACCACCAATGTATCAATCTCACAAAAGCAAAGGAATGATGTAATACATATATGGTTTATTGTTGAGAACGGGTGGCAGCTCAAAGGGGCGAAAGCCTAGCTAGAGACGATCCCAAGATTATTGGATCAGGGGGAAGCTCAATGGGGCAAAATCCTAGCTCGAGCCAAACCTGACAGGGGGCATCTCAATGGGGCATAAGCCTAGCTCGAGCCGAACCTACTTTATCTATTTATGGGTGGCAGCTCAAAGGGGCATAAGCCTAGCTCGAGTCGATCCCAATGTTATGTTATGTTATGATATGACCCACTGATCAGTTGGGGCCCGGGCATGATATGATGAATGATAATGATGATGAACGTAAAAGCAAAGAAAGTAATGAATGTAATGTACATGGTTACACACATACAGAACGGTGGTTTATCCAAAATGTTTATTCACTTGTATTTGATTCCATTTGAGTTCCTATATCTCATGCAGTTGATTTTAGCCTTACATACTCAGTACATTCTTTCGTACTTACGTCCCTTGGGGGACTTACCTTACTTACTACAGGCACCGGAGCTAGTAGACCTCCACAGTAGGATACGGGTCATCTACAGACTGTTGGTGAGCTCCAGGTTGATTCGGGGCTTTCCAAGTCACATGTGTACATATTAGTTTTTGGTACGGTGTAACAGTTGTATAAAGCGGGGACTTTTCCTGACTTTAGGTGGTTATGTATCTGTTAGAGGCTTTGTAGACGTTGTAAGACGAATGAAGGAATGTATGCCCTTTTCATGTGGTGGCCCTAACGGACAAGTTTCATATCTATTTAAATGTCTTTCCATGACTTCCATCCTTGATATCTTGTTGTTCATTTAGTGTCATGCATATGAATGAAAGGTGTATGAATTTATAGGTTGGTTCTCTCGGGCCTTAACGGCTTCGGGTGCCAGTCCGCCCCAACGAAATTTGGGGTGTGACAAAAGTGGTATCAGAGCAGGTCGTCCCAGGGTGTCTACAAAGCCGTGTTCGAGTAGAGTCTTGCTTATGGATGTGTTGTGCACAACATTTATAAGCAGGAGGCTATGGGTCATTTAGGATTACAAGCCTATATATGAACACAATAGTTCATCTCCTTCCTTATGTTTCACTCTACAATACAAGTACATAACGGATTCACCATCAACTACCTTACAAATGTATATGACGACAATGAGTTACATGTTTGCCTTTGAAATGTCATTTCCTTCTCTACAATACCATTTATGGCATTGCCATACCAACAATACCCCAATCATGCCATACATTGACCACAACATCATATACGAATAGCATTTCACAACAAAGTTTCTCCTTTACACTTTATCATTCACACCGTATCACAATTAATCCATCAAGTCACGTTAATACACCTCATAGCAACATATCGACCAAAATCCCAGAATTTACACTTATAGAAAAATAACAAGTTTAATAACATAATTACACGATACATGTTGATATTTCATCCATACCATGCTCTTTCATCAAAACCACGAGTCATCTTTCAAGTTTAAATTCCATAGATGACACATCTTTTACAAAAACACAAAGTGCCATGTTCAACACTTCCAAGCATAACCAACATGATCTACATAATCTCTCATACATATAATATGTTAAACCATAAGATTAAACACTTACCCAAGCTTGAAAAATGATGATCTTGCTCCAAGAGATGACTTAGGGTTTTGAGAGCTAAATGGGTTTTCTTGGAATTGTCTAGAAAAGCATAGAAAACCATGTGTGTTTGTAATGAATAAAATCAGATTTTTGGCCCTTTATATAAGACCTCAATTCATACTTAGCCACCCTTTATAGAATTAAATGCCATGTCTAGAAGGTCAATGGAAGAATGGGTCATTTGACCCATTTGGCTATGACTATGAAGGGAAAGCGAAAAAAGGAAGTTCCTTCACCCGATTCTCTATTCAATTCCACAATCAACTCCACAAATTGAATATCTTATATAATAGTTGGCTCTGCAGGCTAATTTCCCTATTTTCAATTATTTTCTATGTTTTGAGCTTTTCTATAGTAGCTACATGTCATTTATGACTTGATGAAATAGGTGGTTTGGTTCCTAGGTAGTTCATTTGAGTTCTAAGCTAACTTCTCTATTTTTGAGCTTTTGAAGTTAAAAAATTTGATTCTAGTTAAAAAATTTTGTAAATGGCCTCGGATGTGAATTTTGACAATTTCTTAGCTCCGAAATGTGGATTTTATGCTAGGTGAACCTTTTGTTATGGTCCCAAGGCTTTCGAACTCATTTTGGCCTATTGTGTGGATTTCAAAAATAAAGGGAAGAATTTATTAGGTCCACAATTTCATTGAAAGGATCTCCGTTGGGGATTTTTGTTGAGTCTAAAATGACATTTCCAATAGAGTAGCATTTTTGGTTTGTGTTCACGGGACTCTAAATGAACTCTGAGGGTTCATTTTGGACTTGGTACTCATAGCAAAGTTACTGATACAACTAATGTTTGGTGCAACCATCTAAGTGAGGCTTGGCTCGCATAAGCGGAGCTGCTTATGCGGAAGGCCGACCACTTATACGGAGGCTGCTAATGTCAGCACCTTCTGCTTAAGCAAAGCCTTTCCTACTTAAGCAAGTCTAATTATGTAGAAAATCCTTCCCTTTGGAGGAGTCTAGGTTTTTAAGTTGTTTTTGCCTAAGTGGAAGGTTTACCTCTTAAGCGAAGCCACTTTTGCAGTGAAATCTTTGCTTAACCAGAGATCGTTGAGTATATACTCCTTCTTACCTCAGACATTTCATTTATATCTAATCTTGTTGTATTTCTATTTCGTGTTTTCTAGTTATATTCTTGGAGCATGGACCCGAGGCCATGGATATGCTTTAGCTGGACTCTAGGTTAGTCTTGCCTTGCTGTGTAGGGTGGATTTAACATGTTCTGTCTATACCTATGCCAGGACCCAAAATAGAGTACGTGATGACACCTGTCATACCATCAAATAAAGGTAAGACTAACCCAACCCAAAATGATATAAAAGAAGTATAATCTCAATGATACATCCCATTTCAGGTTGTCACTAGTGCAAGCCTCTAATATAGAATATGAAAAATAATCCCAAGTAACTTATATACGAATAAAGCATAAGATAAGATAAGGAGAGATCCGGGTAAGCTCTGAGACCCATAAGCCGTTACCTCAATCTTCAAAAAGCCAACACTAAGAGAACACAATCTATGCTCCACTACTCGAATCAATGCCTAAGTGGGAAGCAAAAAAAGGAAAGAAAAAGCAAGGGTAAGTATAAAACACATATACTTAGAAATAACCATCAATAGCTGACCCTAATCCAAACTGATGGTGAGAACCAACACCCCAACAATCCAAAATTACACAAAATAAACATGCATTCAGTAAATACGCCACCTTGACGTAGCAGGGTGACTCAACCAAAATAGTTATAGGAATATTAATAAACAGGGCAGGCAAATCAGCCCAGGTTAGTCAACATATACCATTTTATAACCAACAAAAGTAAAGAAAGTCACTTTAGGAGAGAGTCTCACCAAAATAGTATATTATGACCAATCACCATACCCAACCAACAATCCAGGGCAAGATAGAGAGAGAATATATCACACAACCAATAGGTAGTCTCAATGGATCAAGCCGTAAACTAAATCAACAACAGACAATAATATCTCGAGCATAATATCACCCAAGAGAAAGTGCAATGCAATACAATGTAGTGACATGAGATGCAAAATACATAATAAAATAAACAAGATTCAATCACTATAATACAACACGAATGGAAATAATCAGACACAATATAAATCACCTAAAAGAATGCAATGTTGTGCAATATGATGTTATGGCACTAATAGTTTGAGATTTAAGCTTCCAGGAGAGGACTCGTGGGGGGATCGTAACCCATATACTACCATAATCTCTTCGATCAACCTTACCGGCACATCCCTCGGCTAAGGCATTTTATAAAGTGTCTCATTTTCTTTAAAAATCAGTATTTCTCAGTGGTACCAGTTTCATGAATAGGAATAAATGAATATGTATGCATGCTCATAACCAACTCAACAACATACAATAGTCAACTCAGCAATGGTATAAATGAGTTCAAGTCACCCCAAACCTTAATAATCATGATACAATCCCCTCATGGCAACACAAAGGTAAAGAAATCATGTAGACACCCATAATAGGATCAACACAAGGCCCCATTCTAGCATCAAGATAATAATAACCTCTCAAGTGAATAATATAGTCAACACAAGCCCCCACTCAGGCATCACAATAATGATAACCAATCCAAATAACGTTAACATAGAGAATTTACCCAAACCATAGCTTGTTTTACACGATAAGTTTCCACCTTTTCCAATCATGACACCAGTAGACTCAAATACTAAAAGGGGAACTATATTTGTTAACAAACATATCGTTCTTTCACTTACCTAATAACCAAGGCAAGATTCCTCTTTTTAACCGCTTAATTATACTATAATTTATTTATATCCTAAGTGATTACTAAACCACAATTATTCAATCAAATAACGACAGATCTATTTATACCCTAACTATTTAATAAACCCTAATTATTTCATCAAATAACTACAAATATATTTAAACCCTAACTGGTTACTAAACCCTAATCATTCCATCAAAATCTTCTAAATATGATTCAAGCTCTTAAATAAATACCCACTAGCAATTTACTCAAGGTAAATAAGTCATCTATCCATAATTACCAAAAACATGTCAACAAGTAGAGAGAACAGTCAAGATGTCCATTTTATTACTTAACCCCATCAATAGACTGTCACACCCCGAGTTCCAACAAGACAGATTGGCACCCGTAGCCGATAAGGCCCGAGAGAACCAAGCTTTGCTAACGTTCATCCAAATGCATGCCATAATAAACACCACTATCACGTATGAACATAAAAGGCTCATATCGGAAATCATGGAACATGATGATATATATATATATATGAAACTTGGCCTTCAGGGCCATCAAGTCAAACGGACATACATCTCTTTCTTTCACATTCATTTACACACCCACATACGTCTACAAAAGCCTCTAACAGAAATACATACACGAACAACCTAAATTCGGGACAAGTCCCCGCTTTACATAACATCTACAATACCAAAAGCAATGTACAACTTGGACACTGGAAGCCCCGAACTAACTGGAGCTCACCAAAGATCAAAAGATGTCCTGCAGCTTACTGGGGAGGTCTACTAGTACCTGTGCCTGCACCAAGTAAGGTAAATCCCCCAAGAGGGGTCAGTACAAAGAATGTACTGAGTATGCAACTAGTTACTATACAATACAACTAGTTACTTCTTACTCTACAATACAAGTACATATCGGAGCTCACGTTAGCAACTTGTTACTATACAAGCGTACAAAACGACAATGAGCTATATGACTGCCGTATAACATCATGTCACCCCCTTACAACACAATTCACTGCATTCTCATATCAACAACACCATAACATTCCACACATTGACCAAGATATCATTCATCAATAGTATTTCACACCATACTTACCCTTTATGCTTTCTCATTATCATTCCGTCACATTTACTCCTACCAACTTGCCTCATAACAACATATGAAAAACAATCCATACTTAATAAAGTCCAACATGCCTCCATACGACACTTTAAAGTTATTAAAACGACATCACAAGTTGATATTTACATCCAAAAAGGGTATAGGGGCCTTTGGGGATCGACTAGATGCAAAGATATACAAAACGGAAACCTGGGCTGACCTACGCAGACACCTGCGCCCGCAGGTGACCTTTGGTATATGCTAGAGGCACCTGCGTTGGCATCTGCGCCCGCAGGTGCCCTCGTCTGCGGGGGCGGATGCCCGTTTTGGTCCGAAATGGTCTCTTTTGGGTCTTTTAATGCAATGAATGATTCATGATCATAACCAAACTTATTTTGAAATATTTTTTATCATATTTAATACTAACATTCATCCATTGTCTCATAACACACATAACAACACCCAAAACTACACTTCACGATCAATACGTCACCAAAACCATGACCAATTTCACAATAACAATTCCAAACATTATACACAAGGATAAAACAAAGTAATACTATAATCACATCTCACATGTAAATATTTAATACATCAAGTTCCCTTCCTTCAATACCACAAGTCCATGTTCACGTTCACAAGACAAACCATTCTCCGATTGCAAAAATAGACAGTTTTACACATAGCGCACTGTCCAACACTTTGCCAACACAACCAATCTATGGTTTTTGGGCTTCATTTAGGGCCCAATGATACAAGACTTATTAATGCCCACAATTTAATGAAAAATTCCTCAAATATATCATGTTTCCATATTTCCATAAATGTTACGGTAGTCAGCTAGACTCAGAAACATACGGAGTGTTACATAGACTCTGGTACCCGCGGATATACTTATCATCTCTTCTAGAAGGGACCCTAAAAAACCCTTTGTTATTAACAAAGCACAAGCAATAAGCACATAACACATAAATACCTCAGAAAAGAGTCAAGTTAGAACTCAACTTTCCTTAAAGAAGACCCACAAAGCCATATTACAGCTCGAATAATCAAATAGAAGCTCTACCCCTCGAATCACTACTAAATACATCTAATCTAATCAAATGTGATATATACACATAAATACAAGATCAATGATACCCATATTGATATATTTTGCTTTCGGATCTAAATATCAACTTTAAACATAAAAGGATAAATTTGAAATTTTGGTAGAAAATCACTTTATCCATAATCTAAGGTTTTCAAGTCTAAAATCCCATTGTAAACGTAGTGAAAATATATTTAGAATTCAATAAAATATCAATATTTGACTTTATCTGGAAATCTCAAATATGAAATTTCATCAAAAATTGAGATTGAATCGATGAAACCCTAATTTTTCTCTAACAAATGCATGGATAAAGAAAGAAAATCATCTGAAAAACTCATGAAAGAATATCAACCTAAGCATTAGATACTTTCCCCCTTGATAAACCGAGAATAATGCCGTGAAAATTACTTAATTGTGCTCTCTAGAACTCCCAATATGCTCAAAATACCAAATAAACACAATCTGAAATTTTAATACACTTCAGAAAATCTGCACCTGATTTTTTGCATCAGCAACATTATTTCTCAGTAAAAAAGCCATAAATTCATCATATGATAGCTAAATTCCCCGATTTTTTTACATATAATACCTAAATAATGATACTGACATACTCATTCAACCAAAACTCAATTTCATGCTTGTTTGCCCAGTCAGGCATTGTTTTTTCTCGTTAAAAGAATATTAATTTCATGTTCCAAAATAAATACTTGATCTCGACTTATCAGAATTACACCAAACTTTCCAGATCAGCCCAATAATTCATGCATGATATTTCAAAAGACTCAAAATAATTTTTTGATCTTTCAAACTAATAACAAACCTTTTTGTCGATAAGTTTTACTTATACAAGGCGAAAGCATCCAAAATATTTTAAAAATCACCAAAAACTCATCCAAAACCTCCCAAACACAAACCAAATATACTAATATCTTGGAAATGACATTGTAGACTCACCGTTACAATCAGAATTTCCAACGGAGGTTGTTATCAGTAGATGTTGACCAAAGTCAACACTAAGCATAACATTCCAACTTCTCGTCTAAAAGCTAAAAAATACACCAAAAGCCTTGGGACTCAAAAAAACTATGGTACATACCTAATTTCGACGTTCCAAAGCTAATGGAACTGACAAATTCACCATATGATGCTTGGATCATAAAATATTTACCAAAGTTAACTATATCACTTTAGAGGCTACTCAAAACTTCAAATTCATATAAATCACTCCCGAATTCTTCGAGGACCATACCAACAATCTCCACAACTCATAAATAACATAAAACAACTACATGAAAGGGCAAAATAGTCAACATATAGAAAAAGCTAAAAAATCTCCATGAGGGTTGTGATGTCTTGCATACTTTCACCCATGCATATACATGAATTGTGGTAAGATTTCAAGGAGAAACATTAATTTTAAGGATTTTAAAATAAAAAGGTGAAATCATACAACTATTACATCTGGTTCGAGGACTTTTTAAGATGCAATTGTACTACCATTACTACAGATTTGAGATTTTAAAGTGTTTGTCTCACTTTTTATCATCGGTTTGTCATTTATGAAAGTTTTTACTCTCTTACTTCTAATTTCAGAATTTTAAAAGATTTATAACATTTTTATCATAGATATTTAAACTAGAAAGACTGTACTCCTTTATATTTGAATCGAGGAACATTTCCTGTTCATTTCACCATTTATTTTTTTTGTTCATGCGGGGGAGATGAGTGAGTCTAACGGACATTTTTAGGCTACCCAGCGTATATGTTTCGGGTTTTACGTTACTTTTCTGCATTGGCCACACATTGCATTGCATATGTTAACAGAGAGAGAGAGGTGCGAGGTACTGCCAAGCAGGTTTACTTCTGCATTGGATTTCAAATTGGGAAAATAGACTATTTTAGTCTTGGTTCTTGTCCAGGCACCTGATTCACTCATGATTACTTTGAGTTCGAGTCCAAAAGGTATTTATTTCATATTATTACTTGAAAGCCCCAGTTAGACTCCAAGCAAGGTATACAGATATTGCGAGTTCCTCATGGGTCCTTTCTTTACGATACACAGATGTCATAGGAGGAGTATACGTTAGAATGGGTCATGACATTCATCTTATACTGCATTATATGTTACTAATTTTCACTTACTTGTGTATATACTCTGCTTGTAGATGGTATTGTTTATTGTTTGTAACTGCCAAGCTTATCGGGGTATGTTGGGTTATATTATTTGTTGTTTGTACCTTTCGATCATATGGCATCAAAGTTAAGTTAATGTTTGATGGCATCAAAGTTAAGTTAATGTTTGATTATTATTGTTATTATGTTAATTTATTCTTTGTTATCCATTAAATTGCTAGACTAGTTTCCTTGTATAGATTTCCTTGCATGTTACTTATACCTTATATTATCTTTAGAGCTCGGTCTACCTATTATGGCTTTTGGATACCGTATATTTTTATATTTGTTCTACATTTTTGCATGTTTTTCCCTGATGTAAATCTGAGTATGAGTCTTTCTTGTTGATTTTACTCATTTAGGAGTCCCTTGCCTAGAGTTGTAGTGAGCACTTTGCATTCAGATGCTTTCTTATCTCCTTCTAATATCTATTATCTATATTTTTTTTATATATTGTACAGACTAGTATTAGTTTAGTCTGTATTCCAGCATAGTGGCTCTTATACCGATGACATTTGGTCTAAGGGTTGGATATCCTTCTGTATTTCTGTCTTTTTTCTTTCTTTAGGGTCTCATTATATATATTTAGTACCTATTATGTATATATCTATACTTGTCATCCCTAAGATCTTAACTTAGCTCTTTCTGTCTACTTTGTTAGATGTTTCTTTTAGTATATGGCATGGGATTTGGATTACCTACTAGAGGGTTATAGTACGTGCCTTCATGGCTCTATTTCAGATCGTGACAGATTAGTATCAGAGCCTAGGTTCATCGATCCTACAGGTACAAGAGCAAAATGCCTTGTAGAGTCTTACCGATTGGTATAATAACATCTATATCCTATCTTTGGGAGGCTATAGGGCATTCTTGGAAAAATTCTATCATTGACTCTTTATTGTGCGTCTTTATCTCTATCAACCTCTAAAATCTTCTCTTCTTCCATTCTTTCCTAGATTCATAGGATGAGATCCTTTATGAGTAATGATGAGACTCATGTACCCATTATAACTCCTGTACCCATTACTGGGGCCTTAGTCTAGGGTCAGGCTAGAGAGCCATCATCAGAGCTCGAGAGTAAGATTAAGGATCTACAACATCTACTATAGGGTCTGAGGCCAGACGAGGCTCCAATAAGATTTGTTTCCATGCAAGCTCTTTAGGATACCTTGTTGGGGTTCCAAGCCTTCTAAATATATGTCACAGGCAAGGGCACTACTTAGTATTTAAACTGGTTCTCAAGTCAGGGATGAGTTTGTAGGGCTTTAGCAGGGTTCTATGTGAGTTTCAGAGTATGAGACCAGGTTTCTCAAGTGGGCTAGACATGCTTTTATGATTCTTTCTATATAGCATGGGAGAGTGTAAAGGTTTGTCAGCAGGTTGATTTTACCGCTCTATTTGGCATAAAAATTCAGCCACACTCGGGTTTACTTTTCTTTAAGTTGTTGATCATACAAGGACTATAGAGTGGGCATGTCTAAAAAGCCTCATCATCAAGGTGATTTTAGTGATACTTTGTCTAGAGGCATGGGTATTTCTAGTTGAGGTCACCATCACTCTTAGCCTAGGAGGCTCGTCCAAACAACACTTTAGGTTTTAAATAGTGGTTATTCAGGTCAGGTTAGAGAGTAACTAGGGTTCAGGTCAAATCTTTCAAGGTTCATATTTTAGGTATTCAAGTCGTGATTTCCATTCTAGTTTCGCAAGATGTTCCCATCAAACTTTAACCAGTAAAGGGTGTTATGACTATGGTGAATTTGAGAACTATTATAGGGAGTGCCCCAAGCATAAGTTTATCAAACAGCTAGATCAATAGGTTTATGCCTCAGGACTCCATCTCTAATGGCTAGAGATAATATATAGGCTATTAGGGGTGGTCCCTAAGGTGCTTAAAGTGGATATCAACCTGTCTATGCAGACGATTATGTAGGTGCTCTGTCTGAAGATAGGCACAGTCAGTTATGTGGTTTTTTCAAGTCATCTAGGGGCTGAGGCTTTAGATAGAGACATTGTAGGTACTATTTACACTTGTTATCATTCAGTTTCTATGTTATTTGATCTGAGGTATATAATATCATATATGTTTTCCAACTTTACTAATTTTTCGGGTTGGTCTTGTGAGCTTTGCCTGTACCTATGCATGTAGCTAACACCTTAGGGGATTTCATTTAGTAATGGATCGAGTGGGTCAATCGTGTGTTATGACTACCTTAGGGTGTGAAAATTGGGTGGATCTTATTATCTTAGACAAGATAGTTTTGAATTATTCTGGTTATATGGTGGTTGTTTTCTTATCATCTGATTATGGGTTGATTTTCTAAGACTACTACCTTAGTACGCATGGTATTTTTTAGACTGTGGCATGGGGGATCAATATTCAGTTACTGAGGGGGGATTGTATCTTTATTCAGAAAAGGAGGGCGGTAACAAATGGGTGTGTAGCCCTTCTTACTTATGTTTTTTATGTTGGCATTGGCGCTCCTTTACTTTAGTCAGCTCCTGTGGTTGGTCAGTTGTTGATGTTTGTCCTATCGATTCTTCTATTTTTCCGCTCAATCGCGATTCTTACTTCGGTACTGATGTTGCACAGGGCACCCAACCCATTGCTCTTTTACCATATCGGATGGCTCCAACTGGGTTGGGGAGCTTAAAGGACAACTTCAGGATCTTTTGAGAATGACAACTATTCCACTTAAGTGTGCCTCTGTGGAGTGCTTCTATTTGGCTTGTGAAGAAAATATATAATTCCATGCACATATATTTGATTAGCGGTAATTGAACAAGGTAACTAATAGGGATAAGTGTTTGATACTACATATAGATGATCGTTTAGACAAACTTTATGGTGTATCCATATTTTCTAAGTTTGATTTGAGGCCAGGCTACTCTTGTTTCAGGATTAGGGGTTCGAGCATACCTAAGACTCTCTATATGACTCATTATGGATAATACAAGTTCTTGTCTATGTCTATTGGTCTGACTAATGCTCATGCATCACTTATGGATTTTATGAACCATCTATTCAGGCCTTGTTTGTGATAGTATTATTCGATGACACCTTAGCTCCAGCCCTGTGGGATCAACAACTACATGTTAAGTTTTTAGTGTGAAGTCGGCTTGATATGTGTGAAATTCTTAGAGCATGCAGTACCCAAGGATAGGATTATGGTAGACCTAATAGAGTTTTAGCCAGTTTGTGTTTGGCTTGGGCCCACTTCTCTTATCATGGTTTTACAGTTTTATTAGGTTAGCAGGTTATTACAGCCGATTTATGGAGGTGATTTCTCCTATTATAGTGCCATTGACTAGGTTGATTCTATTTTGGGCATTGTTGATAGGTTAACAAGGCTTGCTCACTATTATGGGTTCAGTTTTCTTGCCTGTTCAGAAAGGTTGACTCAGATTTGTATTTATGGGATAGTCTGTGTTTGCATGGGGTGCCAATTTCCATATTTTTTTTATGATGTCATTCAGTTTGCTTTATGTTTTAGGAGGTTGATTTTGTTGGACTTGGGTCCTTGAGTTGGACTTAGGAAAAATTTCTACCCTCAAATTGATGGATAGTCTGAGCGAACCATTTAGGTTCTTGAGGGCATTCTTCAAGACTATATTATTGATTTTAAGGGTAGTGAGACTATTTCTTAGCCTTGGAGGAGTTTGCATATATTTACTATTACCATTTGAATATCCAAATAGCTTTTTTTATGTTGTATGATAGACGGTACGAGTCTTCAATGGGTTGGTTTTATGCTTTGAGATTAGGCCATTGGGGTAAAGAGTTGTTGAGTAATTCTATAGATAGGGTTTGGATGATTTAGGAGAGTTATACTAATCAAGCAAGGCGAGACTTAGAGTTTGGGGTTGGTGACTAGGTGTTTCTATGGTTATCGCCCACGAAGGGCGTAATGAGGTTTGAAAAGGAAAACAAGTTCAACTATAGGTATATCACACCATTAGAGATCCTTCATTGTATTTGTGTTTTGGTGTATGAGTTAGCTTTACCTCTAGATGTTTTAGGTGTTCACTTGGTACTTCATGTATCTATGCTAATATAGTACTTTACAGATAAGTCCCATGTGTTTCAACAGGATGCAGTTCAGCTGGGTGTGATTTGACTTTCGAGAAATAAAGTCCTTTTAGTAGTGGATATTGTTATAACCCCTAGGTCATCTTATTTATTTTATGCATTTTAAATATTTTGAGGTTTTCTATAGTTTCTATGAGTCAATAATGACTTAGTGGGATATGTGGTCCGATTCCCGGGTAGTTCATTTAAGTTCTAAGCTAATTTCCCTATTTTAGAGTTTTTGAAGTTAACAAATTTGACTATGGAAAAAAATTATTGTAAATAGCCTTGAATGATAATTTTGATAGTTCTTCTAGCTCCAAAAGGTCAATATTAGGCTAGGGGGACCTTTTGTTTGGGTCCCGAGACTTCCAGACTTATTTTGGGCCATTGAGTGGATTTTAGTGAAAATAGAAAGAATGTGCTAAGGACCTTATTTAATCATAATGACCTCTGTTTGAATTTCATCAATTTCACCGAGTTCAAAATGCCACTTCCAATAGGGTAGCATTGCCACGCCTCGAATTCCAATAGGGCGGACTGGCACCCGAAGCCGATAAGGCTCGAGAGAACCACTCTTCATCTATGTCTAGTCATATGCATGTCATTCACAAAACACCACCATCACGAATGGACACAAGATGCTAATAGCGGAAATCATAGAACATGTGATATATACATATGTGAAACTTGGCAGTCAGGGTCATTAAGTCAAAATGGACATACATCTCTTACATTCCTATCCCCACATACGTCTACAAAGCCTCTAATGGATGCATACACAAAACCAACTTAAAGTCGTGACATGTCCCCGCTTTATACAATGTTACAGTGCCAAAACAAATGTACAACTGTGACTCGGAAAGCCCCGAACCAACTGGAGCTCACCAAAGATTTGCAAATGACTGGAAACCTACTGTGGAGGTCTACTAGCACTTGAGCCTACAGCAAGTAAGGTAAGTCCCCCACGGGACGTCAGTACGAAGAATGTACTGAGTATGTAAGGCCATAAGAAACTGTATGATACATAAATACTTCAATGAACTCAAATACAAATGAATAACCAATATGGATAAGTCACAATTCTGTATGTTGGGAACCATGTATATTGCTTCCTTTACTTTCTTATGTTTATTCATCATCACTTGTGTCCCATGGTACCCGGGCCCCGACTGATCAGTGGGTCTTAACATAACATAATGTTATGTTGGGATCGGCTCGATCTAGGCTTATGCCTCTAAAGCTACCACCAATAAATCAATACATCAGGCTTGGCTCGAGCTAGGTTATTACCTCTAGGGCTGCCACCCATAAACCAATATATCAGGTTCGGCTCGAGCTAGGTTCTTACCTCTAGAGATACCCCTTGTCAGGTTCAGTTCGAGCTAGGCTTATGCCTCTAGGACTACCCCCTGATCCAATAATCTTGGGATCGGCTTGAGCTAGGCTTATGGCTCTAAAACTGCCACCCGTACTCTTGTAACCAACAACTATGCATTACTTCATTTCATTACTTTTGAGAGATTGATACAATGATAGTCATAACATTATTTGAACTTTGGAACATGTCCACAAATTATGTAAAACATGAGTAACACTTGATCAATGAATGAGAAACATGTGACTAACAATGGATGTCAAGCAAAAATGAAATACCTTTAGAATATTTCGAAATGGAACAAGTACAATGACAATGCGAACATTATGTGCTGCAGAAGGATACGGAAAGAGTAACCTTACATACCTTATCTTCCTAATATGAATACACAGTCCAATGTGTGAATACAATAATCCATCTCCTTCTTTACGTGTTACTCTACAACACAAGTTCATAACGGAGCTCACGTTAACAACTAGTTACCTTACAAGTGCACAAGACGACAATGAACTACATGACTGCCATACAACGTCATTTCACCCTTTACAAGACAATACACTTCATTACCATACCAACAACACCATAACATTCCACACATTGACCAAGACATCATAACCCAATAGCATTTCACACCAAGTTTACCCTTTACGCTTCCTCATTATCATTACATCACAATTATACCGTCAAGTCACCTCAATACCTTTCATAACAACATATTAACAACAATCCATAATTATTATAATCCAACATGCCTCTAGACGACCCCTTAACGTCATTCAAAAGGTATCATAAGTTGATAATTATATCCAAAAAGGGTATAGGGGCCTTCGGGGATCAAAGAGAGAAAAAAACATACAAAACGAGATACTGGGTTGACCTGCGAAGCCACCTGCAACTGCAGGTGGTTGACATGCAGCTGCAGGTGCCCTCTATCCTTGTTCAGAGCCACCTGCATTGGCATCTGCGGCCGCAGGTGCTCCAGACACGAGGGCGGATGCCCGTTTCGGCCAAAAAGGGTCTCTATTAGGTCCTTTTTTGTAATAAACGGTCCATGGACATGAATAAACTTCCCTTTACATAATTTAGGTCAACTTGGATTCCCACAATCAACCATGGTTTCACAACACACATGAACATCACCAAAACCATATTTTTCCTTCAATACACCACCAAGTCCATGCACAATTTTACAATAACAATTCCAAAAATTATGTACAAGGATAAAACAAGTTAAGTATATAATCACATCTCAAATTTAAATATGAATCAATCAAGACCACAAGTCCATTTTCAAGTTTATAAGGCAAAACCCTTTTTCGATTGCAAAAATAGACAGTTTTACAATAGTGAACTGTCCAACACTTTGTCAACATAACCAACATGATTTATGCACCATATTAAGCATATAATATATTAAACCATGAAATTAAACACTTACCAAAGCTTTAAAAAGAGCGATCTTGCCCAAAGAGAATAGTTGCTTAGGGTTTGGAAGAGAAATAAAATATCTTGTAAAAGTCTAGACTTGGCATGTGTATTGTGTTGAATAAAATCTGATTTTTGCTCCCTTTTATAGTCCATTTTAGTCTCATCCTTAGCCATACATTAATCATAAATTCTAGGCTTACTTGGTCAAACACAAGAATGGGTCATTTTCACTTGGGCCATGTCTTTTTTCTAATTTTGGTCCTCAATTGAGCCCAAATAGCACAATATTCATTTAAGCCCAACAAATTATTGCATAATTCACCAACCCTCTCATGTTTTAAATAATTCCATAAATGTTAACGTAGTCTTATAGGTTCGAAAATGTACGGGGTGTTACACCCTTCCCCCCTTAGAAACATTCGTCCTCGAATGTTAGTGACATTATTCAATTTAAACAATGGCAAGTCTAGGATCATTCTTCATGTTATATATATATATACTTAATTCTTATAAATACTTACTTGTCATTGTTCCGATCTCGTATCTTGAACTTGTTCTTCCATTTGAAACAAATAAGGGTACTTGGATTTCATCATTTCTTCAGCTTCCCATGTGATTTCTTCTATTTGCTGATTTCTCCAAAGTACCTTTATGAAAGCTATGTCTTTATACCTCAACCTCTTCACTTGTCTATCCAGAAGGTCAATAGGTATCGCCTCATAGGTAAGATCCTCTGTAACTTGTACATATTCAATGGGAGTAAAATGAGATGGATCTCATAAGCCCTTTCAAAGCATCGAAACATGAAATACTGGATGAACTGTGGAGAGTTCTTTGGGTAATGCTAATTCATACGTGACTTGCCCAAATCTTCAGACAATTTCATATGGCCCTATATACCGGGGACTTAACTTCCCTTTCTTTTCGAATCTCATTACCCTTTTCATCGGTGACACCTTCAAGAATACCCAATCACCTATGGAAAATTTGAGCCCTCTTCTTCTGATATAAGCATATGACTTATGTCGACTTTGGGTCATTTGTAGCCATTGTTGAATCACTTTAACTTTCTCCATAACCTGATGAACAATATTTGGCCTAGTAAAGTAGTTTTACCCGCTTCAAACCATCCGATTGGTGATCTACATTTCCTTCCATACAAAGCTTCATAAGGTGCCATTTTGATACTTGAATGATAGCTATTGTTATAAGAAAATTCAATAAGAGGCAAATGATCATCCCAACTTCCTTAAAAATCTAACGTGCAAGATCGTAGCATATCTTCAAGTGTTTGGATAGTACGTTCTGCCAGTCCATCAGTCTGAGGATGGAAAGCCATACTCAGATTCACCTGTGTACCCAAACTCTGCTGAAAATATCTCCAAAAATGAGCAGTAAACTGAGCTCCCCTGTTTGATAGAATGGAGATCGAAATCCCATGTAATCGCACTATTTCTTTAACATACA